>CM070740.1:13664627-14414627 GCA_036346245.1 Bonia amplexicaulis
TTAGGTCCCCATTTCTTTTAGTATCTCTGTTGGTTTTTGCTTTAGAGATTATTTTTTAGCATATTACTTTGCATGACATAAACTCAAGAAGTTTCAAATAGATGTTCGAAAAGAAATTTTGAACACTAGCAAAGTGCAAAAAAGTTTTAAATTTCCATATTTTTGAATATCCAAAATTTGGGATGTTAAATGGGCGACGGGATGGCTGGTGCAGAGCGTGGGTGCGGACGTGCGCTGATGCTAGAACAAGGGAGAGGTCGCAAGCGCATGAGCCGAGGCAGAGACGCGACGGGAGCAGCGCACACGCGTTGTGGCTGACGGAGGCAGCGCGCTCAGAGAGAAATGGTGACACGACGGAGTGGCCAGGAGGGTCGTGGTTGACGGAAGCGACTGCGACGTCAGGTCACAGTGGCGTGGGCGCGCACTGTGGTTGACTCAAGCGGCGTGGCGCAGCGGTCGGAGCGATGTCACGTCATCCTTCGGCTAGGCGATGGTCAAAAGAGGCAGACGGATGTGACGCCGCCCCTGTGGTGACACGAAGGCGGAGCTACGGCGGAGCGGGCGGCTGACTGCAGTGGTACGGGCGCGGAGGCACACCGGCGACCGGCGGTCACAAGGGGGCGCGGTGGGAGGCAGGCTACCGTGGTCGGGCCGGCGAGGAAGTCCCTACCGCGGCAATGCGCCGGCGAGGGAAAGGGAAGAAGGGTCGGCCCAATGGCTAGCTCGGGCCAGGCCGAAGAGGTCTTTTCTTTTTTAGTTTTTCTTTTTTTCTTCTTTTTTTTTTGAGTTAGGTCCAATGCACATTTCTAGATTTTTATTAAGCCCCCTTTAGCCATCTTTATTTACCTAATTTTTCATATTTGCATATTTCCACTTTTCCGAGTTTTTGCTAATTGATTCCAAGTCAATCCTCCTACCCTAATTTTTGAATCATCTTTTCATATTCATATTTGATTTTAGGTTACTGTCTATTAATTTCACCTTTCTTTCGGAGTTCTATTTTCAAAATTTCCTTCTTTGTTGGAGCCTCAACCAAAATCTATGGAAAATCTATTAAAAATCCAAATGTTAAGAAGATGCACTCCAAATATATTTCAAAAGTTACACATTTTTGACTCAAATTTTTAGGATGTTACAATAAGTGCCATTAACTCTTGAAAAGATAGTACGTATATATGTACATATACACAAGTAAACGTATAAGGTCCTTCTCCTGATGCAAGCTTAACGAACTAGCTAGTAAGTCAAAACGTCACGTCCTTTAGACTAAGCCAAGGTCTAATTAATCGAACATCCATACATATTAATTCTCGTGTAGATTGGCATATGTAGTTTATGAGCGTTCTAGCTTTTCCTTAAAAAAGGGCCTTGGCCAGGAGCTTAGTTAATTTGCAGTCTAGCTAGTTTTGATTAAACTTTAGTGGGAGAATAGATAATTGTTAATTTGCAATTGACAATTCAAATCTTTCTTGATAAAAATGATGATAAACTTGCCGCCAATTTTGATTTAACTTTAGCGCGAGAATGGGAGACAGATTTGAAGATCATTACGTGATCAAATTCTATAAACACGATGGGTAATCGCAGCATGCTCTTTTCCTCCGAAGCTGACGACTTTTAGCTTTTGCTACAATACCTAACTTTCAAACGGAATATTTTCTCAAGATGGGATTTACAAGTTAAACGATGTACACGTTAAAAGCTCAACATCTATACCATCCAAAAACGCAAGTGGGTATCTCTCTCCGTAATCTGTACCATAAACAACCAAAATTCAAAAATTTCAGCCAAAAACCATAAGCCGTAGCCGTTGCCAAATAGGTCCATTTTTTCACATGTTATTCTCTAATAACAAATATTGCAATACCAGCCGTCATGAATGACCGGGAAAAATAACTAGCCATCAAAACAAACCCAATCTAATTTTTTTAATGTACAAATTAAAAGACGTACGAAACTACAACATAACGACACGCATATGATAAATCAATCAAGGAACGTTTCCATTAGAAGAGAGAAGAAACGACACCAGCTAGCTTATTTGATTAGTCTTAGAGAAGGATTTAATTATATACTCCCAATTAATTCATACGTACTTGGCATTGGCTTTTGACGTAGCACCCACCTGCATTATAAAAACATCGCCACGTCCGGTCCGCGATACGTATGAAACCGATCGAATCAAACGAATAGATCAAGTCCAAACCAATTGCCTTTTGCTACTCTCTTTTTGTTAGTATTTGGTCGCGACACGGTCCAAATGGCAACTACTCGTTGTCGTGTGGAGCCCAAAGCTATCAGAAAGATGTAATCTAGAAAGGTTGGCATGTATACAAGATGTTTGAGACATTGATCATTGAAGTTGTTAAATATAAATCTTTTGGACTTCTTTTCTTTACTATTATAAAAATATGAGTTGGTGGTCGTCGGTCCATTCTCTCTCCTCTCTTTTCAGCCATCCAATCAAAAATCAACTGTTCAGATCTGCATGTAGGTAGTTCTTCCGCTCCTCGTAGAAAAGGATGGGCCATGCTCCTCCTCTTCTCCCCCGCATCCTCCGCGTGTCAAGAATTTTGTGGCAAGTGCGTGTTAAGAATTCTACGGCAAAGCAAAACCAAATTCTAATATAAAGCTACATTCTCCACAAGTTGAGCCCCAATTGCACGGTATAGTAGAACTTTACGCAATTTTAAATTTTATATTTTATAATCTAAATTTGAATTTGAGATGTTTAATTTTCAATTTAGTTGTAGATTTTATTTTGAGATCTCCCTCCTTATGCGTGAAAGAGAGGATCGGGATGTGCGTCCATCAGGGCATCCACAGTGTATGAAAATAGAGGGTCCTAAGGCACATTAAGGTCGACCTTATACATTACAAGGGTGACCTTAAGCAGGCCATAAGCAAAAAAAGCTTAAGACCAGTCCTCAAGCTAAAGACCTGACCACAAGCATTAAAATACAATTTTTCTTTATCTGCCGAGTGAGACCATCTTAAGACCTCTTGGGTTATATACATTAAAGCATCAGCCTTAAGGTTTAGATGGGACCCATCTTAAGACCCCTTGGGTTATATACACTGTTGATGCCCTCAAGCAAAATCACACTCCCAACCTTTTGAATTAAAGTAGTGCTTCCTAATGTCCTTTTTACCAAATTAGTATATGCCCGAACAACTATTGAATATTAGCATTTAAAATTAGGATCCACCAAATTAAGTGGTTGACATTTTTTAGTTCTTTTCAAATTAATATATCTAAGATAATTATCGAATCTAAGTCTTTAAAATTAGGATCCACCAATTTAAGAGTTGGATGTTTTTTTTGTGAGAATTTCTAATATATTTCTCTTTTTTCTAAGTAGTTATAAAAGGCATGTGATCAACTTTTAATATATAATAATAGATTTTTCACTACTATTTTCAAGATTTTAACTCGTGAGCTATGTGCTGTGAATCTTAGAATTAAAATATTCTCGCTTTGTTATTACGAAAACATAAAGCTCGACGGGTTAAATCTATAACCCGCGTCTTAAGCCCAAACCAAACGGGTTCGCCGGCAAGAATAACTTGTGTATATACAAAGAGTGATCATTCATTCGATTATGGACCATATTGATTGACGACCTCAGCTGGAGTGGTTGTTTGTTCGTTTTTCGGAGGAGTTTGATTTCTTTTTTGTTTTGTTCCATGCCCGGCCGCGTGTAACTGCCCGTGGGCCCAGGCACGGACCGGACACGCCCGATCTGCTCCCGCACACATATGCCTGGCCATCCCCTGCGGTCTCTATCCCTGTCGGATCGCCTGTCTCGCCCGCACCATGCAGACCAGCGCGACGCTACGCAAGGACCCAAGCCTAGCCCATGCCCCACCCACAATGTCTGGTCGTGTCAGCCTCTCGCCTCGATTGCGGCCCATATGCCATATATCACGGCCCAACTTGCCTCACTCGATTGGACTAAAAAATAGTAATTTATGACTAAAATTACACTATAACTGGTTAAAATTACACTGTAGTTGAAGGTGGCTTATTTGACGTAATTAAATTTAAAAAAAATTAAAAATAGAAAACAATATGTTAGAACATCACGGACAACGTAAACGAATATGGAAAAAAGAACCGGCAAAAAAGTTCAAAAAAACCAAAAGTTCAAAAAAAGACGAAATTTATGAATTATAAAAAATAAGCCAGAAGCCTAAACCGAAATAAGCAGGACGTAAGTCCCCGGCAAACATACTCTTAAAAAAATCCCCGGCATGATTAGGAGAATAGGAGTAGTGTGAGTCGGGACGGATTTTTGGGATCGGTCCGGGAGTAGTGTGAGAGTCAGGTTGAGGTTTTTCGGACTAGCCTAGGAGTAGTGTGGGAGTTGGGTCGGGCTTTTTCGGATCAGCCTGAGACTCGACTGTCCCAGCACAACACAGGCTCTACAAAACGACCTTAAATTTTCAAAAAGGATTTGGATTGCTTTGAGTTTTGATTTTATTTTGTTTTTCTCTCAAATCAATACTCAACTCCACTCTTGGCAAATCAACTGGCACATCCTACCGTCTCCTTCGTCCCTTGATCAAAGTCACATCCGTCGGCACTGTTGTCGTTCGACAAAAATCAGACAATTCCGGACGCTTCATCCAGTTGTTCGAACCATCTGCCGCTACCTCGATTCAACCACCGTACCTCCTCGAGGATAGCACCCCTGACACTCCCCGACAGTCGCCAGTCATGCTAAGACGAATTTTGCCACCACCGTCTTTCCTCTCACTCACGGCCGACCACCCCAAGCCGCAACATTTGACCACCGCTCGAGAAGCTCAGTGCACGAAGTGCTAGCTCACCTGCCGACCTATTCGCTGCTCTTTCCGATGCACCTCAAACCATTCCGCGCCTCCCCTGCCTTGGCCATGCGCCACCTCCCGAGCGAGACCTCCCCTGTGCCAAACCGCCATAAACTGGCTATAAAAACCCATGCGCCCCTCCATTCTCCTACATCAGTGTCTAGGAGCACTTAGACACTCCCAATTCATTTCGCTGGCTAACGCTTCGTCACTAATCGCTGGAAACCCAAAGTAAACTATTACTTTTAATTCGTTTTGCACAGTCAACCGCACTTCAATTCCTTTGGCCTGTAGCCCCTTTGTACTCGTAGAAACACCCTCAAAACACAGTTGCAAGCTCTCAAACCCTCCATTGCTCCAGCACAATTAACTGTTGCCCGGCCGAGGCTTCACTGTGGAAAGCCTTGCACAGCCATTCCTGACCTGAGCCGCCACTTACCCAAGCTTCCCCTACCCCCAAGGATGCTCAAACACAAATGCTCTTATCCTCTTCGCCCTTGAAGCTCACCGTTGCCATTAAAAACCGTCGCGAAGACACCTCACCACCGGTGAAGCTCCAGCCATCCCCGACCACACCCAAGGCCAAAAATGGAACCCCCCATCACCAGGAACCCACCCATGGTCGTCAATTGTTGTTTCGACCACGGATTATTCGATCGCTCCACTGCTTGAAATCTCCGACCGCCCACCGATTGAACTCTCTGACCGCTCCACTGCTTAAACTTTTTGACCACCTTGTAATCGAGAGGAGCTTTGACCGCACTACTTTGAGTCCTAAGCAACACCACTCACACGTCGTCCGATGTTCTTAAACCACTCGAACGCCGTCCGATGTTCCTAAGCCACTCGAACGCCGTCCGATACTCCTAATCCGCTCGAGCACCTCCATTCTTTTAAGCCACTCGGACGCCGCCCAATCTCTGTAGCTACTCGGACGTCATCCAATCTCCGTAGCAACTCGTACACCGTCCGATCTCCACCGACTTCATGCTCGAAGTCGAACCTCGACCATCCACCCAACTATGTAGTCGTACTCGAGACCACCTGAGTACTCGTAACTCCTCTGTTCTCCGAGTATACAGCGATAACCTGATAAGGACTAATCCTACTGTGAACAGTAAAACCCGCGATGAACTATACCAGATCCGTTACTGTTTACAGAACCCTAAAATACATATATACATCCATTTCGATCGTTTCAAACCCATCTACCCATGTCTCAGCCCCGTTTTCCCATATCAGCCCTCCTATAATCCCTAAACCTATTTTGTATGTTTTTTCTAGATTTTACTTCTTTATTTTCTTTCTTTTTAATCCTAGCTCAATCCTTTGAGCACGGAATTGATTTGTTTCTTTTGCTTTGCGCTAGCACACGACGTCGTAAACTAGCCGGCCCAGGAAGGAGAAGTTCAACTTCGAACTCAAGAATCAGAAGAATACGAATCAGTAGAATACATTGGTACGCAAGGCAAGTCACATGTTTTTTATCATATTGAACCTACATTCCATTAATTATTTAATTACCAGTATTTTCATTATCTTATTTACGCACTTATTTCTTGTATAATAAATATTTAGAATGACATGTTATTTAGTTATGCCCTACCACATGAAAAAGTCATGTTTTATTTGATAGTCATATTCACCTTGACAAGCTCTAGTAATAATAAATTACTATAAAATATACCATGGTAGTTTAGGAAATTCAACTGCTTTGCACTATTAGTGACAGTGTCGTAGTGCATTGGGATATTTATTTGTGGATGGTTACCTGGTTGATGAAAAGTAAGGACTAGAACCTTATGTGAAGTAAAGAACATAGTAATCGCTCAACCTCAAGCGTTGACCTACTCAAATTGATTGAATATCTACTATAAGGATATAATATATTGTTCTAGAAAAGGGAACAGCAGGCGTAAGAATATGGTATAGAAACAGTAAAACCATACTTTCACAACGGTATGCTCCATCCTATCAGGCCGTTGTATTCCATGACAGGGGGTACCTAGTATATCGGGTAGAGGTTATATAAAGAGATGAGCAGTGAAACAACCTTATTTTCTTAACTCAGACGCAGGGGTTATGAAATCTTATGGGTAAAGTTGGGCAACTTTGCAGAGTCATAATATGTGGTATTCGAATACGCCATGCTTCTGGTAAATGAAGCTGTGTTTAATAGGTGATTCCAATAGCGAAGCATGAGTAGATTTGAAAACAATTTGGAAATGTTGAAGTTTGGTAATCGAGATGTTGAAACCCCAAATTCCTTAAGAAGTTGATGATTTGTTATTTTGTGTTTAAAAACAAAATATTTACAAATAAAATTACATCCATAAATACTTTAACAAAACAACTATATTCCCATCTCTTGAAAATTCTAGTAAGTACTTATATAGTGTTTCCCTATGTGACTTATTAAGTACGGTGGTTGTACTCACGCTTGCTAAACTATTAACATAAGATGGTTGGGAAAATAATGAAGGAACTGTTGAGGAAGGTTTTGCAGATCCCTACGATGTAGACAAGACCTGGTGTTAGGGTTTATTCTATACTTAGGCACGCATGTGAAGTTATTTTGTATTGTAATATAACTTTGCGCCGCTCACCCCGCTATGTAAAACTTGGCTGCTAAGTCTTAATTTTGTGATAATGTTTGGATGTTTGGTTTTTATGGTTAAGCTTGTGACGAAAATGATGTACACTCATCTACGATTCTCGCAGCTAAACAATTTTAGGCAGCTACGAGGAAGTCCTAACGACCCCAAAAATAGGGACGGTACACTCTACATATGGTGAGCTAGGTTAAATTTAGAAAATCGGCCAATTGGGCGGCACAGCTCAGCCTAACATATTGTACCCGGTGTTCACGGCCATCCCACAGCGTCGCCTAATTTCTTTTCTTCTCCATCCCTTATTTTATGATTCCTTTTCTCCCCCATCGCCTCTTCGCCGTGCCGTCCCATCACGCTGCCCCTCATTGCACCACCCTCTCCACCGCGCAAGGCTAGCCCGAGACCGATATAGTACGACACTAGCACGTCGTGCTCTAGATCGTGCTTGGACCTTACCGATGACGAGCTGTGCCACGGCATGGTATGGTGGGGTGGCCGTGGCCGTGCAAGGCTGGCATGAGCAAACCCGCCCCGAAGAACGCTCGCCCCTGCCGTAAACGGCAGCGCCCGACTCTCAGGTGGGCGTAATACATGGAACGGCACGTGTACGCAGAGACGCCACATAGGTATATCATACGTACCGTACTGTCTCAGGTAATGTACTGCTATGTATGTGCAGTTGGTAGCAAGGTAGGTAGCAGTTCACGTGCCAGCCCGCGAGGCCATTCTGGCGCCACGCCACGCCCTGCGTTACTCGCGTCGTTGGAACAGTAACCCACCTGGGGTAATGTACCGATACAGTACTGTAGCACGGCGCTGTTTTTGATCTGGACCGTTCTTTCTCGATCAGAGGGCTGAGAATCGCACTAAGGCAAGTTAGTGCCTTATCCGGGTATGCGGGTACCGGTAATATACAGCCTTACTCGCTCCTCGAAGCCAGGGGGTATGCTTAAATTCCATGGTGTACATGATCGATCGGCGAATCATGCATGCGTAGCAGCGTGTCGAGCAGAGCCGTGAGTTGTGCGCGTTATGTTCGTGCCGTGCATGGACAAAGACAGGGATGACAATGGTGGCCCACCGCCCGAGGCGGTATGTGCACGTACGTCGGCTAGAGATGACAACGGGTATATATCTGACAAATATAGCTATTGCATATCTGTACCCGATAGATATAACTCTACTCGCTACCAGGACCGGTCCTGGGATTTTAGGGGCCCGGGGCGAAACTAGAAATAGGGGCCCTAGTATAAGGTGGTGATCGGTTCGGCTGAAAGCTAAAAGCTTATGGTCGAAAACACCGTGGTTGAAAAAACATCAGAATCGACAGAGACTTATTTAATATAATTAAATTTAAAAATATTGAAAAATATAAAAAATGTTAGCCCATCACAGACAACGCAAACGAATACGAGAAAAAAAGAACCTACAAAAAAGCTCAAAAAAAGTCTCTTTTCTACACCCGGGTGTAATTACACCCTATATCATATCTCTTAATGTAGGGAGTATCTCGCGTAACGGATGGTATGTACGTGCAGTATATAAGTATTTAAGACCATGTAGGTGGTATGAACAATTTTTCAGAAGTGGTATGTACATTTTTTCGACATACTCCTTTTTATGTGCGTATATAATGGTATTTACAAAATACGCTAAAAACTATGAACTCCTTTACAAGTTTTTCGTGTGATTCACATTGAAGTATCTTATAATTAGTATACAAATGTACCTAAAGTGATAAAGGAGTATTTCTAGTTTGTTTAGGTGATATATTAGAGGTGGGTGTAATTACACCCGGGTGTAAAAGATATTTTTCCTATATATATATATATATATATATATATATATATATATATATATATATATATATATATATATATATATGGGCCCTCGATTTTGGGGCCGGGCGCCCGCCCACTCCCCCTCCGAGGCGGCAGACCGCCGCTACGATACATGCCCTTTGCGGGTATAGAAACTTACCCGCACCGCATCCGCGCGGGTATTTATACCCGACGGGTAACCCATACCCGATAAACTAAATAAAATATAACAGAAGTTTTTAACTAAATCAAAAGCACAGATATATTATCAAGTTTACACCAGCAGCCAGCACCAAAATTAAATGTGGATGGTGCATTATCTGTATTGTTGCACGTTATATATTTGTATACATCATGCATGCATGCATACATGATTCATTGATATGGTATGTGGGTATATTTTACCCACAGGTATGTGGGTACAGCCGTACCCGCTCTACCCGATGGCTAGAGATTTTTGCCCATCAGTATACCCGCGGGTGAAGATATCTTCCTATACCCACCTCCTTATCGGGTAAAACGCATCGAATACTCGGGTTTCGAATACCTATTGCCACCTCTAACGTCAGCCGACATGCACGCACGATGGTGCGCGCGCGGCGGTTAGGCCGGTGCGCGCATGGCGCAACAGCATCAGGTCTCGTCCGGCGGAGCCATTCTTGATTTGAAGGAGCAGCGAAAGAATTGAATTGAAGCAGCTGCTAGCTTGATCGATCATGGACTCGTGGTGATCGTCAGGGGATGGGGGTGGTGGACCTGGTGGTGCGGACCAAACTTGGACGAGAGCTGAACCTAGATAGATCGCGCCATCGGGCGGTGGGTAGTGAATCTGGTGATGATTTGATGTGAAACGACCGCGCGGCTGGTACGGCAAGATTCGGCGGTCGGCCCACGCGAACGGCGGGATGGCCGTGCCGGCCGCGATCGATGTGGTGCGCTGGATTCCGCGCGCGCGCGGATGTGCAATGCATAGGGGTGAAAACGGGTCGGGTTAATCCCGACCGATTCGACACCGAATTCGATTGGTACCGAATCCGGAGAAAAAAATATGGGTTAGGATATGGTAACAGCAATATCCGTCCGAATCCGATATCCGTCCGAATCCGATACGTCTTCAAGTTTGATTTCAGGTTAGTGCTACTATTTGACGTTTCATTTTCTTTTGCAATGGTAAAATAAAATCTTCCACATCAGCTATTAAGTAGTAACATCAAGTTCTTGACAGTACGTCCTCCTACTCCATTTGTTGTACTGCATGCATTCCTTACAAACAAGTAGGGTGCAAACGGCTCGGGTTAATCCCGACCGATCCGCACCGAATCCGATTGGTACCGAATCCGATTAGTACCGAATCCGGAGAAAAAATATGGGTTAGGATATGGTAACAACAATATCCGACCGAATCCGACCCGTTTTCACCCCTAGCAATGCATGCATTCGTCGCGGCGCATGATTAGAGCTGGTACCGGCACAGTCCAGACCTATCGTGTTTCGTGACACTTCGTGCCGTGCCAGTTCGGTCCAGTCATCTCATCGTGCCGTGCCGTTCCAGCCCGCGTCGCCTCTGGTCAGACCCAAGCACGGCCCAAAGCCCATCGTACTAGCGTTCGTGCCGTGCCAGCCCAAGCTCAGCCCGAAATTACTATACACGAAGGCGGTGCCGACGGTCATCATCTTCCTTTCTCTCGACTCCGCCCATCCACCGCCGCCTCCCGGCGCCTCCGCCCCTTCCTCGGCTCCTTCCTTGCCTCGCCTCTCACCGCCGCCCCCTCCCGCGCGCCTCCCGCCTCCCCACCGCGCCCGGTTCCCCACCGCCCCTCCCGGCCTCCCTCCCACACGGCCGCACCCCGCCCGGCTCCTTCGGCCTTCCCGACCTCCTTCCCCACGGCCGCGCCCGCCGCCCGGCTCCTTCGGCCTTCCCCGACCTCCACCGACAGCTCGGTCACCTCCCTCCTCACCCGACGCCTCCCTCCTCCCCGAGCGACGGCGTTGCGGCCAGCGGCACAGCAAGATCCCGAGTTCGATGCGTTGCGGCCGGCGTCATGTGTGTTAGTGTGTATTTTTTTTATGTGTGTTA
This sequence comes from Bonia amplexicaulis, assembly GCA_036346245.1. Lineage (NCBI taxonomy): Eukaryota > Viridiplantae > Streptophyta > Magnoliopsida > Poales > Poaceae > Bonia > Bonia amplexicaulis. The sequence goes on from CM070740.1 coordinate 13,675,970, forward strand.
GTATGTATACAGTATGCTTGCTTAGTTGCTTGTGTGATTGTGTCATCTTTTGCGCCTTCATCTTCTCCAAGCTCGACGTCGACCCGTTCGTGCTCGCTGTGCCGCTGAGCCCGTCGTGCCGTGCCGGCCCGAGCATGGCCCGATCTGCCCGTCGCGTCGCGTGCCCACCGTCGTGCGGTTTTTAGGCCCGGCTTGGCCCACCGTTCAGTGTCAGCCGTCAAGCACGGCCCGCCACGTGTCGGGCCGGGTCGTGCTTGGGCCGTCTTGCGTCTTGGTCGTGCTTTGGGCTTGCCCAAAAAGCACGGCCCAAATCCCACTCACGCATGATACCGGCGAGCGCTCCATGCTAGTGAACGGTGGCTAACCAATCTCTCTCTCTCTCTCTCTCTCTATATATATATATATATATATATATATATATATATATATATATATATATATATATATATATGTATATATATATATATATATATATATATATATATATATATATATATATATATATGTATGTATGTATATGTATGTACTCATTTTTATGGTGTACTTACCGAGCACTCAAACTAAAACAAGTCACAAAAAATTCTGAAAAATTTCTAGATGTATTTTATGGTTTACTCCAGCTATGTATAGAATTTCAAGTTCAAATTCATTCTACATTAAGAATACAAAAAAGTGAAAATTTTGATAAATTTGAACTCTTAACACTTGTCGATTTTCTCTTTTTGGGTACTCTTGACATAGAATGAATTTAAACTTGAAATTTTATATATATATATATATATATATATATATATATATATATATATATATATATATATATATATAGATCATGCAGCTTTGTTTTTGCTAAATTATGAAAAATTGTCAATTGAATTTGTTATGTGATGTATGAATGGAATCAAGATTTTGCTTCACTGTCCATTTGTTATCCGATCCGTTTTCAAGGTCTGCATCAAGATTTTGTTTCACTGTCCATTTCAAGTTGGATGGCAACAATATCAGGCCTCAAATTACTTTGTTGACAAAATACACATTCTGACTTCTGAGTAACAGATACACATTCTGAGTAAATTTCATCAATCAGCAGTAAGATCAATCAATCCATAAGTAAATTTCATCAATCAGTAGTAAGATCAGCAACTAATCGATCCAAGAATCATCACTAACTTACAGCAAAAACTTTGAAGGCAAAAGATCAGGATGAAAGTTGACTGACAAAACTTTGGTGGTCGGCGGAGGCGGCGGTCGGCGAGAAGGCGAAGCCGGCGGGCGGCGGCAGAGGCGGGTGGAGGGAGGTGGAGGCGAGGCGAGCAACCGGCGGGCGAGCACCGGCAGGCGGGGAGGCGAGGCAAGCGGCCGGAGGAGGCGGCGGCCGACGGAGGCGGGCGAGGTAAGCGGCCGCGGAGGTGGCGCAGTCGGCAGTTCGCCAATCGCCACTTCGCCGCTCGCGCAGCCTGGAGCAGTGGACTCGAGCGAATGAGCGATGGACTGCGGCCGGCGCCAGTGGTAAACCCTAAAGCCTAAACCGACGGCCGGATGGAATGGAGGGAGAATGGACGGCTGGATCGCGCGTGGAGTTGGAATGGGTCGTCTGGGCTTCTAGCATTATGGGCTGGCTGGTTATGGGCTAAAATCCTGGATATCTGGTTTCGTATTATCCGGATAATCCGTATTCGTATCCGTATTCGACGGATACTAGGCTTACTGTATTCGTATCCTTATCCGATAAAAAATCCGTATTCGTATCCGATCCGAGAATTATCCGAAAAAAATCCGATCCGATATAATCCGTATCCATTTTCGTCCGGATCGATTGGAAACTATCGGATCTATTTTCACCCCTGGTCGCCGGCCGGTGTCGACCCTGTTGATGAAGGCAATCTCTCGTTTTCCCATCATTTGTACTGTCGACCCTGCTTTCGATATATGGATATGGATTGGAACCAAGCTTGTGGCGCATGCGTGAAGCGATATGAGCAAGGATATGGCGGGCGAGGGAGAGCATATTTGTGTGCACGAGTAGGATTTTAAGGTGGTGATCATTTAGGCTTATTTTTGGTGGTTTATGGCTGAAAAGTATCAGTAGTGGTGAAAAAAATCATGGTGACGGATGCTTGTTTAACATAATTAAATTTAAAAAAATATAAAAAATATGTTAGCCCATCACAGACAACGCAAACGAATACGGAAAAAAAAGAACGGACAAAAAGCTCAAAAAAGGTCAAAAGTTCAGAAAAAGACGAATTTATAAATAGTGAAAAATAAACCAGAAGCCAGAAGCTGAAGCCAAAACGATCACAGCCTAAATGCGGATACTGTTGTAGCATCTTCGTGACCACTTTACAGTCGCATTTATCCAAGTTTGTTTTTGTTTTACAGTCATTCACGCGCGGGTTTTTATTATTCTAGATCCAACATCAAAATCGAAACCAAGATGTACTTTTAAAAACTTTGATAGGCCTGAACAATATGTGGTTACAAATACATATGTAGTGAAAAATACCATATAGAAACAGAGTTTCAAGATTGCAAATAACGAGACCAATACCAAGAGACTATGGCCTAGTTTCAACAGTGATGGTTTCTGGCTTTCAAAAGACAAAATCTATTTGAAACATGTTGACTTAGCGTAATTTTTTTTTGTATTATTAATGAAGATATAATGGTGTTTCTTTATTTTCCCCTTATTTTTTATTTATTTTATTTTAATTGAATAACTTAAAAAAATAAATAACCGCTACGGTACCATTTCAGCCTAAAGACAGTGTAATTTAGAACAGGACTTATATTACAAATCCAACTACCTCATGATAGAGTTTTTTTTATATATAAAAGAAACTACGTCCTGATAGCCCAATACGAGGAATAGTGAATTGGGCTCAACTGCTTGGGCCAATACATTATAACAAGCCCAATAGGGAGAGTGCATGCATGATGTAGTGGTGGGAGACCAATAGCGATAATATAGAGCTGGGTCAAATACGAACGGTACTACAGACAACTACCTCCGCCGCATCTGCTTGGACAAACAAATGCTGCAAAGTAACTTCGTTGCTTACCTACACAGCTACACTTGTTCATCAAACTGCATGAGTGTTTTCCTCTCAAATAGCAGGCTACATATGTTGTCTTCGTGGTGCCTTGCACCAAGTAAAGTTTCATGCCATCGCACCAAAGAATGACATGAGAGCAAAGTGGAGCCCAAAAGTTGGTAGAAAACGTGAAAGATAACACCTGGGCATATCCGAGAATAAAGCTAAAAGTTGTCAGCCCAAACTTAATAGCCTGAATTCTTAATGGGCCCTGTCACGGACTAGGCCAGAGCCCCAGACGCAATGAACATGGCTTCTTCTCTGTATTTTCCTTCTATGATGAGCAATAGTCCACACTCCAATCCATAGTCACAATATATACTGTTAGGGACAGAGCCACATCTTAGACAGAGTAGATTTTAGCCTGGGATATGAAAAAATATATAGTGTACAATCCATGTAAATTTAATCCAGGTTGAGTAATATTTTTATGATCTAGTCCAGATAGCCTAGATCATTTCATCACTAAGTCCGGAGCGTAATCAAATCCTGGTTCCGCTATTGTATATTGCCATTGTATAGTGTTGGGGGCAGTTTATGCTCTTTTGCCACCCAAAAAAAATAGCATCAAGACACGGTCGGGCGCGTGCATCACAAGCGGAAGGACACTGAACATTAGAAACCTTGTACTGATAAACATCGTACGGTCGGGACTCCGTACGCGACCGTGGCATGCAACAGCAGCAAGAAACATCTCTTCTATCTTGTGCGCGCGTACGGCGCGCAACAAACTCTAGCCGCGCTTCGGCGGGCCGAACGGCCGCGCGCGCGCGCTGACGACGGTGACGTCGTCGAGCACCGGCCCGCAGAGCGAGCTGAGGTCGTCGCTCCTGGTGGTGTAGAACAGGCTGAACAACATGCGCGTGCGCGCCGAACGCGGCGCGGAACGGGAGCACGGCGCGCTTGACGCCGCCCTGGCCGGCCGACTCATACGCCACCTTTCTCGGTGGACTTCTGACCGGCGTAGGCAATAGCATTTTCCAGGATAAAAATAGAGGAGGGGTTCTACTGTTGAGGCTATAGCACAACATAAATATACCAAAACTACATCTATTAGTCTTTTGCTATTAGAATATCAAATTCATACATAAATATGAAGAGAACAAATTGAAAATGTACGATACAATAAATTTAGTAACTTACTAATGGATAATGTGCCCCCAAATATTCATAAATATGTGAGTACCGATCTATAGATAAGAAATATCAAATATAGTGATACAATATTAAATTATGAATATCCGTAAACATTAAAAATGACATGAAAACTACCACTAAGTCACTAAATCCAATTACGACACAATTTCACTCTACGAATTTTCATGTCTTGAAAGCGTTGAATGATTCTTTTGTTATCAATGATTCTAAATATCTCTCGCTCAGTGTAGCACACCATCAAGTCATTGAGCCATCCATCTGATACCTTGTTACGCAAATATGTTTTAATAATCTTCATTGCTAAGAAAATTCTTTCAACTGATGTTGTTGTGACCTCGATGAGGCGATACACTAATGTAAAAGTTATATTTTCCGGTTTCAACCATCTTTTGAGCAACCTTTGCAAGATTACGACATTCACGAAATTCAATACTTCTTCTAACATTGAGAATGAATGTTTGAAGTTGATTTCTTAACAACAAATAGTCAGCTATGATAAAACCTGCTGTATAAATCTCAACAAGGCGTACTAACTTTTGCACATCAAACTTAGAGAAGGAGTTGCTTGGATCAAGACAAGACATGCATACAAATAACTCTGAAGAAACTTCATTGAAACGATGATCCATCTCTACCACAATTGCATCAAGAGCAACATTGAAAATATCAATCCGATAATAGTGAAGGAGAGTAACTTTATGCTTCTCACGTGCAGATTTACCCTTTTACTCTGATGTGGTCATTCATACTTGGCACATCAATCTCATTTGACTCACAAAAGCTTTTTACTGTGTTGAACAATGCCTCCCACCTATTGCCCCTCCTGTCTTGCAAGCGCATTTTCACATCCACAATCAAATCCATAGCTTCAATAATATATTGATCCCTTCTTTGCAAAGAAAGTGACAACTCATGTGTAATGCTCAACAAGTATATCAAGAAATGCATGATGAACACAAATTCAAACATCTCTATCTTTTGTATCAAACCTGCTGCTCCACCATGACCTGAAGGATATGCTGCATATTTACATAACATCTCTAACACCGCAAGCACTGATTCCCACATTAGGTATATACGAAGTAATGTTTTAAGATGTGAGCCCCATCTAGTATCTCCAGGTCTAGCTAGGCCAGTTGCCTGATTCAAGCCTGTTCCTGTTGAAAACATATCATTCTCCAATTTCTCTAATAAGACTTCCTGATGCTTTTCCATCAAAGCATCCTTCCTTTAGCAAAATGCACGCACATGTCACTATCAAGGGAACATAGTTGAAGAAATCAGTAATAGCACCACTACAACTTACGACAATGACAACCACTAATTGCAATTGGTGGGCGAAACAATGGACATAGAAAGCATACAGATTCTCATCTCGTATTAATCTCTCCAAGTCATTAAATTTCTCCCTCATATTTGAAGCTCCATCATAACTCTGTTCGTGTAGCCTAGAAATATATAGATCAACCTTAGCAAGCACACGAACCAAAATTAAATAATCCTGGATAGTTACGAGGGTAATCTAACGTTCCAAAAATAGAGGTGTTACATCTTCCAACCTATTGCGCTTTGCACCATGGCTCACTTTCGAACGGATCCAACCCGCACGCTGGCCTTCGGAGGGGATCCCATTTTTTAACTCCACGCCATAAATTGTAACAGGACAGAGGCCAGGGCGGCACCAAGAAATCAGCAAGTAGGAATGTCCTGGGCACTGAGCCCGTGTATGCCTTGTATTATTGTATTTGAACCAAATTCCCAATTAAAATGCATGTCCCATCACATCAACATTTATATATACTGATACAATACAACCAAAATAAAGAACTGGATTGCCCAGTTCACAGCGCACCTGAAGCATGGACAAGACAAATGTTTCGTTTCGTTTATTTTCTTTGTAAGTTGAGATGGCAAACCAATGTTTCCGCTCCTAAACGCCTGCTTAGCTTTACTGAATTTTAGGCTCAGTTCAGTCTTCGGTGTCTTATCAAGATGGATTCAGTACAAGACCTATTGCTGCATTCCAAAGATGTAATGGCGCTGTGACAAAACATAACAAAGCAAACCTTTTGACGTCAACATATATGACAGGACAAGTGTAGCAACAATCAAATGAGAACAATCGTTCACTTCACTACTTCACGGCGAAGATGGAGCAGCGACCTAGGGCGAAGAGAACAGATGCGGGAGGGGAAGAGGTGGCGATGATCCGTACCTTGCGTGGTGACTATCCCTTGCCGCCGCCGCCGCCGCCTGCTTGGGTGCCGCTGGTTGTGGCGAAGAGAAGAAGCGCGTGGGAGGAAGACGAGAACGGGGGAACAAAAGGAGATGCGACGTGCGTTTTGTCGATCGTAGCTGATTGGATGCAATGGAGCTAGAAAATTGGATAAAAGAGATAATACCTAGTGTTTTGTGCAACAGAGGTCTAATTAGGTGATGAAAAGCACAATTTACCCGAACTAAAACCAGATCTTTTGAGTCAAATCCGGGATGCAACCGGCAAAATCTCGAAGAAGTTTCAACAACCTGGAAGCATCCGATTTCGACGTCACTCTCATTGATCTGGAGAAGCAAACACCGCCAGCAAAATCCCTACGGACATGAAGATTCTTGTGAAGTACCTGTGGCCCAGGCCAAGATGGCACAGCTAAAGTACTCTGGCGAAATAGGGGATTGGATAAGGAATCACAAGTTCACAACACAGCCACGGCCACCACTCATATGGCGGATTAGCTTAAGATAAGCCGAACGAATAAACCACTAGGCAACGTAAAGGTGCATTGCAAGCAATGTCTTGGTACCACGTATCTAGCCAATTCAATAAATTTAACTTTGCAACATCATACTACCATGTGCGTATCTTAAAACTTTTGAAGTTAACCATGGAACCGAGGTTCGGAAAATCGACGGTTACTGACCGGTAACCGAATTTTTCGGTGGGTACCAAGAAATAAAAAATCGGTCAGGCTTTTTCGAAGTGTATTTATATTTATGAGTCATTTGTGAATGCGTAATGTACCTTCTAGGTTGATTTAAATTTTTTGTACTATATTACCTATTGTATGAGCTAAATATACTTCGAAACATCCCAAATTCAATTTTTTCCTGTGTTTCCTGGTTTTTTAGTGGTTTCTCTGGTTTTTTGGACAGTAACCGACCGGTTTTTCCGGTTACTAGTTTCATATTCAAATTTCAAAACTTAAAATTTGATCGGATTTTTCCCGGTTTTTCCGGTGTAACACCCCGCCCACCCTCTAGGCCCGGAATGTTACCACCATTGCACAATCTTACCATTCCACCTACTACTAGAAAATTTTTAAGCCAACACTAATTTTATATATGTTGCTGCGACCAGATACATCATAGCATTTTTAGCGAATACTCTAGCATACTAATAGAGTCTAAAATATACTGACAAAAGGTGGTACAAAAGTGTTGCTGGTTTGTGAAATTATTCATGTGCTACTCTCGCCCGTGCATGACGTCCTGAAAGGTCACCTAAAAAACAACAACAAAGCAAGGGTGAGTCCAAAGATTCAGCAAGTAAAAAGCAAAACAGTAAATAACAGGTTCACAAATCAGTCCATAATCATCACAATTTCAATCGCCATTAGTTTCCATTTAAACTCTGTAAGCTCTTATCAACCATTCATTATGCATATGGACATGCACTTCTCTCTTATCTCTTTAGCTTATACCAGTATAGCAGAGCGAGCATCCGTCGATGCTCACCCAGGCCCGCCTTCTTTCCATGCGGGGATCACAAGCCCGTCCTTTTCATACGGGGACCACAATAGCCTGTCATTTTCATACGGGGACCTCAATCTCCACTCCCGTGGAGTGTTCACACAAAGTAGACCAATGATACCACAACACTATCTCTTTTCATGACATGCATGCAATGCAAGGTCTCCATTTATGCATATCAACATGTCATGTCTCAATAATCGTCATTCATCATTCATCATCATGCATCCAGAAATAGTTAACTTACCACAACATGGTAAGCAATGCACCATCATTCATCTAACAGCAAACATTACCTGAATTTACCGATTTACCATGCACTTGCCTGGTTAGTCTTGGGGACGATACATGGACGGCTCTGACCCGGGACCTCCACCTGTACAAACGTAAACCCAACTCAACACATCGTATCAAAATCAAAGCTTAAGCGAGCGTCGACAACTCTACACGCATAACCCGATCTTGGCATAAAAACACCCGGTGATAGGGACCCGTCGTGCAGGTACCAAAACCTTCTTTTCCTTTCTTTTTCTCCTCTTTTCTTTCCCTTTTTTCCCTTTTTTCTCTTTTTTCCTACCTCTCCTTTATTCGGTACGGTCGGACGGCCTCACTCCTCTCCTCATCCCTTTCTACCGAACCGCCCGGGCGTGACGTCACATGGCCGAAGCCGGCTCATGCGGCCCAGCTCACGCCGGCCGACCCCCCGCCTCCGCCGCCTCCTCACCCTTCCCTCACTCCCTCTCTCTCTTTCTCCCGGGCCCAACCAGCCACGGCCAGATCCGGCGGCCAGGGCCATATCCGGTCTTCTTCTCGGGCGCGCGCAGTCAAGGCACTCGGCGCCATCAGCCGCCGACATAGCGCCGGTGAGTGGCTCGGCCGCCTCCCCGAGCTTTCCGCTCCCTGTGGCGCCTCCCCTACGCCTCCAGCAGTCGGTGGCCGGAGCTCGCTGACTCAGGGTCATGGGCTCACAAGCCTATCCCACCGTCGGTTGGCTCGGCCTTCGGCCGATCCCTACGAGTTGAGCTCGCCGGCCACGCCTTGCAGCTGGTCGGTCGCCTCCTACTACTACCAGGACAATTTGCCCCCATCCCCTTTCTCTGCGTGCCCTACAACTACTATTGTGTGCTATGGTGCTGTGCTAGGGCGCCGAAAACAAGGATGGAAGATAAGTGGCTTACTTGCTTGCCTAGCTAGAAAAGGAATGGGCGAGGACGAGGTTGGGGGTTCCCAGTGGTCGTGGATGGTCCCCCCTCTGGTTGCTGTCGACGGCATCGTCTTGCTGTTGTGGTTAGCACAGGGATGTCGTTCATGTTCCTCGCTCCTCACCTTTGTCTTCCTCTTCCCCCTTGCTTCCTCTCGTCCAGTATACCCTTCCTTACTATCTCTGTGTTGCTATAGCTGGTTAGTAGGGAAAAGAGGGGAAAAGATTGAGATAGCTACCCTCTAGTGCTAGCTCTAATGAGTAAGGTTTGCTCTCTGGTAGTTCTCGGTTGGGGAGGAGAAATAAGAATGGGGCTTTGTGTGGGGCTGGCACGCTGGTTGGCTTAAGAGGGGAATAGCCGTGTCTCTCTTCTTTGAGCAATGACCAGGCTGCCCCCCTTTATCCTCATTTCTTTTCTCATATAGCTGTCTACCCCATGGGCATTTTGGTCCAAAAGGCTCAACACTGAACTTTAGGGGTTTTCACTGCAGTAAGTCGGTAAAAGTAGACGTTGGCTACATTTTCTGCCGAATGACGAAAATCCATAACGCAAGACGGTATCGACCGCCCCTGGATGGTCTGGGAACCTCTGAGAACACTACTTTTATTCGGGTTTCTAAAAGCCGGTGGGTCTGACGGCAAAACTCTTCTTTATCTCTTTTATTCTCCCTTTGCATTTTAGTGGTATTATATCCAGTTACCGGCCGGCGTCCAGGAACCGGTACCGGTGCCCCGTCGGGATTTAGACTGGTACCAGGTTTAGGAACCTTGCATGGAACAACAAAATTTAAAGCACATAGAAAAGGTCCACAACACACAGTTACACGCTTCCACTGCTTCAGCAAGACAGTAAAAGTTCGCGGTTCTAAGATTTGGGCTTCACTTCCAGAGCTTCCGTAGGGACATGTTCTTTTCCGTGTCTTTCTTCATCACCTTGGCCACCGCCATCTCGAAATCCTCCTGTGTTACATGAACCCTCCCCTCCCGGAGAGCAAACATTCCAGCTTCTGTGCAGACCGCCTGAACAACGAAAATGCAAGCCAGAGCGAATTACTTCACATCAACACAAGGTGCAACGTACAAGTAGCTGGTGTTGCGGATATGGAGCTGATTTAAATACATCAGCATGAAATAAGGAATATGAAGATCCTATTCTTTGATGTCACAAACATGATAGTGATTCCAAGCAAAAGAACGTGAAGTTTTATCGAACTTTTGCATATACACGAAGCTAAGTTAATTGAGCTAATGTCAGTCTACCATTAGTATCAGGGCAGCACAATCAAATTCGAACTTCATTACTGCCTCAACATAGCTCAATTAAGTCCAGACAGTTAATGACTGTTAGGCTCTTAAAATCCTAATTACTGACCTCACCTTGATGGTAATTTAACTACATGGATAAAAATGGAATGGATCCCAGATGTGAATCATGCATTCAGAGGTCCCAGAAATGTCTCAGCAGGAGACTGCTAGTGCTATGTGAGCATGCTTCTCAACCCTTAAGGCTCATCATGTGCATGCATGCATGATGCAATATTCAGTTTGGAAAATACTAAAAAAAGGCTAAATATAAATTTCTGCTTTAATAAACAGATACGCAGGGACCAAAAAAGTCAAAAAATTTTGAAATGTGCGGTAGCACATAGTTTATCAGAGATGTAAGTAGAGACTACACAAACCTTTAGCTCAGCTCCTGAGGCCCCATTCATCTTTTCCGCAATCCTTTTCAGATCAATACCACGCATTAAGTTCATTTTTCTTGAATGAATCTTCAAGATATCAAAGCGTGACTGAACGGGCGAAAGATTAAGCACATAGTCAGCACAAGCGATCGTGCAAAATCAATGCAAGCATTACATGTTAAGTTGTGCAGCACGTACATCCTCATTAGGATTTGGAAATTCAATCTTCCTGTCTATGCGGCCAGGCCTCAGAAGGGCTTGATCCAAGATGTCTATCCTATTTGTTGCCATCAGAACCTGCATGAAACATTTAATACATCACAATACTGCTCCTTCACATGTATGAAACCATCGGAGATTAAGCGACGCATACCTTAATTTTGTTTGATGCTTCGAAACCATCAAGTTGGTTTAGAAGCTCAAGCATGGTGCGCTGCACTTCACTATCACCATTGCCGGTTCCAGACTCCATTCTAGCAGATCCAATGGAGTCTATTTCATCCATGAATATAATGGATGGTGCATGTTCCCTGTAATAAGTTAATCAAAATAATTAAGCCCACATTGTGAGCAGAGAATGTATATGTGGAACTATATTTCAAGTCACAAGCAAATAATGCTTCAGCTATAATAGAAGAAATCCTGGGCTACTTTACTCAGCTTACCTAGCCATAACAAAGAGTTCACGAACCATCCGGGAGCCCTCACCAATATACTTTTGAACCAACTCAGAACCAGACACCCTGATGAAGGTACAGTCAGTGTGATGAGCAACTGCACGTGCCAGTAATGTTTTCCCTGTGCCTGGAGGTCCATAAAGGAGGACACCCTGAAAAAAAAGAGTAAATCTTTTCTGCTATATAGAAAAATTGAATCAATTAAGATAGTCTTGTAAAAAAATCCGAACCTTTGGTTGGGCAATTCCGAGGCTCTCAAATAGCTCAGGATGTTTGATAGGAAGCTCAATGACCTGAAAATTGAATTCATGAGTCAAAATGTGTAAAATGTGATGCAACGGTAGTGCATTGAAGTTCTACACAAACCTCTTTGATCTCTTTAATTTGCTGATCAAGACCTCCAATCATATCATAAGTAGAATCAGGAACCTTCTCAACCTTCATAAGATTGACCAATGGATCGACTTTGCTTGGCAGGATCAAATGGAGCATATAGCTATCATTTCGAAGAGCAACTCTTGTTGAAGGTGTGATCTTTGTAATATCGATGCTCTTATCAATATCGACCACGTATTTTCCTTCCGGATGCACCTGAACAATTTGCATTTGAAAAGTTAATAACACTTCGATAACCAAAGTTAAAACTTCCATTTAGAACATTCACGCCAGTAAATCCAAATTACTAGATGAAAATCATGATCAGAGAACAGTCACTAAGCCATTAAAAATATCAAATCAAATAAAAAAAAACTAGCACATTTCATCATACAATCACAGCCATAAGCCCATGTATGCACAAAGAAATATACTAGATATTGGGAAGCTCTTCTGAGCTTGTCATATTACTATAACACAAGAGTTTAATATCTGGAGTTCCATGAGTTCTAAAACCCTCACAGAGTTGGCTATAAGAAAAGAAAGAATTTTCATAAGGTATTATTCAATTTCACAAGAAAGAATTTTCATAGGGTATTATTCAAATTCACAAGTTGAAATAAACTGGGATTCATAAGCATCACAGATAAAGTATTACTTTGGTCATATTTCTTTTACTTGTTAGTTCTTAACTTCTTTTCAATATATGGAAGAGACATGAATGTATGCTTTTGCAAATAATGTTTGTTATTTGTAAGCATCTGCAGCTTCATGATGACATGTAGTACAAAAGTCATCAGTTTCCATACAGATACAACAACAACAACAAAGCCTTTTGTCCCAAACAAGTTGGAGTAGGCTAGGAATGAAACCTTTTCAAGATCAGTTTCCATACAGATATAGAAGAAAAATTAAAATGAGCTCAAGTTTATGAGTTTTGTGGACGAATTGATCTTAAGAATTAATCCTGGTCTCCCAAAAGCTCATTATTAGGTATCACATAAACAAACAAAGCAGCTGACCACTCTTTCTCACTGTGTAGAAGCTATGCTTTAACTAATCTGAATATGTGATAAGCCCAAGTAATAGAGGGTCCATTGATTAGATCTTCCCAACTATTAGAGGGTCCACTGATTAGATCTTACACCTATGACCTTTGTCATAGAGGTAAAGTACTGATAGTAGAAGACAATGTGTAAAAGAAGAAACAAAATTACCTTCACTAGAACCTTTGATTTGCCCATGACCTTCACCACCTCACCAACATACGAGCCAGGTTCTTGAAGCAACTGTAGCTCTTCCCTAAGCATTCTAACTGCAAAATCAAAATTGCAAGACAAATTTAGAGGAAAATAGTAAAAAGAATATTAGAATATAGCACATGCAAAAAGTAGTGCCACTCCTTGTACCGAGATCAGAAGAGTAAAGTAGATCCTTAATACAGGCATCATGCTACAAGCCAATATTCCTATACTGCTATTGCTATACATCATTGTGAAATGAAAAATTGGCAGCAGAGGAAGATCAACAAATCAATTTCACATTCCCAGTGTTCAACAAGAGGTGAGTTTAGTTTTGGATTCTTGTTATCAGGATTATGCATTAGACAGTCAAAATACCACAAATTTCTCATATGAAAGCATTGAATAATAATGGATGGTCCCAGAAGAATTTAGCAACCAAAGAGAAAGATTGAAGGCATAAGGAAAGGCAGTGTGCGATGTTATTCCTCACAACCTCACAAGTACATAGAACAGCATCGCAAGAAAAATACGGGAAATACCACTAGGCATCAAAACGCAATCAGGCAACAGACAGCATGTACACGGTTTGAATAATTCAATATCGGATTTGGTATCCAACCGCAGCTAAACAATAGTTACCATGCACATGATACACCGGACTAGTCAGCCTGCTGCTTAAACGTCGAACGACGCACAACTAAAGCAGTGTGTCATTCCATTTAACACAAATCAACAGGCTACGATTTGTGCACAGAGTAAGCTAGTGTTCCACAAACACCAACCGCGCAAAGCCGCGCTGAGAACCACGACGATTACTAAGGTTTGGGGGGAGGCTACGTGAAGAACCGAGCATGGTCACCTCGGGAGTTGAGGTCGTTGCGCTGCGCCTCGAGGCGGTTGAGGTTGTGGGTCTTCTGCCGGATATGGAGCTGCAGGTCGTGGATGTGCTGCAGGTAGTACTGCCGCAGCCCCTCCCCGCCGCCGCTGCTCCGCCCCTTCGCCCCAGCCGCCTCATCGCCAGAGGCGGCCGGCGGGGGCATCGAGATGTCCATCGCCATCGTGGCCATCGCCGACTGGGGAGGAGCCGGGACGCCTGCCGCTCGGTTTCGTCTGGTTTCTTCTTGCGGAGGACGAAAGCTTTGGCTCGGCCGGGAAGTGGGTTTGCTTGTTGGGTTGGGACTTGGGTCTGTTCTGGTGCCCCCGGGTTCATCTTATAATTAGGGGTGCAAACAGATCAGATTCGGACGAATACTGTTGTTACCATATCCTAACCTATATTTTTTCTTCGGATTCGGTATCAATCGGATTCGGTACCAATCGGATTCGGTGCCGGATCGGTCGGGATTAACCCGAGCCGTTTGCATCCCTATTTGTTTGTAAGGAATGCATGCAGTACAACAAATGGTGTAGGAGGACGTACTGTCAAGAACTTGATGTTACTACTTAATAGCTGATATGGAAGATTTTATTTTACAATTGTAAAAGAAAATGAAACGTCAAATAGTAGCACTAACCTGAAATCAAACTTGAAGACGTATCGGATTCGGGACGGATATTGTTGTTACCATATCCTAACCCATATTTTTTTCTCCGGATTCGGTATCAATCGGATTCAGTACCAATCGGATCCGGTGCCGGATCGGTCGGGATTAACCCAACCCGTTTGCACCCCTACTTATAACGGGCTGTTCTTTTCCTTTGAAACCCATGATTTTTAAATTACATATTAAAAATCCAACATATATACCATCTAAAATTACAAATAAATATATCTTTCCATAATTTATACTATAAACAACTAAAATTTAAAAATTTCAGTTATATATCATTCGTTGGCAAACAGGCCTCCTCCGAAGGGCAGGAAGCCGAGTCGAGTCCGTCAGGATTCAGGAGCTCGCTAGTAAGTGGTAGCAGCCAATGGACGTTTGAATTTCATACGAGCTTCGCACGAATCTTTAGAAATTTCGTATGGAGAGGTTCAATTATGTACAAATATGAGAAAAATCACATATTTCATACATGGCTTCACAGTTAAAATATTAGATTTTCTTTATAAAAACAAATAAAAAACATTAAAAACTTATTTGGTACGTTCCATACTCTAAAGCAAAATATCTACCAAACCAGCACTGTTATTTTTTTTATGTCATTTGATTTCATAGTAGAAATGTCGTTGCAATTTCGTCTCAGTGTTGAGTGTTGTGTACGTTCTTTTCATCCTTCGTACTTTGCCACTCATCCTGTCAACTAGTTGCATCTATATTTTATTCTACTAAACACTTATACAATAAGACACCATCACCGATACTAATGATGTCTACATTCCCTCGTTACCTCTGCCCTCTTGATCTCTAACCTTTTGAGTCCAATTCTATATTTAGTGTCAAATTTATATTCTGATGTGACTATAAAAGTGAAGCACGACATGATTTTTTTCTCTCAACATAAAACCATATCCATTGGATCTAGATCCAATGTCACATAGACAAAACTATTAACTGATCTCAGTAGTGACTTTCTTATTGGTGAACTGTTACTAAGAGGATATTTGGATCTTTGGCTAGGCTCGCCATAGCCTAGAGGTTTGTTATTTGGTAGTGCCAATAGAAACTAAGCCAAGCTATTTTAACTCCAACTGCATAGAAAAAACCTTACCAAGAAAGGAAAATTCATTCGGCTCTTCTACACTGGCATGTTTTTATTGGCTAAGTGCTACTTTTACAATTCAACTGCGACACTCGTATATCCGTTGATGGCTTCGATTTTCATCAGCAAATCACAGTTCTTTAGTCCCACATTTGATCTGATTTTGGGCATATTCTTTTTGGCTGCGGCTTATGGTTTTTGGCTGTGGCTTGTGATTTTTAGACTGTTTGTGCAAGAGATTACAGAGTAACAGAAACTCATGTGTGGTTTTTGTTGATATAAATGAAGTCGGTATAATATGTACTACAATTAACTAGTAGACTCCATATTAAAAAGATATCCCGTTTAAAAGCTAGTTACTGTTAAAAAAAAATCAAAAAACAGCTTTTAGAAGCTGAAAAGAACAAGACCTTTTACTGTTGCAAGCTAGGAGATGCTATTCATTATTACAAGTGTGCTATCCTGTTGTGTTTTAGGCTTTCAGTATAGGTAGAAACCAAACAGCTTGCTTAATTAGCTTGTATGATCTACAACCCAACGAGCTAAGCTAATCAAACGCACCTTAACACACCGTTGATACCTCATAGCCCTTCTCCTCCAATTCGCATGCCTCTATCACAAAAGCGAACTACATGTAAAAGTCAGCGCCATTATCATCTTGTTGCGGCGAGCTTGTGCGATAGGATCTAGATTCTAAGATGAGGAAAAAGGCGTAGTTTAAGGAGTCTTAGGCCCTATTTGTTTCCACTTAAGATTATTATAATCTAGCTTATAAATCATAAGTGGAAACAAACAATCCAAATTATAAAGTAGCTTATTATAATCTAATAGCCTAGATTATTGTAATCTAATAAGCTCAAAAAAGAAGCTTATTTCAGCTTATAGATCACATTTTATCTAAATGACCATAAAACTTCAGAAAAATTACCCACCTTTGCCATTCATTAACTCCCCAATCTTTAAACATTATAAGCTCAAGGGTATTGTAGTCTTTAAACATTCGAATACAACAATTCATAACTCTGATAATCCAGGCTGCCAAACACCTGACAGCTTATTACCCACTAGCTTATTATAAGCTAGCTTATATAATCTGCACCTATAAGCTAGATTATAATAATCTTAAGTGGAAACAAACAGGGCCTTAGTATATTTTTTCTGGTGCAGACAAATAATATATGAATGTACCTATTTTAAAAAAATTATAAAAAATAATTCTTTTATTAGCCACCTCTCAACAAACTAGAAGAAGAAATTACATGTTACATTCGAGGCCTCTTTAACATTAGGATGGGAGACACGAAGACTCATACTTTTTAACTTTTCAACGATTTTTTTATTTTTATTTCTATTAATAATTACTATTTATTAGACTAATAAATTATAATAAAAAACTAAATGGTCCGGACTGTCTCAAATTGGAGAAACGGGAACCTTGGTCACCTTGCAACCGCTACGATGTACAGAAGACAACTCTTCGCCGCCAGATCAAAATCCAACGGCCACAAACAACTTACCCCTGCCGCTTCCGTGGACGACGCTCGCTCTCACTGGCACACCGGAGCGGCGAGCGACACACCCGCTCCTGCTTCGGCCCTATATAAACCCCTCCCCTCTCCCCTCACCTCACCTAGCCCCCGACTTGTAGGTCTCCACCCCCATCGCTGTAATTATCTCCACCACCACCACCACCACTCAGAAATAACTTCTTGTGTACAAATCAAATCAAACCCCCTTCAGATCCGGATCATCCAGATCCCCGATTTTTCCCTGAATTTTTCAGTTTTTTATCAGGCTAGGGTTAGCGCGCCGCGCCGCGCCGCGCCGTTTTAGGATTGCAGCGGCCGCGCGGTGGCGGTGAGGTCGAGGAGCTAGGGTTAGGGTTTTTCGGGGAAGGGATGGATAAGAAGAAGGTGGCGGTGCCGCTCGTGTGCCACGGGCACTCGCGGCCGGTGGTGGACCTCTTCTACAGCCCCGTCACGCCCGACGGGTACTTCCTTATCAGCGCGAGCAAGGGTAAGTGATCCTGATCCATCCCGCCTCGTTTGCTTGCTCTGAGTTTGTTGGTGTGATGCATTGGTTCTAGTATGGAATGATAATTGTACGGTCCTTGTGGTCGCTGTGTATGGTGAAAATCCTGGTTCCACTTGATAGATAATGGCGGACTGTGCAATTTGGGTCGTAATAACTAATGTTGCTTGCGACGGTAGCCATTTATAGAGCGAACTGGTAATTGGCGCGCTTCACAGTTGATTACTGGCTTGATTTGTGCAGAGGAATCTGGTGCAAAATCTGGATTTAGATTGGTCGAATAGTTACAAAACTTTGTGCTAGTATCCACTTTCCAGTAGTTGCTGTTTGAAATGTGAGGTTGAACCATAAGTTGTCAATGCCTGATAAATTGGCTATGCTACTGAGTTTATTTTTCACTCCGTTTAGGTTATGTCAGATTAATCGCATCGAATAGCTCATGATGTTTAGATATGAGTTCATGAAGCAGAATGTGTTAAATACAATGTATCAAACGTTTATTGAATTCTACACAAACTCTCGAGTCATTGACAGGTGGGACCCACCTATTAGTTGCCCACATGCCCACCCAGTCAGTGACCCAGATGGTTCGATTTTTAACTTGTGCAAAGATGAGAGGCTGATATTGTACCTACTAATGTTCAGGGCTTATTCGTAACATCCCAATGTTGGAGACCATGGAACTCATTATGCTTATGCTTAGTTTGTCTTGTGTAAATTTAGATTCCTTCTTGGGCATAATCTCTATTGTAATTATTGGAAACATTTAGCTAAGCCCTATTAGCGATGTTGTGTGAAACCAAAATCTTTTATTCCTGATATGGTTTGCTTCACTGCAAGCATTAGAATTCTGAGCATTAATTGGTTCTGGACATTTTACTATTTATTTGGTAGCTTCAGTTTTAGTGGATATCAGATTACAGATCCTGGCTCCTGGGTAAGAGTGTGTGCACTCCGACACAGTACAGGGGCAAATAATGTTATTAGAATCTGCACCGCTACTGCATAAGCTTCACTTTTTGTAGGATTAATGTTCATACTTGTTATGTTGCTGATATTGACATTATTTTTTTATTCATTTGCAGACTCAAATCCAATGCTTCGCAATGGTGAGACTGGAGATTGGATTGGGACCTTTGAAGGTCACAAAGGTGCTGTTTGGAGCTGTTGTCTTGACACCAATGCTCTACGCACCGCCTCTGGTTCTGCTGACTTTTCAGCGTATGGTTCTCATCCTGTGAACTCACCTTGGTTTTATTTGTGATCATGGCCTTTCGGTAGGATGTAATGTATCCTCTGAACTGCCATCAGCTGATCGTTATCTGGTGAAAAAAATGCTGGTGTTATTGTGTTCATTTGGTTGTGTTGCTGACACATAAATGTTGGTACGGTAGCGTTTGTGATGGCATTGGAAATTATGATATATCTTGTATCCTGGTTTCCTGGAGGAGACAGGAAAATGTTGTTAATTTGTTCAGCCGTAACCAGATTGTACTGGCAACTAACTTGTTTAGACCTTATTAGTTATTAGAGCAAACTGTATGCATGATTTCAGTTCAAATTGTTAAATTATTTTAAAAATGGTAGTCGAAGGACATCTTTGGCTCATAATTAGGAGTTGCCACACTTAGGCATGGCGCACACAATAGGACCATACTTTGGATTTCTGACTTAGTTAGGTGCGCCAAAAGCCCACATCATGTTACACAACATCGGAGCTTTGCAACGCTTCTTTTGCCAATTACGTGGTGGTCAATTTTAATGACCTAAGAAACGCAGGCATCCTGGAGCTAGCTTGCATATTTGCAAAACAATGCTTCTAGCATATGCCTTAGGGAAACTGTTGCAACTTTTGTTGCAAACTGAAAGTGCCCCAAATAACTTTAGCATATATTTAACCCTCTCTTGTTCTATAATGTATTAATTCTGTTTAAATATTACAAGATGTGGTCCCTACATGTTGGTGCGCATGTCGTATTAAAAGAACAGGACAGACCATTGTACCTTTTGTAGTTTACTAAACCAACTACATGGAATTGGTATGTCCCTATTAAATGTTAAGAGACAATTTTGTTGTTCCTATAAATGTACAGGAGTGTACTGTTTTGGTGACCAGTTTAGAATTTTTTAGAGGGTAAGATGATCCTGGCTTTACTTCTTTTGTGCAACATGTTAATTTTTTTAAAATGCACAGAAAGAAGTTAGGGCTTCGAACTTGATTTTATTAAGCCACATAGTTTGATTAACTTCCTTTACATCCATTATTTGTCTCAGAATTCTGTGCTTACCGAAAAAGAATCATGGAGCACAGATTTCTCACAGAAACCAAAGCACCGACTTTTTTGGATACTCGCTGATCATGGCCAGAAACAAATGTCCGCAAGAAGCATGAAACATAAATTCCTCTCAAATTCATGTAGATTATGCCCCTAACTTCGAGGATCCAAAAATATTGCATGAAAATTCGACATGCTAACAGAAACAAAAGACAGCTGCACCTGGTAATCTATTCAAGAAAACCAACCTTCTATAACAAGTATCATGTGTTGATTGATGAATTTTGCACTGGCTACCAAAAAATTAATTGTCCAAGATACACTGAATGGTTTACATGGCACGAAAATAAGATCAATTTCCACATAACACAAACGAGCATTTTGTATTCTAAGTCTAATGTGATCCCTTATGGTGTTACTTTGTTCATTCCTGAGAATAGATATTCAATATGCCCCAACTTTCTTAACTCTTCCTTTCAGTAAAGTATGGGATGCACTAACGGGTGATGAGCTACACTCCTTCGAACACAAGCACATTGTCCGTGCATGTGCTTTTTCTGAGGTGATATTCTTACCATGTAAAAGCATTATACTCTGGCTTCTCTCACTTCAACATATTTTTTCTCATTGGCTACCATTGTTCCCCTTTTTTTACCTTGTACCAATCAGTTATTTTTACTGTTGTTTTTCTATTGGCAGAGGGTGATGGTTGTAGTTTTCTTTGGTCTAACATGTGAGCGCCTGCCACATCATATTGTTTGTTGATTATGTCAATTACGATTGTACACATGTGGACAATCGTCTGGTTTGGCTAGTATTGATGCAACTGTTGGTCAACAAATATTCAAAAGCACAACATTTAATTAGCCTTCAATTTACTTACAGGACATATATTGTAGGAACCATCCTTGAATAGTATTTCTTGAACTACAAATGTACACATCCCTGATCAGCACAACATTTTCCCCCAAAAAGTGTGTGCAGATGTTATAGGAATTTAGACTGATCCACAACTTGCCAAAGTTTTGACCTCTTAACTTATATTGACAGGATAGAAGAGTTACAAATTTGTGATGAAATAGTAGTTTTCCTTATCTTTTTAAGCTATCATTGTCAGAGATTTGCCTTCTCATTTTGTTCCTTGCGTTAATGGGGTTGGGTCTTGAAATTCTGCAGGGAGTCATGTCTCTTCTATTTCCTGGGGAGTTTGTAATTTCAATATTCATATTTGATTCTTTCAACAAGTGCCCTTTACTTAGAGAAATATGTGTATGTAAATATGTAATTATGTTTGCAGATATTTGTTCGAGTTTAGGTACTTGTCTGATTATTTATCTTCTGAAATCTAAACCACAACAAGAATTGACTTACTACTCTAGTCTAATATGCTCTGTAGGGTTTATTTTTTGAAGCACAATGAGCTTACTTGTGAAATTAGCAAAACTCTTGGTAAATATTCCCTTATCAGCTTTAGAAAGTAGAAACTCTTATTTTCTAGAAAACCTCACGAGTTATGACTAATTAGTATTCCCTCCAGTTCACTAAAACAAGTTGTTTTAGACATCGACATAGTCTCCAAACGCAACTTTGACCACTAATTACTATTACAATATATTTACAAAACCCAACAAAATTATAATATTATGAAAGTACTTTTCGAGACGAATGTACACATATGATTTTCATGTGTCTAATCTAAATATTTAAAAAGATATTGATAGCCAAAGTTTTTAAAGTTTGACTGCACACATTCTAAAACGACTTGTTTTTGTGAACTGGAGGGAGTAATTCTGAAGCCACCTATAAGCAGCTATAAGTAATCCCAATAAATCATTTGAAGTTTCATTTAAGCTCTAGAGAAGAATTTTGTTTGAATTTTATTTAAGCGTATCATGTCGTCCCTGCATGGATAGATTTAGACCTGAATAAAATGCTTACTGCAGGATACCCATATGTTGCTTACTGGAGGCATTGAGAAGGTTTTGCGCATATATGATTTGAACCGCCCAGATGCAGCTCCAAGAGAAGTTGATAAATCACCTGGTTCTGTCAGAACTGTTGCATGGCTTCATAGTGATCAAACTATACTAAGTTCCTGCACTGATATGGGTGGCGTGAGGTGCGTCAGAAACTAGTTAACTGTATTAATTTTCAGCTATAGGTTTGCTTTTGTCTTTCCTTGATTATTGCTAATGTTTGTAGAAGTTGATTATAGTGACAAAATAGACATGTTTATTGTTATCCAAAGGGCCAAGACTCAATTGGCTGTTCTGTTCTCATCCTGTGGGTGTCCAACTCGGTAAATTGTAGAGACAAGACTATAGTAATGAGGATTCACCTAATACTCAAGAATATTTGCACTAAAGAAATGCAAGTATCAATTCCGTGCTTTCCGAGAAAGCAAAGCCCACTATCTCTTCTCTCTTTAATCCCATAGTCTGGGTTTGAAACATAACACTTTTTCCAGTGTCAATGTGCAAATCAATGAGTACACGTGCCCAGGACTCCAGGCAACTGTCATTTAGACATCTGAACTAAACCAGTTGACTTTTTTTGCCTCTGAAATGTTCCCAAAAACTTTCTGCAATTATGAACAACTCTAATTTTAAGCATAGATGTTGTACTACAGGAAGCAGAACTACATTTTCCCTATACTATTTCAAAATATGTGTTGAGTTTGAGAACTGTAATATTTCTCTCTTTTTGATCAATTGTTTTTTTTCCTCTAATTAGGTTATGGGATGTAAGGAGTGGAAAAATTGTCCAAACTCTTGAAACCAAGGCGCCTGTTACTAGTGCAGAAGTAAGCCAAGATGGTCGGTTCATCACTACAGCTGACGGCTCAACTGTTAAATTTTGGGATGCAAATTAGTAAGATGTTCTTTTATGTGCTGTTCTCAATACTGTGAATTGGGTCATTGTTTACAATTATACCCTTGTTATTCTGCAGCTTTGGACTTGTCAAGAGCTATAATATGCCATGCAATGTGGAGTCAGCTTCGCTTGAACCAAAGTTTGGCAACAAATTCATCGCTGGTGGAGAAGATATGTGGGTTCATGTCTTTGATTTCTTCACTGGTGAAGAAATAAGTAAGTTTATTTCTTTCAAACTTTTAATCAAAATGATTAATTGATAATTGTTTCTTGTGGTACCTGCAAAACTCTTGATTTGGTTATCTAATGATGCCATTGCCACCTGCAACTTATTTGGAGCTTTACATGTCCTAAATAGAAATATTACCTTGTAGGTGTTTTGATTCAGCCTTTACTATTTTTAGAAGCATTACCCTGCCACTGTGCCACCTGCAATGAACGTAACCAGTAGACCTGGAATTTTAGTCTGAATGCTAAATGTTTCATATTATGCAAGAACCTTTAGCGTTTTTGTGGATCACTGTTCTCATTGTTAATTAAGATTGTGTAGATGAAATCATGTGCCAGATCCCCAGACCTTTTGTGTTCTTTGTTTTGGTTTTCTCTGTTCAATGACCGCGGGTTGCATGTACCAGAAGAGTTTGTAGATCTTCCAGAATGCTTCTGGTACTATCTCCATTTCACAATATAAGGCTCTGTTTGACCCAGCATGGTCACTAAGATTAAACTTTGACCATTAATTTATTTTGCTATACATTACTAGTACGTAGTAACTAAAATACCAACCATGTAAAACTTCCAGATTGAAATGTGAACCTAGTGGTGCATTTTTATGTTACCAAACCTATCTATTGTTGTTCCAATTGTTGGTAAAAGTTTACAAAGTTTTGACTCTCGAAATGTGCGGGGACCTTAAATTGTGAGATGGAGGGAGAAGCATCTTGTGAAGTTATTTTTGATATTACGGAAATTGGCTTCAGGATGACACCTGGCTCACAGCTATGGGCAAGCAACTATCTCTATTCACTTGTAGGGCAATACTTTTGTTCTGTTTCTTTTGGGATCATGTCCAGCCAATGTGATTAATGTTGTGGAGTTATGAGTTTTGACCCATGGAGTCATGGACATTCAGTTCAAGAAAAGTATGGCAACATGATGGAAGAACATATTACTAAAAAGAAAACATCCCTTGCTCACTAGAGCATGTACAATGGTATAGACAACTGCTATCTATAATATCCTTCATGTTATTTATAGACGGCACTAAAGACGTCTTATACAATAGGTTATCTTTTACAGTTTCTCTATGACACAATGTCTTGTTTACCGTATTACAATCGACTACTACCTAATAAATGACTAGTTCTCTATACTCCCTCTCTTTCTTCCACATCATCTCGTGTCCTAAGTGATAAGGTTTATGGACAGCTGACATCACACTATTATGCATAGCCTTATGTGATGATATGGGTGTTCATTCAATGACCCTGTTAAGTCATTTTCTTACTTGACTGGCTATGCACATAGCTCTCCCATTGTAACTGACGATTGCGTTTTGTTGACAACAGCTTGTAACAAAGGGCACCACGGTCCTGTCCATTGTGTGCGGTTTGCACCTGTCGGTGAGTCCTATGCATCGGGATCAGAAGATGGGACGATTCGGATCTGGCAGCTGGGGCCGCCAACTAACAACGATGAGCAAGAGGCGCAGAATGCAATTGGGAAACTGAAGGTCGGGGTAAACAATGTTGCGCGCAAGATTGAAGGCTTCCACATCCCCAAGGACGGGCAGGCCGAGGGGTAGGGGTGCATCATTTTTTGTGCCTGGTGATGCTTGCAGGGAGATTGTTGTCAAAGCTGTTGTTTTCTTTCTGCTTCTCCCAGTGGCCCTGATCTTTACGGCTTCTAAAAGTGGTTTTTGGTTTTTATTACAGTACCTAACTTTCAAATAGAGTATTTTCTCAAGATAGGTTTATTAAGTTAATTGTAGTATACGTTAAAAGCCCAATATCTGTATCAACCAAAATCGCAAGCGAGCATCTCTCTCTATAATTTTTATCGCAAACAGTTAAAATTTAAAAATTTCAGCCAAAAATCATAGCCAAAAATTATATGCCACAGCCGTATCAAACAAGCCCAATGTTTGGTGTAACATGTAAGTGCTGGCCTTTTTCTGAACCAAGGGCGGGTTTCGCGTAACAGCACACCAGGGAAAAATGGCTTGTGCTTCATGATCAAATGGTGGAATTTTGCAACGGGGGCCTCCTAACTGCAATAGACACTGTCAAGATAGCGTTTTTAATGCCAAAAATAAGCGTTGAGAAGCGAGTTCGAATCAAAGTGCCATCTGCATCGTCGTGATCGAAGTCTTTTGTGTTTTTTTGTTTGTTGTAAAAACAGCAGGTTGGGAGAATTTTGCATGGGGGATGCTCCAAGCCCATGTCAGTCTGCAAGGCTAGGGCCACCTC
This sequence comes from Bonia amplexicaulis, assembly GCA_036346245.1. Taxonomy (NCBI): domain Eukaryota; kingdom Viridiplantae; phylum Streptophyta; class Magnoliopsida; order Poales; family Poaceae; genus Bonia; species Bonia amplexicaulis. Next base: position 13,701,444 of record CM070740.1, read on the forward strand.
TTCACCTCAATCTTACTAGCAGCGTAAGCGTGGCGGCACGCTAGCTACTGTGTGGACCAAAATAAAAGAGACGACAATTTGTGAGAAGTTTTTTTTAAAAAATCGGTGACGTGCGTAATTTCGAAAAAATCAAATGCCTTTTTAGCAAAAAACTGCTGTATGTAACTAAATGAGGATCTGTGTGTAATTTTAGAAACCGTAGGGTGCTATCCTGCAAAAGGATACGCAATTTCGATGTAGTGGAGGGGGGTTTCGGAAAAAACCTGGCAGGGACTTTTTTGCAGGAACTGGGAACCTTTACATGATTTTAGAAAATACAGAGGCATTTTCGTAAGAAGGATGATGAGCATAGGTGAGAGACCGAGAACTCCCTCGGCTTTGTTTACATGTTCCTGTTTCACATTCGATAACCGATTTTATGGACGTGAGGGCGACTTCTCGGTTTCTGCTGTCCTTGCGGGCTTTGTCGCGTATTGTCTCGAGTGCAATCAGATGGAAATGCATACTGGTTTTGTTAAGATGGTCTGTGCAATCAGTTTGCAGCAGCAAATGCGTGCAAATGCTTCAGATTAGGGGTGCAAACGGGTCGGGTTAATCCCGACTGATCCGGCACCGAATCCGATTGGTATCGAATCCAGAGAAAAAATATAGGTTAGGATATGGTAACAGCAATATCTGTCCCGAATCCGATACGTCTTCAAGTTTGATTTCAGGTTAGTGCTACTATTTGGCGTTTCATTTTCTTTTGCAATGGTAAAATAAAATTTTTCACATCAGCTATTAAGTAGTAACATCAAGTTCTTGACAGTACGTCCTCCTACTCCATTTGTTGTACTGCATGCATTGCTTACAAATAAGTAGGGGTGCAAACGGCTCGGGTTAATCCCGACCGATCCGGCACCGAATCCAATTGGTACCGAATCCGAAGAAAAAATATGGGTTAGGATATAGTAACAATAATATCTGTCCGAATCCGATCCGTTTGCACCCCTACTTCAGATATTGGATCTGTTCCTCCTATCGCATCTCGTCGCCTGGTGTCGTGTTCTCATTCATTCTTCTCGGTCCAGTTCAGGTATAGTATCAGATTTTACAAAGGTACGGTTTGTTTGGTAGAGTTACAAGTCACAGTTTCATGGATTAATCATATTGGGTGAAGAATACTCAACTGCATCGGCAATTCACAGCAAAGATAGCACTCAACAAAGACAACAGAAAAAGGCTAGAACTCAGAAAAACCAAATACGGCAGTGTACAAGAAAAAAAATTTGCAACGTCCTCCTTTGGGACCAAGATTCTTGCGCCATATGGAACACCAGATGCTACATCTATTCAGAACTTGTAAGCACTCAACATTGAATTATCTGAAACTAATCCCCCAACAGATCATCCAAACGATTAATTGCAAGCACTCAAATCCGAAGGTGACCTCTATGCAATGGCAGGCGACAATGCCAATCAGACAGGGTTTTTCAGCCGCTCGAAACCTTGGAAACCTTGGGAACGTCGACCGGGAACCTGTCGATCTCGTCCATCCATGGGTTCTTCTCCTCCCTCGCCGGGTTCACCGACCGCAGCGCCTTCCAGACGGCGCTGTTGCACTTGAACCCAGACCCGAAGGCAATCTGCCAGATCCTGTCGCGCCTCCTGATCCTCCCTTGGCCTCGCTGTAGGCCAGCTCGTACCAGAGCGAGCTGCTCGACGTGTTCCCGAACCGGTACAGCGTCATCCTTGACGGCTCCATGTGCCAGTCGGTGAGGCCCAGGTTCTTCTCCAGCTCGTCCAGCACGGCCCGGCCGCCGGCGTGGATGCAGAAGTGCTCGAACGCGAGCTTGAAGTCGGGGATGTACGGCTTGATCTTCATCTTGAGCAGCTTCTTGCCGACCAGCGTGGCCATGAACAGCAGCTGCTCTGACAGCGGCAGCACGAGCGGGCCGAGCGTAGTGATGTTCGTCTTGAGCGCGTCCCCGGCCACCGCCATGAGGTCCTTGGAGAGTGCCACGCCGATCTTGCCGTCCTCGTCCTCCTCCTGCGTGACGCAGCTGAAGCACTTGTCGTCTCCGCCCTTGTGAGTCCTCACGGTGTGCACCAGCTCGTACTTGGACCTCCTCCTGTCGGACCGCCTGTTCGACAGCAGGATCGCCGCGCCGCCCATCCGGAACAGGCAGTTCGACACGAGCATCGACCGGTTGTTCCCGGAGTACCAATTCAGAGTGATGTTCTCCATGCTGATCACCAGCGCGTACGAGTTGGGATGCACCTGGAGCAAGTCCTTGGCCAGATCAATGGACAGTAGCCCGGCGCTGCACCCCATTCCTCCCAGATTGTAGCTGACGATGTTCCCCCTCAGCTTGTAATGGTTCACCACCATGGCGGACAGCGACGGCGTCGGGTTGAACAGGCTGCAATTCACTACGAGGACACCAATGTCTTTGGGCTTCACTCCGGTCTTGGCGAGCAGCTCGTCGATGGCGCCGAACATGACGGCCTGCGCCTCCTTGCGCGCCTCGTCCATGCAAGGGTTGGGCGGCACGCGGAGCACGGCGGGGGGCAGGTAGGTGTCCTCGCCGAGCCCCGACCGCTCGAGGATCTTGCGCTGGAACTCGAGGTTGGCGTCGGTGAAGTAGCCGGTGAGCTTGGAGCAGCGCATGAAGGTGTCGCGCGTGCACCGGCGCTCCGGCTCCGGCTTGTAGCAGGCGAAGTCGACGAGGTAGACGGGGCGGGGGCGGGTGAGGAGGTAGACTGTGGAGAGGAAGACGAGCAGGGTGGAGCAGCCGAGCACGGAGAGGAGGTTGAAGCGGAGGTGCGACCAGAGGTCGGCGACGTCGCGCGGGGAGAGCGTGCAGAGGTGGACGGCGACGAGCACGATGAGCGGGGTGAGCAGGAGGTACATGCCGTGGGAGATGAGGTAGTGGTACCCCAGCTTCACGTACTTGAGCCGCACCGACTGCTGGAAGTCCGGCAGCAGCCGCGACGGCGACTGCGAGGTGGCGCCATTGCCGGCGGCGGCACCGTACTGCGGCGCCGTGCTGTCCATGATCGTTCCCTGTGGATCGGGGAAATGCAGATGTGCGGTCAGAAAAACGCGGAAATTTTCAAAATGCGAGATCTGGGCGCTGAAATTTTCAATCCTTCCCCCTTGTTAGGGGAACAAATCTAGTAGATTGCAAAATGAAGATTTGATTGTTCTGACCCGAAGTTTGCAGTGTGTTTTTTGAGTTCTTGGTTGTCTTTCTGTCACCTAAGGCCAATAATTCAGGACAGAAAGGAAGCAAACAAATGGACAGAAAGGGCCAAGCAGCTGTTACATAGGAAAGTTTTGTTTCTCTTTGGAATAATGTCAAGATATTATTACTCCAAGCAAGAGGGAAGAGTCAAGGAACTGAAGCCTCTAATTCAAATCAAGAACATGGCCACGAACAGCACAGGGAGACCAAATAACATTGAACCAGAGTAAAAAAAAGAGAGAGAAATACTGTTATCCTTCTATTAACCATGGTAAATCAAGAAACTAAATAAACCGATCATCCAAGGAGAGAATCCAGAAGAGATCCTGAAGCATACCGATCAGATGGCAGGAGCGACGGTCTCAACCACCAAATCCTCGGATCAAATCAGAGCTCGTGAGGAGGGGAATGGAGAAGAGGGGAGAGACACCGCCGCGTGCCGTCGCGAGCAACACGGGAGAAAGAGCCGAGCCGGCTTTTAATAACGAGGCGAAGGGGGTGGGGAGCGGTGGGGTGGCCCACCTGTCAGCTAGGTTCAAACCGACGAGCAGCAGTCGTGCGTTGGTGCTGGAAAGATCAACGGCCGGGTGGAGATGGCGGCGCACGGACGGATGGGGGATCGACGACTTGCTCCCACGTCGACTGGACGAGGTCAGAAGCTGTTCGCTTACGTGCTTACGTACCCGTAACAACATTTTTCTCTCGCGGCCATGTGGGCCCGGACTTGGCGGCCGATGGCTGGGTGTGAGAGGTCAGTGACTGCTGCGTGAAAGAGAATGTGGTGGGAGTTATGGGATTTTCTGCGGAACGGCAGGCCGGCGTTTGAACGCGATGCCACTTCTCCGTTCAGAAAGCTATCCTCTTTCTTTCGACAGAGCTGTCTAATTAATCATCAGGGGACAGATTTCTAGGTTATTAACGGTCGAAAATCCTCACGTTGGAAATTTACTCTCTCTCTCTCTCTCTCGCCTCAACCTCAACCTTTGATTTATGATCGAAACAAAAAAAGCTCTAATTTGCAGAGAAATAGAACTGAACTGAGCGTATCCGCTTGAAAAGCAGCTAGGAAGAAGACCCTTGACTGGTCCAAGGTCTTCCAAAGCGGCGCTGTTGATTCAGCACACCTACTGAAAATCGAAAAAGCTACTCATTACTAAGACGCGAGTTTTGGACACATCTAACACTGTTACATATAAAAATTTCAATTTTAGCCTCCTCAGCGAAAAAATTCCAAATCTGACCCCCGTCCGACCGCGGATTACACCGTCACGACACTGGCGGTCGTGCGGGCGGTCCGGCATCGCGACGATCAAGATCAGAAGCGGGTCGTGCGGCACTGCATCGCACGATCGCACTATGTCGCTACTCCCCGTAGCGATTTCTTGCCGACCGCATGACCGAGTCCGCCGACCGCATGACCGAGTCCGCCGACCGCATGACTAGCTTCCCGACCGCATGACCGAGTCCGCCGACCGCATGACTAGCTCCCCGACCGCACGACCCGAGCTACGCGGCGGTCGTGCGTATCGGACCGCACGACCGTACCAGTGTCGCGACGGTGCGATCTCGTCGGGCGGAGGGTCGATTGGAATTTTTCATTAAGGGAGCTAAAATTGAAATTTTTACGTACAACAGTGTTAGATGTGTTCAAAATTCCTAAGACGCTCTCCAGTTTTTCGAGATGATTGGTCATAGCTCGCCATGGAACTTTCCTTGTAAATTTCGTCAGCGCTTAGCGACCGGACCACGGCGTACGTCGTCTGGTTGTTTACGCGTGGGAGCCGCGTCGCCGTCGTTCTAGAAGCCCGTTGCATCCAGATAAGTCGTACTCGCTAGAACCGTTGACCAGCCAGGCGTCTGCCTGCGTACCAGGGAAGCCTCCTTCGCCGTGCAGAGGCTTTTTTTTTTGGTACGGTCCTTTGCGCAGGTGACGACGGAGAGGCGGCTCTACTGGTGGGTCGGAGTGGCTGGCTTCCATTCTATCTTTAATGGGAGAGTAGATATCTTTTAGCTTCTCTACCACCGGTAGGGACGTTACCGGCCATCAGCCATCGTCAATCCGTCATGCACCACCGAAATAGATGAAGGCGTGAAGCCATGGCGCTGCAACCGGGCTAATAGCTTGCAGGCTTGCAGCAAAGAAACGGAGGGCAAATTAGCAAAAAGCCGAAGCAGCAAAGTCTACTAAAATGGTAAAACATCAGCCCAGATGATCACATGGCAGATCTAATTTGGCATCGCAGCAACATCAAGCATTCGAGCCTAATTCCAACAAATCAACAAACCACAATCTATTCGAATTCATCCCCTTCTCCTGCCCGGTCGCATTCAGCCAGAAACAACAATCCACAAACCAGAAATCAACAAACCACAATCGCATTCAGTGGTCGGGCGGTGTGGTGGGTCCATGGGCCGACGTCGGTGCCTGCCTGGTGGCCGACGGTAGGGGCACCTAGCACAAGATATGGAGCCGCTTGAGGAAAGGAAGGGAGACCAGAGCCGCCTACCTGCCGCAGGGCGCCAGGTGTCCCGTCGGCGCCGAGCGCCCAAGGTTCGAGCGGTCGAGGCGCCGAGCCAACGACGGCGCTGACTGCTGAGCCAGTGAGACCGTGAGAGACATCGTGAGTCGACTGGGAGGGGAGGGATCCATCATCCATGAACCGTGGTAACGTGGTGGCGGTCCGGTTGACGCTGGAGCGCAGAGCCACCGAGGTGAGGACTGAGGAACTGAGGACTAAGGCGACGAAAACGGAAGATCTAGTGAAGTGGGAGAGGAGTAGAGGAGAGGAAATTTGGCCGACCGACCGACGACTAAAGTCTGGACAGTGAATCAATGATATATTATATGTGGATTACCCGAGTAGAGTGAGTATAATACTTGTTTTGTCATTTAGCGATTCCGATTCGTAGAGTTCTAAGAAATGGAGAAACGAACATTACATAAATATTTTTTAAGCAATATAAGTAGTACTCCTCATGCTAATAAGAGCCAAGCAAAGAAGGGTCGGATGGATTTTAGTCCCGCTGAAATCATCGTTGATCTGGCGAATCGCATACCTGTTAGTAAATATGACAATGAAATTAGAGATCAAGTGAGGAGGGCGTATTTGTTAAGAGGTCCAACCCAACCAAAAGACCATAATTTTCCTCACAAAATGCAAAATGATTATTTAAGGACATTTCAACAATCTTGGTATAATAAATATGATTGGTTGGAATATAATGTAGAAAAGGATGCGGCCTTTTGTTTCTATTATTTTCTTTTCAAGAAGCCGGAAGGTCTGAAAAATTTGGTAGTGATGTATTTACAACAGCAGGATATTCCAACTGAAAGAAAGCTTTAGAAACATTCGATAAACATGTCAGTGGACCTAGTAGTTATCACAACATTGTAAGGTGATTACGAGGATTTTAGAAATCAAATGGCAAGTGTAACTCAAAGACTTTCTAATCATGGCAAGTGTAGCAATTTGAGAAGGTAATCCCAGCGGACCAAGTCAAAGGATTTTGTGATGTCGAGTTTGAGGAGGAGGGACAGCATTCTATTTCGATGGTAACTTTTCCCCAAGTTTTGGACATATAAGAAGTTGTCTTGTACGCATCTATCTTTTATAAAGGCACTTTGGCTTGGGAAGACCAACTTGTTCATGAAGGGTGCGAGTCGCAAATCCAGGATCTTTACAATGATTTTGGAGAAACTGTGTATGAGGCTAATCGGTGTGTAGTCTATTGCCGCTTGAGCACATACGTCATGCAGGAGTTGATGGTACATAGTATCAATCATCCAGTGGATATGTTTGACTAGATAGATCATATTCGAGTTCCATGCAAGGAGCAGGAGAATTTTCGAAGGTGTGACAAGAAGCTTCCCTGGACTAAAACTCCCGTGTACTTCAAAACTGAATCATACAAATTAGACTCCGGACCTACATCTCAGTCGTGCAATGGTTGATCAAATGGCTCTCACGCTCTGTGAAGTGCAAACGTGTTCGGTGCTATTTGTACGTACCAAGGACACCAATATAAGCACCATGTATAGGCCATGTTATTTTCAGCTTTTAAAAACTATTTTTCGACTTTTCTACAGTAATTAGCTTTTAAATAGAGTATTTTTTTAAGATAGGATCTACTAGTTAATTGTAGTACATACTTTACTGACTTCATTTATATTGGTAAAAACCGCACGTGAGTTTCTGTTACTCTATAATCTTTTGTACAAACAGCCTAAAAACCACAAGCCGCAGCCAAAAGCTACAAGCCACAGCCAAAAAGAACAGGCCCTATAACAAACGGGGTGTGTAGGTCAACAACCGACTTTTCTCTTAAAGAAATAATAAAGTGAATTTTAAATCGTTGGGCCAAACCTTAACCAACCTGGATTTTTGACACGGGTCCCTCCCTATCTAACCCTATTTCTCCTCTCCTCTCCTCTCCTCTCCTCTCCTCCTACCACCTCCTCGCTCCATGCTGGCAGCCTCGACGTCACCATTTCCAGCATATTGCAAGGCTCGCCAGCATATTGTTGCCGCTTCTCCCTCTGCTGTCCGCCACCTTCTTCCTTGTCTTTGGTGACTCATTGCTTCCAGATCCATCAGCATCGCTGATCCCAAAGACGCCAGCCGAAATCAAGTGCATATATGCAAGTTAAACACGTCATGTAAAAACATAATAACAGTGGCATTTCATGAAAAAGCTCGGTTTTTTAGAGATGGTGAGAACAACTAGCTAATGCAATTATATTAAGGCTCATGCAAGCTACCCACATATTGCAAGTTCAAATCATGGAAAATACTAACGGAAAATCCACACAAATAACCCACGGCTAACCTAAGGTTGATGGGAAACAAGCTATGATCATCAGCTAGAGAGACAAGGTGTCACACCGCTAGGCTATGGTATGGTTGGTGGAAGCTCAAAATTATTGACCGTAAAGGAATAATATTTGTCTCTGTTGGGCTGTGGCTAGTGGACTCCACCATTTAGAGGCCCATGGTTGTTTTCTTCCTCACCCGGTCAGCAAAACATATATAGGCCGCCCAACTCAACTAGCCAGGTCGGGCCGATGGTCCTACCCTGCCTCCTCACGATATGCAGGTTTTTTCAGAATAAGTTGGGGGAAATTGAGTTTACATGCGTTTGAACAATACAAGGAGGATCAAGCTAAGGAGCCATAAAATGGCGCCCTACATCTAGACCACTTGCAAACTTAGCAAGTTTATGAGTATCAACATTACAACCCCGACCTTCATGATGAAACTCCACCTTCTAGAAGAGACTCCTGCCAGCATCAATGCCATTTAGAACTAAAAGAAATCGACATCTCAGCTTCTCACTGATACTTTTAATCACCTCTAGACAATCTGAGGCAACATACACCCTGTTAACATTACAATCAACCACTAGGCAAAGAGCTTCATGATATCTAATCACTCCTGACATTCTAGGGTCAGTTAATCCTTCCCACACAAAGGCACTATTAGTAATAGATGTACCAGAATTATCTCTACAAATGACCACCACTGTGCCCTTTTTGTCTGTCGTAGAAACAACAACATCTAAATTAAACTTCAGACAATCTTCTAGTGGAGGGTGCCGTTTGACATTACAAGTGTGCATCGATACCCTTTTCTGCTACAAGCTTGAAGAGAAATTAATGACCTCATTCTCATCAAGATATGAAGCAATGAAGCCATAAGTTGAAAGGGGATTTGCTCATGTGCCCCAAAGTTTAATTGCGTTTGCTCAAATGCTCCGTGCGGTATTGCTAAGGTGTCGGCTCTCCGATCAGTCCCGCGCGGTGACCATACGCTAGAGGTGCTATTTTTTTGCATATTCTACACGATAAATACTATTTTTGCTAATCACGCATCAAAAACTACCATTTCGGCCTCCTTCTCAAGCCCTTCGCCTTGAGCCTACCATGTTTCCACCGCGCAAACGACGAACGGCCTAGTTCCTCATGGGCCCTCAACAAGCAAAACTCACGAGGCACACATCATCCTCTACCTCCTTCCTGCAAAAAATTGGTTGATAAGAGGCTTGAGCTGTAGCTTAGCGCGAGAAAGCGAGGGTGTTAGCCCCTCTAGCTTGGGTTTGATTCTCGATCGAACTCAGTATTTCTCATTTCTCAGGGTATTATTTGATGAACAGTATCCTATAGAGGATGCATACACGTGCACGTTAAGTGAGACAGCTCGTACCTGTGCTTCAGAGGTTGTTGAGCATTCGATTAATTCTTATCGTGTAAGGCCATGTCCAATGCGACGCTAATATCAGGCGCTTAGGCAAAAAAACTGCCTTAATTGCCAGGTGGACAGCAATACATGCAGTAAACGTCTGAGGCGCTGCCAAACTTGGAGGCCGGTGCTCCGAGCGGTTCGCTCGCATGGACTTTTGATCTGGAAGAATCGGCGCTTGGGCCAGCAACTAGTACAGCTGGGTTAGTTGAATCGGTAATCGGTAGTGATTAGTATTTTACGGTGATTCGTTGAGGCATGCAGACTGAGTATTCTATGCTACCTTCTTGTTTTCTATATAAGCGTGGAAGTAGTGTATGATCAAAACCACAACCTTTTGCTTTGGCACTCCAAATGGATCCTCCCCAAATGGCTTTGTAGATTGGTTAACTTCCCCCAATTTCTCATACGAAAATCCAGAAAAGTACTCACAATTCACATATCCATTGAACTTATCCCAACCGTTATTCACCATTATTCACATATCAATCACCATTATTCACCAATGTCTTGCAAGGGCAAGCCCCTCCGGTTCAATTTACTGTCAATGGAAGACAATATGATATGGGCTACTACCTTGTGGATGGAATATATCCCGAATGGGCAGCATTTGTGAAAACAATCCCTCTCCCTCAAAGTGTCAAGCATAGATTATTTGCTCGTCATCAGGAAGGGGCAAGAAAAGATGTAGAGCGAGCATTTGGAGTTCTACAATCTCGTTTTGCCATTCTACGTGGTCCAGCTCGATTTTGGCAACGATCAACCCTTAGTAAAATCATGTATGCTTGCATTATAATGCATAACATGATAGTTGAGGATGAGAGAGATTCATACAGTGTCCAATATGACTTCAACTACGACCAGGGGAGAGATCCAATAACACCAACAGAATTCACCCATGGACCAATTGATGGGTCTGCCGGTCTTCTAGACAGAAATGCTTCTATTCGTGATAGATCGAAGCATATCCGTTTGAAAAAAGATTTAGTCGAGCACATTTGGCATCGATTTGGAGATGGTCAGATGAACAATTAGCTATATAATTATTTTACTCAATAAGGTATGTTCTAGTTTTCTTAATAATGTAGTGGTAATCCATGCACTTGCATTGCTATGTACGCATTCAAACTTATCACATCTGTGTGTGTCATCTCATTATTCACGTGAACATGAAAGAAAAATGATAATTAGACATCTCAATAAAAGAAGAAACATCAGTTTCAATTCATCCATGTACCTGTATTTTTCTGAGCATTGCTGTTGGCATCCAGCTTGAAGCAACTGTTGTGCTACTTTAGCTAGCAAAGGAATACAGCAGCATCCGAGTGTTGTTGATGTTCCAGGCACTTGATGAAGTATAATTTGCTTATATGTTCAATCCAGAGAAACATCTGTGTGTGTCATCTCATTATTCACGTGAACATGAAAGAAAAATGATAACCAGACATCTCAATAAAAGAAGAAACTTCAGTTTCAATTTATCCATGTACCTGTATTTTTCTGAGCATTGTTGTTGGCATCCAGCTTGAAGCAACTGTTGTGCTAGTTTAGCTAGTAAAGGAATACAGCAGCATCTGAGTTTTGTTGATGTTCGAAATGTACGCCAGCTGATGGGTTTTGTTCCACCTCCGAGCTGAGATTCAAATGAAAAAACTAGTAGTAGTTTTTTTTCGTCTAGATGCAAATGAAAAACGCCCTTAAATCTCCATCTACCCATAAACAGCATTTCTATCTAACCTAATTCAACTTAAGACCATCATAGTAGTGAGAAATCAAGATCCCACTGCATCGAGACTAGATCGGTTCAGAACTTGAGAGAGCAAGCAATCGAATCAACCATACGATGGCGGGGGAGAGAGATAGAACAGGACGAGAGCTCCTCAGAACCCTAAGCAGGCCCTCACAATAGGGAGAATCAAAAGGAAATAGCGGTGTTCTTGGCTGTTGCTTTTACCTCACGGTTGAGGAGGCAAAGTTGATGCGCAAATCGGAGGCAAGACGAGGCGGCGGAGCTGAGACGAGAAGCGAAGGCCTGCGTCGCATCTCTCTCCGTCACGGCATACCCGCCTTGATCTGCTCCCTCTTCTCCTCCCACCGTGGCTGTTGCGCTAGGTGGAGCACCACCGGTGAGGTCCCGGTTGTCGCCGGTGAGGAGGCGGGCTGCCGAAGGAAGGGGGGTCGCCAGATCTGAGGGGGGAATGGGTGGCGAGGGGAATGCATCTGGGGTAGGTGGAGGAAAGCGGCGAGCGAGCGAGGCGAGATGCATCTGGAGGGGTAGGTGGAGAAAAAGTAGGTGGGGGGAGAGAGTGTCACGCGGTAGTTAAGGATGTTTTATTGCTATTTTTTGTTGTATGTATAGATTGCATTGGAACAGGTAGACGCTTAAATAGGCTCTTAAGTTTTTTAAGCATCTATATAATATTTATCTGCATTGGAGACTATGGCTCTTACATTAGCTGCTTATAATCTCTCTCTCCTTAAACATTTATCTAAGCGTCTTTGCATTAGACATGACCTTATACCCCTAAAAGAATTGGTTGGTAAAACAAACTTACATGAACAAGAAAGTAATATTCAAGTGCCCGCCAGAAAGCAATCTTGGACTACCGACTTCCAACAATCTTATCATACTCCTGATTCCTGAACTATAGTAGTCAGCACGACAAAATAGTAGTCAGCACAATGACGGGCAACAAGTAGCCAATCATACGTACGCATAGTCGCTTAACCCTCGCATTCCGAGCCAGAGGCGTGCTCAAGTTAGCCACTCGTCTGATCCGGCATGTCGTCAGACGGTGACACGGCTTTCGACGCAGGCTCGCCGGGGCCGCACTTCGTGCTGGTGCCGATGATGGCGGCGGGCCACGCCATCCCCATGCTCCAGCTGGCCCGCGTCTTGGCGGGCCGGGGCGCACTCGTCACCTTCGTCACCACCCCGCTCAACCTGCCCCGCCTCGACCGCGCCCCCGGCGACGCCGCCCTCCCCATCCGGTTCCTGCCGCTCCCCTTCCCCAGCGCCGAGGCTGGCCTGCCCGAGGGCTGCGAGAGCCTCGATGCACTCCCGGGCCTCGGCTACCTCAGGAACTTCAACGACGCGTGCGCCATGCTCCAGGCGCCGCTCGTCGCGCGCCTTAAGGAGGCCTCCCCTCCGACAAGCTGCTTCGTCTCCGACGCCGCCCACCCGTGGGCAGGCAGGGCGGCCCGCGAGCTCGGCGTGCCGCGGCTCGCGTTCGACGGCTTCTGCGCCTTCTCCTCCTTCTGCATGCATCTCATGAATCTCCACAGGATCTACGAGGGCATCGACGATGACAGGCGCCCCGTGCGCATCCCTTCCTTCCCCATCGACGTCGAGATATCGAGGGCGCGGTCGCCTGGCAACTTCACCGGCCTCGGCATGAAGGAGTTCTACGAGGAGATCATAGAGGAGAGCGCGAGAGCCGACGGCCTGGTGGTCAACAGCTTCGTGGAGCTCGAGCCCATGTTTCTTGAGTCCTACGAGAAGTCAATCGGCAAGAAGATATGGACCGTCGGGCCTCTGTTCCTGACCGCCGCGCCATCGACGGCAACCAGCGAGGACGACAACGCCGTCAGGTGCTCGATCTGGCTCGAGTCCAAGAAGCCCCGGTCGGTGGTGTTCCTGAGCTTCGGCAGCCTGGCGCGCTCATCGCTTCCTCAGCTCGTGGAGATCGGCCACGGGCTAGAGGCGACCAACCAGCCGTTCATTTGGGTGGTCAAGTCCGGCAAGCTCCCCGAGTTCGAGAGGTGGTTGTCGGAGGACGGCTTTGAGTCGCGCGTTGGGGAGAGGGGCCTCGTGGTCAGGGGGTGGGCGCCGCAGAAGGCGATCCTGTCGCACCCGGCGACGGGAGGGTTCGTGACGCACTGTGGGTGGAACTCGGCGCTGGAGTGCATCGCGGCGGGGCTGCCGATGGCGACGTGGCCGCACTTCGCGGAGCAGTTCGTGAACGAGAAGCTCGTGGTGGACGTGCTCCGGGTAGGGGTGTCCGTGGGCGTGGCGGACGCGACGCAGTGGGGCGTGGAGACGGAGGAGGTGGTGGCGACGAGGGGCGACGTCGCGAGGGCGGTGGCCGGGATGATGGACGGCGGGGAGGAGGGCAAGGCGCTGCGGGCGAGGGCCGCCGAGCTCGGGAGGAAGGCTCGGGACGCCGTGGTGGACGGCGGTTCGTCGTACCGGAACGTGGCGCTTCTCATGCAGCACGTCGAGCAGAAATTTAGGGGATGAGAACATGCTCAGCGACGGTGCAATCGTGCATGCAGTCAGTCCGTCTGCTGAACGGTGCAATCGTGTTTCAGAATTCAGAATGGTGTCCTCCTGCTCTGAAGATGTGTGTGCCGGCAACTCTGCTCTCCTCTCTGAATACGTGTGCCTGTCTGCAACTCTACATAGCAAAAATCGGATGAGATTAGCAGGAATTCGGATCATCCTTCTCTATAAATGGTGAAGCTAGAGACGTCTTGTGTTTCGGACATTATAATTCAGTAACATTTTCAAGCCATTCCTTCTTTGAATGAGTTTTTTTTAAAAAAGAAAAACCATTATTTCAATATGATGCTGATGGTCATGGCGTTCGAAATTAATTTACAGTTTTTATAAGATGTTGGAGTGAAACAAATAGGTCTAGTATTTTAGTGTTTCTGTATGAGTTATGAGGAGGGAATGATGCTGGCGATGGAGGGCGGCGGTGCGGCATGCCGAGCAGTTGAACGGCGGTCCACTTTACGGATAGCAGTAATTTATTTCACGGAATCCTTTCTCTCGGTTCACTTAACGCACAGCAGTAATTGATTTCACGGAATCCTTCCTCTCGGTTCCAAACTGAGTACACAGCCACTAATCGTGAGTCGTGACGACGGGAAGCAGTGAGGTTCAACATTTCAACGCGATACATGGAACACAGTAAGTAGCATCAAATGTGATAGTGGAAGCTACATCATATCGATGTGTGATATCTTTTGGCAATTTAGTATCACAAGGCCATCTATCTGAATTAGTTGGGAGGGTGAACCTCGTAAAAAAAAGTCTAATCTATTGATCATAAATTTAGACAATAGTTAGGAAATAAACATCCAGATAATATTTATCAACACCTCGTAAAAAAAATTGCATATGTTAAGTTGAGCATGGATTTCTCCAAGTGTTTTATTTTCGTTCATCCCCCGTTCTTAAACATGTGGGTAAATTTATTGCAGCGCAGTGATCGTGAAGTTGTAGACAACGTGACAACGTAGATTGTGTTCGTACGAAACGTTTACGAGCACATTAGAACATTGGTTTTTATCTTCAAACAACACACATCTTGGTGACACCTAGAGGCGGATACAGGGTAGAAGTCGCATTTCCGTATGAGTAGTGTGGAATGGATGACGCTGATAACGGAGGCCGGCGGTTGGAGGGCAAAGATGTTGTCCGCGAAGAAGGATATGCGCTTGAATTGTGGAGGTCGGCCGTGCTTCGAAGTTGAAGATTCACCTAGAACGAAGATGGTGCACTTGAAATTGTGGGCATGCTTGGCAATTTGAAGGTATTGCAGGCTGGGCTGTTTGATATGGCTGCGGCTTATAGTTTTTGACTGAATTTTTTGAATTTTAGCTGTTTACAACAGAGATTATGGAGAGAGATACTTGCGTGTGATTTTGGTTGATACAAATGTTGGGCTTTTAACATGTACTACAATTAACTTATAGACACCGTCTTAACAAAATACCCCGTTTAAAAGTTAGGTACTGTAACAAAAATCAAAAACCATTTTTATAAGCCGTTAAAGAACAAACCCGAAGATGCGGACATACCGGCCCCAATCAACAGCAAGATGTAGGATCGAAAACGGCAACAGAGGGGGGGGGTGAATGGTGCGTTTAAAAATTTTTCTCCCAAACTATTCGCACACGATCTTCTCCTATAGCTACAAGAGCTATGAAGTAAGAGGTTTGCTTACTGGACGACGAAAGCAAGAGCGACACTTGAACAAAATCAGAGCATGAAACAGACCGGAGGACCTACAAACTTGACCTGAAAATGTTGGCAGCAGTAAATGACAGCCGAAGGCAAGGCAGTGATCAAGTAGTTCGGTAGTTTTCTTCAGAGACTGAAAAATGAATAACTGGAAACTTGAGCAGCGGCTAATCAGCGGACAGTAAATACACTGAACAGTAAATACTGCTCCCAACCGAAAATAGTAGGCTCTCTAACCACAAGAAGACAGAGCTGCAGTTCTGAAATTTGTTTCTGATTTCAGCAGACTAAAGCACCGATTGAAGCTGCTATCAAGCAAGGAATAGATCAGAGACTACACAACTAAAAAGCAAAAGAAGGAAAGCTAGAAAAGAAGAGAACAAAGAGACAGAAAATCTTCTGCCGGCCTGAGAAAGCAGAAAACTGCCGAAGAGAAAAACTGCAAAGAGACTGTCGGCAAAGCCCAGCTAAAACAGGAGAAAGCAGAGAAAGAAAGACACACACGAAAACAACAGTCTCCGGATTGGAGCAGCTGTCTGGCCGAAAGCTGAAATGAAGATAATAGCAATACTTTCAAACTGCCAGAATGGTTGTCTGTGCTACTCGAGAGGGATTAGCAAGAAAGTGAACAGAAGCTGCAGCTAGGCGTGTTGATTATTTCTGCTGTCCAACCGCTGCTGAAACTGATTGTTTCACTGCCGAACAAGTACTTTGCTGCCAACAACATCAACTGTTAGCCAAACAAACTTAGAGAAGATGACCTAAAACTATTTCAGTTTTCTTGCCGAGAGAGAGACCAAAAAGGATTGAGCTAACCGAAAATAGAACTACTGGTTGGCAGGAAAAGACCATGAACACAGCTACCAGCCAGGAGAATACATGGTGCGGCTTGAAAATGAGCAAAAACAATAACTACTCAAGCTAAAGGAAGGACTAAAATCACAGTCCATTGAATGCACCTTTTCTTCAAAAAACTTGTTACGAATCTTTGCCTTCGGGAGAGATTAGCTAAAAGACTATGAAGAAGGTCCTAGAACAAGGATAGGCTACTTTGTGGGCAAAAGAAACAACTCAAACTCTAGAAAACAAAAGAGCCAAACTGCTAGGAAGTGTTCTCAGAATGAAGGAACCGTAGCTCAAACAATCTATGGAAGTCACACACTTGAGCACAATATTGCTTTGCATTCAAACCCAAAAAGAGGAAGAGAAGTGCTGGGAATCCAAACAAGAAAGAACTGAAGAAAATGCAAAGCAAAACTCAGAGAAATGCAATAAGCCATCACATCTCAACACAGGATTTCACAAATGAATTCATGGAGAGGAATGATTACAAGACTCTCAATCCATCCTCTCCCTCTCAATCCTCAAAAACACCAAGAGCCTCACATGCTTCTTGGGAGGAACACACACAAAATGGAGAGCAAATGCACAAAAACCCTCAAGGGGGTATGCAGCCCCCAACACCTATTTATAGCCCTTGGCTAACAGGTCTTCAACCTGTTACGCCGGCTAAACCCTAACGGAGCCGTCTCCCGCTTGTGCAGCCTTGCGAATTTACCGATTCGCCCCTCCTGCACCTTCCGGGAAGCTTCTGCGCTCCTTGTCGTTCACGCATGACCGCACCTGACTCCGACCGACTAGACCTCCGACTCCTCCTGAGTCTAGTCCCGGTCTGTTCCGTCGCACACGACCGCAACTGGTATCTGACCATCTGAACCTCGACTCCTCCCTGAGTCTAGTCCCGATCCATTCGCCGTTGCCCGTCATGTCCACCTCCGGTAGCTCCAGCTCCGGTTCCTCGCCTCCCGGCCGCAACCACCTCAGACCTCGATCATCCTCGACGTCTCCGACCGTCTGGACCTCAACACCTCCTGTGTCTAGTCCCGGTTCTCCCACATCTCACCATGACCTAGCTCCGAAGTCCTGCAACCACACAGACAAGCAAACCATCACATAGCACCGCACGAAACACATAAGCATAATAAAGTCCAAACATGTACAATCATTAGAATAATCATCCTAATCCTATTGACCAGGTTTGACCAAGTCCGACCGAGCCCGTTGCACCCCGCAACGACATGATCCGAACCAAACAACTCAAACTCGACTTCCCTAAGCCGAAGTCAATTACTCATCATATACATGGGATGACCTCACATGGTCTCTCACAAGACCACATGTATATTTGGTTCAGTAGGAAGGTGAGGGATGTGCCTTTGCAAAAGCATCCATCGTTACATTGTAACAACGGGACCAGATCTAAAATGCCCTGAAAGTTTCCAAGTTTTTCAGTTTTTTCCTAAATTTCTGAGTGAATTTTGAAATCTTTCCCAATTCGGAAATTCCCACTGTATTTGGCAACGGATGCAGCTTATGGCTTTAGCTGCGGCTTATTTTGGCTTTTCCTAAACCGTTTCGAGCGATACGGGGCCTGTTTGGCAACGGCTGCAGCTTATGGCTTTTGACTGAAATTTTTGAATTTTGGCTATTTACGGTACAGATTATGGAGAGAGATGCTCACTTGCGATTTTGGATGGTACAGATGTTGGATTTTTAACGTGCACATCGTTTAACTTGTAGACTCCGTCTTGAGAAAATTCTCTGTTTGAAAGTTAGATATTGTAGCAAAAGCCAAAAGCCGCCAGTTTCGGAGGAAAAGAACAAGCTCACGAGTGGAAGGCGTGGGTGACCTTGATCCCACTGCCTGTCCGCCCTGATCAGGAGCAGAGGTTCTATGGCCGTCGGATCAAGGAGGAGGATGCGGTGTTGGACGCCGCTAGGAGGGCTGCGATCTACTTGTGCAGCTACTACGATCTGAAGCAGTTGAATATCGAGTAGTCAATTGAGCTATCAAAACGTTCGTCGACTACTTGAAGATTTCAAAAAACAGAGGTAATCATTCACCCCCTCTTCACCCTCTTTGATTACGGTATTCGATCCTACAAAGTTCAATACTAATATATATGGTTTCTATGAAATGTTGGAGTAGGACAAATAAGCCTGGTAGCTCAGTATGAGTAGAGAAGAGGGATAACTGTGGCGACGGAGGCCGGAGGTGTGCCGTTTAAGGTATCGAACGGTGTCCATGTCGAGCCGGTGACTGGCGATGTACTCCACGGATAGCAGCACTCTATTTTACATAATCATTTCTACCAATAATTTGAAGTCAAGCCGAGGCCACGCTCCTGCCATACTCTCTACGAAACTGATCGTGATACATCAAACAGTAAGTACAAGCAAATGGCAGAGCGAACATTCATCATGTTGATGACAATCTTCTGAAGATGAGTAAGTATCTCTCCTAATTAGTTGGAGGGGCGGACGTCATGAAAACCACGTATATGTGGGCAAATCTGTTGCAATATATGCTTGTGAATTGATGTACAAGATGGTATGTATGGCTGTATAGTAAGCATGCACGTACGTGGCATTGCTCATGTGCTAATCTTTCCCCGAACTCACCAAGAGCACGGAAGAGGCACGCATGTTCTGTCTCCTACCTGCAAAAAAATGGTTGGTAACGAAACGAAAAATTCATAACTAGATGTAAAAGCGCATTAGCATATGCATGACTACATTGCAAAAATTGGATGAACTGGCTGGTATTCAAATGCAAGAACTGGCCATCTTTCGATATAAAACGGTGAAGCTTCTTTGTTCTGGCCATCTTTCGATATAAAACGGTGAAGCTTCTTGTTCTGGAGGTAATAATCGAATAGTACTCTCAAGCCATTTCTCCTTTGTCATGTAGTTGAAAATTCTTCCATTCGATCTCTCTATCGAAATGTCAGCATCGCTAATGCCGGTCTAACATTGAGCTCGGCGTTATCCTGGCATTTTATCTCTGAGACGCAGGAATTTTGGATGGATCGACCCAATACTAGTACTAGCATACGGGCTGTCTATGTCGTGCATTTATGCTTTGGATGTTGCCGTTGAGAGGTCAGTCACCACCCTGAGCCAGTGAGATCGTTGCTTCCACACAAAGGCATGGCTCGTTTTCGTCTGTTGATGTGTTTTGCTGGCAAAATGCGACGTGCTCGTGATCTGGGTCTTGAGGACTCAGCATACCATTTGATTGGTACTTGGATCTGATCTAAAACTTCTTTGAGTACGCCTGTTTCGGCTTTAGCTTCTAGTTTATTTTTTAATATTTATAAATTTTATTTTTTTTCCTAGTTTATTTTTTAATATTTATAAATTTTATTTTTTTTCTAAATTTTTGGCTTTTTTATATTTTTTGTCGGTTTTTTTCCTGGATTTGTTTGCATTATACGTGATGGGTTAATATGTTTTTTATTTTTAATTTTTTTTACATTTAATTATGCTAAATAAGCCTCTGACAACTTACAGTGTTTTTTCAATCAGCTACAGTGCTTTTCAGCCATAAGTCACTCAAAAAATATCTTAAAAATTATGTACTTTGAACATTTATAAGTTTGGCACTCATTTTTTTGGAGATACACAAAATTCAACAGAAATGACGGGATCACGAAATTAATCGAACCATTTCAGTAATCAAAGATCATTCATCTATCTAAGGAAATAAACTATAGTTGTTATTATCAGTTTCATATCTTTGCCGGCCAAATCGAACACGAATAGCATCATCATCTCCATAAAACTATATCAAAAAAATAAGCAAGAAAGGGTAGTAGGGCAAGAGAACAAGAACAGTTGTCCGCACTCATCAGGCCACCGCCACCTCCTTGGCGTCCCCGTTCGCGGCGGCGCCTCCTCCATAGCGGCGGACGCGCTCGTCGATCCAGGCGCGCATGTCGGCGAGCACGCGGTCGCGGTTCTCGTCGGACTCACCCTGAATGAGCGAGTGGTACATCCCCTCGTAGATGATGAGCGACTTGTCCTCGCTGGGCGCGCGTTCGTACAGCATCTTGGACCCCTCCGGCTCGGTGACCCCGTCCTCGGTGCCGTGCACCACCAGGAACGGTGACGTCACCTCCCCGAAGCTCTCCCGCAGCAGCGCCGTGACGCGAGCCAGCTCCCGCATCGTGCCCACCCGCGGCGCGCCGCGGTACCGCCTCGGGTTGGACGCGATCACCTTGAGCTTCTCCGGGTCCCGGATCGACTTGCCCACCATCTTCTTGTCCGGGAGCACCGCCCAGGTGTCAGCGAGCCCGAAGAGGAGGCCGTACAGGAACAGCCGCACGCGGGACGGGTACATGTCGTCGGGGATGACAAAGAGTGGTGCGGAAAGATGAGCCCCGTCCACCCTGCGTCCGGCGGGGAGCGGAGGTACATGAGCAGCGTGGCGGCGCCGCCCATGGACTCGCCGAAGAGGAAGGCCGGGAGGGCGGCGTAGGCGTCGCTCTTGCGGACGGAGAGGAAGAAGGAGAGCGACGCCCTGGCGACGGACTCCATGTCGCCGAGATATCCGTGGACGCCCTCGGAGCGGCCGTGGCCAAGGAGGTCGGCGCAGAAGACGGCGTACCCCACTGCGCGTAGCTAATGGCGATCGCCTGGAAGAGCCAGGAGGAGTCGGAGCCATAGCCGTGGGTCATGAAGATGACGCCCTTGACGTCGCCGTCGTGCGCGGCGGTGAGCGGGTGGAAGGAGTGGGTGAAGAGGCGGCCGCAGGGGGACTGAAAGTAGGATTCGGCGTGGCGGAGCCCCAGCGAGGCGTAGTACTCGTCGGGCTCCGGGAGTCGCCCCAGAAGTACTTGGTCGCCGGCGGCGGTTCCCGGGCGGCGCCATCGGCGGAGTCGGAGGCGGCAGCGTGTAAGAAGAAAAAAATTGTGTAAAACACGGCCGAAATGGAGGGGCGACGTGCGTCCTTATACTAGCGGTGGAGGGATGCAGATAAGCGGTATTCCACCAAACGCGGTTTCCGGTAAGTATGACGAGTGGGCCCGGATCCACGTGTCGGTGAGTGTAAGGGCGGCGACGTCTTTGTTTACTGGCAGGTAGTGGCAGCTGGCTTCAAACAGGGCTGTGATGAGGGTGGGTGAGGGGGGTTGGTGGGCGTGGGGTGGAAGTGGCGGGACCCACCGCATAGACCATCTTACCTTAGTGAAGAACTGTCATTAAGTCTAATCCGACCGATTTCTTCCATATAAAAGAGACGATCAAATACAAATAATATAAATAATAGATCGAACATATAAAGAGATAGGGAGAACTCATGTCTTTCTTTATTGCTTTCTTCTTTGATCTCTTTATAATGAGTGAGACCCCTTATTTATAGATTAAGTGGAGGGATGCCCACTAATAGATCAGGCTTGCAGGTCTGGGCCTAGGTTTCCTAATACTCCCCTTTGGACACTCACTGTTTCCTAAAACTTCATAAAAACCCAGTGAGAAAAATTTAAAGAAATAGTACATGGTACATGTTGTGTTGTACGAATTGGCTTATTAAAAATCTTGGCTGAAAAACTTCAAGAAAATTAATTAAGAAAAAAAGAGTACAATCCACCCAATTTCATTTAATCTACAAGATTTATTCTTTGGGCACTTGATCTTCGTGATCTTCTAACAGTAACCCTAGAACACAATGTTGAAATGGTTGAATGACTAGATGTTTGGGTTGCACGCTTCCATCCCTAACCCGTTAAAAAGATGAGGCAACTACCATATATCTAACCCTAATGGATACTATCCACTAGCATATTTGGAAAACATGTTAAACCCACAGAACACGGGTTTTACTCACACACTTAACTCGTGCACGTTTTTCGAAACACAAGAGTCCGAATCCGTTAAGTTCTTAGCCTTTGATCCACTTCATCTTCTTAACATCTACTTGACCTAAACCGATTTCCCAAGCGCCGCGGTTTTGATCCAACGAAGTTTTCTGTATTTGCAAAACTACCAAAATACCCTCATCTTGACTCAGTCTTCATCTTCCCTTGTAAGCAATTGCCATGTTTGCCATGTGTAGGTGTACACCAATGGTTTGTCACGCATATGTAAGTCTCTCCTGTTCCAGTTCCATCATACCACACATCACTTGGACCGACCAAGCGACCTGGTGCAATCCGTCGCTTAAACCTTCCCTTCAACATTTTTCGTATTTCTTGTGTCATGTTTGAGCTCAACTATCTTATCTAGCATCCTTGACATTTCTAGGCCTTGGCTCTGCTTTGAGCATAGTCTCGATCCTTGCCGTTGAGCATGATTGACTCCAAAGTTCTCTGCACATCCAAAGACAAAGAAATTGTTTTCGAGCACAAGTTTTTCACAACTTAACCCATGTTAGTTAAAATATTCTTTATGCAACATAAATGCACTGACCCAGATGCAAACTATCTTGACCACAACCAAATACCCAAAAAATCAGATTTCCGACTGAAACAACACTCTGGCCGGTCAAACCGCTGAGGCCAGCCGGTCAAACCGCTGAGCCCAGTTGGTCTGACTACCTCTCAAGGTGCAGTCTAAAAAACTGCAAAACGATGCAAAATTTAAAATAACAGCACAAACTCAACAATGATTTATCATAAAATATTCTAAACCTTCTCAGATGGTCTCAGCCTTTCATGAGGAGCTGGTGAGGAAGGCAGCAGAGTGATAAGAAAAATAAGCAGGCCTATTCTTCTGTTGTTGTAGCATATTTTGAGTTCACCTTCAGAGTATCTGTAGTTGTTTGCTTGAGCGTATCGATCTGTAGCTGTTTGTTGTTTCATTCCATTGTTATAAAACTTGTTTTCTTGGTTACTACAATTTTGTGGAAAATATGCTTCCATAAATCTCTTC
The DNA here is from genome assembly GCA_036346245.1 of Bonia amplexicaulis. Lineage (NCBI taxonomy): Eukaryota > Viridiplantae > Streptophyta > Magnoliopsida > Poales > Poaceae > Bonia > Bonia amplexicaulis. The sequence continues at coordinate 13,724,588 of CM070740.1, forward strand.
ATCAGCTAGTCTCTCCTTGCAAGTAGTTATTTGGTCCTGATTTTGGTCTTGAAGTATATCATTTTCGTTTTGAATATTGATTAGTCATTTCAGTGATTTTTTTGGTCGGTGCAAAGGTAAAATCCCTTAATCATACGACACTTCCTGCAAAAGTCAGAAAAGAAGCAATGATTCAACGCCATATTTCCGCACATTTTCCATAAAAGAAGCAATGATTCAACGCCATATTTCCGCACATTTTCCATACTAGGTCACGGGCCTTGCTCTAACCGGTTTAAAAGCCTTTAGCTTCTGGCTTTCAGAAGCCAGTTAAAACACATCGATTTCTTAATTTCGATTTTTTTGTTTTTTCTCTTTTATTCATTTACATCGTCCGTAATGATATAACATTGTTTTCCTTTTTTGTTTTTTTTGATTGAATGACTTAAAAAAATTAATAGCCATTATAGTACAATTTTAGCTGCTACAGTGTAATTTCAGCCTGAATATAGAAACTGGCAATCTATTAGAGTGGGCTATGTTACAGAGGCTCTTGAGTCCTTTACAAAAGGTCATCCATGGTTCTTCAGGACCAAATACCCGGTTCGTCTTCCCTTTCACCCAAGATACCTAATCTAAACCTCTAAATTCCACAGTGTTAACTACCAAATTTACTTCCCTCTCAAGTGTCAGCAGTAGAACATCACCCTCTTCACCCTCTCCTTCACCGCCGGCAATGGCTTCACCGTCGCTCCATTTGTCCCGTTGGCGTTGGCGTTCTTCGACAACTGGCTCTCCGACATATTTGGATCCATATAGAAGCGTGCCCGGAATGCAGCCAGATGAGCGTAGTATGCCGGTGGGACTGTTCAAACAGCAAAGATGAAAGACCAAGGTTAGGATTTGTCACAAATACAGCAAGTTATTTTCAGAAGATGCGAGGAGGAAGAAATTACCAACAGAAACTGAACGTGTGCAACGTGCGTAACTGCATCAGATTCACACAAGTAAGAATATTGTTCAAATCGAAATTGATATCCATTGTGGTTCTTAAAAGAAGCATGTAAGTTACATAAGAAGGCAACACCATACGTGTAGCAAATGTTGTTTGTCAACGTCTGCATTTCATCTGCCGTGAAATTGTTCTCATCCCAGAGGACATTATAGTGGACTGGCCGACTAGTACCCTGGTGAAGTCACACATCAGTGATCTCAGTATCTCACTACAAGAGAATCTCAGCTTAAATATAATTATTATACACGAGAGTTTACTAACCAAAGTACAATAGTTATTTTGTATGCAAATGCACATGTTTAATCATAGCCATTAAGTATGCAAATGCATTGTTGAAGTAAGAGTTTGTTTTATTATTTTAGGATGCGCCTCTTCCCTTAGGTAAGCGATATTTGTTTTGAAAAAAAAAACATCAGACAGTCCTTTCGAAGTTTTAATCTGACACTTCCTTACTTGAATTCCAGCATGACTGCAGAGGTAGAAGTCAAACTCTGTGGGATGGCATATCTTCGAATCAACGACAGTGCCTATTTTTGTAGGAACCAGTGAGAAATTATGAAAATTTATTAGGGTAAAAAAAATAAAATGCTGGAGTTATCAATATCTTGAAGATGGAAATGGCATGACTTATTACCAGGCAGAATATTTCCGCTCTTGTCCATGCTACTTCTATCTTTGTGGTTGTTTGCGAACAGCCTTGTATGGTGACGCTTTTGAACTATCACAAAGGTCACAGGAGGCAGGTAATTTGGTTCTAAGGATGCACAGGCCTGAAAAGATTGAAAGCGTTAGCTAGGCCATTGTAACTTGTAAGCAAGTAAAAATAATGATTAGGCATAACAGTCAGGGGACAACCTTACGGATAGCATCTAACTCGTAAAGTAATACTTGGTAGAACTGCCCTTCACTGACACCATCCCTGACAAAGAACAGAAATCATAATTATCGTAACTTCTATAGTTCCGCACAAAAAAAAAGGTAGAACTGACAAGCTTGTGAACTATGCATTAGATATCTAACATACACACTGATGTACCTGTAGAAGATTATTCTCAATGGTTTCTGTCCTGTGGCCTTCCTGAAGGATATTAAAAGCTCCCTGCATTCATTAAGCTCATTTTGTGCTTAGTGGCCCTGATGTATACTTGGGGTGTTAGAAAACGACCACTCCAAGTCATTTACGACAATGCAATGTTGGTAACGACCACTTGCGATGGTTACGACCACTTGTGCCTGATGGATACGACCACTTCGATGTGGCTTACGACCACTCAAAGCTTGAGTTACGACCACGCTCAACTCTGAATTACGACCAGCACGTACTCGTAATGACCACGCCTTCTAGCTCGTAACAATCACACTCAACTTCGACCATGAACACCTCCGCTCTTAAACTGCGAACGCTTTGCGAGTATTCGTAAGCTTCAAACGGTTAGCACTCGGTACTCATAAACTCTTGCCACACCTTGCACCTGGACCGATCTCGTCCTTCCTTGCTCACCTACCTGAGCTGGAGCACCTGCTCCCACGACCGCCTTGGCTTCGCTGTTACCTAAGCCTCCCGCTTCTCTCTTGGACTAAGTCTACCCGCTTTCCTACGTGCATCTCAGTTGAGGCTACACTGCCTCTTACTCCTGCGCTTGTGCGTCCTAATAGATGGAATGGTACCTTGTCTCCCGAACCGTGGTGCTCACACGAGCCACTGCACTCCTCTATGCCAGTTGTATGCCCCCATGGGATCCTCGTGCGTTGGGCTCGTTGCCTGGCTCCAGAGACTGCTCTTGAGACAAACCGATTTACAAGTTTTTAAAGAAATTTTGTACAATCCGTTCTGCGATCTCTTCACCTTCATTAAGAGATCATCATTCGTGTCGTAGACACGCAAGAACTCATCCTGCAGCACCACCCTGCACTCTTCTTCTGTCATCTGTCTAAGACTGAGTATGTTGTTGCACAGTCTAGGTATAAAATAAACTTCAGACACCAACTTCTGATCGCCGTTTTTACATTGCAATAACATCGATCCTTGCCTTTTATCTCCACTGTGGAGCCATCGCCAAACTTAACTTTGCCCAAAATCTTCTTGTCGAGCTCATAGAACATGGAGCGATCTTCCGTCATGTGATTGCAGGCTCCATTGTCCAGGTACCACCAATCAGTGTGATCATCGTTGTCTTCCTCCGTGCGTAGTTTAGAAACTACATTCTTCTCGTTCAACATCACTATGTCTAACGTCTCTTCAACACATAAGGAAAGAAGTAGTGCCGGCTCAATGTCCTCCACACGGGTGAGGTTCACCTCCTCGTCCTTCTTCTTGCTTGGGCAATACGAAGTGTAGTGCCCATACTTTTTGCAGTTGAAACACTTTATGTGGCTGCAGCACTAGTGCTCATATTCGCCACATTCAAAGCACTTGACATGTAACTTGTCACAGGTTCTGTCACCACTGCCTTGCCCAGCTTTGTCTCCATGGTCACCTCTGTCGCCTCAACCACTCTGGCCACCTCACCCGTGCCATCGCTCTAACAGCCTCCTCTCTGTCTTCGAGTTCCTTGCTTCCCACTCGGTTTGGGAGAACATTAGTTGCCCATCTGCATTGTTATTAGTTCGCCAATTAAGTCGTTCTTCATATGCTTTTAGCCATCCTATTGCTTCCTCAAATTGCATCACTTCAAGATCTAAATACTACTCAATTGATGCCACCAATTGTAGAAACTTATCAGGCGATGAGTCAAGAAGTTTCCTGACTAATGCGTTGTCTTCTAGGGTAGCACCGAGGGCACTGTACTTGGCTACCATAGCACTCAATTTCCCGGCGAACTCGTCGATCGTCTCTCCTTCCTTCATGCGAATTGAGTCGAATTGGCTCTTCAGTGTTGCGCCTTCTTCACATGGTCAGCGCCTAGATATCGAGTCTTCAGTCCATCCCACACCTCCTTTGCAGATTTCTTCTTTGCGATCTGCAGAAGGACGTCTTCCAGGACAGCTTGGAAGATGAACGCATGTGCCACTTTGTTCTTCTTCTCGTCTACGACCACTCCGATCGCAGGTTCTACTACCTCCCAGACTCCTTGTGCATCCATAATCGCCTCCATCTTGATCGCCCATGTGGTATAATTCGTCGCCGTCAACATCGAGAATTGATGTGGCACCCCGCCGCCATCCCTTGCCGCTTGCTAACCAAAAAGGCCATCGTCGGGAACCACAAGGTCTTAGGTGTGCTGAAGCTCTGATACCACTGTTGGAAAATGACCACTCCAAGTCGTTTACAATAATGCAATGTTGGTTACGACCACTTGTGATGGTTATGACCACTTATGCCTGATGGATACGACCACTTCGATGTGGCTTACGACCACTTGAAGCTTGAGTTACGACCACGCTCAACTCCGAGTTACGACCAGTATGTACTCGTAGCGACCACGCCTTCCAGCTCGTAACGACCACATCTTCCAGCTCATAACGACCATGCCTTCCAGCTTGTAACGACCACCCTCAACTTCGACTACGAACACCTCCGCTCTTAAACTTCAAACGCTTTGCGAGTACTTATAAGCTTCGACCGGTTAGTACTCGGTACTCGTATACTCCTAGAACGAGTACTCCAATACTCGGTACCTTTCGAGCACTCTTGGTTTTCGATAACTTCGAGTATGCCGAGTACTTAATGCCCGAGCACTCGTATTTCTAATCCGCATCTCCTCTGCTCCTCTTGTCTTTGAGTATGGCGGCGACAACACAAAAATAAGCCAAGAACACGAATCGATATTCCGGAGCACAAAAGCACTCCGCTTTTCTGTATTCTCTTCCCCCTCTCTCTTGATCACAACCGATCGCTTCCTTTTGCTTGTTACAAAACTTTTACATTACCCATGCTTATATACTAATACATATCCAGCACACGCACACGGAAACGAACTAAGAAACCGACTCTGTTTCTACAACACACTCGTACGCTAAACAAACTCATATACGGACTTGTATACGTATACGGCAAACTCTACATATCCTATCCAAACTCAATATTTCCTACCAAAACAAGATTAATTCCAACATGGGATGTGCTAGTTCAATTCTGCGAGGTGACACAGATCATAGATCACCAAATGCACAACATTGTGTTGGCTGGAGAAATGAATTTTGTTTTGTATAATCACCAAAAAAATGATTACTTATAAAGTCTAAGCATGGCACGATTCATCCGTTCGTCAAATGTACATCATGCCTTACAAGAGAACTACTCTTAGAGAAATACCTGATCATGCCTCCCGTCACAGTGCCTCTCTGAGGATCATGCCATGTTTTGTAGAGGTCTTGTATGAGCTCTTGCCTATGAGCTTGAGCACACACCAATCCAGCATACTTTGTAACTTCTGGCCAGTCTTGAGATGCAACAACCTGCAAACAGCACATTAGAGAACTCATGCATGAAGTAACATAACCTTTGATGTACAGCAGAATAATGCTAAATCTTACTGCAGCGATTGATGGACTGGAATCCTCTCCGGTTTCAGGATGTGTTACATCTGCACCAAATATTATTGTCGGTATGTCACTGACCAAAGGAATCCTCCAACTTACTGCATCCAAGAGCACAGTATTTCTTCCCCCCATCTGATTTTGCAGACATCATTAAGCATGAAATGGAGTTAGTTACCGGTAGTAGCAGTTGTTAACTTCCTGATCTGCATCAGAAATCTATGTGTAAACTTGAGGACAGGATGACAAATACCTTAACATTAACTTTAAGTGAGACATTTGCCAAGTACTGTTTGCTGATCTTAAACACATGCTTCGTTAAGCAGCACTGTGATATTAATCCCAATTCGGTTTCACAAATGCGTTTTATGTCACCTGGAAATAAAAAATATTCTCATTATACAAGTGAAAAACAGAAAGGACATATTTACAAAATAATTAGAACAAAGAATAACAGTATATGTGACATAAGTGGCAGAATGGCCAAGAGAGAAACTAAAGTCTCACCATATAAGGGGCCATTGTTGTCAGGGAGGATGGCCAAAAGAAGCTCAAGCTCTTTGCTCTTGAGTTTGTTTAGTGAAGCGTTATACACATGCTTAAGTGCCTTTACTACTTGATCTGGTCTAGCTGAATATATTGGTATAACAGGTTCACTGTTGAACTCCTGCAAAATAGGGGTGGCATCAGTTAACATCTATCAAAATAAAAATGTTGCCGTAAAGTTTGCACTTCACAATTTAAAAAGGAGTGTCCCTTCCATAAAATATTAGCACAAATGAGAGGTATACCATGCCTGAAATTTTACACATTTGGGCCAACTCCTGGCAAAATCCAAGAGCAGTGCTTTCTTGAACACTTCTTGAGAAGTTAATGCAAGCCCAATGATTCACCGTGCACCCATTGATCACTTTCTGCAAAAAAAGATTTTTTTTAGCGGTTAATACGCTTTAACTCTAATACAAATGAGAAATAACAACTTCAGCACTCAGCAGACTGGATGCTCACCTTGTTCATCATGTTCCATTGTCCAACATGTGGTAAGCACTCCTTTTCTTTTCCAGTATCATGATATTTTAGCTTCGAGTGAAAAATTATGAAAACAGAAGTTCAGAAATAAGCAGAGAGTAGCTGTTAATTCTTAATATTGAAGCCTAATATACCATTGATCTTACCCAGGGTGCTGGCAGAACTCGTGCTTCAACAGAGGTGAGCTTGTCACTTATATTTATCCCAAATTCCTTTGCATAGGGATCTTGCTGATATTCATTTTGATGAAGTGTCTGAAAACAGTACTTTTAGTCTTGGGGCCATTTTGGTAGGGACTATGGGGCCCAATACAATGTAATGAAAGAAAACTAAAAGCATAGAGCAATGAGAATTGAGCTTGTTATTATCAATTGCATTGTCTGTCAGGGCCACCGACAAAAAAGAAGTATTGGATGAAACAACATAGAGGGACGCATATTGCACTACTTATGGCTTGTTCAACAAAAACATGTAGTTTTCCTACAAAGAATCTTGGCAAGTTAGCACATCTAGCCTTACATTTGGTCTGCAACTATTGCTGAATATATTTATTTTTGAACATGTTGAGTAACACAGTCAGACCTGTAGAATATCCATCTCCCGCTCTCTAGGCCTTTGGCATGTAACTTTCAGTAATGACGCGATCTGCTTTTCATTCAACCGCTTAGTGTACCTCTGCCCCTCAACAATCTTGCAGGCCTGGCAATAAGTATCTCATATCACTCAGGATTCAACTATAGTCCAAGTATCAATGTATTTTATTGGCTAACAGAAAGGTGTGACTTCATGAGATTAAAGACGTTAGCTACTGACCTCCATTGGTAGATAATTTGCCTTCTTTTGGTTTCCTACCAGCAGGCAGGGAAGATGAGGATGTTGTATGGTAAACTCGTACATTTCCTTGAAGTACTCTACTACGGACTTCATATTCATTTCATCGTCAATTGGAAAGCTGTAAAAATGAGCAAACCGGAGGCCATACAAGTTAGCACAAGATCCACTGAAGGTTTTCAAAATGTTTATGTACGGAAGGGATATCATATACTTTATTACACAATATACACCACAGATAAGCTTATATCAGCACATCGTCATGTCAACCAAAATGTTGAAGTGTAACATAAAAACTGCATGTTTATTAATTAATTAATATTTTAAGTTCGACTGTTATGTTAGTATTATTTTCAGAGTATATCCGTCACTACTGTATATTTCCATTAACTTTCGGTGAATGGGTATTTCTTGCAGGTTTTTTTAAATCATTACATAAACATTTCAATTAAACTACTGCAGACCATCCTAAAGTAAACTGATTTAAGATCTAGTAAAATTAGCATACCGTTTAATGAAGTCTGGTCAAGTCAATCGTGAATTAAATTTACCAACCGACAATTCTTGAGAAAGCAAAACGAAAGGCAAAAAAGGGAAACACGAGAAGAGCAACAGAAGAGATTCCAAAACATACATTAGTTCGTGAGTTGGTTGTGATGTCAGGCCAGAGACCCGGTACTTCCGTCTTAAGTTTCCTCGGTGAGTGACTTCGACTTTCACACCTCGCAGTGCTTTCTTGATCTGCTTAGCATTAGCACAATGGCATACACCGATCATTCCAATGGGCAGGGTATAATGCACCAAGCACTGACAAACCACTAGTCCACTACCAAACAACGAACAAATAGCAAATGTAGTATGGCCTTGTGTATCACTAGCCTGCATAACACAACACAGTTTACCTTGATTCGGTTCGCATCTGACAACGGCCTTGACATGGCATCCTTCCCTAGGATTTGCGCGACGAACTCGATCACCGGCAGTGGCTCGATAAACGCCGTGGATGACATATCTGAAATCGACATCGCAATGTAAGAACAGGACACGAGAAACTAATCACTTCTGAAACAGCTAATGTTTGGCCAACCGAAGCACATCTCACCAATGTTCAGTGACAACCCCATTTGCGTCGGCCGGATGCTCTGGTAGAACCCACACCACGACTGCAAGCCGTCCCCAAGCCTCTGTGGCCTCCTAATGTCGGGCGAATAGAACGACCGTCCTATGGAGACGTACCTAACCAATGGCCAAGAAGCCATTACCTCCGAAAACACGCAGGCCTGGAACTAGCAATGCATGACAATGCAGGCACCGTTGCTGTTACCTCTGGCTGGCCACTTCCCGGAGCACGACGTCGAGGACCTGGAGGGCCTCCTGCGGCGCGTCGGGCTGCCGCCCGGCGATGAACTGACGGAGGTGGTGGAGGTCGGCGCGGGCGGCGAACTTGATGGCCACCTTGTACTCCCTCTCCCTGCAAGTACTGGCAAACCAAATTGTGGTAGCCATCAAGAGAAAGACTGTGTAGCATGTATGTCTGTTCTTACCGAGCGGTGGAGCCGGAGGCACCGTCCTCATCGACGGCGAGGTGCACGACGAACTCTCGGGCGTCGAAGGGGAGGCAGCCGGTGGTGTAGAGGTTCTTGCGGCCGTCGTAGGCCGGAAGGCGCATGCCGAGGTCGGACACGCGGTACAGGCGGACCAGCTCGGCCACGATGGCCCGGTTCATGCTGCGGGAGCTCACCTCCGGCGTGATCTTGACCTGAAAAAGCAGACAACACGCCATGGTGTCACTAGTACACCTGCACAACCACGGTGCACGCGCGACTTCTTGGCGAGAGGCGAAGAGTGGCCACTTACGTCGTACTGGGTGAGGTCCTTGTCGGGGAGCTCCACGAGGAAGTGGTTGGCCTTCACCACGCAGCGCGTGCCCACCGTCCCGAACCCCGGTCGCCTGCAGAACGCCACCCCCTTGCTCGACACCGGCGGCCCCACCAAGGCAGGGGCAATGCCGACGGGCGCAGCCGCCTGCTCCCCCGTCGCCTTGACCCGCGCGCGCCAGCCGCGCCGCCGGCCACTGGCTCCAGAACCGCACTTCTTGCCTCCTGCCTCCGGCGGCGCCAAATCCGCCGTCTCCACCTTTGGCTGCGCCACGCTGCTCTGCAGCGGCTGCTTCCGCGGCGCACCCGGGCGCCCGTGGCCGCGCCCACCGCCGCCAGCCTTAGCGACCGCCTTCCCCGCCACGTCCAACACCTCGAGCATCACGGCGGGCGCGGCCACCGGGAGCCACACGACAATGCAACCGCTTGGCGATTAAGAAGCCAAGAACTCGACGAAATCAGCCGCTGCCGCTGCAACGCAAGGAGAAGAAGAAAGCCAAGACTTAACTACCATCGATCAATGCGCAACACGACTCGATCATCGGGACAGCAAGACATTCGAGCTCCACGCCATAAAAGTGGGTCGGCATTGGCGCAGTAGCCGTAGCACGCACGCAACAGGTTTGACGACGACAACAACGACGACCACCCGGCGAAATCCAGAACGGGCGACCATGCCCTGCATTAAAAACCTTCCTTCCTCCATGCCTCAAAGCGTCAACTCCGGCACAGCGTTTTTACCAAACGGGGGGTACTGTAGCTAGACGCTGTAGAACGTGGACGGTGGACCGACGGGGGCGGTAAAACTGTAAAAGATTAATCAGTGGCACAGTGGTAGGCTACACAAAGGCCGTATTTTTAATGGATAGGATGTGAAGGAAGAAAGGGTAAGGGGAAGCCTCGGTGATCTCACCGAAGGAATTTATATCGCAATGTGTGCCACTGGTGGCGTTGAAAGCAGCATCCACGTACGTCCGGATCGGGGCGTGTGCTGAGCTCGCCTCACTGCTACAGGACATGTAAAATAGACCCATATGTTTTATATTTACTATTTGCGTTTTTCCACCATTCATTCACACCTCACATCCCCTCTTTTCAGCTTTCACCCACTCCCTCTATCCTCCCAAATCAACACTACCAATACCCCTTCTTCTCCCGTGCATCCCTCAAGCTCGGACTCCACCTTACCGTCGGCAGCCTACCTTTGCCCACCTCCTCCTGAGCCCACTCCCCTCCTACTCATCGCCTTTGCCGCCCTCTACCAAAAGTCTATGCCGCCTCTAGCTCATTCTCCCTCTCCAGTATCTCCAACTAACAACGTGGCCTCCACCTCACTACTGGCCCCTTCCAAACCTTCTCCCCTCATCCTCACCGTCTCGCCCACTCTCTCCCAAAGTCGTCGCCGCCCCCTACGCTATCAACAACACGACGAGGCGGATCCGGCTCGCTGGCATGCAGATCTGACCGAATTTGTCTAGATCCCACCACCGTTTGCTGGATCCACCTACCAGGCATTCGTGGCCACTGCATTCTCGTCGTGGCCGCTTTAAGAGCGAGAAGGCCGACTAAAGGGGGTCAATAGACCCTTTTAAAATTCTTTGTGAGCTAAAATTGAGTTTATAATATGAAAGCGTAAATTAAATTGATTTTACACAAGACATAAATCATCTAGCTTCACTTAAATACACCAACACTCTTCCCCGCCGCCCCCCGGTGCGATGCCTACTCCGTCAAGTTTACATTCTTCACTGCCACCCCAGTGGTGTGATGCCAACTCCGTCAAGAGGGCCCACAACCCGTGTCCCTAAGGACGACCCCGCTCCAACAGGTGAAGATGTCACAGCTCGCTTTTTGTTTCTCGCGCTTGGGTCATCGATTCAGGAGGCGACGGCATGCCCTCTCTCCTCCTCCTCCTCCTATCCGGCTCAGCTTTTTGGTGACATGGCAGACTTAGGGACGGTTGAGTTGTAACTATTGGAGATGCTCTCAAAACCGCACTCGTGTAGCTGTGCCACTGTTCACCAGTAGATTAGTGGAGTTATAGTTGTATAAACACATCAGTGGACACCGTAGTAGATTTATTATATGCACGTAAGACACTGACAGCCCTGCACGATAGATTTATAATAATTCTATATAAAATAATTTAATTCTCACGTAAAACGGGATTTTTTTTATTCGGTATTTCAAACGGGGCCTCGCTAGGAAAAAAAAGGCGTCTTTGTGCGGATGCAAGTGACAACCATGCCCGCGGTGTGTAGCTGTGGGCGCAGCGCTCGCTACAGAGGAGAGGGGATGGACAGCAGCACGGGAGAGCATTCCGGCAGCCGCGGCCGAGAAAAACAGCGTGCCGTGCCTGCCCTGCCGGCTGCTGCCGCGGCACGCACATGCGGCGACGGCACGCGGCTCCGTCCAAAGTAGCGATAGGACCGGCACACTCCAAGGCTAGCTGCCTGCATGCCTGCCTCCCTGCTGCCGCTACTGTTCACGGTTGCTTGCCGACCGCGCCGCGCTGTGCATGCGTAGCAGAGTACGAGCTGCGTCACGCACTCCAGCTAGGTGCGCTAGCTAGATAGCTTGTGGCAGCGGATGTAGATGTCAGTTCGACACAGGACGGCAGTACTGGACTACTACGGCACGAGCAGGAGCAGGGAGGCAGTGGTGGCTTTCGCCTCCAATCCGTTGCTTTCTTTTTGTTAGGAAGTACTCCTTTCATTCTTTTCTATTTGATATTTTTAATATTTTATAATTTTTAAGATACGATGTTTTATATAACCTCATACTAGCATATACTATTAAAATTATAATATTATGAAAGTATTTTTAATAACAATTTTAATAATCTAAATAATTTTAAACCTATTAATAATCAAACTTTAAAAAGTTTCTCGGTACAGGAAGTCAAATAAAAAAAATTTCAATCCAGTGCTTGCGTCCTCACCCGTAGACCATAGCTAGCTAGCTTGGTATGCCGCTCCACACCAGGCAGGCCTAGCTATTTCTAGTTGCTCCAAAAAAGGTACCATGCCAATATGCCATTGCCATCATCGCGACAAGCTAGCAAACTAGCAGCGTAGCATTGGGGCAGTAAGGACGGCATGCAAGACCACGACGGTGAGATGCATCGAAAACAGAGTGAGGAGTGTTAGGGCCGGGCGCATGCAATGGCAGCGACCGCCCAAAAAGGCAAATCGAGGAAGGCACATGCATGTGGCGCGGTGGTAGGCCCCGGCGCGTCCGACGCGCGCATGCAATGCAAACGTGCACGCCGCATAGGCCCCCTCTCGTCTCACGCGCGTGCTGCGTCCACCACACCTACCGCTGCCGGAAAGAAACAGCAAGGAAGAAGCAGTGACCAAGCCAGGATTTAGCTACATCTCGTACTCAGTGGTAAAATATTCTAAACTATTTAGATTAGACTATAAAAATATTTACCTAAACTGAACTAAATTTATTTAGACCATACACTAGATATTTTTTCATATCTCAGACTTAAATCTATTCTGTCCGGAGTGTGACTCCGCCCCTAAAAGGAAGGGACTCATCCGTTGCCGCATAGTATCTTGTTTAAGGCCCGGATCCCTCTCAGAAAAGCGGAAAGCACGAATTTTAAAACTCACTGGGGACCTAATTTGCAAACAGGTTACTAGGCACGACTCAGCCACTAAGGGGCATGTGCAACAGTATTATCTCCCATTTTACCATATCAGTTCTGTATCTGCGAGAGACAGCTCTAGAGACAACAATTGATCTAAAGTGATTTTCTTTTTACAATTTTTCTTCTCAAGTGACCCCTTCGTCAATTATTTTTAATATTCCCCTCCCCTCACTCGAGAACATGCATCCTAAGTTGTGGTGCATCCTATACATCCTCTTTAAAACACCAAGCAAATGGTTATACAAATTATAAAAAAATTTAGTTAGATAAGTCATGATCCAATCAAGCATCCTGAAAAATTCAACTAAAAAAGCAACATATATTAGGATAAACAAAAAGGACATATTTTAGTGAATAGTAGCTTTTTTCTTTTATTTTATTTTTGGATTTCATTTTCAGCAGGATTTTTCTTTTTTGTTTCTCCATGTGTAGATCAAATTTAGATTTAAAATTTTATGGCATGATAGATATATTATGTGTCAATGTCGTCGAAATTTTATAGAATTTTCTATGACAATTTGCTTTGTGTTTTGAAAAGAATACACAAGGATACCACCACAACTTATGATGCACTCGATATGTCCTCAACCTCACCCCTCTCTTTCTCTTTCATTACCGAGTCACCGACACCATCACCATCACCACACCACCCCTTCTTCCTCCTCCCGCTAGTCAACCTTTATCACCTCCCTTAATTCCTTATCACCGGTCTTCGCTCCATTCGCCATCGGCCTCCCTCCCTCTCCACCGTGTCAGTCTCCACCCCCATCGCCGCCGGCCTCCTCCTCCCTCTCCACCACGCTGGCCTGCAATGCTTTCGCCATTGCTATGGCCTCTTTCTCCCTCGCTATTGTTTTGGGACTCCCTTCCCTCTCCGCTGCACCGCCATGGCTAGATCTGGCCAAAATCAGGCCATCGACGACTAGATCCAAGTAGACATAGACCATGTGACATCCAACCATCAGTCGTCGTTTTCTCCATGCCATCACGGAGTCGATCGTCGCCATCTTCCCCTCGTCGTCTGCCACCACCGCCGTCGTGTCTCCCTCTGCCGTCAACCACGGCCAGTGGGTTCAAAAACCATGTGGACACAGGACAACATAGCTTGCATCTTTGTTTCACGTGCAAGGGTCGTTGCATGAAGACACGATGGCACATCCTCTCTCTCCTCTTCTCTCTCATCCAACTCACCATTTTGGTGATATGACATGCTAACCAACGAACGGGATGTGATTATTGAAGGTATCTTAGACATACGTGTGGCGTAATCGACCGGCTCGTAGGAATCATTTCTGAAGAACCCATCACAAGTTTGAAAGAAGTAAAGGTTCTACTCCACTGTAGTAAAATAACTAAGCAGAGACTCGATAAACGCTGTTAACCAGTGCTGCCACGGCTGCACGGCGCTACACGTTTGTACGGATCGCGAGAGACGAAAGGCTGTCTCCGCCGGCGAAGAGAAGAGAAGAGAAGAGATACACAACCTCTTCGACCTTCGTTCGCGACGCCATCTCATGACGCAATAATTAGCCCCCCGCTAAACAGTCACATTCCCACGAAACGACTAGGGATCAGTTAAACCTGTACTATTACTCCACTCCAGACCACCGTTCAGAAGGTAGAAAGAACACGACGGACGAAGCCACCGAGACGGGGCAATCATAGATCTCGCGGCAAATGGGATTTCGCATTAATTGCACGCGCAGGGGCGGAAGGGAGAGAGAGAGAGAAAAGGGACGCGCATGTGGGATGCGTGACTGGGATCTCGACAGTACCAACGGGAGAGGGAGAGACCGAGAGAGGACAGAGAGAGCTTTTGCTTCATCACGCCACGCTTCCCGCGTGCAGCTTTGGTGGGGATGCATGGCGTGGGGAAAAGCCGGCCTCGGCTGCTGCTTTCCTCAAAAGCACCAAATAATGCACGAACCAAGAAGAGATTAAAAAAAAAAGCACATCTGTCACTGCTACCTAGAACGAGAAAATGCATCACGAACCAGAGACGGAAGATGCTTCTTGCAGCACTACAATGTTTAACAGAACCATCAAACGTGGACTAGCCGTAGCTTCTACACGATTCCAGTTAGGCTATGTTTAAAAGTGTTATGATTTAATTTTTGACTGATTACAAAGGAGATTAAAAGAGTAAGGAATATTCACGTTAAGAAGCCACTTTATTTAAAATAACTCCTACCAATAATTTATAAAATTTATAGAAATAAACTTAGAAAGTCACTCCGTTTAAAAACCAATCTGGTTATAGCTGTGGATCCAAGGTCAAACGGCGTGCGCATTACCGGCTAAGTAGAATTTCATTTGGAAACTGTTCAATTCGAGAGGAGTACAAACAATTACCGCGTATCAAACAGGGCCTTGAAATAGTACGCTGGCTACGATAAACATCAGTCTACTCTGCATATCTAGTTCCTTTTGTTATTCAGAAAAGAAAAAAAACAAATGTATAACATTGACGAGATCAAGGATATGCAGTTGAAGAAACTCACCTGATGAGAGGAGGAAGCTAGCTATAGCTGCTCAACAGTCGCCAATGGATACCTCCATGCAGCGGTATTACGATTCAGGAGCAGCACTAGCTCGTCTGCCTCTTCCTTCCAGCTCAGTGTAATGGTAGTAGTAGCTGCCGTAACTTAAAATCCCAGCCCAAGTGCAGGCCTTCGCTTTGCTTCGCTTATATAAAGCCGAGTAAACCGAAGGCAAGTAGTCAAGGCAAAGCCGGTCCTTAGCTTCGCTCATCTGAGCTTCAGCTTTTAGTTTCTACCTTTTAAATTTTATCTTTGTCTGACTTTTTAGTTTTTTACGGCTTTTTTGCCTTTTTTTCTTTTCATTCCCTTATTTTTTGTATTGTTCATGATATATAATCTTTTTTAAAAATATTTTGATTTTAATTATACTAAAAACGAAAAGTAGCTAATAGTATAAAAAAAACTCAACATTTTTAAATAAGTCAAAAAGCTTTAAACCCAGTGAGCACAGCCACGCGTAACTGCACGCACGCATGGAGTGCCGCCTTTTCACAACACTAGCTATAGCTCCCTTCCCCCTCTCCCAGGACATCGCTACACGACACTGGACTACTACTAGCTTAGCTCCTTTAATTTGTTCCCTGTGTGTTTTACTGTGTGGTGATCTTGGGCCATGGTACGCAGGGAATGTCTTCTCTTCAATTTGATGGTGGTCAAGCTACCAAGAAGTATTTGTTTTGATATGGATCAACTAACAAGCTTAGCTGATACGCAAGGAAACCCTCATGCAAGAACAAACACAAGTTTACGCCACAAACATTATGACTTTCCTATATATTTTTCAATGCATAAACATAACTAATCTGACCTCTCTGGCTTAGGGGTGCAATCGGTGCGGATACAGACGGATATCGCTTATCGTATATCCTATCCCATATTTTTTCCTCGGAGTCGGAGTCGGACACAGATTATATCGGATATCCATTTCACCATTCTGTATCCTTCCATAATCTTTCGGTCGGTCGGTCGGATGGAAATTATCCGCTTCTTTGCACAGGATATTGGACAATATGGTATAATCAGAGCGAACATATAGAGATTAATTACTGAGATATTGAAGAAAGAACACTCAGTACTCTCATCTATTTAGATGTGACAATATGCATATATATTATCTTGTTCCTAGGTGAAGTCACAACATATTTTCTCATATCACTTGACATACAGATATATACGGACGGATATCACTTATCCCGCGTCCTATTCCATATTTTTTCCTCGGAGTTGGAGTCAGACACGAATAGTGCCGGATACCCATCTACCACTTTCGTATTCGTTTCGCAAACCTTCGGTCGGTCGGACGGATGGAAATTATCCGCTCCATTTGCACCCCTACTCTGGCTATAAGGGCCTCACACTTTACACCCCCCACCCATGGGCTAAGCCTGACTCCTACACGAAGCATAAAAGGACTTCGACTCAACAACTGACTTCGTGTAGCCTGACTCCTACACGAAGCTGTGCGCACACTGGAAAGGTAGATGCACCGCATGATATTTCTCTTCAACGAAAGGATCATGCGGCATATGTTATACCCTAGTCCTCATTTGGCCTGAAAGTTTCTACGATCATCAAATCATTGCTTGCACTCTTCAACAACGAACACACGAATCTAGAGGTACTCTAGGGTCAAGATCCGGCAATAACAACAATCCGAGATTGCACCGCCAATGTGTATATTCAAGGCGTGGTTGTCTATGTCCCATATTATTGCCACTGCGAAGCAAAAGCAATGGAGCATAAATAGGAACACATGCACGATGGATCGATCCCCACACCAACCACTTCATGTCAAGCTCAAAAACCTTTTGGCCATGCATGCATGCATGCATGTTCCTACTTGCTAGCTAGCCAACCCTCAACTAGTAGTAATGTTTGATGGCGAAGGGTCCTGCAACACATGAATATTGTAGGATCTGCACGATGACTGTAGGGGTGAATAGTTTTTTCGAAATCTTTCTCTTGATAATACCCAGTGCAATGAAAATACAAACTCACAAATTCGCCAAAGTCAAGAGCCAAGATCACAAACAAGTAGAGAATCCCCTGCCTAGCCAGTCTGACCGTCAGCTAGGGGGCGATCTGACTGCTCGGGTGTAAAGTCGAGGATGTCGACTAGAGAGGAGTGAATAGGCATTTTTAAATTTTCGTTGGATAAAACCGAGTTTATAATATGGAAGCCCTTTGAGAATATCACCAGACATGATGCATCAAACGCCATCTAGGAGTCGATAACCTCCAAGAGTAACAAGTCAAGCCGCTTATTTGACTCTCACCAAGTACAATGAATATATAAGCTCAAGTAGATATAAAATCCACCTCTAGATACAACACATGCAACTAGAGACATCTTTTCTTGCTAATAAGGTGCAACACATGCACAATTAAGAGAAAAGACTCACACTAGCTCAAGAGAATGAAATATAGTGTCAAATGATTGTCTCCCAACAGGTCAGTGGGGTATTTAGAACTCCCACCACAAAAACTAGCCGTTGGAGACGAAATCAGCAGGAGCGGTAGTGCCACAACTTACATGGTAGTAATACCATACTATAATGCTAACGACTATAAACTTTAGCATTAAATGCTCAAAACTAACCGTTACAAAAGGTGTAGTAGTACCGCAACACAAAGTGCGGTCATACTGGCCTAAAGTGGTAAGAAGAGCTCAAAACATACTCTCTGAATAAAAACAACCGCCAATCATATCGGAGATCCCGGTCAGACCAGCCTGTCATACTGGATGGTAGTACCAGCCTAGGAAGTCGTATCGCAGGTAAAAGACGGTAGTACTGGCCATGAATTTTAGCATAGACGACACTTAGAAAAACGGTCATAACTGTTGACTCCGATATTGCAATTGAGTGATCTTAAACTCTATGAAAATCTTATTTAGATGACTACACAAATCACCCATTCTCATAATCTCAAACACATTAAATCAATATAGAAAGCACAAAAACTCTAAGCAATCACTACCATGGTCTAAGTCCAAGGAAATAGTAATAAACAATCTTAGACCATGCCAAGAAAAATATATGAACTCTAACAATTTGCAAAATACATTTGCAAACTTAGATCATGCCACAAGAAATAGGTACATGGACTTCAAATATTTGTAAAACATAGTCACATGCTACAAAGAGAGATGCATGAGCCCTAATTATAGCATCATGCCACAAAGAGCTAGAGTAAATGAGATTGAGCTATCAACACATATGGAGACTCAAGCTACTAGGCAAGACCCCTCTTAATAGTACATCAAGCTACACTAGCAATTCGGTCTCCCAACCAAACATCAATACCGGTAAAAGATTAGAAACATATTTTTAGCCTAGCTAGTTGTTCTTTTACCTTGTGTATCCTCTTGAAGTTTGATGACAAACATCTTCACTTCAAGTCTGGGTCCTTGTCTTGATGTGCATCAATACATGATGCCTCTTGACGTGATGGCCTTCAACATATGAATCCATCCACCACTTCGGGGTCTTGACTTTATGAACATCAACACATGATGTCACCTTCATTTTGAACCTTAACTTGACGATGATCAACTCATAACGTCTTGTTATGTCATCCTCATCATGGGACCAAACATATTTCACTAACTTAAGAAAATATTAGTCCCACAAATAGATTGTCATTGATTACCAAAAGTCACCATTAACTCATAATGTAGGGACTAGATTCTTTACCGGACTAGTGAAGCATTTAGGCTTCTAAAAATGGTTTTGGTAATAAATAATGACCATGTTTAAGAGACTAACATTTTTGTTAGGACGATTGAAAAGTTTAGTCCTGGATTTGGAGGATATCATGAAGAAGAACATGGAAAGCATGCAAAGATGACTATAGTTTGACTTTGGCTCAAGGCGAATGTATAAAATAAGCTAAGTACCTTTTTCTAGATTTTACCCGTCTTGGCGTATGTTGATTTAAGACTGGATTGATGAGCTAGATGTTGTATTATTAAGAGGGGTTCATGCTAATATCTTGATGGTGATCTTGTGCCACATTGCTCAAATCTTAGTGTATGCATGCATTTGAAATTACTTTGTTGCCCTCTCTGATATGTTTTTTCTGGAACCGGTATGACCGCCATTGAACCTATGGTAGTACTGGTACTACCAGGATTTACATGCTCATACGTATTTTTAGAGAGGTGCTGGTTTGGAATTCTTCAGGCGCGGTACTACCACACTTCTTCTTCGGTAGTATTGCTGCAGTGTGTCCGTGAATCATGTCTGGTGCTACAACACCTGTGATATGACCACAATTTTATTAGCGGTAGCTATTTTCCAGATAGGTATATTTTTAGGAGATTTTCTTCTCTTTAGAAAATGGTAATACCGCAGCATAAATTTAGTACTACCTCTTGGGGCGATATGACTAGGACATGTGATATGGTATGACTGAATTTTATATTAACGGCTAGTTTTAGTACATTTAATAGGTAGTAAATAGTCGTTGAATAGTTGGTGGGGTACTACCAGTCATTACATGGTGGTATTACTGTTCATCCTGATTTTTGGTGATTTCATCTCTAACGATCACTCTGTTGGTGGAGACTATAAATACCTTCCCACCTGCAACAAGGGCACTCTTTGGACCCCTATTAAACATACTCAAGCCATTGCATCCCTCTCTTCAACTCTAAAGCATTTAGTTCATCTTTTGAGGTTGTTGAGAGTATTAAAGTGCATTGCATCAATTGTTTAAGCTTTGTCGCACTTGAAGATCTTCAAGCAAGCATCATCAACTTGTTACTCTTCGTGGTTGCCACCACCTAGATGGCTTGGAGAAGTTCTGTCTGGTGATCTCTTTACGAAGCTTGTGAAGAGGCCCAACGAGTTTGTGAAGGTTAGTGCTCACCTCCCAGAGCGGGAAAACTACCTCTAGTGAATTGAGGAAAGGCTCATTTGCACATGGAGTAGGCTTGATTCATCCAGTATTTCTTAATGTGGATTAGGGAAACCGACAAGTCTTCGAGACAATAGGAAAAAATCTCATGTGTTATTTGTGTGGTTTACTCCCTCGCTCCTTAACGCATTTACATTTCTAGTGATGTTGGTGGAATAATTCATCCCTCCACTAATGGGGCCCATTTTATGGAAGACACATGTATACAGATCAAGAATTGCAGTTATGCTTAGAAAAGACAATTATACTCCTTGCTTGTACTTATAGACTAGCTATCTCACTAAGGGGTATTCCTGTCATTTGTATAGGCCCAAGAGCATATAAATACCTCATGTATCTCTCATTTGTGAGGAGAGCACTCTTGAGCAATAAAGAAGCATATTCAAATTTGTGAGCCCTTAGGGGCTCCCTCCCCAAAGGTAACCTCCCGTTGGCTCATCGACAGGAGTAGGGCGGTCCTCTCGGACCCCCCAAACATGTATAAATCATCGTGTCATTTTTACTATCGTGGACGATGGCTCGTCAGACAGCCGACGTCCACCCATCACTTATGTTTGGGTTTCACTCCTACAACAAGTGATTACTTACTTGTCTATCTAGAATTGTATCTTACTTAGACCTAACTTATTGGTGCACGTAGTGAGACTTAGATCATTTAGGCCCTTCAATGTGAAAAACTGCTTTGACTCACGTTTTCACACAAAAACATGATTTAGCCAAAGAAGCTTTAAAAAGCTCCTATTCACCCACCTCCAGTCGCTTATCCTTGATCGTACAAGTGGTACCAGAACTTGGTCTCTCTTTGTTAGGCTTTAGAACCTAGAGAGAAAGGATGGCCAGTGAGGAATTTCCCTAGGGAAGGCACCTCTATTTAATTGCTCTAATTATGCTTATTGAAAAATTCATATGACTACTTATTTGACGGCCATGAGCTCGAGTGTATGGAGAGTTGTTAATGAAGGTTTTGTTATGACTCTTCATCCTACACATCCCACGGATCTAGAGGAGCGAAACTCTTACTTTAACACTCAAGCGATGAACGTTCTCTTTGGAGCTTTGAATACAGATGAGTTCAATCGAGTGGGAAATTTTGAAACGGCTCATGAGATTTGGACTACGCTCTCAGAAATTCATGAGGGCACATTGTAGTTAAAGAGGACAAATTGCATAGACTCTGTATTAAATATAAGACATTCATTATGTTGCCACATGAAAACATTAACGAGATGTACTCAATGCTAGACAACATAGTGAATGAACTCAAGGGCCTAGGCTCCATACTAACAGATATTGATGTTGCTCAGAAAATGCTTAGGGTCTTACTGGATAAATATGAGATGTTGGTGACCTTATTTCTCAACTCATTCGAGTTACCAAGAATGACTTCAACCAGTCTTTTGGGCAATTTTATCATAAATGAGCTGTACAAGAAGGATAAGGAGAAACTATTGGAGCAATAATCCTCCAAGAAGAAGATTACTGCTTTAAAGGGAAAAGCAAAATCAAGTGATGAAGCGGGTAATGACGAATATGACTCTGAGGAGATGGCTCTCCTTATATGGAAAATGATAAGATTCATGAAGATGCACTCAAATCGAAGCTTCAACTATGATAAGAATAAAAGGGAGCAATTCTCAAGCAACAAATAACAATATTCGTTACTTATGAGCATGATAAAAAGTGGCACATTGATTCTCAATGCCCTTCTCAATGCACATTGATAAAAAGGGGCCACCGTGCGATTTTTTATACTCCGTAGAGTTGTCCGGAACGGCTAAGTTTTCAGTGCTTTATACACCACGGAGTATGCCGGGGCGCAGGGCCACCGTGCGATTTTTTGTAGCCCGTAGAGTTGTTCGGGACAGTTAAATTCCTAACGCTTTATACTCTGCAGAGTACGCTGGGCACGGGGCCATCGTGTGATTTTTTATACTTCATAGAGTTGCCTGAGACGGCTAAGTTCCCGGTGCTTTATTCTTCGCACAATACGCTGGGGTGCAAAGCCACCATACGATTTTTTATACTTCGTAGAATTGCCTGAGACGGCTAAGTTCCCATCGCTTTATACTCCACAGAGTATGCCAGGGCGCGAGGCCACCGTGCTATTTTTTATACTCCGTAGTGTTTCCTAGGTCACAAGAGGATCCCGACGCTGGACTCAGACGAGTTAGAAATGGTGGAGAGATGTGCTACGGTCACGAAGTAGTCATGGTGAAGCCTAGGACCAGATCATGGCCGAAGAAAGGGTCTACAATAACTAAGTGATGAGGGCAAAGCCCACAACCTTATTGTGTTTGTAGAAAGGCGTACGATCATGCAGTGGTCATGACAAGGTACATGACCATAGCATGTTCGTACAAGGGGCCTACGACCTCACGAAGGTCTTGGGCAAGGCTCACGACCATATCATGGTCGAAGAAAGGGTCTACGATGCCGCGACCACTAGGTGGTCAGGTGGTTGTCAACGATGAAGGCGCGATGAGGAAGTGGTCGTAGAATACCCTACGGAGCCGAGGCCAGTAAGGGCAAC
The DNA here is from genome assembly GCA_036346245.1 of Bonia amplexicaulis. Taxonomy (NCBI): domain Eukaryota; kingdom Viridiplantae; phylum Streptophyta; class Magnoliopsida; order Poales; family Poaceae; genus Bonia; species Bonia amplexicaulis. The sequence goes on from CM070740.1 coordinate 13,747,446, forward strand.
GCAATGTCCGACGAAGGCTAATAGAGGCCACACGAGATCCGACAGAGGCCAGCGGAGGCCACACGAAGTCCAATGGAGCCGAGCCTAATGATGATACGACCACGAGGAGTCGATCGAGGGCCGACGAAGTCACGACCACGGGGTGGTTAGACGAGCGTCGACGAACATTCGACCCCAAGGGGTCGGACGACATCACTAAAGGTGCAATAGATGTCGACGAAGTCTCAACCATGAGAAGGTCGTAGATGTCGACGAAGAGTTGACTCCGACGTGGTCGTAATGAAGCCTTAAGCGTCTATGACTTCGGAGTGATCGGACAAAGTCTCTGACCACGGGGTGGTCGGACGGGCGTCTACGACCATGAGGTGGTCGAGTAGAGTCATGGAGGCTCAACAAGCTATGGCTGATGGCCAGGGCCTGTCTTTGCCATGCGTGGAGGCCGACTCCTTGGTGTCAGGCGACGAGAAACGCCGCTCCACCTCTACAGGTGTGATGGGGCAGCCGCCGGAAGTAGCCCCGGATATGGCAGCATCTGGGGTGCTCGCGACATGAGCACTCTGGTGGTTGTCTTCTCTAGCGTATTCCCTTACGCAGCTTCTTGCACGGTCCCCTACGGACGGTGTGGGTACAAGGTACACTTCTCCATAGGAAACATAGCATTAAGAGAGCTGGTGGGTAAGAATAAATGGTTCGGGTCTCTTCATATCCCTCTTAGGGGTTTATATATATGAGTGGAGTAGGATGAAAAATTCTTATCATATCTCTTAATAATTATAAAATATAAGAGTACATTGATATATTCCTCTGTACTATTAGATCTATTATATATTAGATCAGTTGTAAGATCTATTCACGGGGGTTTGATTCACCCTGCTACAAAAGCAAGATATTCATGCATGCACCGAAGCCTTTTCATTTCTGGAGTGGTGTTTCACCGAAGAGAGCAAGCAAATGTTTCCTCACTGAATTGCATATGCAGCTGGGCTCTTGGTGTCAGTGACCGCTTTAATGATCCTTTAGAGGTAATCGTCCGTATGTCTTGTAGCATATATAGACCCTGTTTGTTTCCACTTAAGATTATTATAATCTAGTTTATAGGTGCAGATTATATAAGCTAACTTATAATAAGCTGGTGGGAAATAAGCTGTCAGGTGTTTTGCAGCCTGGATTATCAGAGTTATGAATTGTTGTATTCGAATGTTTAAAGACTACAATACCCTTGAGCTTATAATGTTTAAAGATTGGGGAGTTAATGAATGGCAAATGTGGGTAATTTTTCTGAAGTTTTATGGTCATTTAGATAAAAGGTGATCTATAAGCTGAAATAAGCTCCTTTTTTGAGCTTATTAGATTACAATAATCTGGGCTATTAGATTATAATAAGCTACCTTATAATTTGGACTGTTTGTTTCTACTTATGATTTATAAATTAGATTATAATAATCTTAAGTGGAAACAAACAGAGCCATATAAGCTGCGATTTGCATCCAAGTTGTGGCTTTTTATGGGCCATCCCACGGGATGGCCGTCGTTTGTCAATGCGAGATCATGAGTGGCATTGGCCGAATGGGTACCTGCTGCAGTCTGCACAGTCTGCAATGCGTGAACCATCAGTGCTCACTGGCCAGCTCAGCTGGTACATGATCGAAACTGCACATGCTAACTTAGGCCCTGTGTAGAACGCAATGATTTCACAGAAAACATATCAATTTCCGCGTGAATCAAGAAAAGACCCGTCTTCCAAACGGGATCTTAATTTGTTAAGAGAACCTATTTCCTCAATGAATAGTACCTGTACTGGAGATATGACGTCACATTAGTATCACATCACCCTAGATGCCCCTCATTTCGGCTTGAGTTTCTAGCTTTTGGCTTATTTTACATTATTTATAAATTTCTTTATTTTCTGGTTTTTTTGGCTTTTTTACCGATTCTTTTTTCTCGTATTTATTTGTATTGTCCGTGATGGGCTAACATATTTTTTATTTTTATTTTTTTAAAAAATTTAGTTACACCAAATAAGCCACCATCAACTATAGTGTAATTTCAGTCTGCTACAGTGTAATTTCAGCCATAAACCAGTTTATTTCAGCTCAACCGCTCATTCCCTCTCCAAGATAGGATCCCTTGAGATAGTTCGACCTAATGAAAATCTACAATAGTGGTGGCAACGGGCGCGGTGTCCAGGGGCCTACTGTCCTGCCCCTATCCTCGTTAGCTCAGCTATGTTAGACTTATCGGGGAGTTTGCCCTGATCCCCGCGGGGAATCGGTCTGTATGGGATCTCCGCGGGGATTAAAAATAAACAAAAGTATTTTTAAAAATAATAATATAATAATTAGTTATTTAAGTATATTTTTAAATATATATTTTAACATATTAATTTAAGTTTTGTTTAAATATAAAAAACAATATAATCTTTTATATTAAAAACTACATTTTATTATCAAATATTTTTTAACGGTTTACGTGGAGTCCATGGAGAGATCGCCCCATCGCTGATGGGAAATTCCCTATAGGACCCGCCCACCCCTAGTCTACACGCAACACATTTCAGCAACTGGGCTGGAATACAGGGAAAAGGCTATTATCGTCTTATCCAGGTCCATTCGGGCCGAGGTTTTTGACTGGGCCACGCTTCCATTGGGCTAAGGCTTTCAGTCAACGTGTACAGATGTAGTACACGGGGAAATTCTGAATTTCTGATCTCATCGCCCCACGATGGAAACGGACGGCGGAGATTATCCGGGCGCAGGGGCCAGGGAGCGATGGAAACGGACGTCAGATGCGCAGGTCCTCTCCTCGCCTCGCCTCGCCTCGCCTCTCCCGGTCGTCGTCTCGGCTCGAGAGGGGAAAACCCAAAACCCTAGGCCTGTAGGCCACGTCGCCGGCGGAGAGATGTCAGCCCGGGCGCCGGTGGATGAGGAGACATCCGTCTACGTCGGGGGCCTGCCCTACGAGGCCGACGAAGAGATGCTCCGCCGCTACTTCGGGCAATTCGGCACCATCGTCGCCATCAAGGTCTCCCTCCCCTACCTCCGCTTCCCGCCCCACTTCTCCTTGTTGTTCTTCCCTTTTGAAAGCTATTCGGTTATGGGCTCATGGGTTTGGTGCGATGAATCGCTTGTGGTGTGCATTGTTCGGTGTTTTTTAAAAAGGAAAAGTGGTTTGATTTTTAGGGTTTGTTTTGCTGCTGACGCTTTGATGCAAAGGCACGCGTCTTTTGGTTTGGTGGCTGAGATAGTTCGGCGCGACAAAAGGGGGTTTTCTGTAGGGTTTTTTTTTTGGAATGATTACGTGCAAACGCGAGCGCATGGAGTCGTTTTTGGTGCTTAATTCGATACCAAGATGGATTGGGAAACGAGGCTGTTTCGAGCGGAGCTCAGATTTCAGTTTAGTGTTCGAGGTATTTTTACCCCAGAAGGGGTTCGTTTGGATTTTCTTTTGGATGCTTCGTTGTTCCTTTTTTGGTACTTGATTTTATACCTGGAAGAATTGGGAATTGGGAGGTGGCCAATTTTAAGTGAGTCTCAGATTTCAAGACATGAATTTGTAGGCATTATGATCCAGTTCTTGAGTATATTGTTCTGGTTCGAGTGGAAGAGGTGCGGAAGGAAAATCAAGAGTAGGGACGGGTTGAAAATGTGAATTGTGAACTTGCTGTTGTAAACTATATCATCGTAAATGGCTATAGAAACCAAAAAAAAAGAGAGGATTTTCTGCTTGTTTTCTATGAATAAGCAGTTGATGCTACGGTTTTCCTTGACGCAATTCCATGTGATTTGGCCAATGGGAGATTGAGATTGTGCGAGAGTACATACCTATTACTTCCTGATCAGTTTGTGCATTGCAGGTGATAAATGATCAGAGAGTCAGAGGCAAGTGTTATGGTTTCGTTACTTTCACTCACCCTAAAGCCGCTGAGCATGCTATCTTGGAGATGGATGGCAAGGTATGCTTCCTATTTGGAACTTAACACCTTTTCTTTTCTTTTGTATTAAATTTTGTTATTTGCAACAGCGAATAGGTAATCGTGCTGTTAGAGTAAATGAAGTGCGTACAAGAGGTGCCCGCGATTTTGGTCGTGATAGTTTCCGACGAGATCCTGGAAGGGATGGATATTGGGACAGGAGGGATAGGGAAAGGAGCTATGATCGTGGTAGAGATCCATACCATGATAGGGATAGTGATAGATCTCATGACCATGATAGAGAAAGATATTATGAACATGGAGGCTTTGATGAAGAAATTGACTATCCCATGGGTCCAGATCATGAAGGAGATGAGAGGCGTGCTAGAGACCATGGTCGTGCAGTGGAAATGCATAATATGGATTCAGATAATGAAAGAGACAAGGAAAATTCTAAAGGATATGATAGTGAAAGAGATAAAGACAAGGAGCAGCGATCAAGAAAAAGGTTCAGGTATTACTTTGATTTTTTTTTTGCATATTTTTGTTATGTTGGTATTGCTAAGCACGAGAGCTTATTTGGGTGGAAATAAGATAATGTATCTCTTCTAGGAAAAATATTTCTGCTATGTTGAAGCTTAATTGAAGTTCCAAGTCATTCAAGTTGAATTGTTGCAACTCCTCCCCTGGGTGTTGCATTTCATTATCTTGGAATGCTGTAAAATTCTTTTCTGATGATAGTTAGTTTCTTAGGATTGTTTGCTGTGTCATCTTGTTAGATAAATGAGAAGAAGATCCCGTGCATTTTACTGAAGCTGAGCAGTGAAGGTTAATGATAATATGGTATCCTTATGTTTACCATGCATTACTCATATTCTATATGTTCGATTCTCTCAATAATGTAAATTTACAATAGTTTGCCCTAATTCGCTAAAATGTGTGCAGCTAGACAGCCCACTTGTAGTCTTGATAGTCTTTTTGAACAATAAAAAAATACTATTGTCATACTTGAAAGTTATCCCTTATCAGCCTTATGTCACTAAATAATTTACTGGTAAAATGTGCTACATGCTTCTAATATATACTTAAACTTTTGTTGACTATTGAGAAATTCACAAAGTGCACAAATAAGTCTCAACCTTCAATGTGACGTTTGCTACCTTGTTTGTTTGTTTGTTTCTGCTTCTACAAAACCAAAATTTTCTTATATGCAATATTTTGTTTAGTTATCAAAGTAGCAGAGAAGTTTTTTTTTCCAGGATTAAGGTGTTTCCTTTCGTCACCTTTTCTATGCAGCCATCCAAAAGGTCATGATAGCAGAGATATATCAAATTCCAGTGATGATCTTCACAATGATGTAATGCATTGTCCTTGTTTATGTTATTTTTGAATGATTGTGTGTCCACAAGCTTTCCTGACCCTTGATGTCAATTGCTTCTTGTTTTGGTAAGTTTGTCATATCTACTTTTTTTTGTGGTGTGTATCAGGTAAAACATCGGTTGGACAAAGTCATTCAGATGCATGAGGACCTTGAAAATGAGGTACTCCATTTTCTTAACAATCTCTGTTCTATGTTAGTCTTGATTTGGACAGTGAAAACCTGCTTATACCATCTTAGAGAGTCAGTGTAAGCTAATGTGAATTTCTCCCTTCTTCATAGAATCCATTTGGTTTAACATGTCTACATTGATTAGATACCAACAGATGACCAACTAGCACATAAACGTTGAATATACTAGGCCTGATATGCTCAGCAATTCTTCATCATGTATTCAGGTCCAGACACTGAGACACATGCTTAGTTGCTTACTCATGGCTGCATTTACAATTGTTGTATATTCTTTGTTCAGTGTAGAGCTATATCAGTGACACAGCATGCAGGGCTCATGATAGACTGTTAATATCGCAATTTAATGTTAATAGTTTTGGGAGCTTTCAGGTGCTCTTTAGCTGGTCAATGAGAACTTCATTCATAGTTTAACTATTATTTGCATTTCATATTATGAAAGAGGAATTTGAATGATGTACTTTTGCAGGTTACTCAGATTAAAGATAAAGTTGCAGCCAAAGAACTACACATTGCAGATTTGCAAAAGAGATCTCAGGTGATCTATATCCTAATACTGGAACTGTTCTTTTCTCATCATCTGTCACATTGTTATTTAACATGGCCACTGCTTGGCTCTCTGCAAGACTCCCAACTGGGATGAATTCCGATGTTGAGTTCCAAAATGTTTTTCTTGAAAAAAATGCAGAAATTAGAGGATGAATTGGCTGCTGCACAGAAAGTTTCGTCAGAACGACAATTGGTTGTTACAAAGGTAAGTGCGCTGTTCTTTTCTTGTTCGCTGCTGTTTTATGAAGAGAAGCAACTGACAACCGATACAAATCATATGTACTTTGAAAACATTGGATGCAGTTGTACAAATGTTTCCTTCAACTTCAAGACTACAATGACAGGGTCAAGATGTCTGAAAAGGAGCTCCAGGTTATTCTCTTTAGCATATGCTTCTTTTATTGCTCTAGAATACCATTGCCCTGTATTCAGTAGCGCCCTGTTGAGTGGCTGCTTTGATGGTTCCTAGTTCTTACAAGGACAATTTTCGTGCTACAGTACACGCTTTACTGACTTGCTCTCCGTTTCCATGTTACAGTCTCTCGTTGATGCTGCGATGGTTGAGGTTGACATGGCTGAAGATGCTACAACCAAAGATGGCTCAATGTACGAGAATGGCGTGGTTTGAAGATCTTCGCATTGCAAAACCCATACTGTTTCTCATGGTACCATGTAGAACTGTAACAAGTGACGCATGCAAGTGAAGGTTAGGAAACCATGTATTATTACTTTGCACATTGGTTAGTGTGGTCGAGACTTTTGTCAGGGTAAATTGTTAGCCGGAGGCTTTCTTGTCTGCCTTCTCCAGCGTGAACGTAAGCTGCCCGTAATATGTCAACTAGCGCAGCTATGTAAGCTTGACTTTGCAATTTGTCCAAACTCCAAATCTCTCTTCTTCGGCTAGCCACAACATTCGGTGAAATGTTATTAGTGATGTCGTTGCCATCGAAAGGACTAGATTTGTCGCAATGGCTCGGCCTTTTCTATTATGCGGTGAACCAACTGTTCAATACATGTGCCGAAAGATGTAAAAGGAGTTGGATTTGTAGCTGTCTTCCATGAATTATTTGGAATTTCGGTCACTAAGTTAAGGAACATGCTGGGGCACACCGCTTGTCCGGGAAAATATTTCTTTAGCAGATCCCCTGCTAATCAGAGCAAGTTTTCAAATATTTGTCTCACATTCATTCGTGAAGGTACTCCTAAGGACTAGGAGTAATAAAAGCGTCGGCAAGTGCAAACGAGGTGTTTCAGCTTTGAAGCTAGTTACTCTTTTAGAAGCTAATTACTCTTTTTAGGCTTTGAAAGCTGTTTTTTATACAGTAATTAGCTATCAAACGGATTATTTTTTAAGACGGAATCTACAAATTAATAGTAGTACATATTATAACGATTTTATTTATATCAGTTAAAATCACACATAAATTTCTATTACTTCGTAATCTATCTCATGAACAGACCAAAAACCATAAACTAAAGAAAAAACAGGCTTGAAGAAAGCGTCGCCCGCAGCCTCCCTGGTCATGGTCACACGAATTTTTGGCGGATTTGACTCATTTTGGAGGTGTATTTATAGAAATGACGCTGGTCACGCTGCAATATCAAAAATGACGATTTTACCGTCCGACCACCGTGTGGCGGGCCCTAAGATACCTACACGTCAGAGAAATGCACGGTGGCCGTGTGCCCGAGGCCTGCGCATGGCCATCATGCGGCCTAGCTCCCTACCGCACGACGGCCACCGTGCATTCTCTGTACATGTCGATATCTTAGAGCCTGTCGCACGATGATCAGATGATAAAAATGATATTTTTATCATTACAGTGTCACCAACTCTATTCCTATAAATACATATCTAAAATAAACCAAATCCGCCAAATAATCCTGTCACACCCCGCGAGTTGGGTCACCGTCCACAGCCAGCCACGGCCACGTCAACCATCCATCCCCGCAGGATTAGGAGTAAGGACTCTCACAAGTCATAAACAAAGGATGGCTGCATGCTTAAACTGTTGAACACCTCCACTAGCACTTCTCTCTCTGTTCAACTTGAAACAGAGTAGAGTGCAATACAGGAGCAGGCCATGTTTGACCACACCTGAAAACTTGAGAGAGAGAGAGAGAGAGAGGCGAAGTAGAAGTGAAAAGTGGATTACGAATTATTTGTATTATTTGATTATCGTATTCGATAGGATGTAAATATACTAGAGATTTTCTTATCCGATTAACAATTTCTATCACATTCGTATTCGTATAAAAATTATGGATACGAATATAGTATAGACTTTTACCATTCGAAATGTTATTTTATCTGGACTATCCGTATCTGTATTCGATGAAGTAACATACATATTTTATTAAATACGATTAATTAGTTGGACAAGTTTTTTTAATTGAACGTGAATTCATGTTTCTTTAGGTGAAATAAATGAATTAGAATGATTAAGAGTGATTGTACGAGTATAAAATATCATTATTGTCTTCATACTACTTAGGATATGAGGATATCTGGATCCGACCAAATTGAGTAGATATTCAATTCGAATTTATATTCGTTACAATATTTGATTCGTATTCGAGAATATTCAAATTTGTGTTCGTATTCGTTTACAAATACGAATATGGTTTGGACACTATCTGATTTGTATGTGATCCGTTTTGATCTCTAGACGTAAATATTTCCTAACCGCTTCTGAATTACTACTCCAGTACTCATCACTGGGCTCTTTGACTTGTTTACTCATCAACCTGCAACTAATGAAATCGTTATGGCAATGGGAAAAGGCGATCGATCAATGGTTCGTTCGCCATTCTTCCTGGTGAAGGCAAGGTACTTCCATGATGACGCGATCGAGCTGGCCGTCTAGAGGGCGAGCCGCGGCCGTCCGATGATGAACGGTGATCGATGCGCACGGCCGTTGATTGATTATTGATTATTGCCTTGAGATCTACTCATCTTCATGGTTCGGTTAAGAGACAGGCACACGTAGGTGAGAATCGGAGCACGTGTGCACTCGTTACCACGCCGATAGGACGGCTGAATTGCTGCTGATTGGCCGAGATGGAACCGAATGTCTTCGCCAGTAGGGAATCACCTACTAGTAAAATTCTGAAATTGTCTTGAGACTAGTACTGAGAGATATTGCTCGGTGATTATGTGGGTTCGGTTTGATAGCTCAATGATGATAATGGTCATATACTGAAATTGAATTGATAAATTATTCAGATTTGAGCTCTAATGTGTTGCTTATTGCTGTCTCTTTGATCTTCGTCTTGCAATCTGTTACTTTCGGTTGTGCTTAGTTGAATTGAACCTTAAGATTCAGTAATCTCTTGCAGTTCAGATTACATTCTCTTCTGTTAACCAATTGGCCTTATTGCTGAAATTGTTAGTCTGTGGTTTTTACACTGTGAGTTAATCAAGTTTGTTGGCTGACTTGGAGTGCTGTTTGATGATCAGTTTACCTTATCTCCTGTTGGCCGAAAGTTTAAATTATTGTCTTTTGTCTGAGATCAATCTTGACATATTAGTTAAGCATGATTTAGAGCTCAAAGTTTGAATTTATATTGTCATATTCAATTAGTGAAGAGTATAGACTAAAGTATCGAGAAGGCTAATATTACATCTTGTGTAACTTTACATTTGAGAGCAATAGTCAAATTTTAAATTTGAGCATTATGCTGATTTTAATTATCCACATGCTCTTTGTTTTAAGTATATCATGCTGTTCAAATGTCTTGGAGGATTTACATTTATATATGTTAATCTTGTCATTTAAATGCTGCTGGAAATATGCTTCATTTATCTTTTATTATACTGAAATTAATTCTGAATGTTTGCTAAAACCACATTATTTTCAACACCACAACAACTTTTGATTTCATTTCTCGTAACATTTGGAGGCAAGTAGGATTAGACGCTATCTGCAAAGATGCACCAAAATTAGCTAGTGTAGCTATAGAACCTTGGATTGGACTTACCTTTTGGCTGTTATCAACTGGCACATACATATAGGAAAATGATTCATTTTTTTAGGAGTATATACTCCTACTTCTTATATACCGTTTAAGTAACATTGTTATCAGTGGCACACCTAGGATCAAAAATTAGGGGGAAGGGGGGGCTAATGGAACTTGCTCATTGGTTTACCTAATGCCGAATTGCCGTCCTACGGTAGCCTGCCGCATTGTCGGTGAGAGATAGAAAAACGCTATTGCTGCTATAACAAGCTAGGTTGAAACTCCCATGCAATTTGTAACAAGTGTTCAAAACTTAGGCTGGGTTCGAAATCACTTTGGGCTTTTGGCTTATATACGGATGAACAATAACTGGTTTAAAATCGGTGTGTTTTTTTAAGGTGGGGTTTATAAGAAAATTGTAGTATAAATTACACTGAGTTCAGTTATACTATCCAAAATCGCATGCGACTATTTCCCTCTGCTTACCGCCTCTTGCGAACAGACCAGAATTCAAAAATAACAGTATAAGCCACAACATAAAAGAACTTAGTCTAAATCTAAAGTTCTGGAAATGAACTAACAGACAGAACAGTGATGGCAACGGGGTGGCTTCAGTTGGTTGCACTTCCTGCAGTATCTGATCCTCGGATTTCCTGTATCACTAAGAGACATAGGCTGCTGTGAATTCATCAGACTACTAAAGTCTGAGGTGGACAAGGGATCTGTTTCTCCTCTCTCTTCATCAACATCAGGCCTCCAATTAGGTGGAACAGCACCAGGGTCAGTTAACACAACAGAGAAATAACTCCACAGAAGCATGACAAGCTGCATCCTCAAATATAGAAAAAGATCTCAGAGAGAGAGAGAAAAAATGTTTTTTTTTCAGCATGTAGAAAAGATTACAGGAATTAGTAGTATTCACAGTTGGTAAGTTAATAAAAAAAACTATATAAACTTCTAGGCAACAAGATGCTAAAACGAGGCTTCATTCCAGTGGACAGCCAATTTAATTTTTTTACAAACAAGTTGCTAATTTCGGCTCAAGCAAACTTTAAATGAAGTGATTAACTAAAGAAGAAACTGCCTCTAGAACTTAATGCAAAGAAAAAGAAACATAAAAACTGACCAAGACAATCTAGCAAGATAGCACCGGAGGCATCTCTTAAGCTCACATGCCTCAAATTGCAGTCGAGAAAGACCATACTATACTTAAAACTAAAGCATGAAATGAAATCCCGAGCACCTAAAACCCTAATCTCCGCACCTCCAAATAACCCCAATAACGCATGAATCATTGTCGTACCTCTCGAGACAATACCAAAAGTATAGTGGTCGTCTGTCCGTAGTGAAACAAGGTTGCCTAACTTTTGGCAAAACCTTTAACCGTGATAAAATTTTTTTTGGCAAGATTGCGTTTGGGTACTTCACTACCCAGCCAAAATTCGGCCGGTTTTATCACTACCGGAGCTGGGCAGGATTTCCGATTACCGGCTGGTAACCGTCGGTTTTCAAACCCTGGTTCCATGCACCCCTAAAGGATGCATGGAGTTGCTACACAGATATGGAGTTGAAATAAAAGGGAAGAGAGCTGTTGTAATTGGACGAAGCAATATTGTGGGGATGCCTGCTGCTTTACTGTTGCAAGTATGAACTAGTTCTTCATTTCAAATAGTTGGAGCAACTTTGTTGGAATGTTTTATTAATCTGTTTTTATATGATTTATAGAAAGCAAATGCAACTGTTAGCATTACACATTCACAAACGAAGAACCCTGAGGAGATAACGAGACAAGTAGATATTGTCGTTGCAGCTGTTGGAGTTGCTAACTTGGTCAGAGGGAGTTGGATAAAGCCTGGAGCTGCTAGCCTGCTATTGTTGCTGTTGGCATCAATCCAGTTGAAGGCACCGACCTTTTTCTCAGATATGCAAAATTTTGACACTACCAGAGCACAGAGTTCTAGATGTTTTTATCTTGTTGGGAACAAGTGTGTTCTTCAGGCTCCTCCTCTTGATAAAAAAAACTGGCAAGGAGGTACACACTCCCGTACTCCCACCATTGGGGGCACATTTATGGAAGTTGAAATTGGCTTCATTTTTTTTCTATGAACCCCACATTTGACTACACCTGGTGAATTTCTTGACATTGTTTGTTTGGGTAGCATGTAATGATCAATCCATTCAGTGCTCTTAATATTGATTTGTCCTATGTTTGAGTGTTTTTCTGTTGTGTCCTAGCTCTATTAATACCTAGGAAGGTTCAATGTGATTCATGGGTGCGTTCGGTAGCACTTATGGCATTTGGTTTTTGGGTTATACTACAGTACCTAACTTTTAAATGGTATGTTTTTTTTAATGCGAGGGTCTACAAATATATTGTAATATAAACTGTACCAAGTTCATCTGTACTGACCAAAATCGCATTTGACTATTTTCCTCTGTGTATTGTCTCTCGCGAACAGTCCAGTATTTAAAATTTTCAGCTATAAGCTACAGCCCAAAAGAACCAATCCCATATCTTTCAGTGGCTATTTCTTCTTTCCCTACTGTTGTGCCCCTTGCAGCATGCTTATTACTTTTCTTGCATGCTATACTTACTACTGGTTTGAAATGCATCTGGATCGAGAAAGCCCTCGAGGTTATCGGCCTGTTGGAGATGTCTGTTACGAGGAGGCCTCCAGGGTTGCAGGAGCGATCACGACAGTTCCTGGTGGGGTTGGGCCAATGGCAATTGCGATGCTTTTGTCAAACACACTTGAGTCAGCTAAAACGATCTACAAATTCAAATAACTGTACAATCATCCTATACTCAGAACTGGTTGAGAGCCGGCTTCTCCAAGGGAAAAGCTGGTTGAGAGCCCTTTCTCTCTGTTGAAAGAAACAGAGTACAACACAAAAGAAACAGAGTACAGTACAAGAGCTGCCATCTTTGAATCCTGAGACTCGGTGAGTGCTGAGGAGTGAACTGGGCAAGACACTGTGATCTGTGGTGGAGTACAATACAAATCGTTTGATGAAATGATGGGACCTTGCTCAGGTTCAACCTTTTTATTATGTGGTGAAACCAATTGTTCAATCTATGCTACAGTCTTGCAAATTAGCTGCATTGGGTGCCGAAAGACGCAGAGATGGAAAGGAGAGGGACATCTATAGCTGTCTGCTTATCCATGGAATTACCCCTAAGCTGTAGCCCAGGTGCAGATGATTATATTCCTGACAAATATAAATCGGTCATTACCTCTGGCCGGTGATAACTTCTGCTCCACAATGAAGTGGTATGCCTGTCTGCTTCGAAGGTTTCTTTCTTTTTTTTTCCCCCGGACTTGAAAAAATGACGACATAGCTGTCGAATTCGTGGAATTTCCACGTATTATTTGGAATTTCCGCCCCAAACTAAAGGAGCACGCTGGTACACGTCACTTGGCTGACAAAATGTCGACCGCAAAAACGCCGGAAAGTGCGAACGAGAAAAGAAAGCGTCGCCCGCGGCCGCCAGCCCGCCCATGCGCCCAGTGGCTGGCACGCGGGCCCCGTGAGTTGGGTCACCGACCGCAGCCAGCCCCTGCCACCTCAACCATCCACCCGGTAGGATTAGCATGTTTTTTTTGGCAGTTTGACTTTTGCCTTCTTCAGAGATCAAAACAAACTTGACAATTTCTTGAAGCTTAAAACGATTTTCTGAGTCTAAAATTATGTGAGCCGTACACGTCTACGTCTCCGTCGTCCACCAGTGATGGATCCAGATCAAAATTCAGGAGGGCTAATGAGATTTACTCACCGATTTGCCGAATATGGAGTTGCCAGCCTGTGGTAGCTTGCCGCACTACCGGCATGCCGCCTGTTGGCGTTTCCTACCGGAGTGCATGGCTATCTCCTTGCTGCGACCGTGTGTAGCATGCACACCTGACGCCCCTGCCCCTGCCAATATCATGTTTTAGAACTGACGATAGTGCCAACATTGCTATGTTTGAAATCTATGTTTTTATGTACATGCCTTACTAGAGATAATCTGATTACTATATTTCTGTAGTCAAGTTTCATATCTTGAATATACTAAGTTAAGGACAATGCCGTGATAGATATCCTCTTGTTTCCAAGGATCTATTCAATAGAGATGAATTGATCTTTATAGCTCCTTTACTAAGTTTCCATAATACATGAAAATAGTGTTATCCTGAAGATGCTATGTCATTATCATGATTCAGAATTAATTAACAGAGTTCAATGGCCACATTATCAGTTTGTACGGTTCATTGGCTACACTAAGAACCAATTTCATGACAGTGCAATTCAAAATGAGATGATTAAACATCATGCTTACGTTACAGCAAAATGTGATTGGTCACGTTTGAATGACGTCTGGAAGCATGTATTCATATATCTAGAAATCATCATTTTAGAGTCATCTATCACACAAGCATACATGCTGCAAAACCATTCAGTAGGATTGAGAGGGGAGGAATTAGACTTACCGGTGAAGAGAGCACCACCGCAGTAATATCCCAAATATGGGGATTATTGAAAATGGGAAGAATTTAAATTTTTTTGTTGCTTTTTCTGAGTTATTTAAAATTTCTGGCAGTCATTTGAGATTCTTAATTTTGTCTTGTAAAGCAATTCAAATAATGAAAATAAAAATCATGGATCAAGATGCAAAATATTGGAAATCAATTTGAGCAAAAGTTGAAAATTTAAAATTTAAAATTAGAGAACAAAAATTGAAATCAAATTAAAAGAAAAGGCAATGTCAACATTTGCATCCAATTATCCGAGCCAATATTTTGAATTCAAATACAAATTTAAATCTCGAAAATGGAATTTCAAAAGCAAAATCAAAACTCTGAATCTTGATAGCATCTTCCTCTCTTCCTCTCTCTGACACTGGCCCCAGCTCTCCCTCTTCCTCTCTCCTCCCCACTTCCCTGTGTCTGCAGCGCAACAAGTCCGTAGGCAGGCGTGCGCACAAGACTGAGCACACCCACACCTAGTGGCGGATCCAAGATTGGAGCACGCCCCAGGCTAAATTTGAACCAAGTAATAGTCTACCATACCACAAGTCTAGAATTATATTATGATATAAGGAAAAATATGCCATAAATGTATCATTGATATGAAAACTTTGTTTAATGCTCAATACTCGAAGAGTTCAAGTTTTCAACACAAATCACAATAAAGAAAAGGATATGAAATCATACAGAATGTAGCGTAATAAAGATACGTCAAGTATCTCAAATCCTACATGGAGAAGAATGCAGCTAGCCCACCATTTCCTCATCAGTAGTAGGACAAGAATCAGAACCTACAAAGACAATATAAAAAATAAAATAAAATATAGATAAATTCAAAGAGCATGAATATTACATTTGAAATAAACTAACTTACCACTTGCACGAGAAAGTTGTTTCTTGCATGATCTCATCCCTTGAAAACACTCTAAAATCTTGTCATCTTTAATACTTGCAAACACATCTCGCTTAATATAGCATACCATGCTATGATTCATACACGCATCCTTCATCTTGTTTCGTAAATCAGTTTTAATGATGTTCATAGCCGAGAAGACTCTTTCTACAGTTGCTGTTGCTACTGGTAAAATCAAGGCCAATTCAATGAGACGATATACAATGGAAAAACTGTATGTCTGTCAATCTCAACCATCTTCACAGCAAAATTTGCAATGTCGGTACGATTTGCAAAAGATAGATCATGTCTTGCATCAACAATAAATGTGTGAAGTTGGTCCTTAAGGACTACACAATCATATTGAGAGAAGTCAGCAGCATACATTCTAGCAAGTTCAATTAATTTGTCCTCATCAAAGTTGGCGAAAGAATTTTTTAGATCAAGACAAGCAATGCACCTTAATAACTTAGTAGATCTTTCAGCAAAGCGATTATCAACTCAACAATAATTTGATCATGCACCACAATGAATATTTCATGATGGAAATGCTCATAGTAAGTTACTATTTGACCACCACGACCCCTTGAACGACCTCTAATCGGTATTTTATCAGACATATTCGGTACAGTGATATTATGTTGGAGACAAAAGTCCTTTGATTCTTCAAAAAGCTCATCCCAACCATGATTTTTTTACTTCCTCAATTGTCTTCAATGTAGTCTCAATCAAGCCTACAACACGGATAATATTTTGATATTTCTTTTGCAAGCATTGTGAAAGATCATTAGACTTGCCCAATATTCTGATTATAAGATGCAATATAAGTATAAATTCAAAAGTCTCGATTTTTCCAACAAACCCGAAGCTGTGGTTTTCTGTGTAACATTAGTGGCATCATCACTCAAATTCTCTAATACCTGTAGGACCGAATCCCACATGAAGAGAAGACGACATAATGTTTTATGATGTGAACCCCAATGAGTATCACCAGGCCTTGCAAGGTTAGTTTGTTGAGTTTTCTCTCTTTTTGAGAAAATTTCACCATTCTCTAATTTATTCACAATTTTATCGTGGCAATCTTGTGCGAATTGATCTCTTCTGTTACAAGAAGCACTAATAGTGTTGACAATCAAGGTGATGTAGTTAAAGAAATCTAAGATAGAAGAACAACACTTAGCCAAAAAAATAACCACTAATTGCAACTGATGTGCAAAGCAATGTATATAAAAAGCATATGGATTTTCATCCAATATGCGTCTTTGCAATCCATGGAATTGTGCTCTCATGTTTGAAGCTCCATTATAATCCTGTCCCCGCAATCTAGAGATAGATAAACCATGTTTATAAAATATACCATCCAAAGTTGTCTGTAATGAAGATGATGTCATATCAGAAACATGTTGAACCCCAAGAAATCTCTCTATTACCTGCCCTTTATTATTAACATACCTGCATAGGACATCATAGGACAAGAAATCATTGTTAATATACTTTAAACATACTTAAACTATCAAATATAGAAAGAGTGTAAGATGTAGCTACTAACCTCGAAACCACAACCATTTGCTCCTTGATAGATGCATCTCAAGTCTCATCAACAAGTACGGCGAAAAATGCATCCCCAATATCATTAATAATGGCTTTGGTGGTCTCTTCTGCACACGCTTTACACAATTGTTTTTATATTTGTGGTGATGTCATTAAATTGTTCCCAGAAGAATTGTCAAGCAATTTTGCAGCCTTCTCATCCCTCTCTTTGTACCATTTTAGCATTTCTAGGAAGTTTCCCCTATTGTTCGAGCTAAACGATTCATCATGTCTACGAAAAGTAAGGGCTTGTAGTAGAATAAATTTTGAAATGGCTAACATAATAATAAGACGGCCTCTATATTCTTCCTCATCCTTCTTGGTGGCAACAGCCATAACATAACCCACATCTTGCATTTGATTTTTGAAAGCCTCGCAATGTTTTCTTGCTTTGTTATGAGCACTATTGACTTTACCAACATGCTCATTAAAAGATTGAGTTCCATTTTTCCAATAACTAAATCCTATTTTTGTGAAAGCATCAACACCATAGTTTTTAGCTCTTTGTTGCTTAAAGAGAAAACAATAAAAATAAAAGGCTGCATCTTTAGCAATGCTATATTCCAACCAATCATGCTTCTTGAACCATGATTCTTGAAATCTCCTCTTTTGACTACCCTGTTCCCTCCATGGAAATTTATATCCAATTGGTTGGCATGGTCCCAATTGTAAATACTCTCTTCTAGCGGCATCTCTAATATTTACATCCATCCCCTCTATCGATTTTCGAAGCCCAAGATCGGCAACAATATCATCTGGATTAAGCTGAATGTTTTTCCCAGTATTACTAGCCCCAGTTCCTAATGTTTCTGGAGATTGGTTCGAGTTGGATTGTCTGTTTGACTGTGTTTCTTATGTTGCAAAAAATGATGACAATGCCTTGCTCCTCTTCATTTTGTAATTTGTATCCTTAAACCTTTTTAGTTACTTCCTAAATAGCAAATGTAAAACATTAAATATATAACATTTCACCTGATCATTCATACTTATTTTAAAACATAAAAAAATCGCTGATTCACCTCGCTGCCTTGCACTGCGCAGTCCGTACCTCGGTGGCTCGGTCGGTCGGTCCTCGGTTGAATCGACTCAGTCACTCAGCGCTCAGCCGCTCAGCGCTAAATACGATCATGGCGTCCGCCCCGTCCGCTTTTCTTCAGTTTAGCCCGTCCGCTCCATTTCTTCAGCCTCGCCCCTCGGTCGTCTCACTTTGTGCTCGCCGTCCTCCTCCTCCCTGCTCCGGGCTGCCCTCGCGGCTCCCTGCTCTGGGTGGCGCTTGCCTCAGTCGCCTGTCGCAGTGGCGCTCGGCCGCTTGCCCTGCTCCCTGCGTAGGAGACCTGATGCCGTATTCCCCGCGCACGAGACCATGACCACGAGCGGTGGAGGCGCGCACAGGCAAGGCGGTGGCCGGTGGTGGGGGCGCGCGCAGGAGAGGGATGCTCCATGCTTAGAAGTCAAATCTGATAGGGCGATGGGCAGCTGGGCTGGGGGCTGCCGGATTGGGATTGGGGATTAGGGTTTGGGTTTGGTTTGGTGGATGTCTCTATGCATGGTCTGTTCACTTTGCTTTGCTGTGGGGGTGTAGGCTGAATTGTTGTGTGGGGCTGTGGGCTACCATTGCTGGGCCTCGGGCTGGGCTGTAAGGCTGAAATTTGTTTAGGATATTTCAGAGGGGGTAGTATTAGTAATATTGCTGGGCCTCGGGTTATAGCCTACCTAGCCCGAGGCCCGCCCGCCCGCCCAGCCAACTGTCCCGTGTGCACTGCGCTGCGCTTGCCTCACTGGGCGCCGCCAGAGCGCACAGCCCCCACGTTGCGATGCACGCCATGCTCGCACCAGCCGCGCGCACCAGCCGTGCCGCCCCGCATCCACGTGACCTGCGCCCCAACCACGCCTCCCTGCGCCGCACACGCGCCACCCGTGCCGAATAGCCATGCCCACCGCCCTGGGTCACGCCGTCCTTCCCCTGTTGAGCTACTTAAGCCTCGGGTACGCATTGCTCTCCCCATCCCTTTCCCCTCCATCTTCTTCCTCTCCACGCCGAACTCAGCTCGAGCTCGCCCCACGCCTGAGCGCCGGCCGCCGTATTCCCCCACAATTCCCGCCACTCTGGTGACTCCCGATGAAGTCCGCTCGCGTCAAAACACGTTCCCAAGGCTCCTCGTCATTTCCCTAACTCAATTCCAAGGATTCTTCGCCGTAGCTCGCCGCCATCGCCAGCTACCTACGCCGCCATAGCCTCACGTCGTCGACCTCCTCCAATGCTTCTCCACACGTGCGGGTTGCTTCGTTAATGGTTCTCCTCCATGGATTGTATCTTAAAACACACATTGCTAACACTAGAAAACTTCCCTTTTCTTTCTATTGAGATGAAAAAGGAGAAAGAGTGGATTTCCAGTCACAGGTTGCAAAATTCAAAACAAATTGGAACCATTAACTAGAATTCTCTTTTTTTTTGAATTGCAGTAGTGAACGACTCTTAAATCGGTATTCTCTCCCCCTTCCTTTTAATGGCATAATAAAATAGAATGGGTTTATGCCTAATCCGTGTATAGGTAAATTCCAGGTCCGAACAACATTATTATCCATAACAGCATTATTATCCAAGGATCCCCCTTATGTACGTATCTCTATGGGGAATCTTCTCACACTCCCCTTCAGATCATGCGCCTGCCTCCTTGCTCCCCTCTCCCTCCAGCCGCCGTCACCTCCATTCAGTCCTCGCACCCGAAAGCTCCAAGCCGCCGCCCGCCGGCCCTCGGCGCCGCCCTAGCTGCAATGCCACCTCCTTTGGCTCCCTTCCCTCCCCAGGGCCCCATTTTGCTGCTCGCTGCCGTTCCCCTGGCCATCCCTCATCGGCGCCACCGCCAAGGCCGTGCGTCGCCCCCCTGTTCGGCCAGCCTCCTCCGTTTCCTGCATGCTCTGCCTCTCTCTTCGGCTAATATGTGGGTCCAGTTCAAGTAGTAGGCTAGCTAGGCCATCCAATGCATGTATATGTCTCTAAGAATCCTTTTGCTTATGGCCAAATTTTTGAATCCCATGTTTAAGAGATATTTAATTAAGAAGTTTGTTAAAACTTGAATTATAACTAAAAATAAGAATGAAGTTGAACCATAAAATTAGAATAAAGATCCATGCAAGAATTTAAATTTGCAGATTACTTTGATATAGAATTTGAAGCTATTCAAGGATAATTTTTGCTCTCATTATTTGCTCTAGAAACTCAAATATTATTTGCAGATCCAATCAAAACATGTTGTGATCCAAATAATAACTATCATATCTTTATGCCTAAATATGAAATTATCAGTGATAATTAAAAATAATTAGTGTAAGTTTAAGCCTCGTAAAAATAATAATTATTGTTTGCACATTTGCAGAAATCATGAGGCCCTTTTTCAAATAATGCTTAATAATTAAGGAATAGTCTGTTCTTTTTGGTTTCGGCTTATAGTTTTAATTGTGGCTTATGACTTTTGGGCCGTTCGTGAGAGAGAGTACGAAGTAACAAAAACTCATGTATAGTTTTGGCCAATATAAATGAAGTTGCTAAAGCGTGTACTACAATCAACTTGTAGATCTCGCCTTGAAGAGACACTCTGTTTGAAAGCTAGTTATTGTAGAAATGCCGAAGGGCAGCTTTTAGAAGCAAAAAAGAAGAGACCTGTAATCATTTGAATTTTAAGTATCTAATCTTTGTATGCAAATGCTGAGATCTAAATTAAAGAATACCTTGTTTATGATTAAGAAATTATTAAAACATAATTAGGATTTCATTAATCTTTATCCCAAATCCAATCGCTAATTAGAGACTTTAATGATATGTACAACTTTGTGTAAATGGAAATTAAATTAAAGAAAAAGGTAATTAGCAAATATGTCATTACCATCTGAATTGCAATACAAATTTAAAATAGAAATCTTGCCCAAATAACAATCGTCCTATCATTATCCCTGGATTTAAATCATCAGTGGTAATTAAGAATAATTAATATACCAATAGTTCGAGGCACAACCTTAAGAGAGAACACTGGTAAAAATGTGAACTCTAAGGTTAACTCGACAAATTAAAGTTATACTATTCGTATATTGAACTCACACCCTAATCTCTAATTGTTAACGCTCGTAAAAAATACCTATGTTCTTTTGGATTCTCATATCTATCATCAGTCTAACCAAGCTCTTGGAACATCATTTATAAATATAAAATACTAAAAAGCTATTAAATTAAAGATCGAGCCTTAGTATCTTATAATTGGCTATGCCTAGCCATCTTCCAAATATGAAATTCTTGTGAATGCTCCTTCAACATCGATCCTTCTTTTATAACCCTTCCCGGCAGAGCTTCCCCGCCGCTCCCTCCTTTCGCTCAAAATTCGTTTGACGTTGTCAAGCATCCCGCCATTTACTAAATCTTCGCTCATATCCTCAATCATAGTAAGACTTAAATAAGCTTAATTGAATTTATTTGGAGTTTTGAAGTTCTTTAGGTTTATTTGGTTTTTCCATCACTTATCATGTAATTAGAAGCTGAAGTCTCGAATAAGCGACGGATTGAGCGGGATCAAGATTCGAGTAAATACGAAGATCAAGAGTTTCAAGATCATTGACTGAGAAGGCTTTGAGTAAGATTAAGGCTGCGGTAAATTGAGTATAGCATGTCATTACTTTGATCATATCACACCTACCTTTTGAATGAAAATTATTTTATTTGAAAATATCAAATTGCATGTTTTACTTTGTTATGCAAACTATATTTATACTTGTTCGTAGTTAATTCTCCATGGATAATTGCTTAATTTTACCCTACTCCTTGGCTTTAGACATAAACCCTTATCGCTCTAGAGTTATGGTAAACATACTAGTTATAATTTGTATCTAAGCACGATGCCTAGTTTTGCTTAGATATCAGGGGCATTAAATGGCCCACCATCATTTACAAACATGAAACTTGTTTTGCGCAGCCATTGGAAGGAAATGGCTAGTATGCTGAGGTAATTTACTTTTATACTTCTCAAAACACTAAAATTTGCTTTATTTATCTGGACGGATAGTAAGAGTGATTGGTGCGGATGTAGCATGAGATATTGTGGTTTTTGGTAGCACCGCTTAGAAACTTTAAGGACTGAATCCTGTAATGGCCTCCTAATGTAAAACAGTGCGACCACAAGTCTATAATGGGTATGACCTAGCCAACTAATTTGCATCGACCCAATGTGGGTTGCGCCATCCTGTGGCACACGGTCAAGTGAGCGAGTGGAGGCCCTTGACGTGACGTCGCAAGAGGGGCTTCTAGAGTGGGTAGATGTAGCCCCACAGCGGTGGAAACGCTAGCGGGTGTGGCCTCACAAGGAAGATGTATTGTAAAAGCCTTATGGTAATCTTCTTGATTTATATGTCTAAGAAAATATGTGAAACATAACAAGTTGATTATCTATTGCGGTAAAGTGTATAGTCTCTACATAGTGTAAATTGTTCGAACAGCCGTGCCCACGGTCATGGATGGGTATGGGAACTTACTCGGGTTAGTATCTATTTCTAAAAAGTTTGTGGGTGGGTTGAAAAACTTATCGGGCAAATGTAGCCCTGAATTGATTTCCCCTGTGCGGACGTAACCTGGTGATTAAAATGGGTGGATGTAGAACCTGATAATAAAAAATAGCATACGGTAGAGGTAACCATGCGCTGTAACAGGTAGATGTAACTTGCACTATTATCATTACTGCATTCTCCCAAACAACTTTGGAAAATTTGGTTTAGTTAAAACTGTTAAGTCTCAGGGAATTTTTTATTTATTGTACCTTTCGAATTGATACCTTTAGTAAATAAAAGAACCTCAAGTCTCCAATTGATAGCCTTGAATTTATTATTACTGCATTCTGTGTGGTAGTTTGCTGAGTACATTCGTACTCATTATTGTTCAATTATCATTATTCAGTAAGAAGAAAAAATCAAGCTCTGCGATAATCTAAAGGAGTCGACAAAGCTAAAAGATGATGAGGTCAAGAACTAGGTCGTGAATCCTAGTTGGCTGCCTTTGGGCATGTCCTGAGGGTCCTACTGATGTGAAGTTTTTGTTTCCGTTGCTGTTTTTTAATGAACTCGGCCTAACCGGCCCTT
The DNA here is from genome assembly GCA_036346245.1 of Bonia amplexicaulis. Lineage (NCBI taxonomy): Eukaryota > Viridiplantae > Streptophyta > Magnoliopsida > Poales > Poaceae > Bonia > Bonia amplexicaulis. Next base: position 13,770,536 of record CM070740.1, read on the forward strand.
GTGTAATTTTATTATTGTGTTATTTACGTTTCCGCATGATATAAACTTGATATACAGTAATGTATCTGTGAGCACTATCTACTGATACAGGAAATAGTATGGTGGGATATGAAGGATTATAGATTGGCAAAATCTGGGTCTGACAACAGCCAAAGTAGCTAGGTTGGGGGTGCTAGAGGGTGTGCCCACAGGTCGGCCAGCGGTAGGTGGGTGCCAGCCCCGTCTGCCCTCCCTGTTGAGACCGTCCCTACAGTCAACTGTCCTCTTGAAAAGCACAACCAAAAGTCATATACCGTAACCCAAAAGAATATGATAATTGTATGTTTAGGCAATGTTTATGATATAGTACTTTCAAAACTGTTTAATTCCTAAATAAAATCTATTTCAAATGTAGAAATTTTATAGAAAACAATTCAGTTTCTAAATGAAATCCGAGAAAAACGATAAACGGACCTTAACCGAAGCAGTACAACTTCTAGAACCTCTCTCTCTCTCTCTCTCTCTCTCTCTCTCTCTGTTCAACAAAACAGACTAGTACAACACGAGGTATCCATCTCTGACCACACCTGAGACTTTGGAGAGAGCGAGAGGTGATATGTACCAAAGACCCTGTGATCGATCTGACATGGTGGAGCACAATACGAAACGTTGCTGACCACTTCTGAATTTCTGACGTGGTGCGGTGCACCCATCACAGAGCTCTTCGACATTTTGTTTGGTCATCCAGCCAACGAAGTCGTCATGGACGCAGGTTAATCCTGAACGTAACGGCCATGGGAAAAGGAGATCTACCTGTAACCCGTTATTTTCCCCGGTGAAGGCAAGGCACTACGAGGATGACGCGAGCTGGCCGTCAGGAGGACGAGCCGCGGCCGTCCGATGATGGACGCACGAACGCTGGCGCGTGCCACGCGGCGATGAACGGTGATGCGCCTGGCCGTTGAAGTCAAGTCACCTTAAGACCGGGTGATTGGCGTAAGGAACATGCACACGTACGTGCGTGCGAATTGTAGCAGCAGTAATACTAAACGTACACGCCGAAAGGACGGCTGATAGGCCCGGATGGAAACAAATGTCTTGCCTGCTTCCTCCCGTCGCTAAAGAACACGTTTTTCACTTTTCGAAATCGACGAGACGTTTCGGTGACCGTTAATTTTTTAGGAATGACCGTTGCACAGCTAACTATTTTTTCTTAATCTTCGATCACTTTAGATGACTGAGAGTGTAACTTCAGAAGAGAGAATTAATACACTGCGATTTTAGATGACCGAGAGTACAACTTGGTATAACCGAGATGACCGAGAATCATTTTGATGCCAAGCAGTCTCAATAATTACAGCACAACCTTTCTAACACCGATTTATTTTTTTAGAGAACATGTGGAGGATTTACATGTCATTGCATTAAGAGGGGAGGGACAGAGTACAAGCACTAGATATGTTAGTGTTTTATAGCAAGGAGCCAAGGAATATGGGTGCACCAAGACTAAAGTCTAGAACGTCATTTCTTCCCCGAGAAGAGAGAACCATAATACTCCACAGCAGTGCATGTTCCTCTCCAAAGTAATGTGAATAAACCATAATATTCGACAGTATTGCATGCTGCTTTCCATGAATGTGAAACAACCTTAATATTCCATAGTATTGCATGCTGCTTTCCATGAATGTGAAATCCAGAGACACAAAAAAAAATGCTAACGACATAAGGTGCAGCTACTAACTGACGTTGACCTGCACGGTTGACTCGAGCAGCCCTTGCCGGCGGCCCACTGCACAGTAGTCATCTCCGGTTCTCCACTGACAATCCACACTACGAAACCTGACCACATCCACACGTGGCAGAACGCACGCCGCAGATCCGCTGATCGACGGCCGCGATGAACCGGATGCCGGCCTGCCCGGTAGTGCCCGGGGCAGACAGGCGAACCGAGCGGGTCAAGCCTTTTTCAAGAGGTCAAACTAATTGCACTTGAGACCGATTAAATTAAAAAAAAAAGCCCACAAAAATCCCCGCGAAAAAAAAAGAGAACAGCAGTAGCCTAATGAACCCATGCAATCCCGCGCCCGCACCCCAGTAATTTAGATTAGCACGCCCTGATCATCCCACAAAACACGAGTTAATCCATAGCTGGACAACACGAGAGCGCGCAGGTATTTATATGCCATCACAATCTCCTCCTGCCTCGACGCACTTCACGAACAGAAGCAGGGGAGAGGAGGAGAGGAGAAGGAATCAATCAAGAACTGAAGAGGAGGAGGAGGAGGAGGAGGAGAAGGAATCGGAGGAGAGCTGAGTTGGGGTGTACATACCGGGATGGATATCGTGATGATGGCGAGCGGGACCGGGAGCGTGCGGCTGACGGCGTCGTCGTGGCGGGGGACGTCGGGGAGGAGCGACGTGTTTGAGCGGTCGGTGCGGGAGGAGGACGACGAGGAGGCGCTGCGGTGGGCGGCGATTGAGAAGCTCCCGACCTACGACCGCATGCGCAAGGGCATCCTCACCGGCGCCGGGCAGGCGCAGGAGGTGGACATCCAGGGGCTCGGCATGCAGGACAGGAAGAACCTCATCGAGCGCCTCATACGCACCGCCGATGAGGACAACGAGAGGTTCCTCCTCAAGCTCCGCGACCGGATGGAGCGGTGAGCTTCAAACTCAGTTCTTGATCACTTTCAACTCAGTTCTTGGTTCATTTCTGAACACAAGGATAGGAAAAAATGTTTCATCAGTAGCCAACACCTGAAAAAAATGATCTGCACAGCCATCACAAAACCGTTTGATTCTGCGGTGCAAAAGAATCTCAAGCATAGGACACTCATGTCTTGATTCTCTCTGTTTCTGAAAAGAAGTTTCTTGTTGATTTTGATGTTTTGCAGAGTTGGGATTGACAACCCGACAATAGAAGTGCGGTTCGACCACCTGAACATCGACGCGGAGGCGTACGTCGGCAACCGGGGAATCCCGACGTTCACCAACTTCTTCTCCAACAAAGTCATGGTATGCATTTTGCAGTGGCAGCAGCTTCATGCTTCATTGTGATGGAAGAACTGAAAAGTTCAGTACACATATTCAGTTTCTACTGCAGCTTCTGATTCTTGTGAGGCTGTTGTTTCATTCCTTAGGATGCGTTGAGCGCTCTGCGCATTGTTCCAAGCGGGAAGAGGCCTATCTCCATTCTTCATGACATTAGTGGAATCATAAGACCCGGCAGGTGAGAAATTAATAGCTGTTTATTTACACGATCATCTCATAGTTAATCAAGTGGAATTTGTTCAGAATGAGTTTGTTGCTTGGCCCCCCTGCATCTGGAAAAACTAGTCTACTCCTAGCTTTGGCAGGGAAACTGGACTCAACTCTGAAGGTACCACATCTTCACATGTTTCTTGATTTTGAGTAGTTTTGCATTTCATACAAATAATTATTCGGAGAAGATTAGTTGTAAGCTGTAACATTGATGAATTTGAATTGGAAATGTTCAGGTGTCAGGGAGAGTGACTTACAACGGCCATGACATGGATGAATTTGTCCCTCAGAGGACATCGGCTTACATTGGGCAGCATGATCTTCACATCGGCGAAATGACAGTGAGGGAGACGCTAGCCTTCTCTGCAAGATGTCAAGGAGTCGGAACTCGTTACGGTACGTAACATGGGCACTGGAAAGGGAAAAAAAGGATAATTGTTCACATTTTGTAAAGTGATTCTTATGCTGGTTTCATATTACACAGACATGCTTACTGAACTCTCGAGGAGGGAGAAAGAAGCCAACATTAAGCCAGATCCTGATTTGGATGTTTTCATGAAGGTAAGATATTATTTCATTTGAATCAAGTATCTAATTTACTTACAAGTAAACAAGAAGTACTCAAGTTATTATGCTCTTCTGCCAAACAGGCCATCTCTGTGGAAGGCCAGGAGAGTGTGGTCACAGATTACATCCTCAAAGTGAGTACAATTAATACAAAACAGGAAAGAAGCCCAAACAAATGTATATGCTCCTAACCAAACTTGCAATTTCTTTGCAGATTCTGGGTCTGGAAATCTGTGCAGATACAATGGTTGGAGATGCTATGATCAGAGGTATCTCAGGAGGGCAAAAGAAGCGTGTCACAACCGGTATGTGCAATCTGCAGTACGCATAACAATGCCCTTCGATCATGAAAGAAAAATCTGACCTCTCAAACCATTGAATTTACATAGGTGAGATGCTTGTCGGGCCAGCAAAGGCGCTGTTCATGGATGAAATCTCCACTGGTTTGGACAGCTCCACAGCATACCAGATCGTCAACTCCCTCAGGCAATCTGTCCACATCCTCGGTGGCACCGCGCTGATTGCATTGCTTCAGCCTGCGCCAGAAACATATGAGCTGTTTGATGACATTGTCCTGCTCTCTGAGGGACAAATCGTGTACCAGGGCCCTCGAGAAAATGTCCTCGAGTTCTTTGAGGCCATGGGATTCAAATGTCCCGAGAGGAAAGGTGTTGCAGACTTCTTGCAAGAAGTGAGTGATCCAGAAGAATTCTCTCTACTCCATGAACTTGGAACTCCAATTTGACAGTGTTCATTGTGAATTCACAGGTTACATCTAGGAAGGATCAGCACCAGTACTGGTGCCAAAGAGACGAGCCATACCGGTACATCTCGGTCAATGACTTTTCGGAGGCATTCAAAGCATTCCATGTTGGGTGCAAGCTGGGCTCAGAGCTCAGGGTGCCCTTTGATCGAACCAGGAATCATCCTGCTGCTCTCACAACTTCGAAGTTTGGTATCAGCAAGACGGAGCTTCTCAAGGCATGTTTCTCTAGGGAGTGGCTGCTGATGAAGAGGAACTCGTTTGTTTACATCTTCAAAGTAGTCCAGGTATGCATCTTGCTTCTTCAAATCTTATTTACCTGCGAATTTGGATAGTGAAGTCTGATGAATGTTGCATGTTTACCAGCTCATAATCCTTGGAACCATTGCAATGACTGTCTTCCTGCGTACGAAGATGCATCGAGGCAGTGTTGAAGACGGAGTCATCTTCCTGGGTGCAATGTTCCTTGGCCTAGTCACGCACTTGTTCAATGGATTCACTGAGCTCGCCATGAGTATTGCAAAGCTGCCCATCTTCTATAAGCAGAGGGACCTGCTCTTCTATCCATCATGGGCATATGCATTGCCTACATGGCTGCTAAAGATCCCAATATCATTCTTGGAATGCGCTGTGTGGATCTGCATGACTTACTATGTCATTGGATTCGATCCAAACACCGAAAGGTTCTTCCGCCATTATCTGCTGCTTGTACTGATCAGCCAGATGGCATCCGGTCTCTTCCGACTTCTTGCTGCATTAGGAAGAGAGATGGTTGTTGCGGACACGTTTGGGTCATTTGCTCAGCTTGTTCTTCTGATTCTTGGTGGCTTCTTGATAGCTAGAGGTATGCCAAGTCTTCATCCAGTGATTGTTCAGTTTGTGTCAAGAGCATTGTGCTGAATTCTGTTTCTGCAGATAACATCAAGAAATGGTGGATTTGGGGCTACTGGTCTTCCCTCTGATGTACGCTCAGAATGCCATAGCGGTGAACGAGTTCCTTGGCCATAGCTGGCAGATGGTAAGTCAGCGTATCCTGGACCAACCCAACCTTGATCGGTCTAAATTCAGATAGATAACTCACAAACAATGTCAATCTTTGCACAGATTGTTGGTCAGACAAGCAACGAGACGCTTGGTGTCCAAATCCTGAAGGCGCGTGGCATCTTTGTAGATCCAAACTGGTACTGGATCGGTGTTGGTGCATTGCTTGGGTACGTCATGCTCTTTAACATACTCTTCGTTCTGTTCCTCGACTGGCTTGGCCGTGAGTACCTTCTCAGCTACAAAGTACATTGATTCACACACTTTCAGCATATTATGTTTGGCAATGACATCCTTGTTGTAACTACAGCACTTGGAAAAGGCCATGCTGTTGTTTCTGAAGAGGAACTGAGGGAGAAGCATGTAAACCGTACCGGAGAAAATGTCGAGTTGCTGCCTCTTGAAATGGATGCCCAGAATTCACCTTCTGATGGTCAGTATTAAGCAGATTCTTGTGCAATATGCATCAAACAACGCATGCCATCGTTGCATCCTCGTAACAAGTGTAACAAATGCAGGAAGAGGAGAAATCTCTGGAGCTGACACCAGGAAGAGGGGAATGGTACTTCCATTTACTCCCTCGTCGATCACCTTCGACAATATCAGATACTCCGTGGACATGCCACAGGTAAGCATAAATCAGAAGCTCTGTGATATGCTTAGCATAGCAATTGCTAATGCTAAATACTAATTATGATGTGCAAATCTTTGACAGGAAATGAAAGACAAAGGCATTACTAAAGACCGGCTACTGCTGCTGAAGGATGTCTGTGGAGCTTTCAGGCCGGGAGTTCTTACGGCGTTGATGGGTGTTAGCGGAGCGGGTAAGACTACTCTGATGGATGTGTTGGCGGGACGGAAAACTGGCGGTTACATTGAAGGAGACATTTGCATCTCTGGATACCCAAAGAAGCAAGAGACCTTTGCTCGGATCGCCGGTTACTGTGAGCAAAATGACATCCACTCTCCACATGTCACCGTCTATGAATCCCTCCTGTACTCAGCATGGCTCCGCTTGCCCCCTGAAGTAGACACGGAAGCAAGAAAGGTTAGCTGAATGGCCTCCTTTCTGCTAGCTCACGAGTAGCTCATTCTACCGGTTTGCATTACAATTCATCACTGGAGTACTGAGCTGAGTCACTTCATGTTCATGGATGCAGATGTTTGTGGAAGAAGTCATGGGACTCGTTGAGCTGACACCACTGAGGGGAGCATTGGTGGGGCTGCCTGGAGTGAATGGTTTATCCACCGAACAACGGAAAAGGCTCACAATTGCTGTCGAGCTTGTTGCCAACCCGTCCATCATATTCATGGATGAACCAACTTCAGGACTAGATGCGAGGGCGGCTGCGATCGTTATGAGGACGGTCAGAAACACGGTCGACACAGGAAGAACAGTTGTCTGCACAATTCACCAGCCCAGCATTGACATCTTGAAGCTTTTGATGAGGTAAGTTGCAGCAAGGATGACAAAATTGTAATCTGTAGAACTCTTGGATGTCTCTCATATGAGCGCTCACATGTTATTCTTGAACTTTTGCAGCTGTTCCTGATGAAACGAGGAGGTGAAGCAATATATGTCGGCCCCTTGGGATGCAACTCATGCCATCTGATTGATTACTTTGAGGTGAGCCTCAGTACTGACCTATTGAACAAAACAACCAATTTCCAAATTATGACATGCATGATAACCTTGCTTGGTGCTCCAAATGTAGGGAATACAAGGGTGAAGAAAATCAAGGATGGTTACAACCCTGCAACATGGATGTTGGAAGTGACCACCCTAGTTCAAGAAGATATCCTCGGGGTCAACTTTGCTGAAGTATACAGGAATTCTGACTTATACCGGTATGTTCAGTCCCATAATGATATTTTCAGCTTATTTATAGTCTATCTCGGTTCACTGATTGCAATGCATCATGGCAGGAGGAACAAAGCTTTGATCAGTGAACTAAGCACACCACCACCTGGATCGAAGGACCTGTACTTCCCAACCCAGTATTCACAGTCCTTCCTCACACAATGCATGGCTTGCCTGTGGAAGCAGCACAAGTCATACTGGAGAAATCCATCATACACTGCAACTAGAATCTTCTTCACGACGGTCATCGCCCTCATCTTCGGCACCATCTTCTTGGGTTTAGGCAAGAAAATGTAAGTACCTTTGGTAACAACTCCAAATGAGACTTGATCCATGTTAGCGTATTGTGAGAAAGAAACTCACTTGCACACCATGTTTCCTTTCAGCAACAAGAGACAGGATCTGTTCAATTCTTTGGGATCCATGTATGCAGCAGTTCTTTTCATTGGAATTCAGAATGGCCAAACCGTGCAACCGATTGTAGACGTTGAACGAACAGTCTTCTACCGAGAAAAGGCTGCTGGAATGTACTCTGCTCTACCCTATGCTTTTGCACAGGTAAATGATCATAGCTGAAGATTTAAAAAAAAGAAATACTTGCAATGTTCTTCCTTCAATGCACTGCTAAATTCTAACAATTTAACCGTTCAACAGGTTCTTATTGAGATCCCACACATCTTCCTCCAGACCCTTGTGTACGGGCTCATCGTCTACAGCCTGATTGGCTTTGACTGGGCAGTTGGGAAGTTCTTCTGGTACATGTTCTTCATGTTCTTCACCTTCATGTACTTCACATTCTACGGGATGATGGCAGTCGCCATGACACCGAACAGCGACATTGCTGCCATAGTCTCAGCTGCATTCTATGCGATATGGAATATCTTTGCCGGCTTCCTAGTCCCCCGACCAGTAAGTATCCAAGATCAACTCCTTGTACATACCAACCTCTAAATTCTCTCTGTAGTGTTGATGCTGAAGCATACATGGCTGGCTTGCAGAGGATACCAATATGGTGGAGATGGTATTCGTGGGCATGCCCGGTGACTTGGACATTGTACGGACTTGTTGCCTCACAGTATGGAGATATCGGAGACATCGGGCTGGATGATGGGAAGGAATTGGTGAAAGATTTCATCAACAGATTCTTTGGATTCAGGCATGACTACTTAGGTTATGTAGCTACCGCTGTTGTTGGATTCGCTGTTCTCTTCGCTTTCGTCTTTGCCTTCTCCATCAAAGTGCTCAACTTCCAAAGAAGATAAGAGAAGCCATCTCATGGACAGATTCAGCTTTGCTTCAGATCGCTGTTGAGTATTGCCACACATCAATGTAAATGAGAGAACCTGGCCCTTTTCTCAACTTATGCTTTATAGTTTCTGCCAAACAAACAAATGGGATAACTTCTTCGTCGTTCTTTTGAAGTGGCATATCGGAACAACCTTTTTGAAGCGGTTCATCGACTTATCGATATTCAGTTCGTTCGCACAAGCGTTCGCACTAGAACCAAAAACCATCAGCCGTAGCCGAAAAGAACTCACCCACAATATCCGGTACTTGTTTCATTCTTAGGCAATTAACATTTTTTTCAATGTTTGGCCTACATCAAAAGGGCTTATGTGTAAATTGTAAAATATGTGTAGTTCAATGGTGTAAAATTTTTCCACAAGATTGAGTCTATTCTTTTAAGCTACGATTTATAGCTTGAAAGACCGAATATAGCAACAGGGGGAATGGTGTCTTCTAATTTTCTCCAAGTATTCAACACACATTCACTCCAATAGTTACAAAGCTATGAAGATTGGAATAAGGAACCAACACCAAACAAGTAAAACAAACATCTAAAAATTTAGAGAACAATTAAGAAAATCAAAAGTACATTTGTTATAACTGCGATACTACCGAAAAATGGAAGTACCTTTGTTATAACTGAGGTACTACCTTTCCTCGATGAACAGTGAAATCATCACAAGTTTAAAAACTAAAATTGATGGAACTTTTGATTCGTAGATCCAAATGATATGAAATTTCGCAGGATCTTCTATAGGTTATCAAGAACCTATTCCAATAAACCATCAAGAAAATCATAGCCAAAGTTGAGATATTTTTCAATTTGAAGGAAAGGTTCACCGAAACCGAATCAAAACCAAAATCGGTGAATACAACTTGCTCGTAGGATTTTAAGGCTTCGATACATAGTGAAATTTTAAGGCGTACTGAAAACGTAAAAAGAGGCAGAGGTTGATCAAGACTGACGTGGGAGGAAGCAGTTAAAAGATACTTGAGGGATTAGAATGTATCTAAAGAATTAGCTTTGGATATGAGCGCATGGAAGTTAGCGATCCATGTACTAGAACCATAAGAAAGTTAGAGGCAGTGTTTTAGGCTCTCGGCTCAGATAGCAGGATGTACAGCTTAGGGTTTTAGCATTGTGGGTTTTTATTTCAAGACTCTCATATCTTTGATCTTGAAAATGTTTCATTCCTAGCCTATCTCAACTTGTTTAAGACAAAAGGATTTGTTATTGTTCTTGTACAACTTACTCGTGAGATGATAATGATTACCAAGAAGGGTCTAAATGTATTCCCATGCGTCACAACAAATTAGATCACCATAGAAACCAAACCAAAAATCATCGAATCATGAGATGGACCAAATAGGCCAAAGTCAAGCACAATTGGGTTTTCTTGTGAATCTTGCTATCAAAGTGACTAGATGGGTAGCGATGTATTTTCAAAGATTATCTTCATCTCTTACACGCCCTTACATAGCAAGATCACAAGAAGGAAAGAAGAGAGATCAAAACCAACCAAAAGTTAAGCACATCAATGAAAAAAAAGAGGGACTCAAGAGTTGCACAAATATTGATGTATTGCTTACATGAGAAGATAGATTTTACAGCCACTTTATCTTAGAGGACAAAGAGCATTCAAGATACGAACTCTCAAACCCTAACCCTAAACCTAAAGAAGAGAACATAAGAGATGGGTTACATGGTCTTTCATAGCTATTAGGTGCGGCTTATTAGTCTAATAAATAGTGATTGCTAAGAGAAATCAAATGCTAAAAGCCGTTGAAAAGCCAAAAAGAACAAAACGAATTATCTATCTTTGATTCAATTGACTTGTTGCCTTCAAAAACAAGTCGATGACTGATTAACATGGGATTAAGAGATGACACTGCTTACATAATGCTGAAGAACATTTTAGCAGGCTTAAAAAATTTCGGTGAACACTAGCTTTGGGTACTGATAAATCCAAGACTGGTGATGCGTTGTGTGTGTTCAGCATAGGAATTACTAATTCACAAGTATTTTGATAGCATATTAGCATTTGGAAGCAAGAGCCTTAACAGGAAATTTTAAAGGAAATGGCTCACATTTCTGGACAGCATTACAGTAAAAGGGTTATCATCCACTTTCCAGGTGCTGCTAACCGAAGGTGCATCCAGATCTGCAATTATTGAGGTTTCTCAGTTGTGTTATTTAAATAACTATTAGGATGGAATGCTGAAAAAAAAACTTGATAGAGGTTTGCAACTTTGTAAAACATGAATTTTATAGTAATGAAAAATGTAATATAAGAATAACATTTCAAAAACAACTATACTAGGTTACAAATTCAGATGGATACTGCTGTAACACCCTACGGCCCAAAATTCAATAAAAGCCCAACCCACCCGTGGCGCGGGCACGCATACGTAGCATCTTACTTGGGTTTTCGTCTCCACTTCGCACAAAAAGGTTAACCCAAAAGTGTTACGATTTGAATCAACAGGTATTATATGTCAATGGAACTCAATGCAAATTGCCAATGTGGTAATACAGGGTGGGGGTGTTACAACTAGGGATGGCAACGGGACGGGAGATCATAGGGGAGGCCCCCGCGGTCCCGCCCCAACCCTAGTATACCTACCGGGGAAGATGCCCCGTCCTCACAGGGATCCTGCGGAGATTAAAAATAGACTAAATATTTTTTAAAATAATAATGTGACTTTATTTATTAATTTATAATTATTTAAGTATATATTTTTTAAAAATATGTATTCTAACATAGATTCAAGTTTTAATCCAAATATAAAAAAGAATACAATCTTTCGTATTAAAAACTATAATATATTATCAAAGAATATTTTTTATTTTTACCGGATCACTGTAGACCCTGTGGGGGAGGGCGACCCGTCCTCACCCCGCTAGTGTAGTGTCGGGAATGAGAGATCACCCCACCCCCACCCCATATGGCGATATTCCCCTCGGCGTCCTACCCTATTAGGGAAATTGCCACCCCTAGTTACAACCTGCACTTAGTTTCCTCATCTCTTGTGACTTAGCACTTGAATCGAAGGTGGTCCACAACATTAACAGTTCTACAAATAACACCGTACGTGAACCTAAAGAAGAATCAACAAACAAAACTGAAGAATAAAAAACACATGAGAACAAGCAAAGGCTGCTTCACATCTTCGCTAGCACCTAAGCTACTAGAGGAGTGATTCACATTGCCCTGCTAAAGCCTATACTTTCAGAACAACGACCAAACTACCACAAAAGAGGCGCGGGGAAAAGAACTCTGAAGAGATAAGGTTTAGAGAGGTTTATTACCCAGAGCCGTGCCGCGAGAGCACTGGCCGAGCCGCCTGCTGCAGCCTGCCGCCGCCGCCGAGCCCCGACTACCGCATCGCCGCCGGTTCGCAGGGGTTGCCTCGGAATTCGCGCGCGCCGGGCCGACGCGGAAGCCTGTGGTTTAGATCGAATCGGAATGAGGGGTTTGGCTCCGGTTTTATTAGCAACAAGGGCAAGTTCAGCGGGACCCTCTTACGGCCGTCAGATAAGAAACGGATGTGCAGGATCACTCTCGGATTACTCATGCGGTTTTTTTTAAGGGGAGATTACTCATGCTGTTGGTTAACACCTCATTGTATTATTAATAAAAATATATTATTTAAAAAACTTACTGAAGAAATATCATTATATGATTTGATATCATCCCTCCCATGACACCTTCTTGCTTTTTTTTGTCAATTGGGCTGAATGTCACATCTTTTCCCCTTTAAAGCTTGACGAGAACGACGACTTGCAGATGCACTGCACCAGGGAAGGGTGCAGGTGGGCATAGAGAAAATAGAGCATGTTTAGTGCATTGAACCGATGTTGGTTTAAAGTTATGTTATGTTTAGTGTAAGCAGAGCGAGGCGATGCTTCGTGACTTGGAATTCCGGTTACACGGTTCAGATTATATTGTTTCGATTAATGGTTGGTGTACTTGCAAGAATGGAGGATAAGGACTTATTCTTTTTCAGCTTTTGGTTTTAGTTTTAAATTTTTTTTACAGTAACTAGCTTTTAAACAAAATATTCTTTTAAGATAGGGTCTACTAGTTAATTGTAGTATATACTGTACCGATTTCATCTATATCGGTAAAAGCCGCACGTGAGTTTTAGTTACTCTATAATCTCTTACACAAATAACCAAAAACTAAAAGTCACAGCCAAAAGCAATAAACCGTAGCTAAAAAAGAATAGACCCTAAAACATCTCGTCAGAGAACGGCATTTTCTTTTTCTCCTGTTTTTTTTTCTGATGATGCAAAACTGCATAAATGAAGAAAAAGAATGCAGCACGAATGCATCGTAAGCAACAGCAACGGATTAATCTACAACAACTACGTCTTTCTACTGAATTTTGAATGTCTTGAATTCTAGTCTTGAAGATGCAGAAGTATCTATTAACTAGCAAGTGCATGCAAGCACAAGGAAAAACAATAACAGAAGCCACCTATACATATTTACACAAGGACTGTACTGTACTAGTGCATGGCAATCCAAGTACATACAGCTGCTTCACTCGCTCAAAGTCACAGGGGGTAGCTAGCTCACCACGGTTAACGCATAGTTAACACAGCAGAACCAAGAATCACAGTACGTCTTATTTTTCGATGAACAATTCCAGATTGATCACAATTCACAAGTGAAACGTATCCATGAATCGGTCGAGGTCATTGGCGTAGGTAGTCCATTTCTATAGCCAACTAACCCTACGAGTTTTTGTAAAATTATCTAACTAGTACTAATATTTATATACAAGTTCGTAAAAATTTAAAAAATTTATAACAGTTGATCATATAAGTTTTAAGATCTGACTATGGTGGCGGGGTTCTTCGGTCTGACTCGTCCTTGCAGCAACAGCAGAAGCGCTCGAGACAGTGCAAGCAGCCTCGCAGGCCTCGTAGCAGCAGAAGCAGCAGCACACCAACTGATCAACATGATGCTTCACACACAGATATATACTAGTTAGAAACTCGTGTATTTCAACGGAGTCATAAAAATAATGAGATATAATTTATTGCCTGATCAACTTCATACATCAAATATTGAAGAGCAAGCGGCAGAGAGAGAAGAGTGGGCAGAATGCACGAGGAGATGAAAAAAATGGAGGAGGTGGACGGTTGTATCCTGAGAGAGAAGAGGGGAAGAGACGAATAGTCCAGATCAAATCGGATGGCTGAGAAGAGAGGAGGGAGAATAGACCAACCATCAACTCACACTTGTATAATAGTGTGTGTGTCTATATATATATATATATATATATATATATATATATATATATATATATATATATATATATATATATATATATATATATGCCTAGAGTACATACTCCCACTTCTTATATACCTTTTAATTGTGTTGGTAAACTCCTTTATCTATTTGAGCATACTCTAATAATTATTATAAGATCTTTCAAAGTGAGTTACATAAAAATTTCATAAAAGTACACTTTTTGTAGCATAATTTATGTACATACTCTTTTTATACATGAAAAATTATATATAGCAAAAATAAAGGGCTCCGATAAAATTTTTTCAACCAAGTCGCATCGGAGTATCTTAAAATTAGTATTTAACTATACCGAAAGTAATAAAGAGGTATAAAATAGTCGTTTAAGTGGTATGTTGAAAGTGGGAGTATGCACTCCCGGAAGTACGGAAAAGGTTATATGTGTGTGTATGTATATGTATGTATATATGTGTGTATGTATGTATGTATATATGTGTGTGTATGTATATGTATATGTATATGTATATGTATATGTATATGTATATGTATATGCATATGCATATGCATATGCATATGTATATGTATATGTATATGTATATGTATATGCATATGCATATGCATATGTATATGTATATGGGAAAATTTGTTCAGTAGCACTGAGAGTTCATTGCTTCCGAAAAATACCACCGAAAGAATCGGGCTCCGGAAATTACCAATAAAAACTTCACATCGCTTCGGGACTTAACATATGTATATGTATATGTATATGTATATGTATATGTATATGTATATGTATATGTATATGTATATGTATATGTATATGTATATGTATATGGGAAAATTTGTTCAGTAGCACTGAGAGTTCATTGCTTCCGGAAAATACCACCGAAAGAATCGGGCTCTGGAAATTACCACTAAAAACTTCACATCGCTTCGGGACTTAACACTTTGGACGAAAATACCCTTACACCTCACTCCTCATCCCCTCCAGCGCCGCCCCGTCCGCCTCCCTCGTCCCCCACCTCTTCGTCGCCGGCCTCCCCGCCTCCTCCCTCCTCACGCCGCTCGCCTCCTCCCTCTCCGCGAACCCCATCCCCGCCGTTGCCTCGCCCCCGCCTCCCCGCTCCTCTCCCTCTTCTCCCCGCTCCCCTTCCTCTCCCTCGTCCTCGCCCTCCGCAAGGCCGCCTCCCCGGTGGTGCTCTCGGGGGCGAAGACGGTGCCACGGACGAAGACGGTGCTCTCAAGGCGGGGCGAGGAGGAGGCGGAGGTAGGCAACGGCGGCGGGGTGGTGGTCGTGCCCTCCTCCGCCTTCTGCTTCCTCGCCTCTCCGTACACCACCGCCGGGTATGCCTCCAGCGTTGCCTCGTCGATGCCCAGCTCGAGGTCGTTGTTGCCTTCCTGACAGCGTTGGGGAGGCGGAGGTAGGCGGGGGCGAGGAGGAGACGGAGGTAGGCGGGGGCGAGGAGGAGACGGCGGCATAAATGCACGGAAAAAAATTCTAAATCTAAACTTATATTGTTTGTCTGACACTGCATATGGGTCAACCTGAGACAACAAAATATCTGCATTTGTCACAACTCCTTACACGGCACGTTAGGCCGCCCATCTCAGTTCGGAGAAGTCGTAAGCTTCACTAGACTTCAAGAAAGGCAAGCTCGCTGGCCACCCACACTTGAACAGGCGGTGGCTGCCAGAAGAAACTTGGAACACCTCAACTTATGTATATGAATAGATACAATATATAATTTTAGGAATATGTTAATGCGAGCACTCGCTGCACACCGGGGCTTATATTATAAACAAAGCCCTCCAGTCAACAGGTACGAGGAAGTGTTCACTTCCAGCATCATACTGCAGGACCTAGCCAGCTACAAGCCAACCTTTGGCGAAATTGAAGGGAAAAAAAACAGCACACATGCAATAGAGAAACCTGCCTTGTTGTTTCACCTTCTTTTCTCTCACCTTCTTTTCTCTCCGTCTTTCCCCGTGCTTTCCTCCTATATAACTTGGGTTTTACCTCAGAATAGATATGTACTATCCTGTCTGCTGCCAGAAGAGAACACACTGTTCATGCAACTGAAACTCAACAACTAAAGTCTGAATCATCTTATGCACTTGCAACTGAGAGCGGAGTCACTGTTTCCTGGGCCTTGGCTCTCTTTGGTCTCCACATAGTCCGTGCCTTCACAATGGTAGGTCCTGATTCGAGGCTCAGCAGATGCTCACACTGCAAGATAGTTTCTCCTGACTCATCAGTACAGTCAGTGAACACCGTTGTGTGCGACTGCAGCACACTATCTCGGCCACACTCCCTTTTGTAATCTAGGACCATGCTTGCCAGCTCGTGATTCTCAAAGATGGAGATTGGAGCACTCTAAGAGGACAAAATTAAGTAGTAAAATCAGAGTTGTTGACAATATAGCAAAGAAGCACTATTGTCTTTCTGTCACAAAAAAATATAAACATTACACAGCATGATTATGTGAAATAGACGACTGTCCGGTGTCAAGAATTCCAGCATCAAGCTTTTGATCAAGAGCGCATAAATAGAAACAAGCAGCATAATTGGGTACCAGCGACCAATTTAACATTGTTAAATATCAGGAAATAACATTCTGTGTCCCATTTGTGCAAGAACATTATCGAAAGAACCATAGATTCGGACAGAAAGCACAGCTATCAAACAGTATCTGACAATCTGGAGTAGGTAGGTGCAGAGGACACCAACAAACATGTGCATTTGGGGCCTGGGCCATGTGTAGTCTTATCCTTTTCCACAGTGATGTCTAATAACAGTTTTGAGGACATAATTTACAACTGTAACCAAGGATGTTTCTTAAATTCTGAGAACAGTATGATTCCAAAATTTTATTAACAAAACAGAAACAGGAATTCTTTCATGAGCACAAGACAAAAGAGAACTCGCTTGGATTGCACATAACATATCAAGTCAACAACAACAGTAGGTACATCCCAAACACCAAAACACCAGAAGGGATAGTCAAAGACCTTATTGGCCAACTCAATTCATTGTCACATACCCACACACTAACACCAATAATGTTCTATGAAACATGAAAGAGAATGACTTACAGCCGACAGCTTTACGGGATCACTAAATAAGTAAATAATAAAGTACTGTGATCAGATGATACCAAATACTTCTCAAGTTATAAGTAATAAAATTATCAGTTGCTACTAAAATTAACAGACTCCACTTGTCGACACTTGTCGATGATCGAATTGCTGATCTTACGAAATAATATGAGGAAAATGGTTAAAAATACTTGGGAGGACAGCGATGCTCTTTATTGCTACGAACTAGTTACAGGAGTACCCTCAACAAGGCGAGAGACTAGTCCTAATTACACTGAATTGAATGAGATGTGAATTCGTCTAGAAAAGAGATTGATTGATTGTTCCTTCGTCATCCAGCCTTAAATGCCAATGACGAGACATCAATTATCCGTCAGGGAAGACGTCTTATGGAACCAGTGCGTCTGATCGGGAAGGCAGTTATTGTTAGAGAGAGAACATCTGATCGTCGGTTGTTGTCAGCGGGAGATGAATGTGAACAACAACAACTGCATTGTTGTCAGAGACTCAGGGTCAAAGCATCGTGCTGCTTGGAGTGTATAAGGCACGTATTCCACCCATCGCACGGAAGAAATATCCTAGAATCGGATCTAGGGACCAGTTCATAGACTCTCCAAGCAGTCATTTGGTTGAGCAACTCGCATAGTGTTTCTCCGATCAGGGTGCTCGGAGAGTAACCTCGGAAGGTTTACGACCACGAGGGTCCCTTGGCCTTAATTATACATTAAATTCGTATTTAGGGATTTATCCAATCCTCGTCAGCTAGCCCCCGAACTTTAAGTGAATTTATAATCTTCCGATTGAATTTTCAATCAGGAAAGTACTCCTTTAAACAGTAAGAGTAACGAAGCGGTTTGTATTTACTTCAAAGTTGAGAAACTAACCAAGAACTGAAAGGTTTTGTGTCCATTGGGCTTCGGATTGGGTAACTTCTTTTTGCAGTTGGAGAGAAACTCTTATAAAACCCTTAGCGCGCCGCCTTGGAGTTTCACGCTTTCAGAAAAAAAAATTCATCTTTTTCTCCGCCCTTGCACTCTTCTCCTATAGGCTTGAATCCTTTTGATCCCCTTTTCGATCTATTGCCATCTAGCCAAAATGTCAGATCTTATCACCAATTGGCCAGCATCGAAGCTTGGGATGAAGAAGCTCAAGGCAATGGAGAAGGATGGGATGCTTCCTAAAAAGGTTCTGATCCCATGGTGATCAGCGGTCGGGGAGAAATTCCCGACGGGAATGAGGGTGAGATTCTGGTCTTCTAGGCGTATATTGAGTGCAGGTTTCGATTGCCGACGCACCCGTTCCTCTCTCAGGTCTTGGAGTATTATGGAATCGAGCTGGTAAACCTTGCCCCTAATTCGATTGCTAATCTTAGCATCTTCGTCTACCTCTGTGAAGCATATTTGGGGATTCCACCAAACTTGGCGCTCCTCAGATACTTCTACAGGATGACGAGGTTGTGGAATTCAGTGGCCTCACCTGAAGATTGCACTCTGCATCTCCACAATGGGTAGGCTAAAGAATACATTCAAATGTATTCTAAATCTTTGTGGTCATCATGGAAGATGTGGTTCGACGCTCAGCAAGGACGGCAGCCTTTCCTTCGTTGGTCGAGTAGCTATTGAGAACCCAAGATGACGATCCTCCTCGAAGGAAAGGTGGGGTGATGGATCGATACCATCCACCATCTAAGGGTGAGAGGTCTTTATGGCACGTGGTGGAGGATTTGGTACGTGGGCAAGGATGACCCGACCAGGGATTCTTTGAAACATCTCGAAAAAGTCTGACCGGTCGAATTTTGTTTTTGTTTGGTTGAATATTTTTACCCTTAAAGTCTTCTTTGATTTCATAGCCTTGTCATCTGCTGACGTGAGAGAGCGGATCAAAATGACCTGCGCAGGGGAGACCAGCAAGAAGGCATAAGTGCCCCTAATCTTAGCTATAACCTCTCGAGAAGAGGGGATTGAGACTCAAGGTAAAAATGATTGCCTTTTTCATCACTTGTATATTTTTTGATCGGTATGCTACAACGTTCTTATGATATGTAGATGGTCGGGTTGGAGAGTGACGAGCTGTCCAAAAGATCAGGAGATGGTCCTCCGAGCCACAAGAGGTGGAAGGGCATGAGGAAGTCGTACGGGGCTTCGGGATTAAACCCGGATCCATCGTCAACTACCTTGGCTATTCTCTCGGTCGCTACTCCGATCGCCTCCACGTTTGCTCCAGCGGCCACGCAAGGTTCCAAGAGCGGAGTCCTGTCGAAAGTAGGCGTTTACTACGACTTCGGAAGTTTTTCCTTTAAGCCTACTCTTTCTCTTATAAGGAGGATAGAGAAATGGCACCAACAGGAATATATTTCCTGGATGAACTCCTTCGTCGAGCTAACTTCAGTTAGTGACCAGACGAAAGAGATGGAGGAGCCACTGATCGAAGCCATTCTGTTGAACAAAGTTCACCGGTCATAGGTTCTAAAGCGGTCGTAACCGACCAAGTGGTCGTTCCTCACATACGGACGGAAGCAACTACCGGCGGTCGAAGCAGCCGCAACCTTTGAGCAGGTGGTTGGAGAAGTTGCTCCTGCCGCTCCAAGGAGGATCCAACCAAGGATAAACTTATCCGGTCGGAGGGCTCAAAGTGTCCAACCAACCCTACTAGTTCAGAACTAATAAAGTCGGTCGGGAAGAAGAAGAGGAAAGCAAGCACTTTGGACTACGCTCCAGGGCGTCTTAACTTCAAAGCAAAGAAGATCGGGTGTGTGCTGATATAAAAAAATTATGTAAATTCATACCTTTAGGTTTTTCTAGTGTTTTGAAGTCTTCACTTCACTTTTCTAGTGTTTTGTACTCCGATCAGCCCGGATTCGAATACTCCTCGTAAGGAAACTCCCAAGGAGAGAGTGGTCGAGGCAGCCCCTAAGCGGATAGAGTATCCAGCACCTGCCGCTACTACTCAGGATTCTTTGGTGGCTTCGACCCCG
Organism: Bonia amplexicaulis; assembly: GCA_036346245.1. Taxonomy (NCBI): domain Eukaryota; kingdom Viridiplantae; phylum Streptophyta; class Magnoliopsida; order Poales; family Poaceae; genus Bonia; species Bonia amplexicaulis. The sequence continues at coordinate 13,790,629 of CM070740.1, forward strand.
TCCAAGGACGTAGAGGTAGAAGTGAAGTCCCTGCAAGACCCGACCACTACCGGGACTCAAGTGGCCGAAGAGGAAGGAGCAAGTATGATTCCTCCTTTCTTTGAAGATCCTGAGGAGAGCTCTTCCTTGGTTAGGAAGTCTCTTCACCCAAAAGACATCCTCGACCAACTCCAAATCTTCAACAATAAGATACTCGAGGAGGTCTGGTGGAGGAAAATCTCAGACTGTCAATCGAAGACAGGTCCTGAGATGATTTACTCCGCATATGCTAACAAAGCAGATGATGCATTTTTAGAGTTTTTTTAAACTTAAAAAAGTTTCCTTATTGCATTGTGTAGCATATGGTGGAGGGCGTCGCTATGGTCTGGACTCATAGGAGGACCCACTGAAGATCATGTCGACGATGTGTTGTGTCTCCTGATAGTCCATCTCTTCGTCGCCATCCTTGTCCTTCTTGGAGCTCGGTTCCGTGAACTCATGAATGGAAAGGAAAGGACTTTTACCTGAATAATAGTCTTCTAACTTCTTCTGCCAGGCTCGGCAAGTGCGCAGAACATGTCCTACCGCTTGATGAAGTGGACACCACTTCTTATTCTTTTTGGACTCATTGGTCAGACTTTTGCCATGTTCTGACCGGAATAATCCTTGCCCCTAAATTTCCCAGGGATTGTAAGAACCTCTTTAGCATTAAGTTTCTGACTCTTCTTACCTTTGTGATACTTCTTGGGCTTCTTCTCTTTCTTATCCAGTTCGGTTTGAGGAATTTTCTCTATCCGGTCAATGGTCTTGTTCTATTCAACTGCCTCGCTAGCGGCTGCGTACTTGTCGGCCTTGTTGAAGAACTCAACGATCGTTCTTGGAGGGTTCATTGCGGTGTCCTCCGACCTCCGTAAACCGTCAGTTCCTCCACCCCACTTTGAAAGCCTGAATAACAGAGGAATCTGCAACATCATGAATGGAATTATGAACCTGGCTGAACCTCTTGATGTACAGCCAGAGTCTCATTGGATTCCTACCGGATTCGGTGGAGATCGTCTTCTTTACCGGGGCAATCGTAAGTCCCCTGAAAGTATGTAATCAAGAGGCCGTAGAGTTGCTCCCAAGTGTAAACTGACCCGGCCGGTTGGTTGAGCAACCAAGGCCAGGCAGATCCTTCGAGGACTGTGGGCGAGTAGTTTGCCATCACGTTATCATCACCACCAGCAGCCCTGATGGCGGTAGTGTAAATCTAGGGAAATTATGGATTTTGAGCTCCATTGAATTTCTCTAGATTTGCTAGTCGGAACTTGTCCGGCCAGCGTATTGCTTGAAGGCCTGTCGAGAATGCCAGATAGCCTGTGATCGTTTCATGGCGCCTTCTTTAGAAAGGAGTAGGATTGTAGTAGGTTGGAGACCGGTTCCTCTGTAGTCGTGCTAAAGAACTGGTGCTCCGACCCAGTGTTGACATTTACATGGTGTCTCCGACCTAGCCCTAATTACACTGAATTGAATGAGATGTAAATTCATCCAGAAAAGAGACTGATTGATTGTGCTTTCGTCATCCAGCCTTAAATATCAATGAAGAGACAACTATTATCCACCGAGGAAGACGTCTTATAGAACTAGTGTGTCTGGTCGGAGAGGCAATTATTGTCAGAAAGAGAACATCCGATAGTCGGTTGTTGTCAACGAGAGACGAACGTGAGCAACAACCACATGGCAATTGTTGTCAGAGACTCAGTGCCGAAACATCATGCTGTTTGGAGTAGATAAGGCACGTGTTCCATCCATCGCATGAAAATAATATCCTAGAATCAGGTCCAGGGACCAATTCATAGAATCTCCAAGTGATCGTCTGGTCAGGCAACACGTAAAATGTCTCTCCAACCAGGGTACTCAGAGAGCAATCTCTGAAGGTTTACGACCACAGGGGTCCCTTGGTATTAATTATATATTAAAGCCGTGTTTAGGGATTTATTCAATCTTCGTCACCACTACAATGCAAGCAAATCCAAACAATTATCAAATGCACACAAAACACTCAGCCACAAATATTAATATGACAAGTCATGTATATGTGCTACCTCAAAGACCAATTTGTTTATTTCAATGATCCAGTCATCAAAACAAGAAACCTAAACACAAACAGAATATCACAAAGATGCATAGTAAGTTTTTTTTTACCTCAAGAATCCACCCGATGTATTTAACATTGTTGACATGCTGGTTGATATCAAGGTCGGCCCATCGAGGCTGCATTATATGGCAACAAGCATAAATTTACGAAACACTACCATAACAAAGTTAGGTAATCTTATGGCGTGTGAAGAACTTACAGTCAAACCCGTTCGAACATATTTCATAGCGGTAGCACCACAATGCTCTCGTAGTTTTGGAATTTTTCGGTTGTCTTCATCAACAATAGCAGTGTGCTCAAAAAAGTATGGCCTTATTTCAGTCCGCACTTCGTCTGGAATTCTCGAAAGTTTTCTGGTAAGCTTGTGCATCATAACCCATTTACTGCACATTTGGCCAAAGAAATAGGAGAATACATTAGCAGGGGAAAATGGTTAAATGGAAGGATTCCAGCAGGTTGTTGCACTGTGCAGTAAAAACTAGTAGGTGCACATAGATGAGTGGCAATATGGCAAGGAGGAACAGTCAGATAGTAAATTTTAACGGCATTATGTGATTAATTTGAGTGAGGATAAGATCAAGATGGAAAACCTTGTAGCCCTCAATATAGTCTGGCCTGTATTACAATCACGTAAATGCCAATCTCGACGCATTCCATTTTTGCCATGACTGCTAACCCATGTATAGACTCCAACAGTATCACCCCTGCGTAAGAACGAACAAAGGTCAGTTAGAACTTCGAAGCACAGAACCAAACAGCCCCAAATTCATTTCAGTTAATGAAGCTGAAGTAAACATTCTTGTCTCAGATATGCAATTCAACCAAACAGAAATAAATGCCTTCACCGACTATCTGAAGGTGCCAACATTCAGAGTGATGATAAACTTAGAAGGCATAACTTTATTAGGAACTCTTTCCAAGTTGATGTTCCAATGAAAATGGACAGTAACCACCTACTTTTAAGTATCACTTTCACATTTATCATCAACAACCTCCAGACCACACTGAATTAGATAGAAGCTCCACACAAGAATTTTCTAGAGTGCAATGAATTACTCAAACAGGTTCAAGTCAAAATCAAGCCAGGTATAATTTCTGCATTGCAAAGTGCAAATCGAGCAGACTCAAAAGGAATATACCCAAATAAGCAAATAAATCTTCCTGAAGTTACCCATTGTGATCTTGGATCCTCTAGGATAGGGAAGCAAGAACGCATGTGATGCGTCATTTGACCCCTTTGGACCATTTGATTAGAAACAAACGCTTTGGGACTGAAGCATGCAAGCATTCATATTATCTTGCAAGACGGTTGTGCTGTGCACCTTTCTTACCCATTTTGAACTCAATCACCATATTTCCAATCGATCAGTTGAAAGAGGCTGAATGGATGTCATAAAATTGCTTCTCCATTACGTTTCAAAAAAAATTTGCTTCTCCATTGCAAAAAATCTCTTTCGCCTATTGGTCTATGATAGGAACACGACATGAACGAAAAGGCAGAGGAATTAACCACAATCACCCCTAGTAGCTAGCTTTACGCCACCGCATTATTAGCATGTCTTGAAGAGAGTCATCTCTTAATGCCAGAAACTAATGCAAATTCAGCCTGAAACAACACAAAAGAACCAGGAACAGGATAGTTTGCAAACTGTACCAGCACGGATACTGCTCGACCAGGACCTGCATTTGACTGACAACCCAGAACAAGTTCCGTTTACTCATCTCCGGCGTGGAACCAAAGCCGTCACCTAGCAGCCCGGCACTCTTAACATGATTGAGCGCCGTCTCCTGAACCAAGAAACAAAATGAAACTTTCCCAGCATCCACGATGAGCACTACAAGAACAAATAGACGGTTCACAATCACAATTCCTCACCTGCAAATGATTCATAAGCGTCTCTATTGACGCCGTCCTGTCGGCCCCAATCTCATACGACCGGATGGAGAAATCCTGCCGGAACACGAGCCCGTCCTGTATAATCCGGCCGAACCCGAACGTGTCGGTGAGCATGTCGGGTCGCTTGGGCTTCCAGTCGAGCAGCGTCCACTGCCGCTCGGCTGCCAAGAAGATGGTCGTGATGGCAGCGAGGAGCATGCTCCAGTCGGGGAGCTGGTTGTAGAACGTCCTCGGCGCCGCCGAGGAGCGGACCGCCTCGTCCTCCCCGTCGACCACCGCCGCCTTGCCGCCGTTCACCTTGGGAACGGCCTGCACGCGCGCCCTCGCGGCCCTCACGGCGGCCGCCGGCGCGCCCGTCTTGGCGGCAACCCCACGGACGTCCAGGCTGTCCGGGGGATCGCGGGGAGCGTTCTTGAACGCTGACGCCGGCGCCGGCGATGCCGGCAAGAACGCCGAGGAGGCAATGGAGGCGGCCATGGAGACAGACACAAGTACACAACTGCCGCGCCAAATCAAACCGCTCCGTATTGCTAGGAGATCTCGAGCTTAACTGAGAGGAGAAGAGCATTAAATTTCGAAAAAGGCGGCACCTTTATGATTAATCGACTATAGAGGACAATAATTCTAGCACAGAAACATCCCCGAATAGGCGCCGAATTCTTGGAGGCTAAGAGAGGAGGGCGAAGTACAAGTAATACTGATGTACTAGCTAGTACCACTTTGTCAAACCGAACTCTTTGAATAAACGCAAATGGAAAAATTTTACCATGGTAGGCAAAACCAACCCAAAAGAAAAGTAAAATTCCAAGTCCACCGATTCAAGAACTCAATATTTTCTCTCTCTTTGTTTTCGATTCAGGAGTTCCCATAGAACCAAACTGGTTATACTTTGTACGCCAAAGAATTCCAACAGAAAACTCAGTGAAAAGAAGATAGAAAGACGCCAGGAGCCGCCCAGACGACGAACCTTAAGAGGCCGAGCCCTCCCTTCTCCGTTGTGCCCGCGCTGCGTGGGGCTCTGCCTCTGGGCGCGACGGAGCTGTGTTGGATCGGAGAGGGGAGGCGGCGGAGGCCAGAGGAAGAAATTTGACTGGCTCCCACTGTCTTGTGCAGTCTGCACGCTGGCATCAAAAGTGGGCCGCGTTTTTTAAAGGCTATAAATTTAGGGTGATGTGCATTGACGCTTCTGACCCCTGGGCGGAATGTGGTGGTGGACTTGCACAGTGGAGGGAGAATCTTTGGCAGCACGAGAAGGCCAAGTCTTTTTTTTTTCTTTTGCTTCTGTTTTTATTTTTGGTTTCTTTAAGTCAAAAATCCAACATCAAAACAGAACGGTATTTTAAAGTGAATTATCTATACAGCTTTTTGAGTCTAAAATTATGTGCATTATTCGTGTTGATATCTTCGCTGTCCACTGTTGTATCGAAAAACATAGACAAAAACCATCAATCATAACTAAAAGTTATCAGCCATAACTAAAAGTCATCAGTCATAGTCTAAAAAAACTCTAAAAAAATACACTAGAGTCAAAAGTCATCAACTATAGAAAAAAGAATGCAGCTGAAAGTTTTTGGTTGGGGGAGGGTTATCATTGAGCGAACACGTAACAACGTGTGAAAATGACATTCTTCAGGATTTTACATTCAGGGGTTGTCATTTGGGGTAGAGTCAATCTCAATTTAGACCTGAAAGCGATGAGTTTGTAAGTATTATCTTTGTAGAGCTAAGTGGTACTATCTATGTAGATTATATTAAGGGTTTGTTCATATTAGTTTGTGCTAATGGCTTTTGGCTATGACTGATAAATAGTAATGTCTGATAGAAGTACCTGATTAAAACGGCTGATGAATAGTAGTGCATTATGTATAAAGATAGTGCAACAAAAGGCATTACAACATTTAGACCGTCATGCGACTTATGAAATTATTATATAATAAAATATAAAATACGTTACAATTTTTTAAAACAAAAATAATAGCTGATGAATAGTAGTGGCTGATAAAAGCGATTTATAAAAACTGAGGCATTTATGTTGACTTCTGTTTCTGAAAACATAATATAAAAGTAGAAACCAATATTAACATACCCTAAGTAACAGTGTAAGTTGTTCGTAGCAATATTTAATTTGTGGCTGCAATCTACTAATGTAGTTGATGTGAAACATTGATCGATAGGATATCCTATTGCTTGAAAAATTGCATCAGGTCAGTTCAATCTGACTTAGCATGGTTAATGGTCCAAATAAACCCACCTTTTAAAAGAATCCAAGGAAGCTACTTGATATAAGAATACCAGTTTGTAAGATATGCAGGTCAAGGACGCAGGAGAGGTTGAGCACCCACAAATAGCCGCCTCCCTTGGACCCTAACAAGTTCTGACTTATTTCAATAAGTGGGTTTCGATCTATTAGGAAGCTCTCCATTGCGTTGACTCTAATATAATGTAGATAAACAAAACAATGGATAAATTCGCTTCACCTGTTTGATGTGTAATAATGTAAGAGGCACAGAAGAAAAGGGGTAAAAGGATAAATCAACACCACGTGTACATTTGGTTGCTACATCCTCTCTCTACTTCCTCTCTCTCCCTTTCCTCTCTAAGAGATCATGCAAAGGTCTAGAATATGTTTGTGATGAATAATTGATACTTTGGTTGAGTTGAATTTGAATTTTACGCAAATTTCAAAAAATTTAGATGTCAGATATTTCAAGCGATCTGACCAAACCTGGGGTGGCGGTCAAACTAGCCTTGACCTGTTCGTCAGGGTTTTGTGCCCGATGGGGAATGGCAGTCGGACTAGCCGGTAGTCGATAGTCTAACTGTTATGGACAGTGCAATCAAACCAGTGCTGGGTGATCTAACTGCTCGTGGCATGACAGTCATACCGACTTGTTGAGAGACCATACATGTGTGATAACTTCAAACGCACTTAACCAAAATCACGCATATAAGAAGTAAATATCACATCAACCTGAGAATTAAAATAAATCATCCAATACAAGAATTAAGATGACTAAGTGTCAATACAAGAATTAAGATAACTAAGTGTCATTATACAAAAGTCCAATTATATAAATTTAATTACAATGATAAAACTTACATACATTTAATCATAATGCTAAAAGTCTGAAGTTAAAATTACAATCTCAGGTTATAATGAAGAAAAATTTACAAGTATATTACATAGATAAATAAACTCAAAATTCACACAGCCAATCGAAGTAATACAAACACCTACAGATCGCTTTAATCCAAAACCACAACTAGAAAAGTAAGAGAAAATAAATAAAATTAATTAATTACTGTCATAACCCAGTTTCAAATAAATTACATGAGGGCAATCGCTCATCGAGATACCAGATTATCCAAGGCTAATTGATACCTTTCACGCTACTGGGTTTTCATCATCTGGCGGTCATTCCCATCCTTACCCATGCTTTTTACCAATTTACCTTTTCATTGGATGAGTCACCATTTAGTTGCACATAAGACACGTCCCAACCATAGCACATCCAAGAGGGCGAGATAACACCAACAGAGAGGAGGGAGAAAGAACCATGTCACCGCCCACAACCACCATTGAGAAGACGAACTCACTATGCCACTGAAACCACGGACCAACAGGAGAACCGACCATCGCCCGTAGCCTCCATAGAATAGCCAAAGGCATCACTGCCATACCCAAAGCACTGCACCACCATACCACAGAGGTCATGAGCCACCACACCAGCAAGCTAACAACCAAAGAGAAGGGCAAGCTCACCCATTTTAAGCCACCACACAAGAGCCATAACCAAAGCCAAGAGGAAGAGCAAGGTAGAAGGGAGTCAAGATCAGAGGCCACCAGAGGAGGAGGGGACCACAACGAGAGGACGGCGACCACAAGCTGCCAAGCCACGTCAAGCACGAACCCAAAAATGAAAACCACAGCCACGTGAGGGTAGGGTCAATCACCAACCACCCCTAAATCAAGCCATATAGCGCTAGCAAGGTAACCCTAAGCCCCCACCATTCCATTTTTCCATCTTTAGAAACTTAAGACTTTGGCTAGTAGAGCCACAGCGACACACCGCCTCTAGCTCACAGCAAAGGAGAGGAAAGGCCTAGGTGGCCAACCATGCAATCTCAAATATCTCGACATACTCCCCAGCATGTATGACGACGCCAAACACGCACTGGGAGCCATGAGTTGTAGTCGTGCTAGCGACATGTTTATCTCAGGGGGTGATGATCCACTGCATTGTCCATCGGTAGCTTCGTCCGCACGTCCTAGCTTATTGGCATACCCCCTAGCCACGGTCAATCATAGTTCGTGCAGTGCACTTCTCAGGTTTGACTATTTCATATATTGCTGCAATCTGCAATATACCTTTTTTCTCATTGTTCTTCATACATGTTATCTTTGTGCAGGACGTTTGCACCGATATATTGCTCTACTCCCATCTTCATTGCGGAGGCAGGCCGACCCTAGACCACTCTCAATGAGGGGACGGGACGAGGGATCACTCTACTTCTATTCTCGTCATGGAGATAGCTTGACACACATGACACCCATGGCACCGACATTGACTCCTTGTCCAAGACTGCGAGGTGCGGTACGATACGTACGCACCTGCAAACCACCCGGATCTTCGATAGTGTGACGAGTGGTATGATCGGACATACGATAGCTATACGCTCCACCAATACGGCGTGACTACGCGGCATCAGGCTTCGCTGCAATCAACTACCGTGGACTAGAGTACCTAGAAGGTTCATTGTCCCCGCAACAAGTGACACCGGTACTTACAATTACGGGTTTCATTTCAGTTCTACCTTACGTCAACCTAACAAAATGTGTTTCACTCCACAGAACGTCAGGAGTTACACGGAGGACAGGGTGCAGCAGATGTTTAGCACTCAAGAGATTGGGCCCATTCAATTGCCTGGTGTACCTGTTCCCACTTGGCCACCATCCCAATACGATTTATGCGATGTACAATACTCCTGGACATGTTGATCTTCCCTCAAGACCAGCTTCACCGCTAGAGGAAGTGGGTAGCAGGCAACCCTTGATCCGATACTACGTTCGGTGCTATCTCTTCAGTCCGGATGAGTTGAACTTTATTATGTACTCGTTAAAGTCTTGTTCCTGTTGTAGCAGTCTTAAATAGAATTTATCCATAACTGTAGTACAAAAAAACACACGTTTTTTTTAACAAACTTAAATCAAAGTATGCATTTTTTACTAGTTCGCATGGGTGTTCACTTGTTACAAAACACTAGATTTTATTGCGTGGCGCTGCCGAGCCGATACTACAACCGAACGCCCCGACCACGAGCCTCCCTTGGCCCCCTACCCGCATGCTCTTGCCCCGCCAGCTGCCAAGCCGGTGGCGCTCGGCAGTAGCCTACCGAGCAAGACGACTCTGCAGCACCCAGGGCCCGCCTGCTGCTACGCCTGGCTGTCGCCTCCCATGCCCAAGCCTCCTGTAGTGTGCCATCCGTCTTTCCGAGCAAAAGGGGTGTGGCAAGTGACAACTATCGTCTATCGTGTTTTTTGAGCTCAATGTGGGCTATTTTTATAAAAAAAATGATGTTAGAGGGTAAAATTAAAAAAATATAGCTAAAGTGGCAAATACGAGGAAAACAACTGTCGGCTAAAAACTATTATTAGACAATCGTTGCTCTCCATCTTGGTTTCGCATGTGTCGCACATGAGCGACTGGATGAAACATCATCCAACAACGAAGGGCATTTCCGGAACAGTATGGAAAAAGGTTACTTCTGGGTTCTGACTAGCAACAGCTCGAAGCAGCCATGAAGAAAAAGCAGGGCCATTCACTTGTGATGGGATCACTTGTGGCTTATGATTGGCTTATAATTTATGTACGATATTACACTAATTAGCTTTTAAAGATACTTTTTTAAAACAAGATCTACTAGTTAATTATAATACATACTATATCAATTTTAGTTGTATCAGTCAAAATTATATACGACTGTCTTCCTCTTTGTAATCTTTCTCGCGAACAGTCAGAATTCAAAAACCATAAACTAAAAGTCATAAGCTGCAGCTCGAAAAATCCACCCCCATGGGCACCCAAGAATTGTTTACAATATGGTCTGTAGTAAACTTTTTTTTCTTCAAAAATAGCCTTTCGCTATTCATTTTTTCAAAAATAGCTCTTTTTTCGAGCTTGAAAGACGCAACAGATGATATATGTCACCTGTTGCACCCCTAGCTCGACATGCTGGATGGCGTGCGGTAGTAGGCTCGGGCACAGCAGGTCGGCTCCTGCCGAGCCATCACTGCGTGGTTGCCTCTGCTAAGCTGTCATCCCGCGGTAGCACTGTAGGTGGCATTGCAGCGCACTATAGCACCACTGTGCAGCACTATTATTTATTAATTAGCTCTAAGCACAACTTAATTAGTACTGATCACAATTAATTAGTACTAATAGTAATTATTTAGTGCTAATTAAAATACTAAATTAATAGCATTTTATTTAGTGCCAATCGCATCTAATTAGCGCTAAGCGCAATTAATTAGTACCAATTATGTAGTGCTAATTAAGCGTGTACAATATTTTATTGCACTCACAATTATTTAGTACTAATAGTATTTAATTAGTGCTAATTAAAATTAAAAAGTTTTCGCGGGATAAAATTCAGGATTTACTCCTCTTGCTATCATCTTGCTCCGGAGATAAATTTACGGGTGCATCACGTACCCCACTCGTCTCGCTCCCTTCATGCGCAAGTATCTCTCCCTACTTCCAAAAGACACTAGTTTCAGCCATTACTAGCTGAAAAGAACTAGTAATGTCTGAAACTAGTGCCTTTAGAAGGAGGGGCAAGCGGTGAAAAAAGTGAGAAAAAGATGCGTGCGCGTGATGAGAGCGAGAAGAGTGGGATACATGATGCACCCGTTACCCCCTGACTTATTCCTGGATCAAGAGGGTAGCAAGAGGAGAAAATCCTAAATTTTATCCTGCGAAAGACTTTTAATTTAAATTAGCACTAATTAAATACGATTAGTACTAATTAATTGCGAGTGCAATAAAATATTATGCACGCTACATTAGCACTATATGATTAGCGCTAATTAAATGCGATTAGTACTAAATAAAACGCTATTAAGTTAGTACTTTAATTAACACTAATCAATCACTATTAGTACTAATTAATTACACTTAGCGCTAATTAATGAGTAACAGTGTTGTGCAGTGGTACTACAGTACATGCTACAGTGCTACCATGGCATGGCATCTGGGCAAGAGGCAACCGCGCAGGGGTGGCTTGGCAGGAGCCGACCTGCCGCACTAGCTTGCTTGTTGCCGCATGCCACCCGGCCTGCCGAGCTAAGGGGCGCGGCAGGTGACACGTGTCGCTGGGGGTGAAAAGTGGATACGGATTATCTGTATTATCCGGTTACCGTATTCGATAGGATGCGGATATGATATAGATTTTTCACATCCGATTAACAATTTCTATCCTATTCTTATTCGAATTCGCATAAAAAATATGGATGCGAATATGGTATGGACTTTTACCATCCGAATATTATTTTATATGTATCCGTATTCATATTCGACGAAATAATATGCATATTTTATTACAATATGACTAATTAGTTGGACAAGTTTTTTTAATTGAACGTGAATTCGTGTTTCTTTAGGTGAAGTAAATAAATTAGAATGATTAAACGTGATTGTGCGACAGTAAAATATCATTTAATGTCTTCATACTATATAAGTTATAAGGATATCCTGATCCGACCGAATTGAGTAGATATTCGATTCAAATTCGTTATAATATTCAATTTGTATTCAAGAATAGTCAGATTCATATTCGTATTCGTTTACAAATATGAATACCAATGTGGTTTGAGCATTATCCATCCATATCCGATCTGTTTTCACCCCTACGTGTTGTCTGACGTGTTTTTTGAGCTCCAGGTGGAGTTATTTCTGCAAAAACAAGTGGTCGGAGGCTATTTTTGAAAAAAAAAGTTTGCTACAACCCTACAAGTCATATTCGGCTTGGCTTCTGGCATCCAAGGTGCCGTTTGGTTTAGCTAAAATAAGCTGATTTATGGTTAAAATTACATTTTAGCTGGCTGAAATTACACTGAGCTAATGATAGTTTATTTGGCGTAACTAAATTTAAAAAAATAAAAATAGAAAAAATATGTTAGCCCATCATAGACAATGCAAATGAATATGTGTAAAAAGAACCAGCCAAAAAAGCTTAAAAAGTTAGAAAAAAATGAAATTTAGAAATAGTAAAAAATAAACCAAAAATCAAAAACTCAAACCAAAATAAACAGGACCAACAAATCCCCAATCAAAGCACTCGCCAGTGGCCACCTTTTTCCATCAGGCTGCTCCCTGCAGTTTCGCTATTCCTCGTTTATCACCAGATCCAAGCATCATCTACACTCAAAAGCCAAAACTTCACCGGATCTCATCGTGCGAACGACGAGCATGCACGAGTGCATCAGGCGCCGGTGCCCGTTTCGTTTGCTGCGGCGCCGCGCGGTACTTCGTTGTCGGCCTATCGGGGTCAATCGGCACGGCGGCTCCACCGAACGTACGGTGGACGTCGCTGACGGGTGCCACGCCATGCTCCGAAAGAGATGAGGCGCCGAATTAACCGCGCGGCGCCGCCCATGTCATATTGCTCTCTAAAATTTTGTTCAAAGTTGTCTTGTATTGTATGATGTATGAATGTTTCATAGCTAACAAGTCCTTTTAATCTATGTTTTGATATCACTGTGAATGGATCAAGGGGCATAACTTTGATCTATTGGCTATTGCTTGCTTAGCTGGTGCCCTTACATCTGGTCATGGTCATTGGCATGGTATAAGTGATCGAAATGCACTCTAAAATTTGTTGTGTTTTGTAGTCCTTTAGATACTAATAACCCCCTATTACGCGCCGCAGGATTCCGCGCAAGAGACCGCCTCCACGTCGCCCGCGCCCTCGCTCCGCCCGACGCGTGCCGGCCAAATTTTGGTACGGTCGGGGGACCTTTTTTTGCGAAAAAGTCCCTGCGTTTTTCCGAAATTACGTACAGATCCTTGATTCTCGCGAAAAGGTCCCTGGAAGTTTTTTTAGCCCCTCCGTTTTGCAGGAAAACCCCCCGCATTTTTTGAAATTGCACACGGGTCCTCGTTTGTTTACGTACAGGTCCTTGCGGGTCCCTGTTTTTCCCGGAAAAAACATTTTGTTCCTACGAAATTACGCGTACGTCCTCGATTTTTTTTTGGAGAATCGCCTCGCGGATTTTTGTCTCTTTTATTTTGGTACGTACGGTGGCTGACGCGGCGTGGCGCCGCACCTATGATTCTAGTTACCTCAATTCCATTCGGCCTTTCAAGCAGAACATCGCTATTTATTGTTTAGCTTAAGGATAAAAGATCTTTTATGGATTAGCCCTATATTTGATAATTGAGATGTCCAAAATTCGAATGGTTACGTAAATTCCAGTTGGGTTTGAATTAGCTCACACTTAACTTCTTTGAGTCCTGCGTATCAAGAATTAGCATGAAGAGAGTAGCATACCGAAGAATCGGTTAAATTAGTAATAAGTCTTTTTTGTTTGCCATGAAAAATTCTTCGGTCACTAAGTTGCAAATAAGCTGGAATAGCACTCAATCTTGCAAAGTACGGGCACTCGACTATCATTTGAGTTTTACAATCTTTATTATATGACCAAATTACCCTTCCTAGCACTATATAATAAAATAAGCACTTTTAACCTCAGGCATCACTTGAAAAGCCTTTTTAATTCCGTAGCAATGCATGAACATCTAGTTAGTACTACTTAAAAGAGAGAGTTAGTGGTGACAGTTCATCTGCACTTCCCCAACTCCCCCTTGCATATCCTTAAAAAATCTCTAACAAAAACAGAAAAAAGAAATCTATCAAAAAATAAATTCTACCATTATACAAATTCTCTAATAAAGAACATAGCTCTACCGGATACGTGGCAAAAGGGTGCAAAGGCACGATGTGGCCCAGTGTAGAGGTGGAGCCGCCGGCATGGGCTAGACAGGCTAATCCCCACAATGTTAACTTAATGTGTTAGAATAATATTATTTTTTATCCATAGTAGAGTACGGGTATTAGCTAGATACTATTACTTGTGTGACCCCCAACAAGATCTTGATCGCGAGCTACCTGTTGAAACTTGACAGTTCGTCAAACTCATCAATCCACCCACGGTCGCTTCGGTTGGGATGGCTAGCGGGAGCGTAACCCCACCGGCCGTATCGATCCCAAAAGCCCCAACCGTGGTTACAGAGACGTCTAACAGACAACGATACGACTGTGAGTTTGTGCTGGTGAGAAGCTACGCGGTTTTTGATTTTTGTTACAATATCTAATTTTTAAATGAAGCATTTTTTTAAATCAATGTCTACAAGTTAAACGTAGTACGTGTTAAAAGCCCAATATCTGTACCAGCCAAAATCGTAAATGAGTATCGGTCTTTTCATAATCTGTACTGTAAACAGCTAAAATTTAAAAATTTTAATTAAAAATCATAAACCACAGCAAAAAAGAAGAACAGGTCAGCCTTGCGCCAGCAGGAGCATCCACAATGTAACCATTTTTTTTGGTCTATAAGAAGAGAGAGTTGGTCTCAAGGCTGTCTCCAAACACCATACACAACAGTCTCCAAGCAAATTGAGATAGACGGTCGTTGAAGTAGGAATTGTTTAATACTTTTTTAATTATGGCTGTGGGCTCTATCTTCAAAGCAGTAGTAGCCTCTATATACTGTAGAAAATTATGTTAGGCTTAGAAGCTACTTGTAGGTCCTAGTCTAAATACCCTGGTTGTCCTTTTAAATATAGCTCTTTTGAGTTGGGCCATGAGATGGTGACGTTGGATCACTCTAGTTTAGGTGGTCCGCCAATCTAGGGGTCTAGGAAAAATGGTCGTGTTCCAAACATGGTCTTACTGATTACGAGATGTACAGGAAAATTTTTAGGAGTCTTTGTTTGCCGCACTCTGAGAGCTCATTCTAGAAGCAACATGCGATTGTCTAGGCAAGGCTAGTAACTAAACGCAGCATCTTGGCCCTCCCTTTCTTTTCCTCTTTTTCTTTTATACTAATTAGACGGAACTAACTATCTGATCAACATCACATATCAAATATTAGAGAGCAAGCGACAGAAAAAGAAGGATGTCCAAAATGCGCAAGGAGATGGGAAAGTGGAGATGGTGGACGGTTGTGTCCTGAGAGAGAGGGAGGAGAGAGACGAATAGTCGAGATTAAATTGAATGGCTGAGAAGAGAAAAGGGTGAATAGACCAACAACTAACTCACACTTTTATAATAGTAAAGATAAAGATATGGTTTTCTGCTCTCTAATGAGAAGCTGGGCTGTTGGCCAACCTGTGAACTTTGGAGTAAACATGATTTTGGGTGAGCCGGTATTGGCCCATGTTACTGGGAACGGCCCATAATCAACAGAATAGCACATATTTGACGGCCTAGCAGAACCAAACCCCAGCCCAGCACAAAGACAAACCGCCTCAGACCGGCGCACCCCGCACGCACGCATGCGGCGCGGGTGGGATGGGATGGCCTCGCCCACCTCATCCACACGCACCCACCCACCCACAGACGAACCAACCAAATCCTTGAGCTGCCGCCGTAGCTAGCCCTAACCCCCCCTCCCCTCCTCGTCCGTTCATCCCCATCCCTGTTCTCCCCTTCCGATCCCGATCTCGCTGGGCGCCTCCGCCGCCGCCGAGCTGGTCTCGCCGCGGGCTGGCTCTCCACGGCCTCCCCGGCCCCGAGGTAAGGTAAGGTGCACGGATCCCTCCCGGACTCACTCGGCCTGAGCTGTCGATGCTCGGATGTTTTGTTGTGGGTCCGTCTTCGCGTGTTTCTCCGGGTTGCGATTGGATGCGGCGAGTGGGGGATTGGGGAATAATTGCCTGTTAATAGTGTTTGGGATTGGTGGTGGGATTAGGGTTAGCCCGGCCCTATCAGGGATTTATCTTCCGCGCGTCATAGAATGGGCGTGATTTGATTCCCCCCTTCTGTGCTCAGAACATGGCGCTCACGGGCCGGCAGGGGTGTTAGGTCGGGTAAAGTTGTGCGGAATGTGTTGTTTTTTTTTAAAAAAAAAGCTTTGATGATAGTTCTGCGTTCGTCGCTGATCGTGGGAGGAATCCGCAGGGTTGTTGTAGGGGAGACCTCCGGTTGCACATGATATGTTTTCATTTCCTTTTCACTCGCTAAACCGAATGCCAAACTTTAAGTCTTCTAGTTCGTTCATGAAAACACTGTGCATGATTATGTTTCATTCTATGTATGAGAACGCCCATATTGGCATTTTAGCTCATCCAGTGTTGTATCGCACCAGTACCATGGATTGGTTTTAGTGCTTGAAGTATCGTTGTTGGTGTTAATCGGAAACCTAAGAATTTGGTCATCTATTTTTCTCCCCTTTGGGATCAATCATCACACTTGAAATATGCACGCTTCCTTTTGTAGTAATTGCAATGCTCCACTGCAACCATTTTGTCTGGTTCATGTGAGGTGCCAAGATTTGCAAAAGGTGTGCTTGTATATGGATTTCCTAGTTAGTAGGCTGGCTTTTCACACTTGAATTAGAATTAGCGCAAAAAGTTTCTTGTGATAGTATTTAATCTTTATCGTTTTATGGTTCCAAACTTTGTCCACTAATTATTCTCATTTTCAGGTATATGTGTTGAAGTTGCATTAAGAAAACCAACGATTTGTGCTAATAATCTCGGGAGTTTTGACAAAGAGATTGCATAATGGAGTTATCAAAGCAAGGCCAGTCACCCATGTCAACTAGCATGGTATCTCAACCGCTGCCCTCTTCAAATATCCAATCTACTCAGGCCGAGTATCCCACCGTGTTCTATCCATCCCTGCCAGCTGATTGGGGTGCACAACCACAGCCAATGTTCTCTATGGGATCTTCGGTACCAATTAGTTCATATTATATTGTTCCTATGAGTCAACAAGCAGTCCAAGTTGGTGCTTCCAGGCCAGAGACTTCACGTCCTTTGGGGGTGCAATCTCTAAGTAGAGTATCATTGAGGCCACCCCAGCAGGTGCTAAATATTCAAACATCTTTGCCAGCAATGATTGGATCACAGTCCTCGCCATCTACTGCAGGCAAGAAGCTGCAACAGACTGTTGCTTCTCCAAAGGTTCAAATGGTGAAATCTACATCATCACAATCATCTAGCAAGCGCCCTGCACAGAGGGAGCCACCATCAAAGGTCCAGCCTCAGCAATTTGAATCTGTGAGATCAAAGTTCAGGGAGTCACTTGCTGCCGCATTGATAATGGATTCTGATCAGCAGAATAAGAAACAACCCGATGAGAACTCGCAGTCTGATGGGTCCGCAGACCAAAAGAAACAGGTGGAGGGAGATGCAGTGCAGGATCCAGTGATAACCACATCAAAAGATGCGAGCACAACCAATTCAGAGGTGGTCACAGATGACGATGCTAAGAAATGCGAGGAAGATGAGAAGTTAGGCGGTGGTTTAGTATCAAAAATGATCACAAGCATGAATGATGACATGCAGCAACAGTTAAAGCATATTTCTTCAGAAGATGAAGTATTAGGTCAATGTATGGTTGTTGCAGATGAACTCTTGCAAGGTCATGGACTTTGTTGGGTTTCTGATTTCGATGGTGGGATTTCTGAACCTATGACACAACCTAATTTTAAAAGGGCCAGGACTTCTGATATTGACCCTGGAATTACAGAATCTTTGACAGAATCTGAGTCAAAAAGAATGAGGTCTGTAGATGAGGCAGCGGTTGATAAGGATAGCATTATTCAAGAGGCTGAAGGTTTGGCATTTAGAATTGAAGAGGAGCTGTTCAAACTGTTTGGTGGAGTAAATAAGAAGTATAAGGAGAAAGGTAGATCTCTTTTGTTTAATCTAAAAGATAAAAACAATCCTGAGTTAAGGGAGAGGGTCTTATCTGGAGATATTGCTCCTGAACGCTTCTGTTCAATGACTGCGGAGGAACTTGCTTCCAAGGAGCTTTCAGAGTGGCGTTTGGCTAAAGCTGAAGAACTTGCACAAATGGTTGTCCTTCCTAGTACTGAAGTTGATGTTAGACGTTTGGTGAGGAAAACACACAAAGGAGAATTTCAAGTCGAAGTAGAAGAAACAGATGGTATTTCAATGGAGGTTGAGCTTGGGGGTAATCTTCTATCTCATGTTGCATCAAATGCTATTGAAGATCAGACTAAATCTAATGATAAAACAAGTATGGATGATAAAGCTGATGTAGAAGGTAAAGAGAAGGCATCTGATGGCATGTCACAAGATGAGGATGGTGGGACAGGCGACAGCAATTTGTCAGGCGATCTAGAATATATTGATAATGAGAAGACTGATCTTATGCAAGAACTTATGGTGGATGACTTGAAAGACACAGAGAATCTTCCGCCAATTCCTTCATTAGATGAATTCATGCAGGGCTTAGATTCCGAGCCACCTTTTGAAAATCTCTCAGTTGGGACACCGCAAGATCCCAGTGATTGTGATGAACCTGATGCCACCTTGGAGTCTGAGAAACTTCCTGAGACAGAAGATAAGGTTTCTGCCCCAGAGAAGATTGGATCTGAATCTGATCTTCCATCTTCACAGGGTAAATGTGAGTCCAAGTTAGAGTCACCCAAACATGAGGTTGGTTCAAATTTGGATCCTGCTGAGCCGCATGAAGGAGAGATCAAATCCTCCCCTGATAAAGTCGAAGCCAAACAAGCAGCTGCTGATAATGTCTTGAATCCTGTTTCTGCTCTGCACAGTAAGGCAAGTACTGTTCCTATGATACGCGAGAGTATATGGGAGGGTGCAATTCAGCTGACTCTATCTTCCCTCACGAATGTTGTTGCCATCTTCAAAAGGTCTGTCTTATCTACATCCTTTCCTTTGAATGACAACATATGTATTTTTTGTTGTTGTTAGGATGTCCTGTTGATCTAGACACATTTCTTCTTCACTTTCATCTTCTTTTTGAACCTTCTTAAGTAATATTGACATTCTACCGAACAAATACCATTGTTTCATGCAAATAATAGTGGGCCACATATTGTAGCTTTCTTGGCCTTTTTTTAAGGTTTCTTCTTGGCCTTATGTAAGGCTGTCATAGTCTCGGGGTCCTGACAAAGGCCATTGTGTTAGGCTATATAATGACTTAATTACTTTTTCACAAAGCTGCAGGTTGTATGAACCTGAAATCAGGAGTTCTTGTTTAGCAACAACACTCATGATTATCATGTGTTCTAGACTTAGTTCTATAAAATTTTATCTTAGAAGTTACATAAATAGACTAATATGTGTTAGCTTTATATACCAGAAGTGAACAGTGATAAACTGATACGTTAATAGCAAAAACTGCAACTTGCGATTTACTTCAACTTACTGTTTTTCTTTGTTTATCTGTCACTGGATAACCTATTTTATCAAATATCAACTTCTGGGTGCAACTGCCATCAACATGAAATTTCGTTTGTAAATAGTTTGGTTGAAATGAGAGAAGTCATTCTGATTTTATCAGTTGGGATAATGATTATAAAATGTACAGTTACATGTTGAATTCTTTATACTATGAATACATGGAGTTACATCACAGGATTTTGTGGTTAGTTTTCCTGTCCTATTAGCAAATAATATGTGTTCTACAGGGCCATCATCTAGCTTGTGTCATTGGGCTTTGGGCCTTCTTGTTCACTTCATATTTGATAATAGTTAAGCTCTTTTTGTTCTTTGTTCTTAGCTTATTGTTAGGTTGCTCCTATGTTGTAACCACTAACCAATAGATTTCACTTTGTTTATTGGTTCACAATGCTTGTCTAATGTTTGAATATTATTTTCTTAATTTGGTTCTTTCCTGTGGATCATTTCTTGTAATACATAAGGTTATGGGAACTAGTTTTTTTCTTGGGCGTGGTGGTGTGGGTTGTCTGGTTTTGTAAACTCGACAAAAAAAGGACTAGGGGACTCATCTAACGTGAACCAATCTTGCTTAATAACTAATATATAACATACTTTAATTAGATCCATTTTACACCATCTATTCAGTTCATTTTGCAATCATTAAAGCAAGCATAAAAGAAAGCATATTAAATGCAAATCCTATTTATCTCTGTTGATATTTAAAAATATGACGTGGGCCTTTTGGCTGGTTTCATTTTGGAAGTTGTAACCTGGGATCTGCTAAGATATCTGTGTTTTCCCCTGTGAACTATCATGTGTATGTTGAAGTACATTGCAGAAATTACTTGCAATCTGCATGAATTTGGCTTAGCTCAAACAACTCGCTGATTCTGAACCAGATTGAATTTCTTGGGTTAATCTCACGTATGGAAGTTACTGCAATACCTATTGGCGCACAAGATCCACTTGAATAAGAAGATAAATGTGAATGTTAATGCCTAACTAATGAATGTGAACTGCTGTTTGGATGCTGTTGACTTGATTCTATATTTCATATTTGTATTGGTGCTGACACATCTTAAAATTTTACTTTTGCAGTGGTGAAAAGCCATCTGTGAAAGAATGGCGTAGCTTTGTTGAGATCAAGGGGAGAGTTAAACTTAGTGCTTTTCAGGAATTTGTCGAACAGCTTCCCAAATCTAGGAGTCGTGCTATAATGGTAATTCTTATTTGAATGTTTGGTTCGTTTATAGACACTATTCTTACTGGAAAAATCATGGTTTAATTATATGCATTTGGCTCATCTTCATATGCTCAATACCTTATGCTTTGTGTCTCGTTGTGGATGATTGCCATGTAGTAATCGGCCTCTTCTGTTAAATTTGGCATTAGAGGTTCATTATCCAAAGTTGGAGGCTTGGCTCTAATATTTAATTGAGATTGAACATATGCTGATGAATTGTGGATTCATGTTAGAAACTATAGTTAGCTGTATATTTGGATAATGAACATACCATGACTTGTGCTTTGGTGGAATCATCTGTGGCTGATTTGGTGCATAGTTTTTGTATGTCTTTTGCTGTGGTTATTAAGGTTTAAGTACACTGCACTAGTAATCACTTCACAGTTGACTGTATTGAATACAATTTATCTGTCGATACGATGTTTAAGTACAGTGCAGTAGTAAATGCTCTGTCTACTTCTGGATACATAATCGCTTAATTGTTGAATTACTATTGCTATATCTAGAAGTCTGAAGTTTGCTTCTTTATACTTTGTAATACACTGAAAGCACTCTTAACAAAGCACATCCTCTGCATATATAACTGTTTATGTGTTATTGCATATCTCCATGTGGTTATCAAAATAAAATAAAATCAGAGACCAGGACAAGAAATGCTGTAACATCTGCCCTGTTTGGAGCTTAGGAATTTCGTTGGAATTATGGAGGAAAGTAACCATACAGTTCTTACAAAATTCCTACCTTCAAACAGGTCTTAAATTAGCAACTCTTAAGAAAATCACAATTTTACCTTACATCCTTGATAAATAGGTCAATTCTTGTCAAGCTCTCTGGTGCATATATTGTGAATCAGAACTCCGTATATAGCCGCAATTGTGATTGTGCTTAGGATCTAGGGGTATCATGCAATTTGGGTGTTACTACCCAATTTATTCTTTTAACTAGATGGCCTAAAAACCATAGATAGTGCTTTAGGCTTTTTAAATTATGGTTTATGTTGATACAGGTACATAAATAAATTATGTGTTCTGTAATCTGCATGCACTCTTTCCTGTGGTTAGTATTTGAATATCCGTCCATCTGTTTTTAAGTACCTGGTACTTCTGTTATAGGTAACTGAGCTGTGTTGGAAGGAGGGTTCTCTGGAGAGTGGTCGCCAGCATCTCTTGCAGGTTCTTTTTCCTAAGCCATATTCCCTCTTCAGGAGCTAGCTTCACAGAAATTTTGAGAATTGGATTTACTAAATTGGTTTGTTCTTCTGCAGACAATTGATTCATATATTGCAGATGAGAGAGTAGGATTAGCTGAGCCTGCAGATGGAATAGAGCTGTACCTGTGCCCTCCTCAAGGGAAAACTGTGGAGATTCTCTCCCGGCACTTGCCGAAGGAGCATTTGGAGAGCCTCGCTGTGGCAGGAACATCCATCATTGGAGTCGTCGTCTGGCGGAGGCCCAACGTTCCTAGGATACCCTCCCACCATAGGCATGATGGTTCCAAGCAGTCTATCCTAAGGAAACCACAGGTTACTGGTTCTAATTCGGGCCCCAGGCCCTCCTTGCCTCAGAACTCTTATGGTGCACCACCAGGTTTTCCCAATCAGCGTCACTGCCACGAGGAGGATGTAACTGATGATGCCCCTCCGGGCTTTGGCCCTGGTGTTGCTAGGGATGAGGACGATCTTCCTGAATTTAATTTTGTTGACTCGTCAAACTCTGCTGCTAATGTAACAACACAGGCCTACAAGGGCCGGCAGCATGTACCAACCTCTGCTCGCCCAGTAGAGCAAATGAGGGAACTGGTTCAGAAGTATGGTAAAAGATCATCTGTTCAGGCCCGTTCTTGGGATGACGACGACGACGACGATATACCAGAATGGAATCCCAACCAGGGTAACCACCAGCAAATAAGGCAACAGCCATTGCCACCCACCCTACAGCAACCATTGCCTCCACCCCCACCACCCCCACCCGTTCAGCAAATGAATCCCTACCAGCAGCAACAGCAGCAGAATTACCACCACCCAAATGCAATGCAGCCTCTTCCAGTAAACCATCAGCCACAGATGCTCAGCAACCCCCTGCCCCAGGCTTACCTTCGGACCCAACAGCTTGTGCAACAACTTCCTTTGATGCAGCAGCAGCAGCAGCTTCAGCCTGCGCAGACATGGCAGCCTAATGCGTGGTGGCCGGCACAGGGCGTGGCCGCCGCTCCGGCCCCTAACATGGTACAGCAGCCCCAGTACGGTGTAATGCCTAACAATAACAGCGTCCAAGGCTATGGCGCTGGGAATATGGGTGGCATGGCATGGAGGCCGAGATAGAACTTGTAAGATTCAATTGGTTTTCATTGTAGCTGTACAACCTGCGAGCGTCCGTTGTAGGGTGGTTTCCTTTCCTTTTTTTTTTTTTAGTTTACCGATTCATGTGAGTATGAATCAGTCGTATACACCGTTACAAAGGATGTAATCTGGATAAACTAGATAGTTGTGGGTTGTATTCATGATCGTAGGATCTTCGTTCCGTTTTGAACAATCTCGCTCCGGTTCATTGTGTGTTAAGCACTGCGAATAACAATTAAATAATGTACTGCAGAACTAAAGTTTCGAAACTTTGTGCGCAACCGAACTTGCTCGGTTTAAACTCTAAAGTTACATTTGATGAACCTATGTATGCGCATCGAACTGAAATTTGCCGTAACTGTGGTTTCCCGTTCCATGAATCATGATGTTGATGCTGAGGCAGGCGGCAGTGCGGTGCTATCATTTTTGTGCTATTATTCCGTGCATGGGATGATGGGATCGTTTCTGACCTTTTAGGCGATCGAAGATTTGCAAAATTCTCCTGTTTTATTAAGAAATTTTCACCACTTTACACCTTTTGTTTTTTGAAACTACTAATAAATTTTGTTTGTAAAATAATTTCAGATTTTTCTGTTTATGTACACTATCCTTTAACTACCATTGTGCAGAGCATTTGGCTATATTCTTTTAGGCTGTGGCTGATGACTTTTGTTTATATTTTGGGAGATTGGAGCATTTGCCCCATGCATAAACATGGAATTTGATGATTTGCCCTATTTATCTCATTGATATGTGGCCCTTGGACCCATATGTCAGTGAGACATCATAGGGCAAATCATCAAATGCAATGAAATGTGTGGCAAAAGATCAATTACTTCATTTAGAGAATCGTCTTAAAAAACTAACTCTGTTTATTTTGCTTCAGGAGACGTGAAGCCAAAAGCAAGCAGAAAAAACAGGGGCTTTGTCTATTGTCCTTTGATACCGCCTCCCCTCTCGCTGGTACCAACTTTGTAGCTCCTAAGGCCATTCGTGTCTGGTGCCTCTCTAGGCGCTTAAACAGCACTAAGTTTTAAATTTCTGCTTGTGTTTACTATATGCTTCTCTCTCCAATGTGAGACCCACTACGAATTGAATTAAGAAAACTCCTCTATCATCGTTGCACTCTTTCCTCTTATTCTCGCTCTCTCCTCTCACGATGACCTTGTCACTATCGCTTCATTCATTGCTATCGACGGCTAACCTCAACACAGAAAATTCTCGATGGCAAAATGGCTCCATGCACATCGTTGTGGCTGCATATTTGTAAGTGGAAGCGGCAATTCTAATGGCATTCACAGTGCTCTACCATATCCAGTCGCCTCACCGGTCCACGTCAGAGTTGAGCCACGGTGAAGTGGAGAAGAAGAGAAAATGCGATGGGTTGCAGTGTGTCAGAGGCGCTTGCAGAAGCTGCGGTGGTTTGAGAGAGAGAATGTGGTCTATAGAGAGGGGGAGAGAAAAGGGCGGCGGCGCCAAGGCTTGTGAACGGCGACGAAGCAATGTTGGAGCTGTGCGCGACCAGATCCGGGCTGGGACGAGGTCGCTGGCTGTCGGATCTAGTCAGACGAGGGTGACGGCGAGGTCCGACCGGATCCAGCAAGAGCCTGGCGGTGGCGAGGTCGGCGAGTGACGCCAGCGCCCGCTCCTCCTCCGCCGGCGTGGGCGCCTGGCGCTCACGGAGCTCCTCGGCAAAGGGACGAAGGAGCCGAATCCGGCGAGACATTGCCAGCAGCTGCCACTAGAACGCATTCCAGTACTCTCCAACCGCCGCCACCGCCTCCACCGCAGTGGCCACCCGCTCTACCGCGGGTGCCTCCGCCGGCGTCGGCGGTGACTCCCTTCCTTGTCGTCACCTACCATGGCGAGCAAGTGGTGGGGAAGAGATGAGTGAGATGAGGTATATAAAAAAAGAAAGCTGAAATATATAATTGAAGTTACCACTTCAAGCCACCATGCACTGTAAGCGGAAATATTTTATGTGATGGTTTAAGCTGATGTGATGGCATTCTCTCTCATGAGACCATCACCTTGTGGTAGCCCCCACTGTGGATGCCCTAATGGCTTATCTCAATTGTGGCGAGCCGACAGCTTTCCCACGGTAGATCTATAGGATGTTGGGGATTTGTATGTGGCAATGTGACTCCTAGTACCTCAACATGCAAGAACCCTCACACCTCAGCAACATATCTACAAGCAATGCAACATTGACTCAACATATAGTCTCGACGACGCCAACTAGTTCTTAGCGGTGGATTGAGGTGTTGGTATCTAACGGGTGCACCCATTTATTTTTAAATTGATTGGGGTCGGTTCCTCTTGGGGTGTTGGTACCAAAAGAGTATTGATGGCGTCTTGCTGCTCTAATGTGTGGAGTTGAAACACAGAGGAGGGTGAGTATACTTGGTGCTAGGTTTTTTTTCACACATTAGAGAAGCCCTAACGCCATTGGCTCTCTATTTGTGCTACTCCAACTCTTGCATTTGTGTCAAGTTCTTCCTTAAAACATGTGGACATTCGAGTAATTTCCACTATTTCTAAAATTCTAATTCAAGAAAAAATATTCCTATACTCCACTGTAGATATGCTTAAAGAAACAAATAAAAAGAGCACTCCCAACAAAAATACAAAAGAATCTCTAAAAAAAATACAAAAGAAAGAATTCCACTCATGCCCCCTGCTTCAGCATGGACGGAGATGATCTCCTTAAAAATGATCGGGGAGCGACTAGCACTAGGACGTACAATGAGGGTTCCTATTGTGCACTCGTCCGGCTGTTAGATTTTAGTTAGATAGATTTCAGCTGTCCGATTTGGCGCAAATAAAAGAGTGTGAAAACTTCGTCACAAATGGCGAACTTTGGCTGCCGCTAGCTCGTTGGAGCTCTAGCTTGCCGAAGGAGGCGGCGGTGGATGACCTCCCTTGAGCATGAGCGGCGACGACCTCGAACCAACGACTAGCGTTGGAGCTCAGAACACCGTGGTTGCAATCTGCTTCCAAGGCCTTAGAGGCACAGGGTAGGACAAAAGCTCATCTTTGACGGCGATCTCCAACCATCACTGGCTAGCTGGAGCTCTAAATTAGAGGAGTAGGGAGGGAGGAGAAGAAGAAAAGATCTGGATGGTAGTATTCCTGATTTAGCGAAACAAAAATTCATGAACCGCAACAATTAGTTCCCATGGAGGCAATGAAATTTCCGTTTGATGCAACAAACACAGCCACAAACTAAACAAAATGCAACAAATAAGAACTATTGTGGCAATGAATACAAAAAACTGTTGCAACAAAAAATAAAAAACTGCTAAATCAGCTCCAATATTTTGGAGAGAGAGTGTTGTAACATTGGAAATAACCACTGTAACAACTTAACTTACTGGTACCAATTTTTTAGATGGGCTCGGAGTAGAAGGAGGGGTTCAACCCATAGGCCACCACATCGCCTGCCGGATCTAGCGGCACCGACACCACATCCTCGTCGCCCCCGACTTTGACCGTGCCACTGCTAATTTGCTGTCTACGAGGAATTGCTGTTGTCGGGATGACGAGTGAGCCTGGCACCCTAAATCCTATTCCTTATGCGACAATCTCAATATGACAATTAACAAACATATACAACAATTTGGATAAACCCTTGCAACAGTCAAGTAAACAAACTGCATTAATTCGAAGAAACATATGCAACAAATCAAGTAAACATCTACAACAAAAGAGTACCTAGAGAAGGAAGCACGTGGGACAGTGATCGCCAGAGGAGGAGGACCTGACCCGCCTCATTGCTGCTTGGCCCAGATCTGGCGAGGCAGGGCCAACCTAGTGCCTGGTCATCAATCCACACCATCGCCATGTCTCTCGCCCTTTGATTGCCATTCCCCAGCCATGCTTCTCAGTTTAACATCCGCTGCCATGGCTCCTCTGCTCAACGGCCCAAATAAAGAAGAGAGATGGAGAGGGGATATACAACTTGGAGATGTTAGGGGACGAGGAGGAGTAAGGTCACCCTGCTTCACTAGTGACCTCCTCCCAATCTGATCGGTGGGCGTGAGCTCACGTTTGATCTGTGACATAATTAGTACTTTATATCTATACTTATAGGATGTGCAACTGAAAGGATATGTTACCTCCTTGAATAACATTGAGCGATAGAGACATTGTCGGACGCGACCCCGTTTCAAACGGTTTCAGTTTCTATTTTTTGGCTTTCGGTGTATTTAAGCCAGAAGCCACTTAAAACACGTCAGCTTCTAATTTTGGTTTATTTTAGCCTTTTTAGCTTTTTGTCACCTTTTTTGCCCTTTCTTTTTTCCTTCATTCCTTTACATTGTCTGTGATGATATAACGGTTTTTTTATTTTTTAATTGAATAATTAAAAAAGCTAACAAATGTATAATTTCAAAAAAAAACCTATAGACAAAGCCGTAAACCAAAAGAAACTCTCCGCAGCGGGCTCGAAAATCGTTCGGACCGATGGACTGGTCGTATCTTTCCCAAACAACCAACCTCGAATCGGCGCGAAATTCTCTAGACAACTACGATTCCTACGCAACGCAACCCTGAACAACATCCTACCCCTCCCCACCAGTGGCGGATCCAAGATTCCACTAAGCCTCGGGCTAAATTTTAATGGACAAAAACTTAAGCCAAATATACCCATGGAAAGTATAACAAAAAGGTATAGCGCAAATGCATAATTGATATGGAATTTGAGGCTTAACAATAGGAAGAGCATAAAAATATAAAAAAGTAGAGAAATACAATTTAACTATAGAAACAAAAAATATAAAATTTAAATCCACAAGGACCCAACTTACTACTAGCATGAGATAGGTCGAACTTTCATAATCGCATCCCTTGAAAACCCCATATATAAGATGATAATATCTTGGTCCTCTTTATTTTGTATCCCCAATTCCTAATCGGTTAATGCTACATAGAAATTGCAAAACACATAGCATTAATTATTCAGCTATCATTAATATTTTCAGTAGAACTATGGAATTGAAAGGATCCCTAATTCCTAATCAGTTAATCCAACATAGAAATCGCAAAACACATAGTAACCCTTTCCAATTCCCCTGTTATTTCCCCTTGCTCTAGCCTCTAAACAGTTACATGAAGAATTATGCACCATAGATGATTGTGTTCCAAATTTAATTTTACAATGATGCTTGATCCAATGAAATAATTAATCGTGGTGCCTGATCTAAAGGAATACGCATCCAATATGCCTGATATGAAGAAAAAGGCCTTCAATGTAGCAATAGCCTGTCTATGTTAATTGCGACATAAGGACCACAGTGGCGTAGCCTGTCCCTACTTTCTTCTGTGATGCAATCAATTACTCACATTTTAGGGCCTGTTCTTTTTGGTGCAACTTTTGGTCATGTTTGTGACTTTTAAATTTGTTTATACGAGAGATTACAGAGTAACAGAAACTCACATGTGATTTTTGTCAATATAAATGAAGTCAGTAAACTATGTACTACAATTAACTAGTAGGCCCTATCTTAAAAAAAATACTCCGTTTATAAGTTAGTTACTGTAGAAAACTTGCAAATTTTGTATGTGTGTCTGTTAATCTGCTCGGCTGCTCTAGCTTCTTCATCATATAAGCTCAGCTCTTGGGAATAAAAAAAGGCAGATAGCCTGACGTCTTGACCATAAGGTAATTGACAACAAGATTGAATTAGCTCTTGGACAACGGCAGTGGAGGGAGCTAGGGAGGCAGTGTGGGACTGCGGCCTATGGGAGACGGTGCTGGACTGTGGGAGGGAAGTGGCAACGCGGGAGGTTAGGAAGCGGCTACGTGGGAGGTCTAGAGGCGGGAGAACTAGGGTTACACTTTATATACCTGGAGAGTGTGGATGTCTCGGGCGGATCTAGGCCTTCCATGCCTACGCGAGGCGAGATCCGCCTCTGCTCCCCACTGACACCGACATCCCAACAACAGTAGCGGGCCCACCACCCACCCCAGCGCCCACCTGGCTTCACCTCCCTCCCCTCCCCTCCCCTCTAGGAGTGCAAACGGAGCGGATTTTTTCCGACCGATCCGGTACCGAATCCGATTGGTAGCGAATTTGGTAACCGGTTTAGTATCCGGTCGGATTCGGTTTGGATACGGATATGTGTATACGGATTCGATAGCGGATTCGGTATAGCTAATATCCGATTGAATAGCTTTGGTATTCAGAATCGGATATTATCCGGATGAAAACCGAATAAATATCCGAACATAACGGCAACACAGATTACACAAACTTCTCTCGAGTCTCGAGTCCGAGTCCCGCCGCGAATCGCAAAATATCCGAGATTGATTCTCGGCCCGAGTCCACGCGAAATGGCTTAACCGCGCCTGAGCCAGACCGCGCCGCGCCCGCCTCGCACGGAGGAACCACCGGGGTATCCACGACGACCACGCGACCAAGCGCCCACGCGATTAATTTCGCCTGTCTCCGATCCTCGTTCTCGCCGTCTCCGATCTCGATCTCGCGTCTCCGCCGCCGCCGCCGCCACGGAGACGCCTTTTCGCCGCCACCTTAGACCTTCACCGAGATCCCATCCACCGCCGAGCCGTCCCTAACCTCCAACCTAGCAACCACGGTGCTCGTCTGCGTTGTCTTGGGGTTCATATTGATGGTAAGCCTCTTCGCCCATCAACTACGAGACTTAGTGATTTTGTGCAAAGTGTTGGTGATGGTGTTGGTCATAGTGTTTGACATCCGGTGACGATGTGATTTTTCGTGGCACTTGGTTGTGGAAGGGCTTCTTGTTCTTTGTTATAGTGTTTCGCTTTTAGCTTTCGGTAGAGCTACAAACCTCCAATAATGGCAAACAACTTCATGCATCATATGCTTTCTTAGTTTGCACTATTGTATATGGTAGAATGATCTCAAGGCGTAAGTATGCTTTAGGAATATGTTTTGTGCAAAGTCTTGTCAAATTTTATTCATCAAAGTCTTGTCAAAATTCTGATTAACATATTACAGAGTCTTGTCAAAATTTCGTGAAAGTCTTGTCAAAAATTCTGATTAACATATTGCAAAGTCTTGTCAAAATTACATCACAAGTGATGTCGTGTTCGGTTAACATATTGCAAAGTGTGTCAAAATTGCATGGATTGTATTGGTTATATTTTATGTCTGACAGTGAGCCTTGTCTGATTTCATTGGAGACAGTAGCTATACTTTGATCTATATGGAAAACTCGCAATGTAGGATGCTTTCTAAACAAAATGCCTTCTTATCCTCTCTTTTTATGTGAGCTATGCTTTGATCTATATGGAGTGGTGTCATTTTATTATGTGACCATGTATGCATCTTGATTAGCTCTTCTCTATTGTGACTTGCAGCATATCTGTAGTTGTGAATTGTGATGGCATCTGTAAGTGCAAGTATAAGTGATAATGTGGGTGTAGTTGCATCTCGTGAAGTCCCAACTGAATGTCACGAGGCACCGTCCATTGGAAGTGGCACGCAAGAGAATGTAGTACAACATGAGGATGTTGAGCCTAGTGCAAAGAGGCAAAAGAAGTGTACATCAGCTGTTTGGGATGAGTACACTAGGAGTACAAAGACGGTTGAAGAGAATGGGAAGAAGGTTGTTCAACATTGGGCACAATGCAACCATTGCAAGTACAGTGCAAGATGTGAGACCATGAATGGTACAACATGCTTTTGGAATCATTTGAAGAAAAAACATAACATCCGTCCAGGCCAGCAGCAGCTCAAAGTAGAAAAAAATCGTGAAAGCAATATCACTGTCATTGAACCGTACAGGTATGATCAAGAAGCTAGCTTGAGAAAATTTTATTTGGCAATAATCATGCATGAGTACCCTTTCAATATTGTCGAGCATGAATATTTTGTTGACTTCATCAAATCCCTACGCCCTAATTTTCCAATCAAGAGCCGCACCACTGTTAGGAAAGAGCTAATGGACCTCTTTTTAGAAGAAAAGAAGAAATTGTATGAGTATTTTAAAACCGTTGAGTGCCACTTTAGCACAACTATGGACATGTGGACATCAAATCAGAATAAAGGATATATGTGTGTCACTGTGCATTGGATTGATGATGATTGGCAAATTCAGAAAAGAATTATCAAATTCATGCATGTAGAAGGACGACATACCGGTGCTAAATTGTCTGAAGAATTTACTAATTGTGTCATGAGATGGTATATTGAAAAGAAAATATTTTCTTTATCTTTGGACAATGCATCTGCAAATGAAGTCTGTGTTAAAGATGTCATTGCTGAGCTCAGGAAGCAAAGTCCACTAGTGTGTGATGGTTTATTTTTCCATGTGAGATGTGCCAATCATATTCTGAATCTTGTTGCTAGAGATGGCTTGCAAGAAATTGCATCTACAATTCGGAACATTAGATCATTTATATTAGCAGTCAAAGGCTCTCCATTGCAGTGGGAGGAGTTCCAGAAATGTGCAACAGAATGTGGGTTAAAAACAACGATGGGTCTCTCATTGGATGTTGCTACAAGGTGGAATTCCACTTATACCATGTTGAGGGATGCCCTGTATTATAGAAGTGCTTTTGAGAGGCTTTTGTGCTTGGAACGCCGTAGGTATGAGAATATTGCTCCTTCCAGTTATGAATGGGATAAATCTCTATCACTTTGCAAATGCTTGAAGAAATTCTATGATGTTACTGAGCTATTCTCTGTTACTTTATATCCAACTGCAAATTTGTTTTACCAAAGTTTTTGTGATATTAAAATGTTGATATATGAGTGGTGTGCTAGCACTGATATCACTATTAAAGAGATGGCACAATCTATGAGTGGTAAGTTCGAAAAGTACTGGAAGAAGTCTAATATTGCTCTAGCTGTGGCAAGCTTTCTTGATCCTAGGTTCAAGAAAAAAATAGTGGAATATTACATGAAAAAGTTTTATGGTGAGCTATTGTATAAAGTTGAACTTGAAAAATTCATGAATGTTATGAATCAAATTTATGAAGCATATGTTTCATTGCATCTCATCGTCCCAAAGAGTACTACTATACCGCTCCTAGTGAAGAACCGTAAGATCTCTTTATGGACAATGAAAATGAGGAACTTCATAACTTCTTATATGACACTCAAGATGGCACTAGTCAAGATGAGCCAAATGACTTGGAAAAATACATGGCGAGCAACCATCAAGCTTGCAAAATCTAGCAATCATAAATTTGATATTTTAGCATGGTGGAAGAACCAGGAACATGAATATCCTATTCTCTCGAAAGTTGCTCGTGATGTGTTGGCTATTCAAGTGTCAACAGTTGCTTCAGAATCTGCTTTCAGTGCTGGTGGCCGGGTCATTGATCCATTTCGCAGTCGCCTCGAGCCTGAGATGGTAGAAGCATTGATCTGTACCAAAGATTGGATAGCTGCATCTAGAAAAGGTGATAATTTTAATAGTTTGTTATCTTTTAGTGATGTGTGTTTTTCTAATGTACCTTTCATTATGTTTTCGATTCTAAGAATAATGTTGCATCTATCACCGCGATCCGGAGGTTGTTGAGACACTTGTTACTAATATGTTGATTCGGTATTGCACTCTTCTTTTGTAAATGTTTTCCATCTTTTCCGTTACAAAGTTGCTTCTAACTTAGTTTGACATATTAATTGGTGAATTGTAGGAAGAAGAAATAGCTAGTGATGATGAGCCATAGAGCGTGAAGGCACTTTGAGCGTTCAGTTGTTGTCTGCTTGAGGCTATAAGCCTATACTATTGTTATTTTGTGTTTCTATTATAGCAAGATAAACTTATGTTATGTATGGTACTCTGTACTCGTAATCTCGTATGTTTCTATTGTGGCTTGTATGAATTTACCACTTATGTATAATTTGTATTCCTAATGTCCCCACCGCTTCCTTTTATTCTTCGTTTCTTTGAACCTTTGTGTTCCTATTGTTCCTATAATTAGTTGAATTGTGTTTTGCTTCGTTCGAATTTGCTAAAGTATAAGCTTCAGTTGTAATTATTTCTATCACACCATCTTTTATATATGTTTGTCGAATCCGTACTATCCGTATATATTATCCGTTTCCGAGCCGAATCCGTTATATATCCGTCCCGATGATACCGTATTCGAAACTCCGAATATTCCGAATTCGTATTCGTATCCGATCTTACCGTATCCGACTCCGAATCCGGGAAAAAAATATGGGTTAGGATACGGTTTAAGTAATATCCGTCCGAATCCGATCCGTTTGCACCCCTACTCCCCTCTCCTCTCCTCTGCGTTGGCACCTCCATTCCTCTCCCGCCCTAATCCCCGCCTTCATTCCCCGACCCGGCCCATCGACCGCTCCTCCCCGCTGGATTCCGACTCCGGCTCCGGCTCCGGCCACCACTTCTCTCTGGAAGCGCAGGGTCGGCCATGGCGGGCGGCGGCCGGAGGGACGTGGAGGCCGCCGTGAGAATCGGCAGCGGCAACGTGTTCGCCGCGCTCGAGGCGCTCAAGAAGAAGAAGAAGAAGCCGCGTGCGTCCGCCTCCTCGTCGTCCGGGAGGAAGGGGAAGGAGGGCAAGGGCGGCTAGAAGGCCGCGGGGGCGGGGGAGGAGGCACCCACGCTGCCGCCGGTGTTCTGGGCTCCCGCGCCGCTCAAGTCCAAGTCCTGGGCGGACGTCGACGACGAGGACGACGACGACTACTTCGCCACTACCGCGCCGCCGCGGCCCGTCTGGGGAGCCGGCCCCGCGGCCGCCGGGGAGGGCAAGGCCGGCGCCGAGGAGGTCAGTGCCCGTTTTCATCTTTAACATTTGTTTACATTTGTTTCTTGCAGTTGGTTGGAGGTTCGCACGGATGTTATGCGAACCTTATGTGAGTACGGCGATCTAGACTGGAGAATGTTGGAACCAATTTGTTCGTGATAGAAATGAATCTTTCGAATCGTAGAAAGATTCATTTTTTATCTGTTGCAGAGGAAGTTAAGTGAATGGAAGGTTGCAGACTGAGACTGTTGATTCTTATTCTACATAGTGGGTCATGCTGTTGGGATGCGGTAAAGTTCGGGGGAGTTCTCTGTACTCCTACTTGGTAGTCCTTTGCTTCTACAGCTGGTTGAGTGAGATGGTGCCAAGAAGTGATGTTCTTTTGATGACCAAAAGCTAAAGCTTGGAATCTTGAGAATTGGGCATGAGGTGCCTTCTGTTTTCGGTTTGGCTGTATTTATGCCTGGTATGATAATGGGGCAGACAGCCTGATGAGTGGAGGTGCTCTCTTTTTTGTATGCATATCCTTTTGGGTAAGTTCACCTTGCGGTCCTTACCCAAGCACTTGTGGACATTGATGGTGGGTAGAACCTAGCTGTTGTAATTTTTCCACTGTGTAACATTCTTGGAAGTTTGGAGATGCGTGTGGTTCAGATGCCGGAATATATCGTTGTAAAGTAGCATGGAAACTATGATGTTGTCTTTATGCTGAATAATGTCCACCTTTAGTTCTAGTTTACTTTGAAAATTCTTCTCATTACTACATAATGATGACAGCATAATACTTTTGACACCATGTTTAGCGTTTTGACAATTCCCTTGCCTTTTTCTTGTTGGCTACTCATATTCCTTGGAGCCATCAGCTTTCCATTTATGCCTGTCTTTTGTCTACACAAATATTCTCACCTCACGTAGTTGTAAACAGGATCTTGTTTTGTTCATATAATCTTATATCATGAGGAATCATTTAAAAGTTAAAATGCACTTGCTGCCAACAGGTGCATTTTTGTTGTGTATTTAACTAGCTTATCCCATGGTGGATCTAAAAAAACAGAAGTAGGTCATCCCATAGTGTCATCATATCAAGTGATTGTGTGTAAGGTTACACATCAAACTTTTGAGATTGTGTGTTGCTAATAAGTTTTTTATAGAGTAAATTGCACTTTGCACCAGGTAAATTGTCACTTGTTTCATTTTGTGTTAGAGTTTATACATACTTTCACTTTGCACCAGGATGGAGCAAATGCTGTTTATTTTGCACCAGGGTGGAAGTCAAAGCTGTGGTCGTGGTCGAAGTCGAAGCTGTTGTCGAAGTCGAGGCCGTGGTTGAAATTGTTGTCGACGTCAAAGCAACGGTCGAGGGGCTGTGTCGAAGGGGGCTGTGCTCGAAGTCGATGCCGTGGTCGAAGTCGAAGTTGAGGCCGTAGTCGAAGGGGGCCGTGGTAAGTCGGGACCCTGGTGCAAAGTGAATCAATATTTGCTCCACCCTTGTGCAAAGTGAAAGTATGTGTAAAACCTGGTACAAAGTGAAACAAGTAACAATTTACCTGGTGTAAAGTGCAATCTACTCTTTTTTATATATAGACATAAAAGATTAGAAGATGTTAAGAAGTAATATTTTTCCAACTCAAATAACCAGTCTTTCAAGCACGGACTTTGTCTATAATAAGAAACTGATAAGAAAATTTGCATGCAATAAATTTTTTCCTCACATCCAGTCTGGTTTAATTAATTACTTCTATATTTACACTACAGGAAACTGAGAGTGAAGATGATGGCCTTGATGTTGACATGGGGGATGATGAACCAGAGGAGGAACCTGAGCATGAACATGAAATTGATGTACCATCTGAAGCTGAGGTTAAGAAATCTGCTTCAATGCCTGTAGTCCATTCTAAAGACACCGGAAGGCAACTTTCAAAGAAGGAATTGAAGAAGAAAGAGCTTGCAGAACTAGATGCTGTGCTGGCCGAGTTGGGGATTTCTGGGAATGCTACACAGGCCGACATGACTAGTCAATGTATGTAACGTCATCATGTTGTGATTTGTACTAAAGTAATCAAGAATTTCAGCTATCTGGTAGCATTCATTAAATGTTGGTTTAAATGCTTTATAGTCGATCTTAACTAAACTAACAAGTATTTTGATTTTTTTGCTATTTTGCAGCTGAAATAAAGCCAGATGAACAGAACGGAGATGGGGATAAGAACGGTGCTCCTGTACCTTCAGACAGGACGTGTTCAAAAAAGAAGAAATCAAAGAAGGAGAAATCTTTGAAGGATTCTAAAGAGCAGCCCAATGAAATGGATTCCAGCAAGGACCATGGAGAGGCAGCTGATACAAAATCTGAAGAGGAAACTACTGCTGTGGATGTGAGGGAGAAGATGAAGAAGATAGCTGCAGCAAAAAAGAAAAAATCGAGCAAAGAGGTGGATGCTGCTGCAAAGCATGCTGCAATGGAGTCCGCTGCTAGGAATGCAAAGCTTGCTGCTGCAAAGAAGAAAGAGAAGAACCACTACAACCAGCAACCTGTGCGATAGACTGCTTTCATCACGAACTTCAGAATAAGCAGCGTGCTCATTGGTTCTATTTGCATTATGTGATGCTTCATGCCTTCCAACAGATAGTTCCGTTTTGTCTGCTTGCTTTAGATGATTTAATGCAATTCTCATGAATATATTTACCATACCTGGTGACATTTTGGTTGTAGTCTTTTTGTATAACTTTTGTGAATTTCCATCTTTCATATGGAACTTATCAACACTAGAGATTAGTGGATGACAATAGTGTTATCACCATGCACAATTCATACTCAGTAAGCTAAGGTGGTACGAGGTTGATATATTTCATCAGTGTCATTGACTTGATTTCTGGCTATTTTTGTTTGCACCTTTGCACATGCTCTTAACTTATTAGATATTGCCTAGGACATATCTCTTTTTGTTTCTTTGCATTATGTCCGATGTTGTGTTATCTGGTCCCAGTTCGGATTCTCCACATGTGTGGGCTTATTATTTGTGTCTAGTGTTTTTCAGTAATGTACTGAAACATCTTGGACTTGGATGTGGGAAGGTATGATCTCATCTCAAAGCTGAGATCAAGCAAGCATAGTTGATGCAATCAGGAATCATGGAATATACATCTTGGAAAATATGAGGAGAAAGGAATATATTTTGGAGGAAAAATCACATGATTTACGCATTAACAAGCAGGGTACGAGTTGCAGAATCTCTTACTGATCAGATAAAAGCTGGATGAACTTTCCGTCGTTGATAATTGATACTATTTTGTTAAGACAACTTTAAAAGTTGGCACCACGAGGATTCTTGGGCTCATGGGTAAGAAAAAGTTACAACCTACAGAGTACAGATACTCTAAAGAAAGACAGGGTGGCACCAAGTCCTTTTCTTGCAAGCTAAAGACTGAAAATGCCATCAGATAGACTAATGTAAGCATGAATCATCTGCCAACGAAACTAGTTGCCAAATTGTCCTCAATAACAGGCATTCAGTATCGTCACCCATGAGCAAACACCACACCGAGTTCTTGTTTGAGCATCTCATCCAAAAAAAATTCCAAATCCGTTCCCAAGTAACAGCAAAAAAAAAAAAGCTCCGAGTCACCGTCGCCGACTTGGCACAGAAGTAGCTCGCCGTCGCGCCGCGCCGCCACGCTGACAGTTGCTCTACGAGCAACCACCACATCCATCCGAGAAAACGAAGGAAAAAAGGAGCGGTCGTAGCAAACCGATCTGATCATGAAACCTTCAGCACATTATTGCATCACGTACGGTCCCCGTCCAGCAGCGGTGGATCCGGAAGTCCAAGTCATTAGGGTCACCATGAGCTAGCTTATCTCTAACCTTATAGAAAAGACAAAATTGACTATGGTTTATTGGGGCCACTAAGGATAATTAGCAAGTTGGGTCTCGTTGGGGGGGTCACGTGACACCAATGGGTCTACACTGGATCCGCTCCAGGCCGGTCCACAGGTAAGCGTTCTTGTCTTCATGGAATCCAAATATACACATTTGACACATACGTACATGCGTGTATTGCCCATCATCCATTCATCAAAGAAAGCCAGAGCGCCAGCCTCCGCTCGCAGATTCGGCTGGCCGCAGGCGGGAATGGGCGTCGCTGTCGACGGCATAAAGAAACGGAAGTAATATATATCATTCGTATGATTTTTAAGGAGAAATTATCAGATTTTTTTATCTTCGGATGTACACGAAGATTCGTGCACCACCACCTCCATCTTCTTCTCCGATGACTCTTCTTCCTCCTCTCTGGCGACCTATTCTTCCTTGCCGGTGAGTCCGAGAGAATCCTGCCCCCTGCGCCTAGGGTCCACCGTTTCCCCCCGGGCATAGAGGGAGGCCGGGGGAGGGGGGTGGTGGCTCGGTGGTGGGCGCCATGGGCGAGGTAGGAGGGTGGTGGGCAATGCCAAAGGGCGGTGACGGTAGAAGGTACTACTTATTAGATTGGACGGGGGTGGCATGGTGGAGAGTGGTAGGGGATAATGCGGCGAGGCGGCCAGGGCGCCGCCTACTGTGGGTGGTGGAGGAGGGGGTGGCAAGGGAGGTGTGAGCTACTCTAGCAAGAAAGGATGGGGCGGCGGGGATGCCACCGGCCGTGGGTGGTGGAGAGGGGCGTGGGAGGTGCATGGAACCGCTTTGACGAGAAAGGAGGGACATCACGAAAGGATGGGACACCGGTGATGAGGAGGGGGTGGCACGGAGGGCGGCGTGAAAGGAGTGGCATGGGGGTGGGAGGCGACAGGGTAGGGTTAGGGTTGGGTTTAAATATGATTTGGATAGGTGGATTTAGGATGTTAGATTTATATCCGACGATTTAAGAAACTGACTATTTTTTACTGAAAAACTAGTCAAATAATGTAGAGAGAGACTCACAAAGAAAACCTATGCTTTCAACTACTTCCGCGGCGGAAACGATTATCCGTTGGGCACCAAGTTGCGGCCGTTGCTTGAATTCCGGCCTCGGGTTACATACAGATCCTTCTTTGGTTTGGATCTTATAACACCCACTTCCACTTGAAGCATCATGGCTCGCGGTTGTGTGTGTCCAATCTTTTGCTCTACAGAAGGGCAAGGCCCGGTTTTTTTGTGTGACCAATCTTTCGCGGGTGGGGAAGATATGGCTCTGTTTTTTTTCAGTTTTTGAAAGCTGTTTTTCAATTTTTCTATAGTAATTAGCTCTTTAAACGAAATATCTTTTCAAGATAGAGTCTACTAGTTAATTGTAGTACATACTTTGCCGACTTCATTTATATCGCCAAAAACCGTACGCGAGTTTCTGTTACTCTGCAATATCTCGCACAAACAGTCTAAAAGTCAGTCATGAATAAAAGCCACAAGTCATAGTTTAAAAGAACAGGCCCTATATAGGGCCTGTTCTTTTGGTCATGACTATGGCTTTTGGTGAAATTTTGAATTTTAGTCATTTACTGACAAATTACGAAAAAACTGATACTCATTTGTAATTTTGGCTGGTACAGATGTTAAGCTTTTAACGTGTACTACGTTGAACTTGTAGACCCCATCTTGAAAAAATACTTCGTTTAAAGTTAAATCTTATGCTTGAATGAGCATGCGAAAAGCCGACTTCTGCACACAGCGAACAGGCCCATAGGCTGTCACTGCATATGCTCCCTTTGGAAGCTTCTAAACCGTACACGCTCGAAATGGGAACTGCCTTGGAAGTCAAGGCTTCTATAAGAACAACGCGTGCGGATCGAGATTATCTGTTAGCCACACAAAAAATACTGCATCAAATTAGAGCAAGCATATTTCTTTGCTTTCTAATAAAGCTGGACAGGCTCATATTAGAATAGGAATACAATGATAGTACACAGAAAACTCATCCAGTGCTTGATTCCTCGTTTATCTGCACATGTGGAATCACCGTATATTAGCTGTGTATGTACAAACAGAGCAGGAACTGAAAACGAAACTAAAGAAGAGAGACCATCGGTATTGCACGCAAAAGGTACATATATACGTACAATATACATCTGTACATTACCGAATTTTTGCCACATATAGCGCTTTTTGAATTCGTATTTACAAAAATAGTCATATACGCATGATATTGATAAAAATAACGCTTCTACTGTCCGGTCACCGAAGGTGACACGTGGCGCCTACCGCCTAGCCACCGAGCGGCAGGTGCCTGCTGCCCAACCACCAGACGGTAGGTGGCCAGCCACTCGGCCACCAGACGGTAGGCCACCTGCCGTCCGCCCACAAACGACAGGTGATTAGCCAGCTTAATTACCTGTTTAAATTCGTACTTTTATGTTATATTTTTTCAAAATTTTAAATATAGCAACCTCCCGACGCAACGTACTTATTTGTGTTATTTTTATGACAATTTTATCTATCTTGAATGTTGCTAAAAATTTGTACGATTTTGATATTTGTAGGAGTTGTTACACATAGCAAACGAACTCCAAAACTTACAAATTTTATGTGAAGCCTCCTAACACAGTTGACCTTAGTAGTTAGAAATGGTAGTGTGGTCGAAGCTTAGTAGTCAGAAAAGACAAGGGTCGGAAGTAACTGTGATTGAAAGCAACACCGGTCAGAAGCAACTACGGTCAGAAGTGACTGCAGCCAGAAGCAACTGTTGTCGTGAGCGGGTGTGGTCGAAATCCACAGAGTGCAAAGAGTGGTCAGGGGCTTTAGAGTGGTTGGCGGCTTGTAGTGGTCGAAGTAGAAGGTCGGAGGTAGTTGGAGTGGTCGAAGACGGCAGTGGTCGAAAGCGAAAGCGGCAGAGGTCAGAAGCGGATGTGGTCGAATGGAGTGGTCAAAAGCAGCGGTCAATAGCAATGGTTGGACGGATTGGTCGAAAGGATTGAAGTGGTCGAACAGGCTGTCATGGTCATGGGACTACACTAGTCGGACATGGTAGTGGTCGAAGTTAAAGGCTACCATAGTTGGAGAAATACAGAGAGGGTTGGGTTCCTCAGCACGACCTTCGAGCGGTTGGTGATGAAGAAGCAGCAGCAGAGGTGGCTCGGTCGTCGATGGCGAAGGCGTTCTGGTGGCGGTCTTGCTTGGTGGAGGGGTGGCGGAGCTTCACACGGGTCCGACAAACATGAAGACGGCAGCGGTGAGGGGCGAGGTGTTCGAGACGGTGGCAATTCTCATCGGAGCTTCATCGGCACTAAGAAAGAGGAAGAGTCGCACGGGGGCACTCTGAGGCCCGGGGAAGGAATAGAGAGATGGGGGCAGTGGGAGGTGAAGGTTGGGATGGAGGAGAGGGGTTTTATAAGGCCGAGGGAGGAGTAACAGCTGAGGAGTAACTCGCCGAAGGTTGGGCGGTAGGGAAACGGGCGCGACGGTAGGAGGTTGAAGAAAGGGAGTAGGAAGAAGGATATGATAGGCGGGTCCCACATGTCAGCGGGTTAGACGAGAGAAGAGGGAAGAGATGGGTAGCCGGATGATCGCCATGTGGCACAAGGAGGGAATTAGGGCCGTAAGCTGCACATTATAAATATGTTGTGAGTCTGCAAGTGAGTCGAAACCAGTCGCTACCCCACAAAAAAAAAACCCCACGAGGAAGGAGGGAAAAAGGCAAAAAAAAAACTTTTTTCTTTATTTTCCTAACACGCGCAACGGCAGCAACAAAAGAGGCGAGCCTTTTCGTCGCCACCTCGGCTCCTTCGCAGTTCGCACGCGCCCGCTTGCTCGCCCGCGCGCGCACCGAGGAGACGCCGTCTCCGGAGGTGAGGGCTCGTCGATTCGCTCGTGGTTTCGTGGGAATTATGCGCGGATCTGGCGAGGTTTCGCCGGATCTCTGGCCATTTCGGTGGGGGTTTTTGGTGATTTCTCGGTTGTGGTTTTCAGTGTTTGCGGCAGTCCGGGATCTCGGCGATGGCGAGCCGGGTGAAGGAAGACGAGAGGAACGAGCGGATCATACGCGGGCTGCTCAAGCTGCCCGCCAATAAGAGGTGTATCAACTGCAACAGTTTGGTGAGTTCTCGGCTAGCTTTGTTCACTTCTCTTGCTGAATGTGGTGTTGATTTGGAGATCATGGTGGGGTTGGTGGGGTTGACGGGGAGCTAGGGAAGTGGAGGAGGGGATAAGTGGTTTAGAGCTTGCTTGGCTTCATCCGCGATGGTTGCTAGCAATGCTGCAGGTTTTAAAGCTAATCGGTTATGTTACGAATGTCGCGTACTGAGGGGTTTCGTAGGCTGGATTGGTAGGTGTCTGTTCGGAGAGCGGGGTCTTATTGTGTGGGTTAAGTGGTGAGTTGTAATTGGGGAGATGGAAATGTGGAATAAAATGTAGCCCCAATGCTGGAGATTATGCCTTGCTCCAACATTATGTTAGTCACACGGCATGGTGTTAGGACTTACGATTGGAAAAATGACCAACAGGAGCCTAAGCTATCAATAAGGACAGTGACAATGGATTGTGGGTGTCTCGGAGTTGATTTCTGGCTACCAATGATGTGAAATGTGAAAGTCGCACTTGAGGTGTTAGCTGTTTGGTACCTACATTGCACAAGATGTGAAAAACAAAACAAAGCTCATGCTTGAGAAGCATCACGAGCAATGAAAAAAACTTCCTTATAAGTTATAACTAAGTAACCCCATACAAATTTAGTGGTTCTTTAGAATGAAGTTTGAGCTAGATATTCCTTGCTATTATAGATGCTCAATAATACACCAAAAAATTAGATAGCATCGCAGGCCATCTTTTGGAATAAAATCTGCAATATACATAGCATTTGTAGCACGTGCTAGGTAGTTAAAAAACACACTAATACTTTACTAGAAGATCCCAAAGCACCTGCTGTTTGCGAACTCCATGTGACCGCTAAGAGTTCACTAAATCTCGAGAGTTAAGGACCACTTTATTATCTCATTCGACCTTGCCTTGGTTAATGGATCTTTTGCCCTTTTTCTTTATGTTTTCTATTGTAAACTCCATTATGCTGAGAGGTGCATGGTTAGGCACTGCACCTTGTAAAGCTTGAGGCGCTTTGCTGCTCCATATGTGCCTTTGACTGAACTGCTACCTAGTATGAAGTATGAGCATTTATTATGGACCGAAGTTATCAATAAGAAAACTAGATTGCCACGGCCCATTTGGACGACTATTGTTTTGGCATTTGGCCTTTACCCTTTTTTCTAGAGTTACGAATTTCACTCGGCGATTACTTTGTTATAATGCAAAACGGTGATGTTTTCTTTTCTTTTTCTTAAACAGTTATTGCAGCAGTTGGATTTGGATGCTATAGTAAATTGGTGCCATCAGTTGCTGTGAATGTTTCTTTTACTGTTCTCAAAAGGGGAAAACATAAGCCATACACATGATATCTTCCATTATATGAGACACTTTTAGTAGTTTCAACTGATCTGCAGCAGGATGAGGTGGTTTGGAAGTCTCAGCGCTTTTAATCAGACATCACAGTGAAACTTCCGTAATTCTCTCTGCATCAAAATTGCATTAATTGTTATGCTTGATAGCTCTATGGTGCCTTCAGTATAATGTCAAAATATAAATGTTTTTTACTTGAAGAATTTTGCAAAATGAAGTAGGTCTTGATGGAATTGACAGTAGAAACAGTTCAGTGTGCCTATTTAATTCGTAAGTGAAGATTCTAGAGGATGAAGTTCTCTTGCAATTAGATGCTAGTTCTAAGGTTGGATTAGTGTCCAATGTTTTGCTTCAATTTAGTTGTCCTTGCATAAATTCCCCACATATATTTCATTTGCACTGTAAACTAAACTAACGAGTCTCAGCTGCTGAATAATATGTCTATCTTTTC
Source organism: Bonia amplexicaulis (assembly GCA_036346245.1). NCBI lineage: Eukaryota > Viridiplantae > Streptophyta > Magnoliopsida > Poales > Poaceae > Bonia > Bonia amplexicaulis. The sequence goes on from CM070740.1 coordinate 13,834,174, forward strand.
TTCTTTTTTTTTTTTTTTACTTTTTCTTGTTTTGATCTGCAATACTTGTTTTCTGAAGTTTTGTGTTTCTCTAGAATGCTGATGCACATATGTTGATATGAACAGGGATCACAGTATGTCTGCACAAATTTCTGGACCTTCATTTGTACCAATTGCAGTGGAGCACAGTAAGATTCTTTTTTTCATTTTGTCTGTTATTTATAGTTTGAAATGATCAACCTCTCTAGCTTCTGCCTTCCCCTGCTTTTTGTTAAATTAGATGCATTATGGTGGAGCCAACTGGGATATGTTAAGCGTCCTATTCATAATAAACTGCTTGAATTTTTTCTTTTGTTTCTCCTAGTCGAGAGTTCACGCATAGAGTGAAATCAATTTCCATGGCTAAATTTACTGCACAAGAAGTCAGTGCTCTTCAAGAAGGAGGAAATGAGGTAACTTGTATTTTTCCTGTTTTTGCAATTTTCTATCAATTTCATGTCTTTCTGTCTAACTTTGGCATGGCTTTTGCATAACCTGTAGCGTGCTAGAGAAATATTTTTCAAGGAATGGGATTCTCACCGGAATTCATACCCTGACAACAGGTTACCTTTCTTTGCTCATTAGTTCCCTCTTCTATGTAAACTTGTTTGCTTTGTCTTCGGAATTATGACCCGTTTCTTTTGGTCTCAGTAATGCTGATAAATTGAGGAATTTCATTAAGCATGTTTACGTGGAACGGAGATACACAGGAGAAAGAAGCGCTGATAGGCCACCGAGGGGAAAGGTGATGTTGGCTCCTTATAGCTCTAGCATTTTTTATGCAGTAACCGATGTCTGGTTTTGGATATGTCTATTTTTTATGCAGTAACCGATGTCCGGTTTTGGAAATGTCTATCTTACTCTCTTCTAAGTTCATTGATGATTGATTTGCATCTTTCAGGATGACAAGGATGAATACAGTGAAAATAGGAGATCTGATGGAAATTGGGGTGGTTCAAGAAGTCCTCCATACAATGAAAGTTACTCTGATCGTCGGAGTTATAGTGGACGGAGTGATGACAGAAATACCAGATATTCCTATGGAGAATGTAGTCCTGGCTATGACCAGAATGACTATAAGAAAAGTCCCCGCTACTTTGAGGTTGTCGATGATAGAAATCGCGATGATAGATCTGGAAAAATGACTCCAGTTCAAAGGTTTGAGGACCGCAAGTTTTCTGAATCACGGAAGCCAGAGACTGGATCTCCAAATTACCAGAAAGAAGCCAATGGGTCTAGTCCTCCTGTTGTACGGCCAGTGAGGGATATATTGGGTGATGATGCTCCTCAACTTTGGATTGGTGAACCTCCAAAGCCTAATGTAGCCAAATCGATTGATCCTCCAAAACCAAATGGAACCAGGACCATTGAACCTCCACCACAACCACAGGTTATTCTTGTCATTCTTGATGTTTTTCTTTCCTGCAGACATTGCTTTTATATTTTCTTGAAATACCAGCATGTTCTTGTGCGCATATTATCCTTAAAGCTTAGAATTTGATACAAAGTTTTAATTGTTTGTCTTACATGTTTCATAACTGTAGAGGACATCTACTGCCAGTAGTATTGGTTCTTCTGAGGGGACTTCAGAACAGATGAAGGCGGCAAGTGCAATAAGTTTAATTGATTTTAGTGCAGATCCTGAACCTACTGCATCTGCACCACCACCACAACCGCCCCCTACACAGCAGCAGCCTGTTAATGCACCAGCACCACAGCCTGTTCTTGAACAAGGAAAAAATGCTCCATCAGTGAGCTGTGGTGACTGGGCATCTTTTGATGTTTTTGGCCATCAACAAACACCACAAGCAGGCAGCAGTGTAAATCCCCTTGAGTCTGCACTTGCACAACTATCATTCTCTGAAACACCATCTGCACCCAGTGCATCAGCATTTCCTGCTTCTGTTGATCCCACTTCAAAAGCAAATGAAGGAGGACAGACATCCATGGTAGAGCAGTCGCATTCTTCATTATTTGGCACGCCCCTTGGGATTTCAGGCAACCAGGTATTTCCTTTTGCAGGAGAATTTCAAAACATGTACATTTTAATTTATTGCCTTGGATTTTTTTTTCATTTGATACCTTTTACAGGCCTCAACAGGAATGTCCATCCAAGGATCTTCAGTTCAACAATCGGTTTTAGCTGCCCCTACGGCTGGTCGTCCATCTCAGTTGCCTGCAAATTCACAAGGAACCAGTGGTGCTCAAGCAGCAGCATCTTCTACTGACAGCAAAGCCAGTGGCCGAAAAGAACTTCAAGCGGTATGTGATTAACCGCTTGTAGAGTATTGAACATCTATGTATGAGCTATTCCATTGTTCTCCAGTCCTCGCTTGATTGATCTGTTGTACATAATATATTATAGAACACATAAGTTTGCATTTCCTACACTATACTACTGTAAAATGCTATGCCGTTTTTAAAATCTAATGTAATAGATAAAAAAACTGGAAGTTACCTGCTTTTGAGGACTGAGCATAGAATCAGTTACTTTTCCAGTTTAGGGCATACGCGGGATATGTTAAGGATATAAGGGTATTAGTGTTTTTTTTCCTATTTTAGGGTTTGGTCTTGTGTTTCTTGAGTCTAGTACTACATATTGCTCCTTTGGGCTGTGCAATACATAAACGGTTCTTCTATTCATCCATAGATCTAACATGGTATGAGAGCAAGGTTAAAACCCTAATCTCCGCTCTTCTTCCGCATCTGTTGCCCCCGGGAGGAGCGATCTCCGCTCCCAGGGGCGGCCACCGTTGCTCACACTGCCGCTGACCTCGACGAGCCTGCCATCGCCTCTCCTGGATCAGCACACTGCTGGCCTAGCTTTGCCCGATCTCGCCATTGCCGCTGAATTGCGCCCGGTCCGCTGCCTTCTCTCGTGTCGCCATCCAGTGGACTCAGATTTTTCCCTATTTTAGCGTCAACCCTTTCAAATGCAGTGCTATTACATACGCCTTGCATTTGATGGGGTGTTAAGGATGTAAGGATATTAGTGTCATTTCCTATTTTAGGGTTTGGTCTTATGTTTCTTGAGTCTTGTACTATATATTGCCTGTGAAATACATTAACGATTCTTTTATTCATCCATAGATCTAACACGATAGACCTCAAAACTGTTAAATGATGGAGCGAACACGATAGACCTCAAAACTGTTAAATGATGGAGCGAACAAGTTGCTATGCTGAATAGTTCCTCAGAAATTTCAGAAAATAATGCAACGCATGGTGCACCAGGACTGAGATTAATGGTTTTCTTTTGATCTGTGACATCCGTCAGAGGTGGAGTTTTGTTTAACTAGCATGAGATATGTTAACATGTAGGTAGAATAGATCATGTCATATTTGATTGACCATCATAGGTTGCGTTTAAATGGGGACTAAGTGGTTGTTCATATTAGCTTGCATTTCAATGGGGGATAAGTAGTTATTATGTAGATGTAGAAGTATCTGAAGTAAATGCAGTTTCATAAAAATGATGCATGGCATGGTAGGGCCAGAATTGAAAGAATGGTTTTGTTTTGATGCCTTTGACATTTGGCATCTGGTTTGACTGACAAGGTGTATGGGAAGAAACCAGGTGGTAGATTGAAAACTAAAGAAGTGGTTCAGACCATGATTAGGGGGCACAATGATATAGTTATCAGTTTTGAGTCTTTAGTTTTAGTAAAGTAGTTCTTTGCATGCCAGACATGTTGAATTGACATTAACCATACGTGGGTTCATTTGCAAGATCATTACCTTTTCGTCAGTTGAAGATAACTGTGACATTTTTTTGAAGAACTTGTTAGAAAAAATGAGTTCTTTAAAGAACTTGTTAGAAAAGAAATGATTTATTAAAAGGCTCTCATTTCTTTTAACTTGAGGAGGTTTCATTCCTATCCTATCTCAACTTGTTTGGGATAAGAGACTTTGTTGTTGTTATTAGAAAAAATGACTAACTGATGAAGTCGACACCATGCAATTCAACAAAATCATTGCATCAGCATAACTGACATCAGATCCAATATTTGCAGGATTTCTTTACTTCACTCTATCCACCTGCAGCTCCAACAATGCCTGGGTTGCAGAGAGCTCCCCAATTTGGAATGGGAAATGCCATGCAGTACCCTGCTGGAATGGTATCTTTGTCATTCTCATATTAGTAATTTATTATATATCATTTTTTGTGTGTAATTTATTATATATCTTTATTGTCACTATTTATCTTACAAAATAAATGATCTCCCAGTTACAGGGAGTGCAAGCATATTCTCAGGCAGCATTTCCTCAACCTACATATCCGCAACATGCATATCCCCAAACTATAAAAGCTTCCAACCCTTTCGATCTTGTAAATGAGCCGGCTCCAGTTCAAGCTCACACAGTATGAAATCTTTCTCTCTTTCGAAATATTCGAAGCTGGGATCATTTTGCATATTCGGCATGTTCTTGTAAATATTGAGCCAAAAAAATTACTGTTCAGCGAATTAGTTTGAAGTACTTGATGGTGCACTTTGGTACCCACATTGACTTGGTTGTTTACCACATTCGTCATTTGTTCCATTAACATGATCATTTTTGTTGTGTCCTTGAGCAGCCCCTATATGGGCCACTAGGAGCATCAGCAGGTACAGCTCCCCCAGCCTTACTTGGCACCTCTAGTTTTGGAGTTCCACCACAACCACCTCAGCAGTTGTATCAGTCATCTGCACCTCCAAGTATTTACTTCTGTCCTTATTACAATCTCTACAACGTTTCTCTTTCTTATTATTTGTGCTTTGCTAATTTGTGGTTCAACTTCAGACCATTACATGATGCAGCAAGTTAACATGGCTGAGCAGCTACCTAATAGCATGCTTCCAATGTGAGTTACTGTTGTATTTTGCACATCTCCTAAGTTGAACACTTGAAATATGTAGTGCTAGATATTTGCATACGAGCTGAGTTTAATTATCATTTTTTATTAATCTATATCACATCCCTGGTTGGTTATTAAGTCGTAAACTCGAGTCGAGTCGTGATGCTACCGACTTGGAGATTAGTCGTGACTAATCCCGACTAGTCGTCGACTACTCTACTACTACTTGCTTGTTGCTCAGATTGAGAAGTCATATATGAGGGATCCAACAACACCAAATCTCATCCAAGAGTTTGCTTGTGAGTTTGCATGACAGCATCTAGCTGTGTATATTTCCTCTTTCTGGTTTTGTTGGTGTGATTTTTCATCTTTTTTTTCAAGTTTAAATGTTTTTGAAGTACTTTCGGTGAGACAATGAGTGGCATACAAGGGATGATGCAAACCTTCAGTTCAGTGGCATATAAGGAAATAATCCAATAACATTGATGTGCACATTCGAACGACTAGTCGTCGACTAGTCGGCAAGTCGAACGACTAGCGCAGCTAGTCGAGTCGACAGCACTAGCCGGTGTCTGTGTGCCGACTTGTCGACTAATCGACGATTATTCGCGATTAGTCACGCGACTTAATAACAGTGCCCTGGTATGGAGTGTATTGTTAGAATAGGCATATTCTTTTGTATTTCCTTGTATGTGTAGGACATATTCTCTTATACTCTTTATATATACTTCATATTGGGCCTTATGAATACACACACAATATTCATAACATAATATTAGAGCAATGTTACTAACCTGGCTCCTTCCGCTGCCATTCCACCACCACTTCCGTTGTCGAACCATTGCCGCGAGAAGGTCGCCGCCCGCAAGGCCGTCGCCCGCCGGAGTTGTCGCCCGCAACGTTGCTGTCCCTGGCCGCTGCCTCTGCCATCTGCCATTTGCTGCCGCGGAGGGTCCATGCAGTCGCCGTTGCATTGATGAGGAAGACTGTCGCCGTAAGGAGAAGGCCGCCACTCTGCGCCGCCACGGTAGCCGCCGATGCTCGCCGCAGCGCTCGCCGCGTCGATCTAATCCAATCCAGGTTGGTTTCTATAGCAAGTAGAGTTATCCATAAAAAAGCGTCGATCTAACTGCCGCGTCGTCTAGCGTCGCCTGTTAGACTTCGTTGCCTTGATTGCCGTGCCATCTAGCACTGTCTATTGATGGCTTTTGTTCCATCAACTGCGATCTTATTCTCGGGAACAAAATTCCATAGGACAAACAGTAGGCCGTGGTCTTCACTCATGAAGATCACGCTTGATGGTCTCTGCCTTTGGGGAATATCATTGGTGCACGACCTTATCTGCCATTCGCCAGTTTAACCTCCTCCTAAGTAGCCTACTTTTGCACTATCTGCAGAAGATGAGGATGCCTTCCCTAGGTCTGTCTCTAGTGGTTCCTTCTGTACCCCCGTCTCTTTGTGTTGCCTCCTGCAGCATCGCCTCTTGTTCCTGCAGCACCACCATCTTGTTTCTCTAGTATTCACTATTCTAGGCGTCTTCGTCCTTTACCAACCGCCTCTCCTGGTATCTTACCGACACCGACATCTGATCCTAATGATGCTCCTTGTTACGTCCTTCATGATCGGATATCCCTTCGGTCTCCTGATCGTCTTGGTTTTGCTCCAACAGCTCATGCTCTCTCTATCACTGAGCCTAGTTCTTATCGTGAGGCTGTTCCTTATTCTGAGTAGTAGCTCGCTATGGCAGAGGAGCTTGATGCTTTTCGGTGTATGGAGACTTGGGATATTGTACCAACATTTGTGCATGCTCGTCCTATCACGTGCAAGTGGCTGTACAAGATTAAGACCTGGTCTGATGGTACTATCGAGCGCTATAAGGTTCATCGTGGCTTCTTCTGTATGTGGATGACATGTTTATTACTGGTGATGCCGTTGTTCATCACATATGTGAAGAACCATCTCAGTGAGTAGTTTTTGATGACAGATCTTGGTTCTCTTACATACTTAGGATTGAGGTCACTTCCACGCTTGAGAGCTACTATCTCGTCCAGCAGAAGTATGTCTAGAATCTTCCATTTTGGCTTGACTAACACTCGCACTGCTGAGACTCCTATGGAGTTATCTCTTTAGCTTCGAGTCACCGATGGTGATCTTCTAGAGGATTCTACTCGATATCGTCTTTTCGTTGGGAGTTTAACGTATCTTGTGAGCACTCGTTCTGATATTGCTCATGTTCATATCTTGAGTCAGCTTATGGCTCGTGCTATCCACTTTCATTACAGTCACTTTCTTCGCTATTTGCGTTGGGCTATTTCTCGTCGTTTGTTTTTCCTAGCTCCAACTCTCTACAGCTTCAGGCATACTCCGATGCGACCTAGGCTAGTGATCATTCTGAGTCATTTTCTTTCTGCTTACTATGTTTTTCTTAGCTTCTCCCTAATTGCTTGGAAGACAAAGGAGCAGACTGTAGTTTTTCGTTCGAGTGCTGAGACTAAGTTGGGAGCTATGGTTATTTGGTTGAGGTGGCTACAGTGATACAAAAGGCGGCCTAGGCGCCGCCGAGGCGCGCTAGGCGGTGGGCGGCTGCCTGCCATGACTTGGCCCCCTACGGAGGTCAGGCGGCTAGGCGGTACAGGCGGTCATGCGGCGTGGCGGTCAAAGGCGGGCGGAGGCAAAAGGAAAGCTAGGGTTGGAAAAGGGAGACTTATAGAGCCGACGTCCAGATTCCCACGCACGGCCGTTGAACCGCCGGATCCTCCGCCTCGCGTCCTCCCCGATTGGCCGAGCACCGAGCTTCTCCTCCGCCTCTAGCCTCCCTTCACGGATTATCCCATGTCTTGCACTTCCTCCTCCGCCTCCTCCGCTCCGGCCTCCTCCTCCGCCTCCATTGGCTACTGGGAGATCCGTGAGGAATCCACTGGGGTCGGAGGGCGCGCGCCGCCGCAGTCGTATGGGGACTCGGGGACGGGAGACCGAGAGATTGAGAGGAGTGGAGCGGCGGAGGAGGCGACTCGCATGATCGCGACCGAGAGCAAAGGCGGAGGCGAGAGACGAACTGGGGAGACGGATTGACCGAGAGCGGCGAGGCGGCGATTTAGAGGAGGGCTCGACCGCCGCGGTGATGTGTCGGTAGTCGGTTGGAGCCATTTGTCGGCGCGGGGAGACTGATGGATAGATGGACTGAGTTTATTTTAATTAGTGAACTAATTTGATGGAATGATGATGTATCATAGACTGCCATATACTTTTATAGTTTTATTAATACTTTGATAATCATAATGTCTTGATATCGTCAGTAGGACATCATGCTACAGTCGGCCGCCTAGGCGCTAGGCCCCTGCTTGCCGCCCGCCTAGCGCCTACTTGAACACTGGGTGGCTACTTACGCATTTTAGAGTGCGTGTAATGGGACCTACAACTTATGTCTGACAGTACATGTACTATCAGTATTGCCTGTGACCTAGTAAAGTATGAGCTCATAAAGCACATTGGTGTGGATGCTTCATATACTCGCCTACATGTGTAGGGGGAGTGCTTGTATTATAGTTTGGGTCCTCAAAGTTACAAATTGTTGACTTCTTCACGAAACCACAGACTAGGGTATAACATTTGTATTTTCTCTCCAAACAAAGTGTATGTGATCCATCATGAGTTTGAGGGGGTTAGAATAGGCATTCTTTTGCATTTCCTTACATGTGTAGGGCATATTCCTTTGTAAAGTTCCCTTGGACTCTATATATACTGCCTATTGAGTCTTATGAATATACATACAATATTCATAACATGTATCACATAGAAACAACCTTAAAATAGAAGAATTAGAATTTGTCAATCTTGTCCATTGGATCAGATTCGATGGTTGAGAATCAACAATTGAAGGCCACCAACTTGCAGGGCAACCCCGGGAATTTTTTCACCTTTATTCTACGAGCCATCTACCTTCTAGTGGCATGGACAGTCCTTGTTTGCATCTTTACATCAACCTCTTCTTCCAATTCAAGAGTAGTTCCTACAAGATACATTCCTTCCCTGGTAATTGGGGTTCTAACTTCTAAGGGCCCTTCAACTATATTTAGTTCCTTTCCTTAGCATGATATAAAACGTCCCAATACACAATACACAAGATACATACTACCAGTGTTACATTGTGCATTTTTGTTTGTTTCAACAATCAACACTGATGTCTGACTTGTGGCATCACAGGCAACAAGGAGGGTTGGATTCCTTCAATATGGGTTTTGATCAACAGGCTGCTCCCAGATACTCCCAGCCAAGCACCTCACCTTCCTATGGCTCTGTTGGGGGGAATCCTTTTGGGTAAGAAACTTATCAAATGTGGGCATACCAACTCACCTGTTGTTTTGGAGTCTTATGCATCTTCGGACAAGGGTTTGCGGTGCCCAGTGAGACCAGAATGCATCAAAGCCCTCGAGAGAATCAGAGAACTTGTTTCATACGACTGGTTGTGTATTTGTGGACTCTAGTTCCCTGTAACTTGTTCGGAAAGGACGATGATCGCATATATCTCTTGTCTGGGCATAAGCATCAGGAGCAAGAGTTCTGGGGGGCTTCCAGCCCTATTGTCTTGTATATTTTTAATGTGGACGATAATCAGACTATAGGGTGCGTTCTTTTCTGCTGCGGTTGATACCTTTTTGTCTTAGCGCTAATACTTGCACGAACGAATCGAATGTTGATAAGTTATTTTGAAAAGGTTGTTTCAATAAGTCATTTTGAAAAGGTTTTGAAAAGGTGGTGAAGATGCTGTTTTGTTTGTTTGTTAGAGAAATCTACAAGTTGAAAAGAATGAGGCTATAATCTTTGAGATGTATAATTGTGATTAATCGAAATGTCCCCTTGAGCTATTATATTGCATATGGTTTCGTGGTACTTTCTCAGATCTCTCTTCATTTTTATTCCTTTTCGGAGAGGATCATTTTAGACTTTAGTTCTTATGGGGGTCAAGGCTACTGAAGGAACTAGCAAGTGAATGCCTCAGTCCGGGGCTGATACGAGATCCGACGGCCAGGCCTGGGCCAGCTCGAATCCGATTAAATTTCACTCCATGTGATACCGGATCTGCCTATACACGGCCCATGGCTAAGTTTAAGCCCGGATCTGCCTATACTACAGCCGCACAGGTATAACACGAATGACACAGAGCTCCCACCAAGTCCAATGTACTGTCTTCCAACCATTTTGAGGTTTACATCACGGGAGTAGGGACGGGAGAAAACGTTCCCAAACCGACAGGCGACTGCCCTATGTACTGTGTAACATATAGCACCTCCAATCCCCAATCAAATTCAACGTCAAAAAGAGGAGTCTCATATCCCCTGTAATAAAACATCCCGAAAACCTACAGACCAGGCCTCTGTAAAAATGGAGTGCAAAATTTTCTACCTGACTCAAGGGCAAAGTGCTGAGTAATTGTTGTCGAACTTTGTAATCGGATAGGCCAGTCCTAGAGCACATCCAATGTTTATACAAACGAAGAAAGACAGCTTTTACATGGTATCGGACTCTCGGTAACAGTCAGCAACCTGCAACACGAAAATACTGTATAACTAAAACACAATGACTCGAGAAAATGAATATCCGAGATAAATGACTATCTGTGTACTGTGCAATTGGAAGAACACTTCACCTTTACAAACTAAACCACTGAAGCAGGCTGCTGTCCAATTATCCACTATTGGTCAGGAGTCAGCACTGCAAAAAGATACGACAACCATTAGAAACATTCTGTATCCAGTCATGTGAGGCGAAGATCTACTTTGAAAGGTTGAGTGGGTCTCATGTCCAAATACCATTTAAACAAAACTGGTCAAAGCAGCAGATTAACTAGAATTCCAAAATAATGTCCATACAAGAAACTATAACTGATCCCTATGTCAATTTAGTTTGCCCATCAAAAACTCCGTTCGTTTACCACATATATATATTGCGCACAATCAATCAGGGAAAGATATCAAGGAAGCACACACTTTTTTAGTTAAATAGCCCAAGGGAGGAAGAGAAGAATTGGCCTTGGAGTTATTTATTTATTTATTTTAGAAATTGTTTGGCTAGTTTCATAATCAAATTGATGGAACTTTTAAGTCGATCAAAACTCCCTGAAATGCCCCATGCAAACACTTGAATATCGAGCCAAGTCAAAGCCCAAATGGCAACTGGTGAGGCAACTGAAGATAAAGGCCAGCTGGTGTGGCAACTGAAGGATTTATATATGTCCAGAATAGACACTATTATCCAGCAGCAGGTTTTCCCTAAGATCACTGGTGCGCTGGGTGAAAATACCAGGACAAAACGGATTTAGGACTGTACACTTGCTCAACTACAGCTTTTATGCTGATGGTTCTTCATTGTTCGTACCCCACTGTTCCTCACTATCATTTCCATTAACAATAATATTGCCATCAGTTGAATCATCAGCCTCAACCTCAACAGCATCTTCTTGACTCTCTTCTACTCCGTCATCCTCAATAACCTGTTGAACCAGGATTGGTGTTATCATTTGTCCAAGAATAGAGAATGAAGAGAAGCTAGAAGAAAGTGGTTGTAGCAAAAATAATGAAAATCTTCAAAGCAAAGTGAAACAATAAGTCTTTAAGTTTAAATAGAAGTGCAGAAATACATGTACAACAGACTAATCGCAGGAATTCTCATTAGAATGCCGGTACTAATGGTTACACCTGTTCCAATTAATGGTGGCCCGTTTAGCCCAAGTGCAGTGGTAGGATTAGTACCACATCAAGAGTTTAAAGTGTAGAGTAGTAAAATACAAATGCTTGAGGATCCAAATGCAACAAGTTTTGTCACTAACAGCTGACAATTGAATTTCATGGCACGGACCATGATTAGCAAATTTTTCAATGTTTGGTTTTATACCCAACTCTAATTGACTATGAGTTGGTTAGTTTTACACCGTTGCAAGTGGCTCAGTTGTTTCTACTTGGGTGATTTTTGGGAATACCATGACCGATTTTCAAATACACTAAGAACCATGTAAAGAGTCATATTAATGAACAATTATGCAAAACTCATACCCACAGGTTCCTGAACGAGCCTATTAATTTGCAACAATAATGTGCGCATGATTGATTAGTTCATTCAGTATTTATCAGATATGTCTAATTTTGTAGGAAGCGCATGTGTTATCTGTTTCACACGAACCCATCATAAATCAACTACTCCCTCCGTTAAAAAAATGATGTTTTAGAAAGCGTGCAGTCAAATTTCCTTAACTTTGACCACTAATATATAAAAAAAACTATTTGGATTGGTCATGTGAAAATGATATCATTAGATTAGCCATGGAAAATATTTTCATAATATAACAATTTTATATTATTTTATGAACATATTCATCTAAAAAGTACTGATCAAAGTTGTACGTTGGAGACCGTATTGATGTCCAAAACATCATACATTCTTAAACTAACAGAACGTCTTTGTTGTATATGGTGCTGTCAAAAATTTGTAGGAATCAACTGGCTGTGTGAAGAACTCTCTTTTGAAAGAGTAATACCTCGTGAACAGTATCACCATTTTCATTTGTTAGCGCCTCTGCTTGATGTACATCATCCTCTTCATGTACATGCATATTTTTGAAAACTTCCACCAGACTCTCATTGGACCTTTCAGCATGAATCATGTACTCCTCAGCAGGTGGATAGATACCCCTAATCAAATAAGATTTTGTCAGAACAACAGTAAGTGAATAGCTTTAAAAAAGAGAATTGACACCACAGTAAATGAATAGCTTTAAAAAAGAGTATTGACATCATTTTCGATTTCATCAGATGTGTCCAATTAAAACTTCACAAAATGACATATCTTTATAAAGATATAAAAGAACCAAAACCTCTTGGGAGCAACAGTAGCTTCTACATTGAGAGCAATCTGCCAGTCTTCAAATAAGTTTGGGTACTCGTCAGGATCTGCCAATGACTCTGCTGCTTTTGGGTTTACCTATAAAAAGCACCATCATTTAGTAAAACATAGCCCCTGGAAATTAAAGACAGTGCAGCATAAGTCTAAACATGAGAGAAATCAACTACTAGAAGATAACAAGCATGATTTTAGCCAGTTTTTGCATCCTCACCCAAATAATACACCAGCACCCTGAACTTAGTGTATTAAAGTTAGCTGGTACATTGTGCTTGTTGGACTTGAAACATCATTACAGGTCAATCAGCATTACCGCTAGCAATGGATCGAATACCAAGCAACAATTCCATGCTTGAATGTGCAAACTTAAGTTGAAGAGACAATTTGTGCTAAGGAGATGTGTGCACTAGCATCAAGTTATTATAATGAAACTCTCGAAAAAGATTTAGCATGGGACTGAATAGAATAAAGCAAAGGAGATTTTATAGGACAGAAGATACTTTTTGGAGATCCTTTTTCCATAATGCTACAATCGCAGGGGCTTTGCTCGGAAGATAAGATCTCGCCATCAATGCAGCTTCCGGAATACGATTGCTGTATTGCAAGAGGTAGCATGATCAACATAAAAAAAACTTGTTTGAACAAGCATTGTAGAAAATAGGACAGTCTCACCAAAATGCCTATACCTTTCAATTAACAATTCAAGGCATTCTTCCAATTTTCCTAGCATGAAGAAACAAAGGAACGCAACATTGTTCTTTCCTTGTTCTTTAGCCGTAGATGCCAATTTTGTTATCCCTTCAGCATCCCCAAGGGATGAATACAAAAGCAATAAACCACTGAGGTCCATAGCGTGTAGAAGACACTCCTCTGCCATCTCAAGCTGCAGAAAGTTGTATGACATGTAAGAACAAGAGTATGCGACTTGAAGTCAAATGTTTGCATCCTAGTGCAATGCAGAAACATAACATGGCAAAGTAATACTTCTACACAGAATTCTATTTCTTAAAACTAAGATCGAAAGAGCACAAGTTGGATGCTAGTAATATACTTCTGATTCAAGCATAATGCTTAGCAACAAGCAAAGCACCTCCTTCCCATCAAAATTGTAGTATAGTATTTCTGTTTACAAATGTCCTCATATTATCAGGGTTCGGTTTCCCGGCGGTTACCGGCCGGTAACCGCCGGTAACCGGAAAACCCGGCTGGGTCCGGGATTAAAAAAACCGACCGAAATATGAAATTCGATAATTTGAATTTGTAGTTGCACTGTAGCCTGCATTGGATGCTTACTAATCTGATTGGGAGCATGTAGGGTCCATGGGGCTTTTGCTTGTGAAGGGTGGAGTTTTCTGCATGTGGGGGAGAAAAAGTCTTGAGGTTGCAGCAGTGAATCACATTATTGAGACTTTGAGAGCAGAAGCAAAGCAGGAGGGAGAGGAGAAAGCAGCAGCAGCAGCAAGCAGCGAAGCAGCAGAGCAGCAAGCAGCAGCGAAGCAGCAGAGCAGCAAGCAGCAGCAGCAAGCAGCAAAGCAGCAGATCTGCAGCAGCCAAGCAGCAGCAACCGAGTTTCCACCGGTTTTTCCGGTTTTCGACCGGTTACCGGTCCCCTCCCGCTTCCTCCAAAAAATTCATTTGCCAAAATTTAACCGATTTTTCACCGGGTTTTCCGGTAACCGGCCGGTTTCCGGTACCGCTCGGCGGCCGGGATTTGGCCCGGTTCCGGTTTTCTGATCCTTGCATATTATATTAGATCGTTTTCTCCCTGGTCATAGTTATTAACTCATGCATTTATTAATAATTAAGAAACTCAAATCCTATGAGAGAACAATCCCAATTCATTAGCACAATATATAGTGAGCATACAAGATAACTGATACACCTAGTAGCTGTACCTTTCCAGTTGACATAGCTAACTCCCCTAGCTGCTTCCACTTGGACTCACTTTGCACCTCAATAGCAATTGCCTGCAAAGCAGCTGCTATTAAGAATATTTGAATATAGGAAGAAACTTTCTTGGAAATGTGAAAAACAATATATAATCAACTATGCCTTTGCAACATCAACTCGACCAAGCTGCACTGCCACGTCAAATCTGTAATTAGAGTCTGTTGCTATCTCAAGGGCTTCCTCCAACATGCCCCGTGATTCCAAGAAACGTGCCACACTGCAAATAAAAGGTTATCTTTGTATGCTGAAGCCTGAGTTGCAGAGTACAACAATTAGTAGAACATGGGGCACCTGTCATATTGTTCCTTTGGTATAGATGGTAAAATAGCATTTGCACGATCGAAATCCCCACGCATTACAAGTGTTTTATACTCAATCAAACTAAGGAGTAAAGTGTACCCCACAACACTGCAATAAGAAAACATGTTAGCCTCAGAAGTTCATTGTGGGTTGATACCATAAAGGAATATCAGAGCAACAAAGATAAAACTCACTTAAATTCCTTATCAATAAGATAGACACGGCTTTGGTTAGCAAGATATCCTAGTAAATACATGGGCCGATCCAAGTGAAACAAGGTCGTGACCTGTAACACATTGAATGGTTATAACTAAAGAGATAGCACTGGTAATGAATGATCTAACTGAAAGCATACATAAGAATGTCTTTATATATGATGGAACATTCACCTCTCCTCCTACACAGTAATTAAGCCGCAATGAAGAATTATTGTAAATAAAACAATCGCCAACCCATAGCCCAGTTCGGATGCGTTCATTGATCTCATGAAGCAGTTCAAAGGCATCTTCCACACCTTCCTCACCAACTGAACCTCCTCCATCAAAATGAGAAGAAACTACATCCCTCTGGAAGATAAAAAGTTACTGTTGTATTAATACAGTTATATTAAAAAAAACACTTTCATGTAAGAGTTGGGTGTAAGAGCTGCTGTTGTATTTAACACAACAAAAGAAAAAATGTACATAAGCAGCAGATGTAACAGAACTGACAAACTGTATAAAAGCAACAGAGTTTACAACAAAACTCACATTGTACTTCAAAATGTAGAATGATGAATCACTTGCAACTGTCACTAAATCACCACTGTCAGCCCAGTAGAGATTCTACAACAGAGAGAACAGACATTTTTAGTGGCATAACATTCCAATGACATGAAAAACAAGTTTGAATCCATGAAGCAACAAAATTAACTCACTTTCACATTGACATCAATTCGACGTATCAACCTGCATTCCGCCCAGTTGTAAAAGCAAATGAAGTCATTTGTACACATAGCCAGTAATACTCCACCAAATATACGTTCTGCAGAGAATGTTGGTCTTATACTTTTCCTCTCCTGAAATTGTCAGCTCCCATTATCAGATTACGTTTCAGGAATTATAGTAAAGGAGATTAACATATGGAAGATAGGCGGGTTCTTTTTGGCTTATACATGGCTTATGCTCGAACTGTCTACAGTAACTAATTTCTAAACGGTGTGTTTTTTCAAGAGAGCCAATAGGAAGATTGTAGTAAAAAGTGTACTGAGTTCAGTTGTAGCAGCCAAAATCGCATACGACTATTTTTCTATGTGTACTACCTCTTACGAATAGCCAGAATTCAAATATTTAAGCTATAAGCCATAAGCTATCAGCCCAAAAGAACCCACTCATAATATGCTAGTAACTAAATGTTCAAGTAACATCTTGATCCTGAAGTAGGATAAAGTACTTAATATCCCATATTCACATCGCAGTTTACATAAGAACAAAGGATATTAACATATGAAATATAATGTGTTGACTACTAAATGTTCAAGTTCGCAGTCTGATCCTGAAGCAGTAGCACAAAATAATTGTGCATATCCTATATTTACTTTGCACTTTACATAAGAATTACTCTGTTTCATAACAAAAGGCCCCTTTCCATTTTTCACACAGATTAAAGAATGATGAAATCTTTGAAAGATGAGAAAAAAGAGACATGCCTACCCCTATTAACATAGGGAATCAATTGCTCACTGCCATCTCTCTAACTATTAATCTAGGCGTAGTAGGCAAAAATACTCTATGTTCCCTCAATTTCTATGCGGAATTGAGGACACTATATTTTGATACAAGGCAAGAGGCAAACAAACATTGTATTATGAAACAGAAGGAGTAATGATTAACCTATTATTCGTTGATATCATTAAATTGCAGGAATTATGGTTTCATGTATGAAGATGACTACAATATAGGGAATATATGCATGATAAACAAGCATGATGTTTGTTATCTATAGAAGTTTATCAAAGAGATCCCCTACTGCTGTATAAAGATAATTAAACAAATCAATAGTAAGGAAAATCAAAACAAGTTATATTGAATACAAACCTGAAAATTTTTACTGTATATCTTTATCCTCGAGGTGCTTTCTCTGACAGCAAATTCCCCATCAGATGACCAAACGAATTCAAGTGCAGACCCAAAAGATCTATTTCTCCATGCTAGCGCTGTGTATATTATGTATTCTCCATCTCCACATACAACAACAAATCTCCCGTTCGGATTGTGCCTTAAGCTCTGAAATGAATTATCAATATTAGTCACTTGCTAATGAAAACTAGAACAAAGGACAGGTACAACTAAAAAAATCTTGTTTCACCAAGAAAACAAAATCCTGTTAGTTCACAGTAACGTTCAATGTTGTTCATAAGAATTTGTTACTGGTCATAACATCCTCATGAACATTTTTTTAACCCAAAAAGTTTAGTTTCAAAACCAACACTTTCAGTTCCATAATTGAGTTACTACTAACCAGGAACCTTATACATTTCATTTTAGTATTTGAGCTTAATCATACTGCAATAACAGAATATCCTTATATAAAAGTGTGGTTAAACAAAAATTAACCCACCAACCCCGCAAATTTTAAAATAAATAAACAAATAATATTTCAACATGCATGATGTAATGATGTATTGCAACATGAATCTTGTATTAAATACAAAAAAAAGAACTTAACCAGAATCTTGGGACTCATTTGCAAACATCTAGTTGACTCATGGTGAAGAGCATCACTATGTGAATGACATATTCATTTAGATATAGAATATGAACTTACATGTGGGTAAAGATCACAGCTTCCCAACTCCTTCACTGCCAACATTAATCGCTCACCATCTGCAATCTGACAAATGACAAAGGTTAAAGAACATACATAAAGCCTATAACAAACTTAAGAAGTTTTCAATACATTAACATGGTGAACAAGGACAACCTCAATGTCTGCACCAACAGTCTTGATATTAACAGTTTGGATTTCATTATGTTTTGCCCATATGATTTTTCCACTGCTGTCCATGCTAGCAACAGGAACTTCACGGCCAATTTTTATCATAATTGTCCCTTCATCGTATCCAATCACAACCCTACAAAAAATAAGGTATTCTGTGTCACTAGCTTAGCTTGTGGAGGAAAGAACAAGTTGTGCAAGCATGAAACATGACATGTTTTGGTGAAGAGCAAAGTCTGGAACAAACAGTTTAGCAGACAAACAAAGATGTTGTCGCATTGTAGGAAGGCCCCGTTTGGCCGGGCTTCGGCTTTAGTTGTTTGGGCTTCGAAGCCGTTTTCCCGGCCAAACGCGCGGACTTCGAAGCCTAAAAATGAACTACGAATTTGAAGCCAAGCCCAAAATGAACTACGAATTTGAAGCTGGGATTTCCTAACTTCTCATGAACCCAGACTTCAAAGCCAGAAAAGGAGAAGCCGAGCTTAGCCAAATGGGGCCGAAATTGTGACACAGAGAATAAATATGCCAAAATACTTATTTCCTCCGAATGGTTGAGGAATAAATGTAAGAAGTACAAATCTGTATGTGGTGTGGCTGGACTGTTGGTGTGTGGGGAGCTTCAATAGTAGATAAGAAGACATGATTGATGATATTCAGTCTTAGCATTCGAATAGCACAAGTGCAAAAAAATTTCATTACCTTCTTGACCCCTTCATGTATCCTAAAGCCCAAACTCTCTCATGGGCGTAGTTAAGAGTGTTCTCAAGCCTGTCAGTGCATCAAGCAAAGTGTTATTAACTTGTTCAATAAGAACAGAAAGAATTAAATGCTTGACAAAAATGGAAATCCAAAGTATAGAAATAAGATTAAGGCTGAAGTTCACTACCAAGTTGGCAAATGAATATACAGTAACCTATTCATGACGGTGTCATTCATCTAAATCATAAGCAGAAAGTATTATTAACTTGTTTAACAAAAATGGAAATCCAATGTGTTATTAACTTGTTCAATAAGAACAGAAAGAATTAAATGCTTGACAAAAATGGAAATCCAAAGTATAGAAATAAGATTAAATCTGAAGTTCACTGCCAAGTTGGCAGATACATATACAGTAACCTATATTCATGATGGTGTCATTCATCTAAACCATAAGCAGAAAGCAGCAGTTTTCCATAAATTCTGATGTAGAATGCTAATTTCATAATTTTGTAACAATTCAAGAGATTCTTTTTCTAATTACACCAATTTTGCAAAAAGTTATAGCTCCAAGAATTTCTTTTTTTCAGCACTACAAGAAAACGATAGCTTCAAGAATTGTCTTGTTCTCAATGCCTCCTATTTATAGGAATTAATCACTTCAACAATGGCTAATGGTTATAGCCTTATAGGGTATTCTAGTCACATATTTCATGATAGTTTAATGATCAACCATAACCACCAGCTCTGATACCAATCAGGGCAGGGTTATTGGGCGGGTTCTTTTGAACTTAAAGTTAGCTTATACTTGTACTGTTTATAGTAACTAGCTTTTAAACAATGTGTTTTTTCAAGGTGGAGTCAATAGGAAAATTGTAATAAAAAGTGTGCTGAGTTTAGCTGTACCGGCCAAAATCATATGCGACTATTTCTCTCTGTGTACTGCCTCTCGCGAACAGCCAGAATTCAAATATTTAAACTATAAGCCATCAGTCCAAAAGAACCCACTCATTATATCAAATATTTCCATTTTGTTAATTCCTACTTCTAGTCGACATGTTTTCGCCCTGTGCTACCCATCGTTAGTCGTATAGAAGGACTGAGTTGTAATACAAAATCTAGGTCTAAGTGTAAGTGTGTAACTCATCACTCAAATCTACAATTAAAGCATGTAACGTACACTACAGAAAAAATTAATAAATCTACACACTGACAACTCAAAAAAATATGTAGAAGAAAAATAGAAACTACAACCAGTAATATCACCATTGGATGTGACTGTTGTGGACGCATTTGTTGGCAGGACTTACCAACGGCGCCGCCACAACTCACAGCCAGCAACCGGTCAAGCGACAGCAGACGCAGAAACCTGTCCGGTGCGTGACCTGGGTGCATAACCGACTACAGGGTGGCAAGGGGATGTTTGGCTACAGGGAGGAAACGGCAAAGGGATCGGACTGCTGGCAGAATTCCACTCGAAAACAGCTAAGCAGATGCTATCTTTAGAAGTTGCTATCTATTATATAGATGAGTGTTTAGGGTTTATATACATACCATATTAGCCAAGATTGTTAGGAGGCACCCAATTTATATGAAGGGGCCGGAATACTTTGGGAGGCAATAAAGAATCAACTTAGTCTAATTCGGTAAGATGAGAACCTCTGCCGCAAGGGCAGAGGGTGATCTCTCCTTATCTATCCTTCCCCCAAACCCTAGCCACATCAAATTTGGTATCAGAGCATCATCCTGCAACCTGCGACCCACCTGTGACTTGCAGCTCGCCTTCGATCTGCAATCTGTGCACGCTGGCCGGCTGCGATGACCCTGCACCTGAGACCTGCAATCCACCGGCGACTTGCAGTCATCCGCCATGGAGGAAACTAAATCAATAGCAGACATCAGCAGACAGATGACGCAGCTCCGGCAGATCATGACCCAACAGCAGGAGAAGTTGGACGAGTTCGATAGGCATTGGGGTCCAAACCCGAGCCGCCGGACACAGAGGGCTGCAACGGAGGAAGACGGACTCAAGGATGGCTGCAGTTCGAAGCAAGGCGAAGGAAGCCGAGGAGTGCCCCATTTCCACAAACTTGCCTTTCCAATGTATGGCGGCAAAGAAGACTCATTACCATGGCTCAACCACTGCGAGCAATTCTTTCGAGGGCAACGTAGATGGAGGAGAAAGTGTGGCTAGCATCCTATCACATGACGGGATCCGAACAACAATGGTATTATCGCTTGGAGCGCAGTCAAGGAGTTCTGACCTGGCCTCGTTTTGTCGAGCATGTTAACCTCCGTTTTGGGCCACCCATACAGAGTAATCCACTTGACGAGCTCATACAGTTGCGGTGCACAAGCACGGTGGATGAATACCAAGAGAAGTTCCTCTCCCCCGATGTGAAGAGATGACGGAAAAACAATAGGTGCAGATTTTTACTTGTGGACTTCGTAACCCTCTGCGGACAGATGTGGAACTACAAAATCCCTCTACATTGGAGATGGCAATGAGCCTAGCACGAGCTTATGAGAAACGGTTGGAACTCAATGAAGAAGATGACATCAAGGCAGGAAGCAGACCACCGGCAGCAAGCAGACCGGCTATGAACAGCCGGGGGCCCCTGAACAGCATTGCTATGGCAGGCAAAGGAGTGCAAGGAGGACTGATCCCACCCGTGGCCAAGACCATAAATACAACGGCTGTCGACTCCAACACCAAGGCACCCAACTCGCGATTCCGTCACTTGACCAGGGAGATGGCTGAACGGCGTATGAAGGGGTTATGTTTCAATTGCCCGGAAAAAATTTCAAGTAATCACGCGAGTAAGTGTTCGATGAAAGGCATTTACTTGTTAGAGCTCGAGGATGGGGATGATCCGGAAGACGGTGATGACTGATGAGGATGACATACAAATCTCATTACACGCTCTCACAGGAATACGGGCGAACAGAACGATGCAGTTGGCACTTATAGCCAGCGGTCTGGAATGGCGAGCACTGGTGGACTCCGGTTCAACCCACAACTTTGTGATGGAGGAAACAGCGCGCCGACTAGGTCTACCTTCAACCATCAGCAAGACCATTAAAGTGGCAGTTGCCAATGGTGATAAGGTTGACA
The DNA here is from genome assembly GCA_036346245.1 of Bonia amplexicaulis. Lineage (NCBI taxonomy): Eukaryota > Viridiplantae > Streptophyta > Magnoliopsida > Poales > Poaceae > Bonia > Bonia amplexicaulis. The sequence goes on from CM070740.1 coordinate 13,855,959, forward strand.
GCCTCGAGTTGCCTCCAGGAGTTCAGATCCGAATTGGGGATGAAGTCTTCTCTCTTGATTTTTATGTCATCCCGCTAGCTGGATTCGATATGGTCCTTGGCGTCCAATGGCTGCGCACACTTGGCCCGACTGTGTGGGATTTTGAGCTCTTGATGATGTCTTTTTGGCACATTAATCACACAATGATATGGAAGGGGCTGCAGACCGGTAGTACAACACGTCCTCACACGGTGCTAATGGCATCTGATGAGCTCATGACTTCCCTCCTCGACGAGTTCGCACATATCTTTGAGGAACCGCGAGGACTGCCACCCCACCAACCTTGTGATCACCATATTCACCTTCGGCCTGACACTGAACCAGTGGCGGTTCGTCCTTACCGTTACCCCCAACTGTTGAAGGATGAGATTGAGCGGCAATGTGAGGAGATGTTTAAGCAAGGAATCATCCAGAATAGCACTTCGTCATTTTCTTTGCCGGTCTTGTCGGTTCACAAGAAGGACAATTCGTGGCGCTTCTGCATGGATTATCAGGCCCTCAACGACAAGACAGTGAAGGATAAATTTACCATCCCAGTGGTTGATGAGCTTTTGGATGAGCTAAAAGGTGCATGCTTCTTCACCAAGCTTGATTTGCGCAGTGGGTATCACCAGGTTCGCATGCACCCCTCGGACATTGAGAAGACGGCATTTCGCACACATCAAGGTCACTACGAGTTTGTGGTTATGCCGTTCGGTCTGACCAATGCACCTGCTACATTCCAAGCGCTTATGAATGAGGTTCTTAAACCATATCTTCGTCATTTCATGCTTGTTTTCTTTGATGATATCTTGGTCTACAGCTCGTCGTGGGCAGAGCATTCCAACATGTCCGAGCCGTCTTGCAGCAATTGCGTCAACATCAGTTGTTCCTCACGCATTCTAAGTGTCAATTTGGGGAAGCTTCAGTGGTGTATCTTGGTCATATTATTTCTGGACAAGGCGTGGCCATGGATCCTACAAAGATAGAAGCCGTCGAGAGTTGGCCGACCCCCACGACAGTCTGGGCTTTGCGGTAATTTCTCGATCTTACCGGCTACTACCGCAAGGTCATCAAAGGGAATGGCGAGTTGGCCGGTCCACTTACTCGGTTGCTCAAGAAGGAGGGATTCGTGTGGTCTTCTGCAGCCGATAAAGCCTTTCACGCCTTAAAGGCAGCTCTCACTTCGGGTCCCGTATTACAGCTTCCGGATTTCCAGAAAAGCTTTTTGGTGGATTGTGACGCTTCGGGATCAGGATTCGGCGCCGTCTTACACCAAGGGGCAGGACCCATTGCCTTTTTCAGTCGAACAGTCACTCAACATGCAAAGTTGGCGGCTTATGAGCGTAAATTATATAGATGAGTGTTTAGGGTTTATATACGTACCATATTATCCAAGATTGTTAGGAGGCACCCAATTTATATGAAGGGGCCAGAATACTTTGGGAGGCAATAAAGAATCAACTACTTCGGTTAGATGAGAGCCTCTGCCGCAAGGGCAGAGGGAGATATCTCCTTATCTATCCTTCCCCCAAACCCTAGCCACATCATGACTGCATAGATGTTAGTTTAAACACCAGATTTTCTGACACCACACTATTATTGTCATCTCCAAACATATCATACTATGAGCAAATTAGTAATGCGTACTCGAGTTCATTCAATCTGACTTAACAAAATCTACTGTCATTTTTAAGAAACAACTCAAGAATTAAACTCTTAAAACCACTGATGAAGGGGCACAGCTAAACCATAAATGAAGTAACATATAAGCACTATTATAGCTCCACATGATAAATTTTGCTTAAAAGTGCAAGATTTGGCCTCAAAAAGAAAAGACAGGCGACAGAGAAGGTGACCAACTAGATGAAAACCAATACCTGTAGGTAGTAGAGTGCCACAAGCGAACTGTCCCATCCTCTGAGCCAGTAATTATTATAGGTAGCTCTGGATGGAAACAGACAGCAGAGACATTATGTGCATGTCCTTCAAGTGTTTGAACACAGCTTTTTGTTTGGTAGTCCCAAACCTGATTCAACAAATTATGTCGTAACAATGTCCAATTTGCTCAAGTACAATTCAGTGCAGATGACACACCTTTGCAGTCTGATCATCAGAGCCAGTAATTAAATATGGCCGATCACCACCAGTAAAGTAATCAACACAGTTCACACCTTTTGAATGGCCATCTAATGTGAAGTTAGGATCAGCAGAACCGAGACTCCATATCTGAAATTAAATATTAGGATGTCACAGTCAGGCTCAGACCAAGATAATGTTAGTAAACAATACACAATTTTAGCCAACTAATATTTTTTGAAGGAGAAAACACAAACCTTTATTGTGCGATCAAGGGAAGCACTACCAAAAGTGTTGGTATCCTTTGGGTTAAATGTGACTTGCATCACATAGTGAGAATGTCCCTCAAAGATTTGAGTGCACACCCAGCCCTTATCCCAATCCCAAAGCTTAATCAGCATGTCATCGGATGATGACAGTACAAAAGGCTGGGTTGGATGAACAGCCACACACCTGATGTAATCAGAATGAGCTTCGAAAACCTTGACCTTATCCATTGTATTGTAATTGTACACACGGATGAACATATCATCAGCACCAGCAACAATCCATTGCTTTCGTGCAATAAATTTAGCCGAACGAACTGTAATTGACATGATTATATTAGCATGATGGTATATCAGGGAAGAGAAGAAAGCAGTAAGGTGGAAAAGCATACCTGGTAACTCTGTGACTTCAAATGATTTCACCATTGTCTGGGGATAAATGAATATACTTTCATCAGTTAAGTTTTAAGAACAACTGTACTGTCACATGTCTCAATTTAAGAAAAGATATTTTTATTTTCCATATCCTATGTCTTGTTTCCTTACAAATCCTGAATTCGCAATGTGCATGTTTCTCTTTTCTTCCATCCAGTACTGGAGTTTACTTTTGAGTTTTGCCTTTTTTCGTTTCTTGTATAATTGTATGTAGTCTGCAGACCTTTTACAAGTCCCACTTACATAGCTAACACTCATCCATCTCAATATCCATCTGGAAGGTCCTTGTTACTTTGGTCTTTACCAGTAGACTTTTTGAAAATGCCATTAAAGCCTTCTTTTCTGGGTTTTGTGTAATCAGTAATCCGTAAATATTCAACAATCCCTCTTTTTCCCTTCCAGGAAAACTCATTATCACTGGCACATCACCAAGTTCACTATTAAATACACCTTAAATCCAAATGTGCCTTGAGATTTATATATGTACAGAAATATCCATATTTCACTAGAAAAGTGAAGTACAATGTACAAGTAACAGCCAGTCATCATTGCATAAAACTTTCAACCAATTTAGCTGAAAGTTGCGAGAGAAAGCTAGTGTTTTACACGTGAGAACGTTCATGCGATTTACCTGAGTCTGGTAGTTCCAGATGCAGACACTCCCCGAGTAAAGGCTCGACAAAATCCTGTATCACACAAGAGAACGTTCATGCGATTTACCATGGTTTGGTCGAAGCATTGATCATTCACACATCATTTTTGTACCCAAAACCCAAATCATATTCATATGACACAAACTGCCCACTCACCATGGCTCTGTCGGATGCAGATCCACGGACTTGACCCTCTCCGACCTCTGCGAGAGCTTCCTCTGCTCCAACCAAACACACAACCAACATAAGCTAAACCACACCAAACATTAACCGCGTAGATACGCCACGAAGGAACAAATTAAGCAGATTCTAGTAAGAGGCATCGCGAGTACCTTGATATCCAACCGGAGCGGCTGCCACATCCATCACGGCCATCACCAGTTCACCACCCAGAAAAACACACGACAAAAAGGGAATCACGTCAGTACATAACGCACCAAAACCCCAGATCCGCGCGGAATTCGATATGTCTGCGGCGGATCTCGCCACGGCGCGACGTAGCCGTCGCGCGACACGAACGGGCCGAACGTCTTAGCCTAGCCGCGTGATCTCGCGATCGCGTTTGCGTCGAAGCAGCGAGGCGAGGCAGGGAGGAGGACGTTGGTGGAGAGGGCGGGAGAGAGGCACGTACCATGGTGGCGCCCGCGCGACGGGTACGGCGGCGACGCGGCGGTGGAGGCGGAGGAGGAGGAGGTGAGCGGAAACGGGAACCGCAGAGGCGAGGATCCTAGGGTTTGCGGGCGCAGGCGCGGGAGCGGGAGAGGCGGAGCCGCGCCGGTGGCCTCTCGCCGGACGGGGTGGGGGAAGGCGCCGCGCAGGGGAGAGGAGAGAGATTTGCTAATGGAGGGGAGGGTGGAAGGAGGAAGTGGGCGAGGTGGCAAACGGGTAAACGGGTCTCGGGGGTAGTAGTCTAGTAGGGGTGGATTGGATCCGAAGGTTGTGGCTTTTTTTTTCTACCCGATGTTGACTTTTCAAGTTCTAGGATCGGTTCTTTTTCAGCTTTTGATTTCAGTTTTTAATTTTCTATAATAACTAGCTTTTAAATAGAATATTTTTTTAATATGGAGTCTATTAGTTAATTGTAATACATACTGTATCGACTTTATCTATATCGGCAAAAACCGTACGTGGGCTTTTGTTATTCTGTAATATCTCGCACGAACAGCCCAAAAGCTACACGCCGCAGCTAAAAACCATAAGCCTTAGCCAAAAAGAACAGCCCCCTAGTGCTGACTTAGGGGTGATGTATTTAGCTGTGACAGATGTTAAAATAGATAGTAGTGCAAGAAATGATTTTTAGAATAAAGGTACGAGCAGTGAAAAAGGTTTGGGAGAGATGTTTGCGTGACACGGGAGCAAGAGAAGTGTGATGTGTAATACGTCCGGAAGCCCTATTTTATCCTCGTAGCGAGACGGGAACAAAAGTAGTATGGAAGCCATTTCCAAAAATCAGATATTCATATTACATTCTGGCTTCTCTAAGCACAGGCAAATACGAACACCCCTTAGGAGCTAAGCAACTTGGATTGTACTCTAAAGTTAGGCCCCAATCCAAACAATTTTTGCTTCTGGATTACCGTCTTTTTTTCTAGTTTTTTGGACTTTTTTGTTTTTTTCCTTTATTCTTTTGCATTGTCTATAATAATATAACTTTTTTATTTTTTAAATTTAATTACTTAGAAAAAATTAACAACTGCTACAGTATAAATTCAAAAAACCAGAAGCCTATAGCTATTTGGAGCACTACGTAACCTACTACTAGTAGTGTTTATGTCATATGGTCACACCTCACATAAAACATTAAGATGCCGCTAAAAAGTTATATTTGGTTTGTCGATGACTACGGGACTTATATTTGATTTGTGGACGACTACGGGTTGCAGGGGTGGATCTAGAATTAGCTTACGGTCTAAGCTGGATCAATGCATATCATAGATTAGATCTTTTGTACCATATAAATTTTACAATTTTCTACAGTGCTTTAGGGACTTTTGGTTATAGGCCCAGGTCTAAAGCCTGGGGCAGTCCTGGACCTAGATCCGTGCCTAACGAGTAGCACGTTGTTAACGTGGTTTTTGGATGTCACTCGTATCAATTGAGCGCCATTTTGGGGTAAATACTTGTTACAAGACCAAAGAAACAATGTCCTAGTGCATAGCATTATGTGGCTTATTTCTCCAGAGTTCAGGTGCAGTAGTTAGTGTGTTATCGGAATTGCTACGTGTACGACATGATTCATGTAGTACTTGTACAATCCTGGGGGCGGCGTTAGCGATCGGCTTAAGCATAGCCCTGCCGTTAACGGGCCTGTTCTTTTCCTCCGAAGCTGTTTTTAGTTTTTGCTATAGTACCTAACTTTCAAACAGTGTATTTTCTTAAGACGGGGTCTACAGGTTAAATGATCTACACGTTAAAAGCTCAACATTTGTACCTGCCAAAATCGCAAATGAGTATCTGTCTCTCCGTAATCTGTACCGTAAACAGCCAAAATTTAAAAATTTCAGCTAAAAGCCATAAGCCGCAGCCGAAAAGAACAGGCCCAACACTATCTTTAGAGATGCCATAAACAATGGCTCTTTTTTCCAGCTTTTAGCTTTTCTACGGTAACTAAATTCTAAATAGAATATTTTTTCAAGATAGGGTTTACTAGTTAATTATAGTACATACTGTACCGACTTCATTTATATTGACAAAAATTGCATGTGAGTTTATGTTACTCTGTAATTTCGTACACAAACAACCTAAAAGTCACAAACCACAACAAAAAATCATAAGCCTTAGCCAAAAAAAACATGCCAAATATTCAACAGATGTAATGCCAAAAGGACCACAGCTACTATTCCACTTCTCATTTGACCCCTGAATAGATGATTCAATTCAATCGTTAAAACCATACATACAATTGGCGCCAAAGTGTATAAAGCACCAAAATAAAGAGAACAAAGAACAGCTGATTTTTTTTCCAGTTAACTTATTAACTAGTACTACGTAGCAATCTCTCTCTTCTCACTCTCTTTAATTTTCTCTACCAAAAAAAATCCTAGTTACAACTTATACGTCGAAGTGCGAGTAGGGGGAACTCTGAACTCTTCTCACTCCCTGAGCTCGCTAGCTCTACGGGAGCCGAAGCACAGCTAGTGAAGCGTGTACGTGGCGACGAGCGCGACGACCATGAGCGCGTAGGCGATGCCCCGGTCGACGGCCTGCCGGCCGATCCCCCGCCGCCCCTGCGCGGCCGTCTCCTCCGCGGCCGGCATCGAGCCTGCCATATCCTGAGAGATGGGGAAGATTGATCGGAACAGCCGATTCTAATGCTGCTGCGGGAGAGGAAATCAACCGACGATGAATGTGCCGGGCGAGAGTTAAAGGAGGGCTAGCTGCCACGGCGCATGCTTTATATACAGGCACAAGCGCCGAGGAAGGAAGACTTGCTCAAGTAAGCTCGATCGCCGCCTCGTTTGACCGGAGAACGACGTCCTTTTGTGGGTGGGAATTTGGAAGGAGGTCGCAGGCTGCGGCTGGACGGATGCGACTGCATTTCTAGAAGCGAAAGGCTGATGAATCTAACCCAACCCATGTGAGAAGTAGCTAACTTCCTAGCCTAATCCAACCCACAAATTAAGGCAGCGTTCGTTTTAGCTTTTATGTGGCGTATGCTTGTATTGTGTACAGTAACTAATTTTTAAATGGTGTATTTTTTAAGATAGGATCAATAGAAAAATTATAGTAAAAAATGTGCTAAGTTTAGCTGTACCGGCTAAAATCACATACGACTATTTCCCTCTACGTACTGCCTCTCGCAAGCAGCGGGAATTTAAATATTTAGACCATAAGCCATCAGCCCAAAATAACCCACCCTAAGTTCTAGAACCTAACCCGTCTAACATGTGCGGGTTCAACCCAATTCATCAACATGTACGAGCTTAGAACCACCACTCCAACCCCAATTTTGTTTCACAGGTTTTGTGGAATGCACAAACAAATTGGTGAGTTCAGGGGTGAGAAATCGAGCGAGTGAATCTTGAACCGGCAAGAGGAGGGGAGCGTAGAAGGAGCAAGAAGAGAAGAGGAGGCGCATACTAACCAACAAGCTTAGGGGGAAGAGGGGGGCTTGACAGGGGTGGAGATCTAGGGGAGGGGGGCTGCGGCCATGGCGAGCGGCGGAGATCTAGAGAGCAAGGTGGTGGTTGTCAGCAGTAGAGATTCAGAGGGGCCCAGATCCGACAGAGAAGCCCCAGAGACCAGTTACGAGGGGTTGGATTGTGCTACACACGTCGCAACTGGTGGCAAGGAGCCCTGTTGCTAATGTTTTTTTTGCCGTTGGTTTTTATCTGTATTTATTAAGATAATAGCAGATGATAGATGTTTAAACACGAACGGCGTATATGATTTTAGGTTTTAAAAATCATTTAAATAATTTGTTTTAAAAGACTGTCCTATTTATTATATTTTTACATAAGTCAAAAACCAAAAATAAAAAAAAACATTGGCCAATAGAAAGATGGGCTAGTTGGCTTGGCGCTTTAGGCCGCTGGGCTGTTGCGCGCGTGTTCGGCTGGAGTGGATCAGTCGTCGCTTCACCCGCTTACTGGGCCATGGTTGTTAGACTAATTTAGAACCAGAATCAACGGCTGCTTATTTCAGTAGTTCTGTAGATCAGATACATGCACGCGGTCTCTCCCAGCCGTACAGTCGTGAGATTGACAGTTGTGTTCGAGTGCCCGGCCCCTTGAACAGGAGAAAATGGGCATGGATTTCTCTTCAGAAATTGCTACATGAGTATATGAAAGTATGACAGAATCAATTGTTCTTTAACGGTTTCTAAAAAATGGTTTTTAGTTTTTGTTGTAGTACCTAACTTTCAAACAGAATATTTTTTAAAACGGGATCTACAGGTTAATTGAAGTACACGTTAAAAATCCAATATTTGTATCAACTAAAATCACAAACAAGTATCTCCCTCCGTAATCTGTATCCTTAGGCGTATGTTATAGCTTGCAATTTCATCGACAGCTCAAAATGAATTTGTACAGCAAAAAAGAACAGCGCAAACGGGCACGAAACAAGCAGAAAGAAGGCATCGATCGGCCGCTCTCATTCATCCGACAAGGTAAGTGATGACGAGAGCAACGACCATGAGCGCGTAAGCGATGCCCTCATCGACCGCTCTTCCTGAAGAAAAAAGAACAGAGCACGTACTCAGAAAAGTCATAACACACGGAAAAGAAATCTGAACTTTGCTGATAAAACTCGACGAGAGAAAAAAAAAGAGTACGCGAAAAGGAAGCTCTTAGATATTACCGTCGCTGATCGGCGCTTCCGAGAAGGACGCCGCCGGCGAGCCCTGGCAGAGCAGAGGGTGCAGGAGGACGGCGAGCAGGACGTAGGTGAGGATCATGGCTTGCACCTTGAGCGAACCCATGGAAAGCTCAACACTTTGGATACACCAAAAAGGAATGGTGAGACCGCTAGAGATTGTCTCTTGGCACTAGGACTTGTCTGAATTAGTAGTACTAGATTCTTGTCACCGCAACGTACAGAGTGTAGTAGTGATCTGCTCTGCGGCTAGTGAAGCCATGTGTGCTCGCATATATACAAACGGAGGTAATGGGGGATGGTTTGGCTTTTGTTTATTGCTGTCTGGTGTGCCTGTTTTGATCGGTTCAAATGATCGTTATTTGAACGTAATATCTTAATATTCTTAGTTGCCAACATATGATTAGGTATGTAGTACTAGAGCTGGGACTTGGGCCGTGCTTTTTTTGGCCAGCCCAAAGTACGGCCGGCCCAAGACGGCCAAGCACGGCCGGCCCAAGACGGCCCAAGCACGCACGCCCGCCACGTGTCGGGCCGCGCCGGCCCAAGCACGAACGGTGGGCCGGGCGGGCCGGCAAGCCAAGCACGGTGGGCGGACGCAAGACGGCAGATCGTCGTCGCGTGCTCGGCCAAGACGCAAGACGGAAGCACGATAGGCACGCAGGCGGCACGGCGAGCACGCCGTCGCCGGCGGCCGCCTCGGCCTCCACTGGGCCCCCATGGCTACCCCAGATTCCCCAATCCCCACAACCACAATACATCAACCATCACAGGCGAGACCGAGAGAGAGTAAAGGGAAGGAGGCACACCGGTCACGGAGCTCGGATGAGTGGACGACGGCAGCACTGCCGCAGAGGAGGAGCGGTGTAGCCGGAGCCGAGGGCAGCATCCCGTGCAGTGACGAACTCGTCGTCGGCGCCCAAGTCGCCGTCGGCCATCCGCCCGGTGGCTCGCTCTCGAGTAGTCGCGGTCGTCGCCGCCGTCGAGCTAGAGGAGGGGAGGAGGAGGCGGCGCAAGGGAGGGGGGGGAGGCGGCGGCGGGAGGAGAGGAGGAGGAGGAGGAGGCGGCGCGAGGAGGAGGAGGAGGAGGAGGAGGCGGCGAGGAGGAGGAGGAGGCGGCGCGAGGAGGATGGTGGAGGAGGCGCGCGAGGGAGGGAGGAGGCGAGGGGAGGGAGGAGGGGAGGAGGCGGCGAGGAGGATGGTGGAGGAGGCGGCGAGGAGGAGGCGGGCGGGAGGAGGAGGAGGAGGAGGCGGCGCGAGGAGGAGGGGGTAGGAGGAGGCGGCGAGGGAGGGGAGGAGGCGGTGGCGTCGAGGGAGGAGGGAGGAGGGGGAGGGGAGGAGGAGGCGGCGTGAATGATTTGGGGAGGAGGATCGAGGAGGAAGGAGGCGAAGTGGCAGGGGGGAGGAGTCGGGCGGCGGCGGATGATTTTAGGGTTAGCCGGTTTTTTGATATTTTTCAATTTTGTCCTTCATATTTTCTGAAATCATAAATAGGTTTTTATCTATTTTGATTTATTCTGTTCTAGCCCTCATAAATTCTGATTTCATCGCGAAAAGATCCTATACATCTGTTGTGACATATACATCTGTACGTGTGAATGTGTGATATGTATATATATGAGATGAGGAGAAAGATCAATCAAATCAACATATTCTAACATGTTATTGGTGTGTATGTATGTATGAGATGTATGAGATGTATGTATGTATGTATGAGATGTATGTATGTATGCATGTATGAGATGTATGTATGTATGTATGAGATGTATGAGATGTATGTATGAGATGTATGTATGTATGTATGAGATGTATGAGATGTATATATGCATGTATGAGATGTATGTATGTATGTATATATGAGATGTATGTATGAGATGTATGTATGTATGTATGTATGTATGTATGTATGTATGTATGTATGTATGAGATGTATGTATGAGATGTATGTATGTATGTATGAGATGTATGTATGTATGTATATATGAGATGTATGTATGTATGAGATGTATGTATGTATGTATGTATGAGATGTATGTATGTATGAGATGTATGCTCTGTATCAGCCAAAATCATAATTGAGTATCGGTCTCTCCGTAATCTGTACCATAAGGCGCAGCCAAAAAGATCACCAATAATAAAGTCATCTCTAATTTTATTATATCATCTCCATATCACAAGAGACGATCTTAGTAACAATATTTTAATAAGTTACCTCTAACATATTTCACAACAGCATATTTTTACTACTTTTCTTCTTAGTGTGCCTCGTCACCCTCACCCAATCACTTCTTTCTCTATCTCCTTCAACACCGACACATTATCACACAACTAAGCAACCTTTCTTTCTCTTCCCGCCCTTCTCCCCCATGTCATTGGCCTCCTCCTTCCTCTCCACCATGCCTATCTACTTCTTTCCCTCGCTGCGACCCTCTCCTTCTCTCCACCCTAGTCTCCATCCTACTCATCACCAGTCTGGTCCTTCCTCGTCACCGATTTACCTAACCCCCTTGCGTGCCCATATTTTTATGCAATTAATTCAATTATTTCAACTAGTAGCAAAGTTGGACCAACTAGAAGTAAAGCTAAAAGATAAAAATAAAAAAGCTAAAAACTAGAAGTAAAAAAAATTAAAAAACGTTAAATTAATCTGGACCGTTGATTGTTGAATGGACGGATTTTACGAAGCAAAGTCACGTTGTAAAGTCAGAGAATCCCGACGAACAATCCTTTAAAAAGGGGCCGATCCTTTTGTAAGGACGAACAATCTCACCGACCAACGACACATGCTACCTTGCCGCGTGTATAGGTTGTGTCTAGTCTAACATCAGGTAACGAACGTGCTTCACTGTAATGTAGCATACTCCATGGTTGTGTAAACAACTAAGGAGTTAGACCTGCGCTTAATGATTTCAGCTTCTAATTTTTTTAACTTCCAGTTTATTTAAAGTAAAAACCATGTGAAACATGTCGGTTTCTAAATTTGGTTTATTTTAATTTTTAATTTTTTTCTTTATTCTTTGCATTTAACTTTTTTTATTCTTTAATTAAATGACTCAAAAAAATTAATATCTGCTACAATATAATTTTAATAAAAAAATCAATAGCTAAATTTATAAATCAGGAGTTTAAGCTCTTGGAGTAGCCCCTTAATGGCCTCAGGGGACGCCTTGAGTTCGAGAATTGTTTTACTGCACGATCGAGGAATTGGGGTCACGAACCAGCTGAATGAATCTTGACAAGATCTTCTCGCTCTCACGAATCAATCCAAAACTATTCCATACTTCTCCCACCACCGGCCGGCTCAAAAGGAATAGACAAACCACGATTCCAATGTAATACTACTTGATCTACCATAAGAATCTCCATCATTATCCAAAGAACTAAATAATAATACAACTGGGACATCAAGAAGAGATGAATGCACGGATAATCATCAGGCACAATCTATCCTTTTTTTTTTTTTTTGCGAGGCAGGCATAATCTATCTGATCGTCAAGAGGTGGAGGTTGATGAGGACGGGCAGTATGAGGACGGCGACGAGCACGGCGCCGGCGAGGACGGCGATGCAGGCCCACTTGCGGCTGCTCTTCTGGTGCTCGCGGGCGGACTCGAGCTCGACGGCGCCGCGGCGCACGAAGGAGCTGGCGTGCGCGACGTGGCTCTGGATGTCGTTGAGCTGGTGGCCCTGCGCCTCGACGAGCGCCGCCATGTCGAGGAACACCTGGTGCAGGTCCAGCAGGCTGCGCTCGATCTCCTTCACGGCGTCGTGCCGCTCCTGGATCTCCGAGATGGTGTCCATCACCTGCCCGCGCCCTTGCTCCTGGATCGCCTTCTGCAGGAACGTCTCGCTCTCCCCTGACGAGATGAGCGCCTCGATCGTGCTGTCCATCGCCTTCTCCCCCGTCACCGTGTAGTACCGCCGCGCCACCGTCTCCTTGTACTCCGCCGCCATCCGCGTCCTCAGCCCCTGCATGCGCCAGTCCGCCGGCATTCTCTTCGATCAGATGCCGTCCTTTCTGACTCACTCACGGGGTGAGCGATCAGAAAAATGCAAAGAAGAATTTGCACCTGGAAGTCGTCCATGAGGTCCTTGAGCTTCTTGCCGAGGCCGGTGACGACGGAGGAGCGGGTGCGGTCAGTGGAGGAGCCTGGGCCGCAGCCAGGGAGGTTGCGGCTGGCTGAGTTGGCGCGGTCGAGGGCCTCAAGCTTGCCCTTGACGGCCTTGGCGCGGCGGAGAACCTGCTCGACGTCGGCGTCCATGCGGGCGCGGAGGGCCTTGACGGCGCGGGCGTCGTGGGCGGTCTTGCTCTCCTCGTGCGCCGACTGCAGCCGCCGGTAGAGCCCCTCGAGGCCGCGCATGTCCTCCTTGACGCCCTCCACGTCCTCGAAGAACCTGTCGAGGTTGGCGCTCTCGCCCTCGCCGCCGCCGCCGGCCTCCATCTCGTCCAGCGCCGCCTGCTGCTTCAGGTCGGCGTACTTCTTGAACGAGCCCGACGAGAAGAGGTCGTTCATCTTGGAACCGTTGGGATCAAGCAGAGACAGCTGAGCGCCGCGCGATCATGCAAGATCACGCCCAGGTGTTGTTGCAAGGGAGCTAATTAAGCTGCACGGGAGCTTGGGGCAATGGCGCCTGTTTTGTGGATGGCCTTCTTAATTTCTTGCGACACCGATCAATGCAGCAACAAGAGTAATTAACAAAATGTGTCGCGAGTTTTGGAGCAATGGCTTGTTTCTTGGTAATGGAGAGAGAGAGAGAGAGAGTTTTGGAGCAATGGCTTGTTTCTTGGCAATGGGGGGAGAGAGAGAGAGAGAGAGAGAGAGAGAGAGAGAGAGAGAGTGCCAATTGGCGGGGGAGAAGAAGGCCTTCCTAGAAAAGCTGGCATCCAAGAAACGGAATGGACGTGCAGAGCAGAGGTAGTAGAAGCCTGCGTCTGTGTGTCTGTGTTGGCGTTGACTTGGTGTATGACATGTGTGGCATGCACGGCTCCCGCGGGTGTCTCGCGAGCGACCCAATCGTTTTAGGAAACTGCTAACAACTGGTGTCTCAATCACACTGATACGTATGTAAAAATAATTTAAAAATAGAAAAAATTAGTACCTATATTATTTATAATATATATATAACAACTGGTGTATCTCAATCACACTAGCACGTATCTAAAAGTAATCAAAAAGTAAAGAGGCTTGGTACTTAGCCACCATAATACCCATGTTATTTATACTGATATATTATATACCATTACACTAGTATATATATAAAAACAATCCAAAGACAGGAAGACTTGGTGCCTAAACACCATGGTACTCCATTTCAACATCCTATATATATATATATATATTATCTCTAAAAAAATATAAGTGTTCAAAATCATAAAAAATATTCGAATCCACCTAGACACCTTCTCAAAAAAATCAAATATTTTTTTGACTCGAAGCACCCGAATTTTCTCTATATATACATTATCTCTAAAAACATATAAATACTGTGAACTATAAATAACACTTAAATACCTTTTAGACACCTCCATCATTTCGTGGTACCCTCTTGCGCCTGGTGATAGGCGGTGAATCGCGAAGTACTTCTTCACGTAGTCATGTGTGAAGTTGTTTCTCAAGTGCGCGCAGTCGCGCGTCGGTCGGTTCCACGGCTAGCTGATGGAATCTACGGCATTTCAAGGTTTTTTTTTTTTGACAGGGAACTGTAGAGGAGGCCCCTACAGCATATATTAATAAATAAAAAAGAAAATATTTACAGAGGTTGGTACGAGGATTTACAACCCTAATGGCATTTTTTTCCTTCATTCCATGTCTATGCACACGGGCTTTCAAGATTTGTTCGGTTGTTAGGAAATCGGATACCCTGTCTCTTGAGTTAACTTGTTTAACAACCCCGAATTGGCTTCCAAATAAAACTTGCATGATTTTTATGGATTTTAAATTTTTTGGTACATGTTTAAAATTTTCCCAAAAGCCTTGCTTGGATTTAAAATTTTACAATAAATTCCATGGCTCAAAAATAAAATTTGAAAAGTTCTAAAAGTCAATGGCATTATAGGATCAAGGATAACCAGTTAGAGGGGGTGAATAGGAGGTTCTAAAAATTTTCGCTGTTAAGTTCAATAATTTTAATCACAATGAGCAATATATGAACCTAGCACAAGTCAATTGCAAATTCTTTAAATTTCTATGGCACTATAAGATATGTCTCTACCAAGTACAATTCTAACTACTCAATATATGGCAAATTAATTGCTAGAAAAGCAAATACAGAAGAGCAAAAATAAGAATTAACCACAATGAAGACACACGATATTTTTTTATTGTATCGAAGACTTGTCGGTCATCACTAATCAATGTCCAGGTAAGTACAAATAAATTGGATCGGCTTCACGAATTAAACCTAATTATCTCAATACACTAAGATTACTCTTCCTCTGCTCCAGAGATGATGATCACCAAACCACTTACAATCGATGCCGGCCTCTTCACAAACTTCTTGAAGAGATCACCTCGCAAACTCCTTCCAAACCACTAGGGCGTGCTAACAGAATTCCCTCAAAATTTTTGTGTGCAAACACCCAATCAGTGGCGGACGCAGGAATTTTAGAATGGGTGTTCGAAGTTATAAAAATATTTTTCAGTACAAAACATAACTTGATAACAATAATTTGAACTAGACAAGGAGAAACAACAATTTTATACAGTAGCTATAATTCTAGTAGGACCAAGCACAACAAGAGATGCAACAAGTTTAACCCAATAGAATAAAATTTACAAGAAATCGAAGCAGAATACATTATCATAAGGAAATATACACCAATCCCAAGAACTTCTCCCTTGCTTCAGATCGAGAATGCAGAGTCCGCAAAGTCAAAAACCAGAAATAAGAAAATTACTTGTAACAACTATAAGATGATCTGTTTCTACATACCACATAAACAGTATTTTATCCAATAATTATGAATATACTCGAAGCGTGTTGCTAAATGCCTAAGTATTATCGTTCTCGATTGTCATCACATGTCACCTCTTCAGCAAACATTCAATGAACTAAAAAGGTAAAGAAAAAATAACAATCAAAAACATGAAACTTACATGCGTGGTGAATTGAAATGAGCAGTCATGCAATCAGAAAACAGTGTGTGCTCGAAAGAACAATGAAATTTATCTTTGGTGCCATCCTTTTCAAATTCTTCATCCGTTGGATGTCTTGAAACTCAAAATGTAAGAGGAATGAAAACAATAAGAATCCAAATTCGCTATTTATAGCACATCCGTGCTCCATGAAGAATTGAAGCGTATGTAGCTAGTCTAGAGTAATGACGGCAGACTGCCCATGAAAGATCCTGAGGTCGGGTCTGCGGTGGCGGCGGAGCGGAGGGCGGAGGGCGGAGCCGGAGGCACGGTCGCCGCCTCGCCGGTCGTGCCGAAGCGCCCAGATCTGACGGTGAGGCGGTCGCCGTGCCGGCGGAGTCGGAGCGGCGAGGAGGCGGAGCGAGGCGCGGTGCCGGCTAAGCGGATGGCTGAAGGTGCGCTGGTGCGGTCGCGGGTCGTCGGTCGTCTGGCGGAGCGGAGGGCCGAGCTGCGAGCAGCAGGCGGCCGGCGGGCACGGAGCCGGAGAGCCCAGATCTAGCCGGACCGCCGGGCGGGCGGAGCGAGGGCCGGAGGGCGAGCGAGGGCGGAGGGCGAGGCGGCGAGGCGCGGTCGCCGGTCGCGCCGTCCCGGTGCCGGCGGAGCGGAGCCGAGTCGCCGACTAGGAGGCTAGGGTTAGGGATTGGATTGCCATCGCCGCACACGCACTGGGCTCAGCCGCTCGGGCATATGCCGAATGGGGATCGGGGGTGGAGGTACCGCGACGGGGGGATCGGCAGGCCGCGCGGCACGCGGACAGGCTAAATGGGCTGGGCCCTGGCTTCACGCGGGCTGCAGCGCTTCACGCGATTTCTCTCGGGCCGGCCGGCTAATTGTGGCTACAAACAGTTGATTTGGCCCAACTATATATATATATGTATTATACCTCATATATACTATGTTTTTTGTCAAAAAATTTGGGTGTTCAGCTGAACACCCATGAACTACTGTAGATCCGCCCCTGCACCCAATAGAATTTAAATTATAAATTCAAAACCAAATTAAATCCCAAATAAATATGTGCTCTGAATGAGATTAAAGTACGGGAACAAACTCCATGACCAAGTTGATCAGCTTACTCGCACTTATTTTCTTTTAAGTCTGGTTGTTGATACTTGATAGCAAGTTGAGAAGCTCACTTGTGCTTATCTTCATAATTCTAGCTATGTTAGGAGTCAAATTTCTTTCATCTCGTCAATCAAAATTTGAATTAGGCCCTTCTCAGCATACTCATTCATGACATCAATCTGCTGCAGCATGGGTTTTCTTAAAAATCCTAAAGCATTTCTAATGGTGCTTAAAGCTACCATAGAGTCAACAGATTACAGATTTATCTTGTTCTCATCTGGATATCAGCCATTGGATCCCGCAATCCAGTCTACTGCTTCTTCGGTCGCAGAATCGAGTGAGTTGGAGGCACCGTACCTGCTCTTAGTTGCGACAGCAGTCTTCTTTTCAGTGGTCGACTTCTGCTTTTCTGGGTGAGTACTATTGGAATGAACCTCTCTGCCATCTATTCCATGGGCCAAGATGGCCAACATAAGTCATGTACAAGTACAAGGTATGAGCAAATAGTAGAAAACCCATATATAAAAGACTAATACAGATATGTACGTATACTTCTAATTAACAAGTACTAGACTGATTGAACGCATCTGTTTATCCTACCTGGAAATTGGTAGATAAGCAATGACATGACTACCTTTTCAGATCAATACCATATAATTAAGCTGCTATCCACCATGCTGGCAGGTAACAGTGCTCACACTTTTCTCACAGTGCTGAAGTATTTGATTCACAAATTTGCATGTTACTGCTGCTTCTACCAAAGTTGTCATTTTTCTGCTGCTTCTATAATAGTGGGTCTGCAGCTGCATCACTATCTGCTGGAATCCCTCAGGTGATAACAGCAGCTTCTATATATATCCATATTCATCGTTGTCATTCTGCTGCATATTTGTATTGCTTGATCACTCTAGCGGTGCCATATTGTGAATGACATATGTGTTTTTCACAAACGTCAGTTGTGCAATAGCTCATGGTCTATGGAGCTAGGCAAAGATTCAACACAAATAAGGTCTCTGTTCCACTTGGAACTTAGTCTTTTACTTTGGAATAAAGCATTTGTTTCAATTTGTGTAATTCGTCATATTGCTAGCAATAGCATCTGTTCTTAGAAATAAATGGCAGTTCTTCAACACCATTTTACCCTTGATCTAAAAGAATGTTTTCACTCACGGCTCATGTGTAAATAAGGAATTTAACTACTTGCATTGTTGTAGACACTACAAATTCGTGTGCTTTAAAAAGTAGTTGACATTACCTTATGTGCATTTTGATACCATTTGAATAACGAGGTATGGAAGCAGTTAAAAGCCTTGAATCAAACAACATTGATCTCTTGTTTCCAGCAAGTAGTATAATACGTGCAATTTTGTATAAAAAAAATAAATTCGTGCTGGTTCAAACAATGTGCTATCTGCTAGATTCCACACTGTCATGTCTGTTGTAAAATCATTTCATTAGTTGCTTTTGGATGATATTCATTGTTCTGACCAATCTCGTCACGCAGGTAGAACTGTTGGGTTCTTTTTTGTTTTGACTTTTGATTTATCCCTTTTTGCTACTGTAACTAGCTTTTAAATGGTATATTTTTTTAAGACGAGTCTATATATAAATTATAGTAGACACTATATCGAGTTTAGCTATATCGGTCAAAATTGTATATGATTATTTCGTTCTACGTACTGTCTCGTACGAACAATTAGAATTAAAAAATCATGAACCAAAAGACAAAGCCACAGCCTAAAAAACCCATGTCCATTCATGCTGGACCAGTTCTACTGGGCAGAGAGGCTGCACTGGTTAGGAGTGGCGCCTGAGCCCCTACAAAGACAACACTAACCCAGATACAGACGACGCCTCAAGCACTAGCAACGTTGCAGATGTGCTGCTTGGAGCTATCAAATCAGCATTATCACATGAAATTAAAGCTCAAGCAACCATAATAGATGATAGACTTTCTTCTGGGGTGTGTTTTCAATGGCACCCTACAATTGTTGTAATAAGAATGTCACAGTTTTTTTCGTTTAGAAAAGCTGAAAGCTTAACTATTTTTCACATTGCTATCGTCCCAGGATGGGTTGGAGAAGCCCTCAGGATCGTGAAGGAGAAAGTGTTGCCTCAAAATAAAACTTGAGCAATTAGAGCCGGAAGATACACTGAGAAGCACCAAGAACATGTAAAGTTACTTACATTAACCTTAGAGTTTTGTGTTTGTGCCCACATTGATCTCTATGTTGTATGAAACGCTACTTGCAATTCTTATTCCAGAGCACTCAAAAAAAACCTGGGCTATTATTTTTCTTGATTAGAAATGGAATGATAGTCTGATGAAGAACTAGTACTACAACTTTGTGGTATAGTATGTAAATGGTAATCATGAAAAAACCACTATAATGATTTGTTCCACATTCTTGCATGCATGGAAATGAAATTTGTAGCAATCATCCTTTTTTTCAGAACCGAAACTTGGGCTGCTTGTTGGATACGGAACACCACACACCAGCATAAAATGGCAACGTATTGTTCAGCTCGTCTCTGGACTCCTGTTCTATTTTGAAGTATTTTCTATCCAGTCAATACCACACACCGAAAAACATCATCATAACTATTGTGAGTTAATTTCTTGTGGCAACAAAGCACAGTTGTTCCCAGTGAAAAAGAAAATACTCAAACTGCATACTAAAAATTTACATCTGTTTGCTTTTTTTTAAAGGAGATACATCTGTACATCTGTTATAAACCAGCCAGTATTTGAATGCATCGCTCTTGCAATCCACTGAAAATTTGTTTTGAGAAAGCAATCCAGTGAATTTGCAAGGCTTGAAAGTTGAAATGGTTCAGTTATGGCTTGTGGGAGTTGGGACATGCAGAGCTAGCAAACCACTCTCACAAAAATTGCACCAACTCCATGCAGCTCTTTACAAGCAAGTAAACAACTCCACAGAAAGCCCGGGAAATCTGTCTCGCGCGCCCACGTATAAAGCACCAAATCCGGCTCGCTGCAGTGCACCAGAAACCACCAACTCACCAAGCTTTAATTATCACTCCAAGGAACACCTCAAGACTACGCGATGCCGCGCCACCTCGGCCTGCACGGCACGATCGCCACCGCGATGCCGGCGTGCGGCCAGCTTGGCGCGGCGGCGGCGGCGGTCCTGGCCGTGTGCGCGCTGGCGCTGGCGCTGTGCGCGTCGCACTCGGGGCCGGCGTCCGGGCGGCTGCGGCGCGCGCTGGCCAGCGTGAGCCGACGGAGGACGGACCCGGTCATCAGCATCCACCAGGTGCAGCCCGGCGGCGAGGAGCCGCCGCCGTGCGTTTGGCAGAAGAACATCCTCATGGGGGAGAAGTGCCAGCTCCCGGACTTCTCCGGCGTGATCAATTACGACTCCGCCGGCAACATCGTCGCGCCCGGCCGTCCTCGCGCCGTGCCGGCGCTCGGCTGGTGATCTAGAGGGCCAGGGGCAACACGTAAGATGTCAACCATGTATGTTGCCCCTATCAAATAATAATTTAAGAAATCCGTGCGCTCCATTTTCTTTTGGGAACTTCGGTTCCTCTTCTCCATGAGAATCTCCGAATATATGTGGCTAAGGTTGCCGCTGGAATTTGTGTTCTTGAGTTTTGGCGTATGTGGAAAGTTTCGCTTGTAAAACCACTGAAAGATATGTAATCAAGGGTTATTTTGTGACGGCGTGACATGTTATGTTGCATTGTAAAATCTATGGGCTTGAAGAAATCTTTACCATTTCTAGTAAGATTTTGCTAGCATGGCTTTAGAAGATGGTAAAAAGATTAGGGGTGCAAATAAAGCAGATAATTTCTGTCTGACCGATCGATCGAATGTTCGCGGAGCGAATAGGGAAAAAGGTAA
Organism: Bonia amplexicaulis; assembly: GCA_036346245.1. Classification (NCBI taxonomy): domain Eukaryota; kingdom Viridiplantae; phylum Streptophyta; class Magnoliopsida; order Poales; family Poaceae; genus Bonia; species Bonia amplexicaulis. The sequence continues at coordinate 13,876,792 of CM070740.1, forward strand.
ATGAGTATCCGGTACTATCCATGTCCAACTAACTCCGAGAAAAAATATAGAATATGATATGGGATAAGTGGCATCGTCCGTATATATTCGTATGTCAAGTGTTATAAGAAAGTCTGCTGTGACCTCACTTATGAATAAGATAATATATATAGGTGAATTATCATATCTAAATAAATGAAAAATATTAAGTGTTCTTCTTTCGACATCTCGACGATTAGTTTCACCGTGTTCGCTCTGATTGCACCCTATTGTCTAATGTTCTGTGTAAAGAAACAGATAATTTCCATCTGTTTGACTATCCGAAAACTTATGGAACAAATATAGAATAGAGAAATGGGTATCTGACATCATTCGTGTCCGACTTCAACTTCGAGAAAAAAATACGAAATATAATACAGGATAAGCTCCGATTGGACCCCTAAAAATATAGTTTAAAGTTGTTAATATATTACAAATTTTAGTTGAGTAAAATTGTAAAATATGAACCAATGCCCTATGAAAGCATAATGGAAGCCAAATCAACTAATCAAGTAGTCCCTTCAGTTGTCACCGAGCACCGTATGCGTCATGTCACCGCTGGTAAATTGCTATTACACCATATACGGGTACCGTACTATTTGATCCAGGGGCGACTCACTCATTCGTTTTCCATAGATTTCTAGTAGAAAACAATTTAACCTCGGAACCCCTAGATGAGTTAATGTTGGGTAGTATGACTGCAAGTGTAATAAAGGTGTCATCCATAAAGAGGGGACATGCTATTATCATTCACAACATAAAATTCGTGGCCGACCTCTACGTAATAGATTTAAGTGGCCTAGAGGTAATTTTGGGTATGGCTTGGCTATCCACCCATGAGGTAACTATAGATTATAAATCGAAGAGTGCCTCTATCCGAAAGCTAGACGGAACCAGATTGACCTACCTAGGAGTCCGAACTCGGCAAAAGCTGTCCTTCCTTAGCTTAGCCAGTGCCCAATAGAAGAAGGTGAAGGATATACCAGTAGTACGAGAGTTTCCAGATATCTTCCTGGAGGAATTACCAGGAATGCCCCCTAATCGAGAAGTAGAACTCACCATCAATCTTCTTCCCAGCACCACACCCATTTCAAAAAGGCCTTACCGAATGAACGCGTGCGAGTTAGTAGAACTAAAAAAGCAGTTAGATGATCTTGAAGCCAAAGGCTTCATTAGTTAGATGATTACTCCGCTGCAAGAACCTTAGAACAAGGAGTGCATCCAACAAAGCGTATCGTGAAAGATCAGGGCTAAAGCAACGTGGTTCAGCTAGCTTGCTAGGTGAATCCGTATCAGAAAAACTAATTTCTAAAATTACAAATTGCATAGTTAAAAGCTAAGTCAAGTGGAGCTTTGCGTTCTAGGGCTCTGTCGTCACGCGTAGCTCACGTTAGGTCTCCAAGCCGGCCCCCACCCATCCCTCGCTTTTCTTTTGCAATCAAAAAGCAATTTAAAAAACAATCCAAGGGAGAATACAAAAAGAGGGGAAGTTAGAACTGCCATCAGTACCCTCAGACTACTATAGCCAAATAGAGTGTCGTTCATTGAGGTTCCCAGACCGTCCCGGGCCAGTCGACGCCTCTCACCAATAGTGGGCCTCATCATCCGGCGTTTAAAATCCAATGCCCACATTTTCCAATTGGCCTTAGCCCCCAAATAACCTTGAAACGGTGCAAAGCCCACATTTAGTACCTTCGGTCCAAGCAACAGAGAGCCAAGGCACAAGAGAGGATAAGATCGGTGCTACCTAGCTGGGCAACAGCCAGGAACCAGCTGGACCCGAGAGGAGGAGGCCGAAACCCCCTCATATATAAGCCTCAATGCTAGCCATCACATTGTCCACTGCATTGCCATTCCTGGAAACCACCAAAGCCAAACCAACCAAGATTTCACAAGCCCACAGGAAGCGCCTAAGCCAGCAAAGAATACCAAGAGTATCCATGAGCACCCGAGCCCCAAGCTAAGCCCCAATCAATTCCCATCTTTCTCTACTCTCGGCCGAAGGCTAGAGAGCCCATTCCACCAAAGCCAGCAACCATACAGTGAGAAGAGAGGAGTGTCGGAGAAGGGGAGGCAGTACGTAGAGGAAGATGAAGGAGAGCGAGGACCACAGAAACAAGGAGGTCGATGGGGTGGACCACCACAAGGCGACGACCACCACAAGACGACGTCCTCAACCATGACAAGTACCTCGACCACACCTTCATCCACATCTTCAACTGCACGAGGACCACACCGCAGCCCCCACCAACCAACTCGCACATCCCATTCTCAACCCGACACAAGTAAGACCACATCCCTTCTTGTTTTTCTTCCCTTCCTTTTTTGGTTCTTTCCTTTAAGCACACAAAACACTCAGCACTGCTCCCCCCTGGCTCGCCTGGTTGAGCCAGGCAGTTGAGAAGGAGGGAGAACCCACACAGCCCAACCAGCGGCCACCCCAGCACTGTGAGCGCTCTCGGGCTTGGAGAGCCGCACCCAAGCGTGAGAACCCCAAACCCGAGTTCCGTCATCACAGCCACTAGGATTCCCCAAAACCGGGTGTGTTAAAGCATGTGAAAATGTAATAAAAATGAACTAAAATCAAAGCATTTGAGCATAGATGGAGGTAGAAGGAGAAAGTAGAACCGGAGAGTAGACAAAGCCGAGCCCCCCAGCGATAACCACCGGCCAAGCCAAGCACATAGTAGCATACCTGGCTGACGGCATCCTCCATGAGAGTGAAGAGGAGGTCGACGGAGCTACCGAGTAGCCTAGTATTCATTAGTGGCCGAGTAGTCGAGTAGTCGTCGAAGTAGCCGAGTAGTTGCAGTAGTAGTCGAGGGAGGCTGGGTAGCTGAGCAACCATAGATCTGGAGAGTAGCCGCTAGATCCGATGGGTAGCCACCAAATCTGGCGAGGAGAAGGCGGTAGAAGCCCCCTAGTCCGGTGAGAGCGACCGAAGGAGGAGAGATCCATCCGGATCTAAGCCAAGAAAGGTGAGTGCGCCGGGTAGTTAGGCTAGGAGGAGCCACAAGCCACGAGAAGGAGGAGAGGAGGTAGCATCTCCGACACCGAGAGGACAGAGGTAGAGGAGAACAACAGGTAAGAGCCAAGCGTCAATGGAGGAAGAGGAGGAGTGCGAGTGTCGCCCGAGAAAAAGGAGGAGTGTGAAGCGTTGGCCGAGTGGAGGAGTGCAAAGTGTCGGCCGAGTAAAGAGGGAAAAGGAGCGCCCATCAGCCGAGCATGGCCATGGGCCAAGTGTTGGGCCGGCTGAGAGGACTGGGCCTTTGGGGTAGTTTTAGCAGTAGGTTAGTAGGCTTTTGTCTAAATCTTAGCCCATTAGATAGGTTAGAAATCCACCGATATGGGAGAGAGAAAAGTTTTCCAATCTATTAGTGCCTTAATTAAATAGCTTCTTATAGTCGACCATCTGCCTGTAATGCAGAAATTGACTAGGCTCAAGTTGAGGCAGCAGATCAAGTTGTCGTTGATTCTAGCACTTACTACTACTCAGGTAAGCAAAATTCTTGATCACACACATAGTTATGTCAAATGTACAAATTATTTACTATACCGTTATGTTATACTTGCATTAGAAAAATGTTCTTGAAAAGGAGCAATTGGATCAGAAAGGTTAAGAGTTAAGGAAGAGAAAAGAAAAGAGGAGAAAGAGAAAGAGAAAAGAGTGTGAGTTAATGTCCGTGGTCCAGCTGAGAGGAGAAGCAGGAGTATGTAAATAGGAGGGTGAAGTGGACCTTGAAAAGGCAGAGAGAGGGAAGGTATGACTCCTTTACATATGGTTAGAATATAGGGACCTACCAGACTCTCACTCGGATCGGGGACTGTAAATTAAGTGCCAACCATTTTTCCGTCTCAGACAGGCAGAAACTAGTACCCTGTTATGTTATTCATCCCTCCACATTGGGTAAGTAAATATGTGCAAGTAGAGATGGATGAAGCTCAAGACTAGTAACGCCAATCTGGAAGTAAGTCCCGAGACACTATATGCGTAGGTGGAGCGTTGGGCTTGGAGCCGGTCCAATCGAACATTATTTGAAGTCGGTAGAGCCCAGGTGAGCGACTCGGTACACCAGTGGAAAATAAATGGGCTAGAGATTTGTGCAACGTAACTTGGAAAATGTTCTGTACTTTGAACTTGACCCACACCAAATTAAGTGAAGAAAAACCTAGTTATGATGGTTCAGAGTAGTTATGGGTATAGTGGCACAAGCCTACACAATGATGAATAAAAATTATGAATTCATGCCAGTCTCTTGAATTGGAGACTACGGTGATCAATAGGGATCTTTCTTCAGCCGAGTGAAAAGTAGAATCTTTCCAAGTTAAATGATTGAGAATTAATTTGATAATGCTATTTTTGAGAAGTAAAATTTAGAAACTTTAATAACCCAAGAAGAGAGAGGCATACAATGCATCTTGCTAATATTATGCTTACTGAGTTCTCAGTACTCACCCTTGCTATTAATTCCTTTGTTAGACCCTGCTCTATTCGGAGAGTACTCCGAGCAGGATGAAGGGACCGCAGGCACAGTCGAGCTCATCGGGGAGAAGGATGGTGTTAGCGACGAGCCAAGGGAGGTGGACCCCTTATACGGTGGTTGAGACGATTAGACGACCTACGGAGCCGAGCAGGAGAGCTTTAGGGTATCAATTTGTATCTTTTGCCCCTTTTATATTTGTAACTAAGACCATAGCCCTTGTGGCAAGTGTTGTAATAATAAGTACAGTTTCTACATTATTGTTCTGCTGTGCTACTTTGGTAAAGGCTTATTATTCGTTGGAACAATGTTCTACTAATTAGGCAAATAATAATCCCTATACTTCTGTGTGATTATCTTTGAGATAATTACACGGAGCGCCACATAAACAAAGATAAATATGTGAATTTGCACAATTTTTCCTAATTAGACTACAATTGGCTCCATCCTTGTATATATGCATTTCTATTCAAACTCTGTTGTAGCATATGTCTAAATATGTAATTAGTCTGAGCTATTATAATTAGAATCGATAGTATAGATCTTTTTCTTTTTCTACAGATTAACGTGATAATTTTTATCTCTTAAGAGCAGACGTTGTGGCTTCTTTTTTCTTTGCTTTAATTAGATAATAATAACTAGCCGGATTTCCCACGCAATTGCGCAGACTAGATACTACAATATGTATATTTATATCAAAACATAGAGTTATACTTGTTGTACAATTATTATGTTTACGATGGAAATATAATTGTATTTCCAATAAAACTGTAACAGCTCTAGGGTTTATATCTGATCGATCAGCATTGTTATAATTTGAACACACCACAATCAATGGTATAGATATTTCTCTTTTTCTCTGATTATCACAGTAGTTTCTAACCCATGAGAGCAATTATGTCTTCTTTTTCTCTTATTTCAATAATATAATAGATAGAAGATAGCTTAGATACATGGATACATCTAAGTCTCGACCTACGAAGCCCAGTAGGAGAGCTTTATGGTATCAGTTTGTATCTTTTGCCCTTTTTATATTTGTAACTAAGACCATAGCCCTCGTGGAAAGTGCTGTAATAATAAGTATAGTTTCTACATTATTGTTCTGCTGCGCGATTTTGGTAAAGACTTATTATTCGTTGAAACAGTGTTCTACTGATTAGGCAAATAATAATCCCTATACTTTTGTGTGATTATCTTTGAGATAATTACACGGAGCGCCACATAAACAAAGATAAATATGTGAATTTGCACAATTTTTCCTAATTAGACTACAATTGGCTCCATCCTTGTATATCTGCATTTCTATTCAAATTCTGTTGTAGCATATGTCTAAATATGTAATTAGTCTGAGCTATTATAATTAGAATCGATAGTATAGATCTTTTTCTTTTTCTACATATTAACGTGATAATTTTTATCTCTTAAGAGCAAACGTAGTGGCTTCTTTTTTCTTTGCTTTAATTAGATAGTAATAACTAGCCGGATTTCTCACGCAATTGCGTAGACTAGATACTACAATATGTATATTTATAGCAAATTATAGAGTTATACTTGTTGTACAATTATTATGTTTACGATGGAAATATAATTGTATTTCCAATAAAACTATGTACAGCTCTAGGGTTTATATCTAATCAATCAGCATTGTTATAATTTGAACACACCACAATTGATGGTATAAATATTTCTCTTTTTCTCTGATTATCGCGGTAGTTTCTAACCCTTGAGGGCAATTATGTCTTCTTTTTCTCTTATTTCAATAATATAATATAATAGATAGAAGATAGCTTAGATACATGGATACATCTAAGTCTCGACCACGCACGCTTATTCAAGCTGATACTAGCAGCTAGCCTGTAACTCTCGAGATATATACATATATGCATACACAAAGGTGGTGACCGGCCGGCTGGCGACGTATCAAACTATCCTTATTTTTCAAGTGTTGATATTGAGCTCCATGGTCACGTACTCGCATCCACATCCATATCGAACACTGCATATGTAACTCGTCTTGGAAGTTAATTTGGATGGAGATAACTAAGGCTGGCCTTGGCCTTCGCAACAGAACGGCCGGCCCCGGCAGCACGGAATATGGCGACAGCACGGCGGCGAGGGAGGAGAAGGAACAGGGCCTTTCGGAGCTGCAAGAAGCATGGAAGTCTCGTAAGTATTACAACATAAAGAAGGGACAGGGACTAAAGAAGGGACTCACGAGGAGGGGTGACTGGAGAAGGAGGCGGCGGCGGCGGCGGTGGCGGAGAAGGGACAGGGACTGGAGAAGTGTTAATTAATCAGCAAAGCTAAGATTTGACGGGAACTAAAGGGACTCACGAGGACGGGTGGCTGGAGGCGGCGGCCAAATGTACGGCGGTCGCCGCACCGGAGGATCGCGCTGGCAGAAACAGCCGCTCGTGGTCGCCAGCCAGAGCACCACGGCGAGCTGCACCAGTACCAGAAAACGGCGTCGCAGCAGGGCCATCACGTACGTACGCTAACACACTAGGTCTTGTGCTTGCCCGTGTCGTGTTTGGCTGACGGACGTACGTACATGGTGTGGCAATTTATGGAGGCGAGAAGCTCAGCTTTCTTTCACGAGAGTTTCGGTTTAGCCCGAAATCATTAGCAGGTTGTCCACTACTAGTACACAGTTATTACTATTGCAAGTCAGCTGATGTTGACGAAATGTGACCTTTGTCTCGTCTATAGTGACAAGAGAATTGTGGTGCATCCTCTTTAAAACACAAAATAAATGGTTATGAAATTTTTTAAAAAAAATTTGTTGGATAAGTCATGATGCAATCAAACATCTTTTATTTTTTGAATTCATTTTCAGCAAGATTTGTCGTTTTTGTTACTCCATGTGTAGATCAAATTTATATTTGAAATTTTGTGGCATGATAGATTGATTTTGTGTAAATATTGTCAATTTTTTTTTTGAAAATTTTCATAACCATTTGCTTTATTTTTTGAAGAGTATACACGGGGATTAACTACAACTTAGATGCACAAGATATATTGTCCCGCTCGGTTGGGCTGAAAAGTTGTGGCTTATGGCTAAAATTGCAATCAGAAGTGTTGAAATTTCATCAGGTGAAGGTGGCTTATTTGACGTAATTAAATTTAAAAAAATTAAAAATAAAAATATACTAGCTCATCACGGACAACGCAAACAAATATGAAAAAAAGAACCGGCAAAAAAGCTCAAAAAAAAGCTAAAAGTTCAGAAAAAGACGAAATTTATGAATAGTGAAAAATAAGCCAGAAGTTAGAAGCTGAAACCGAAACGAGCGGGGCCAACTCGTTCTTCGTAGTGATCAGCCAAACTGTGTAGCGTGCATATTCCAGTTACAGTGTGCCTCTGTTTTTTCTCTGTTAGTGACAAATGATGGATTTTTTTGGACTTATGACTTATGGCTTATGATTTAAATATTTGAATTTTGGCTATTCGCGAAAGACAGTACGTAGAGAGAAATATGCCTCATTCTTTTTCAGCATTTGGCTTTAGCTTTTGACTTTTCTACAATAACTAGCTTTTAAACGGAGTGTTTTTTCAAGATGGGGTCTACTAGTTAATTGTAGTACATACTGTATCAACTTCATTTATATCGGCCGAACAGCCTAAAAGCCACAAGCTGTAGCCAAAAGTCATAAGCTTCAGCCAAAAAAATAGGCCCTAGTCATATATGATTTTGGCATGTATAGCTAAACTCAGTACACTTTTTGCTATAATTTTTTCTATTGATCTTGTCTTAAAAACACATTGTTTAAAAGATATTTAATATAGATAGTATAAACATAAACCATAAATAAACTGAAATGAACCCGCTTTAGTTTGCCCTTGTCCCCCAATGCTTTTGATTACAATGTGTCCACCTTGATGACAAACCTTGGGTGTGAGAAAATAACAACATTGCCCTCGGAAGGATAGAGTTTAGACCAAGTCCACCGTGGTCTTGTTAGAGACGTCATTCGGCCTGTGGGTTCTTGAATCCTTGAAGCCATGCTTCAGGGTCTAGCTAGGGTTAGTGACGGAGCTAGAAATTAGTGACCCTATGTGGTGACTTGATTGCCGGGTGTTGCACGGCGGAGGGGATCATGACGATGCTCCTCCTGTGTTGTGGATCTAAGATAACCTATCTTGGGCATCCTAAGTTGTGGTGCATCCTCTTTAAAACCCAAAATAAATGGTTATGAAATTTTTTTAAAAATTTTGTTGGATAAGTCATGATGCAATCAAATATCTTTTATTTTTGGACTTAATTTTCAGCAAGATTTGTCCTTTTTGTTGCTCCATGTGTAGATCAAATTTACATTTGAAATTTTGTGGCATGATAGATTGATTTTGTGTAAATATTGTCAAATATTTTTGAAATTTTTCATAACCATTTGCTTTATGTTTCGAAGAGGATACACGGGGATTAACTACAACTTAGATGCATAAGATATATTCTCGTTCTTCGTAGTGATCAGCCAAACTGTGTAGCGTGTATATTCCAGTTACAGTGTGCCTCTGTTTTTTTCTCTACTAGTGACAAAGTTTGCCCTTGGCCCCCAATGCTTTTGATCACAATGTGTCCACCTTGATGACAAACCTTCGGTACAAGTAGCAACATTGCCCTCGGAAGGATAGTACAAGTCCTCGGTACAGAGGATGTATTAGGGCATGTACAATACACGATGTTTATACATAAATGCTTAAAGAGAGAGAATATAGTCATATCATCAAGCACCCATATAAAAGTTACTTTTTTCAATACAAGCATCTCTTCCATAAATGCTTAGATGTTATATTATCTATTAATTAGATATAGTTATACATATAAGCACCTGTTAAGCATCGATGCTTCAAAATAAAAGCCTTACCTATTCTATGTGATAAGAAAAATCAGTTTTTAATTACTAAGCATCTCTCTAAGTACTTGTATTGGATATGCTCTTATAGAGTTTAGACCAAGTCCACGGTGGTCTTGTTAGAGACGTCATTCAGCCTGTGGGTTCTTGGATCCTTGAAGCCATGCTTCAGGGTCTAGCTAGGGTCTAGCCTGTGGGTCCACGGAGCTAGAAATTAGTGACTTGATTGCCGGGTGTTGCACGGCGGAGGGGATCACGACGGCGCTCCTCCTGTGAAGGGGAATCGGACCTATGCTTCTTTTGCTTTCACGTAATGTACCTTAAAATCAGATGGTAGCCAGTGACCTTAAAATCAGATCAAACTACGCCAAACTAAGTGAAAAGGATAGGGAGAAATAATCGAGCGACGACTGATATCTAAGGTCTGGTCTTCGTCTTGGCGTGAAGAAAACCGTTGTGCTGTCTTCCTCCCTTTGTTGCCAGGACAAAATGTATATGCATGTCTTAACCGAAGCCTGGATAAGATGCCTCTGATAAAACACTTAAACATTTTGCTTAGAAAAACACATAAACACAGTGAATGAACATTCAGGAACAACTAGATGCACGCTAGACGGTTGGCAATTAATTTGACATAGCAGCAGGCAACACCAATCTTCAACGGCGGGCAATGGCCAGCAGCCGGCGGCTCATGCAGGCATACGTGGCCGACTGGCGGTTACGATGAAGCCGGTCGGCAAGGAGCTGTCAGTGATATATCTTACATGTAACTATGAAGAAGGTTGTATGCCTTGTTGGAAATAATCTTGTTTAAAAGTCGTATGCAAATTTTAGTAGTAATCGACGTTGAGTTGTAATAGGATTTCAAAGTCGTAGTCGAAACAGAGTATTAGTCGAAGTCGAAATCGAGTATGTACTCGTAGTCAGAAACCGAGTAGAAGTCGTAGATTCGGATATAAAAGGGGAGAAGTCAAGTAATCAGAAGTACGACAAAGCAATTGTGAGAAATAAAAAAGAGAAAAGCAATCTCTGAGCGTTGTTTACATTGAGCAAACTCGCAGGCGTGGTCGAAGTCGACCTACGACCACGGCAAACGTGGTCGTAGGGGCTTACAACCACAGCAAAACTTCAGCGTCATGACGTGTCCTAGCCTCCAAACAATTTATCTATTATTTTTATTTAATTTTTCGTGGAGCCAATTGTCAGAAATTAAACTTTCCGGAAAAATGACCGTTTTTTACTCCCAAGGTCGATTCGTTGTCTCTGTTGAGTTTTAGCCTGTGTCGTAATTTTTCTTAGACTTGCCTCGCCGCGTTCTACGCCGTGCTCACTTCCTTTTCCCCAAAAAGCCTCCACAAACTTTTGCCTCCGACACCTCGCCGTGGCCGCCAATGGCATCTCGTGTCCCCATCTATCCGGTGGTGTTTTCCCCAATCCGTTCGCGTCATATCGTGCCAAACCATCACAGATAGCTACCTTCCAAATGGTTTTAGATTTGCTTCCCCGAGCATTAAGATATCAAGTTTTTCCTTTTTCTCTTCCGTCATCGTTCAAACGTCGATTGTATCATCTCCGTTGAATTTTTCAGCTTAGCCAATAATTTTTCTAGCTTCACCATATCGTGTTCTATCCTGTGCTCACCCTACATCTTCACATTGCATACCCTGTACTATCTCTTTCCAACCTGTGATGTCGCTACCACGCTGTCACTGTCGTTTTTCCCTCAGCGCCAGTGATTGTCGCTGTTCCTCGACACCGTACCCACGTCACCACCTTTGCCTCGTCACCGGGGTTCCATTTTGTCCGTTCGCCACCACCTCCAACCAACCGGCACCGTATTGTTCAAAAAGTAATTCTCGGATTTTGTTATCATTTCGTGTGATATCTAAAATTTCTAGATATTCGTTCTCCCTCATTCGAACTCCGAATCCGTTGATTCTTTCTCCTAAATTCATCTAAAAATCTAAACCTTTCTTCCAGTATATATTTGGTATTTTTGTAATTTTATTTGTATTTATTTGTTCGTTTATATTTATCGTTCCGCGCGTAGAACCTGGCGTCGCCGAAGAATTTTCCGACCCGTAGCAAGAAAGTCAAGATATCGCACACGAAGACAAGTCTCCTTTGAATATTTTGAACCTATGTTTGTGAAATGTTTTTGATTATTTTAAATTTAATGCATTGCTATGTTACATAAAATGATAATTTCTGTTGTAAGGTTAATAGTTAAACCGATAATTGTTATACCATCATTTGACATTGATAACTATGTACCTTTGACACCCTAGGATTTCCTTGTCTCAATATTGAGATTATTATAAAACTTTGGTGAATGTTGTAACGGTAGTAAAATGCTTAGTCATGCTATATAACTTTTGTAGCCTTGGAATGGGAAAATTATATTTCATTGATATAAACTTTTGTTCAGAAATTAGTGGCGATTGGTGTTGCCACTGTTCCTTCAAAAATAAATAAAATGTTAAAGTTGTTTTAGACCAGGGCGGATGGTTGGATTGGATTGGTGCGGTTAGCACGAGAACTTGTAAAGTGTATGTTCCGACCTAGTCAATTAAGGACCGACGCTTGTGATTGTCCATACTGAGCACTACCGTACAACCACAAGTCTATATGGGTACGACCTAGCTGACTAATTTATGATAGTTTAGTTTAGGTACCACCAGTGGAAAGTGGTTGCCAGGGTGTACTGGTTATTCACAGTGAGTGACATGGTTTACTGTACTCATACGACGCAAGAGGGGCTTCGATGGTGGTTTAACCTTCACGGTGAAACCTCGGTGGTGGTGTCTGGCTAGACTAGAGTAAGGTAAAAGCTTTGTGATATTTTATCTGGGTCTTATGTCTAATGAAGCATATGGCTATTAAGATGATTTATCTCTTGTGGGTAAAGTTGTATAACCTCTGCAGAGTGTAAAACTATTCGAATAGCCGTGCCCACGGTCAAGGGCGGGCAAGGAATGCATTCACATGGCAGTTCATTGGTTTTGGTTTTAAAATAAAGGTTTTGAAAACCGGGAGTGGTTGGAACTCCCGGAGTTGTCCTGGCGGATGTAGCCAGTGTGGGTGGATGTAACCCGTTGTCTTGAATCCTGGCGGTTAGAGCCAGTGTGGGTGGATGTAACCCATTCTCTTGAACCTTGGTGGTTAGAGCCAGTGATCTAGTGTTGGTGGTTGTAACCTTCACTATACCATTTGTTAGTTTCTGTTAAAACAGTTACCTTATTTAAACTGATGCCTTCGAAAATATTAAATGGTATTTGAAATAAAATATTACTTTGTGCAAAAGGAACCATATAACCCTTCCTTGTTAACCCTTACATCTACTGCATTTTTTCAAGACTTGCGGAGTACTTTATGTACTCACATGTTGCACTCAAAAATAATACCCAGAGGAATATGAAGCTCAAGAAGGAAACTTCAACTACTTCACGTGTGGATACGACGAAGGCTTTCTGGAGTTCTAGGTTGTGCTTCCCCAGTCAATTGCCTGTGGTGTATTGATGGGTCTTCGCTAGAGTTTATTTTGCTTCTGCTGTGTTTCGTGTGTTGCGAGGTCTTGAAACCTCAGTTGTAATAAAGAGGTCTTTTGGTCTGTACTCTCTCTATTATTGTAATAAAGTGTTGTTGGTTATGTATTCATCACTGTTTGACTGTGTGCACTAGCTTTGATCTGGGACTAGTGCTGTAATACACAGAGGGTCCGGATTCGGAAATCCGGGGTCCCGACAATTTTACTTTACTTACGCCTTATTATCGGTGTTTGAGCTTGATTTTGAGTTATTACAATTGTCCTTGTTGCTTTCTGTTGCTGGCGGTATGACCGGCATTGGGGTCGCAGTCATACCAGCCAGGAGCGGTTTGACCGGTCTAGAGCTGGCGGTCATACTAGCGGTGTACCGACAGTCAAATTGGCTTGGAAGCTACGGTATGATCGGCCTGGAGTAGTAGTACCAGCCCATAGTTGGTGATAGCTATTTTCTAGAGAGGTGTATGCTAAGTTGTGAGGTGTGGTACGACTGGCCGTGTAACAGCGGTATGACCACAGTGTGTTGGGTGATCTGACAGGCATGAGTGCCACAGTAAGACCGGCCCCATGTTACCAAGGGTGTTCAAGTCGGTTTGGTGCGGTATGATCGACCATTGGTTGGCGGTCATACCGGCCACCATTGAGTTGTTTGAGTTGAGTTTGTGTTTGGGAGTGTGAGTCATGGCGTAGGTCCATGCATGTATTATTTTGCTAATGAGAGTCAAGTGCATATTATTTATGCTCAGAACATTTGATTGGTCTTTGATGTACAGGACGCTTGGTGATTGTTGCATCTAACAACAAGATCAAGGCTAGGGAAGGGGTCATGAGGCCGCGGTGTGTCGCATAAATATAGGTGGAGCATCACCTCAAGTAGAGAAGCATAAGAAAAAGATAAGGATCATGATGAGGCAAATATCTGTATATGGTGTGCCAATTGGATTTGGGCATTTCAAGTGGTCATGGTCATCGGAGCATACGTATGATCTTGGCGATAAGTAATTAGGCATCACCGATAGAGTTGTTGGTGTGGTGTGCTATAGGACTCAAGTGCTTCAAGTGGTGATGGCCTCTAGAGGAGGCACGTGATCTTGGCGACGAGGTATTGGGTATCACATCATCGACGTTGCTTCAAGGAGAAGCGTCATGGAGCCCGGTAGGTGGCAATTATGGAAATTATCTGTAGGGCCCCAGATTTTACTATCTGGAATCCTCTGTGATTTAATGCACTATTCCCTAGATCAGTAGATAGTGCTCACGCTACGTAAAATGAATATCAATACATACCATGCGAAGCATAAATAAAATAGTAAACTTACTCATGGGCCGATTAGGCGAAATCGATAATTGCGGCGGAAGAACGAAGCACAGGTGGGACCTTCAGACATGCCCACAGCACCAACCGGAGGTTCGCGACCTAGCCCTTGACGTCTTCATCTTATTTGCCATCAAGACCCAAAAGTATTGCTGATGTGTAGCGATCCGATTCCTGCTTCTGGATTTGTTATGAGAGCGAGTGTGAGCACACTAACCACCGTGCTCCGCGAGCCAATACACAGAATGCAAATAAATAATATGCAAGGCTTATCAAAGAAAGGCTCGGGTTGTTTTATTTGCCAGAAATTTGCTTTTGGGTAGCATTATCGTTATTGAATCATAGAGTTATTGCTACTACCTAGAACTCCACACGGCGTTTGCCATAATTGACTTACTCCACCACAGACACACTTCCTTTACTTGATCCACCGAACTGATCCTTTCCTAATTGATTGCTGTCTAAGACTCCCAACAGCGAGCGACATCATTCAGTTAACCCACCGATCATATACTTTCTATCTATTCATTTTGAACCCACCAATACTGTTTGTATTCCAAATTTCTTTAATAATCCAATCCTATAATCGCTATCCACCAGCTCCTCACCTCTGGATTCTAACGATTCTCTAACCTGATTACTTTTGAATCCACCGAGATCATTCGTACCAATACTTTCTAATCATTCAATCCTTTCTGCTAATCATCTAAAACCATAATAAGCTTTTTCCATGATCAACCTTATTTGTCACTAATTATCTCTAACTAATTCATCAATATTTCTCCACTGAGAATATCATTAATCAGGCTTATACTCCAATTATCATATCTCCAAATTTCCTCAGATTCAAATCATCCATCTAGGTCAAATCCTACTAATCCCATTTAATCCAACAATTATCTTTACACCCTTCTAATTCTTCAAAATCATTGATCCAGATTATACTCCAGTAATTATTATTATTCCCTCGATATACCCATAATTCAATTCATCCCTCCAGTATTTTGATCAATCCTATCAATCACATTATTCCCAGCCTCTTCCAAGAATTCATACTATTTGTCCGTATCGTAATCCCGTAATTTCCCTTGCACTTCCTGATTCTCCAAAAACCATTTAAATCATCTATTTGTCATATCAACCCAATTAAGCTCTACCAATCTATTTCTCCTACAACCCTTTCTATCGTTCCCTTTTTATGATCGACATGAATCCACTAGCATCTTTTATATTTTTACTATAACAACTATCTCCTTCTCTACACCTCTGTTTATTCTTCCTGACCTTTGGTTTGGGGAGAAGTATTATCATCATTAAAAATATAATACATAGAAATTTTCTGAGACCTAGCAGTTTGAATAAGGACATAATATGTAAGAGAATGCAATACATTAGCGATTCAGATTTCATCCACCGTTACATGGCATCTGCACCGTATGCTTAATTCTTCAGCGTTATAGCCGCTTAACTTATCACTGGGGCGACACCCAGGACAACTCAAATCAGGGCCTTGCACTGCCCTCCTCTTTTTCCATTCCCGCCCACAAAGTTTTTGAAATAGAACTATATCTGGTTAAGTTCTCATGTCCGCCCTTGACCGTGGGCACGGCTATTCGAATAGTTTTGACTCTGCAGAGTTTGTACACTTTCACCACAAGAGACAATCAACTCGTTGCCCACATGATTCCTTTGTCATGCGCTTGAGCGCACCATCACAAAGGATCTGCTCAAAGTATCTAGTTCCTTTGTCATCTCACCTTATGGGCTTCTCCCACTTGCGGTGGGTCCCATCTATGCACGGATGTTCTCCACGATTACTAACGCAATGGGCTCCCCTTCCCGCAACGCTTAGAACAGTTGGAAAACTTCACCTCCCTTGGTGTCCCTTTAGGCCTCCCCTGCCCTTGCTTATCCACTTCAATCCACTACCGGTGAGATGAGTCCAGAGTTTCGATACAACTACTTAGCCAAGTTGTACTTTACTGGACTTGTGGTTGCACTTTGTTTTACGTGGGAGATCATGACAAGATTCGGTCCTTAGCGGTATCTGGGCGGTTGTTCCACTAACCACATTGTGCTTCCACCGCACCACTCACACACCCTCGAACCATCCGCCCAGATATTCAAGCAAGTAGAGTTTTGGGAACATAAAATAATCATATCGAACATATACCGTCATTACCACCATGACCGCCCAACCAAATCTTCTCATGATTAAAGTGATGCTTGGCGTTTTCACGCCCATGAATATCTATGCAACACTACGCATGGCGTATAAATTACGGACTTATTTTCAAAAGGTTACCATCATAATTTCGCTAGGGCGACAAGGATCATATATTCAAATATTCAACAAGGGGGTGTAATATTAATCAAGACAAACAATGGGCATATAACTAGAATCTTGAATTAAGCATGTATTTGTACATAAAATAACAAAGATGCAATTTGATAATTTAAACAAAAGTAATTTGCGAAAATGTAGGTTCAACACGATCAAAGTATTGACTACTTTGCGCGGTTTATCATGGTCTTGAGCTCACACAATGCTTCTTCTGGAGCTTCTGGTCTTTATCTTCACTTCGCTCTGGTTCACGCTCGATTCCTCGATTTTTCAGGACACCAATTTCTAATTACGTACTAAATGACCGAACACGAATAAAAGCAAATAACTCAAGAGATCCAAATAAATCCGAATAAACTCAATTTAGTTTTGTTATGAGTTAATGGGTGATTTGAGGCAAGGTTGATAGTATAATGCACTGACTCGGTCTTTATATTAATAACTTTCTTTTATTATTTTTGCATTTATCAAGGAAGTTCCATGAGCTAGGTTAGACCTATGAATCAGTACGCAAGTTTTAGCGGAGCATCATTTTGTCGAGTACTAATATTTAGGGCATATGCTAAATATAAGTGATATATACAATCTTTAGCTTACCGAGTTAATTTTTAGAACACGTGTTGAAAGCATTTTATGGTGCGACATTTTATGCACACTTACTTATTACTAGGCATATCTTATTTTGAATTAGGATCTAGTGGTTCAGGTCCTAGCTTGCTATATTCAATCCTGCCTAACGTTATTATTTAATAAATTTAATGTTAAGATTTAATTAATGGCACCATTTTTGTCTACACCTTGGTTGGCATTAGGCTTAGCTTTATTTTTGGTTTATTTACCTAGGCAAAGTTTTTCATACATGGTCATCTTGCTATTTTGATTAAGCCCACTATCAAAATTTATTTAATATTAGCAGGTTAAATGGTAATGCGTATATTCTAATTATAGTCATGGTTAACCTTTAACTTGAAGCTTTTGCTTTTACAGTTAAACATATTATTCCATTTATTTCCCTTTTTAATTCTATCTGAAATATCCTTTTAGGTTACATTTGAATACTTAACTAGAGTCATCTTTTATTAGCGATTTTAATTAATAGCTAACCTTTACTCAAATATTCAAGTCACAAATGTGATAATTAATCCAATATGAGACCTTAATAATCCTAGTAAGATTTTATTAGCCTTGGGCATTAAGCATAACCATTTTTAACTAATGCTCTAATTACATTTGGTCTTTTAATTCATTTATGTAACCCACATTAATTATTCATATATGATAAATAATCCAAATTTAAATTTTACATATTTTCATTCACATCCTAATAAATTATTAACTTCTCTAATTTTCCTAAATTTTTCCTTAACCAAGATGGAATTAAACAAAATGGAATAGAAAGAAAAAAAAATGAAAAAGGGGGTGTGCGGCCGGTGGGGATCGAACTCGGGCCGACGAGGTGGGAGCGCGCTCAGCTAGCCACTGGGCTACTCGATCTTTCGCGACTTACCAGAGGGGGCGGTTGTAGTTAAGCTGAGAAGGTAGTGCCCCAAACAAAGGAGTCCGGGGCGGTGGTCGGGCGGCGGTGCCGGCGGCGAGCGGCTGTCGGGGTGGCTCGGGGACGAAAATGTGACGCCCGAGTCTTGGTGAGTCGGGTGAGGGGTCGGCGGGGCCGGATACACGGATGAGGGCCGACGGCACGACGGCGGCGACGGGGTGGTTCTCGCCCGGCGATGTGGGTGGGCGGCAGCCCACCGGTGGCGGGATGACTTGGCGTCGAGAAGCCGCCCCCACCGCGAGGAATTGGTGGGAGGTCCACCGGAGAGGGTGGGCGGCGGCGGAGGCGCGACACCACGCAAGCAGGCGGAGATGGGGAAAGAGCAGGAAGGAAGGAAGGAGCGGGGGCAGGGTTGGGCGGGGGTGAGAGGAGGGCTCAAGGCCGCTTATAGTCATGAAGCGGGAAGGACCCAAGGCGGGGTGGAGAGCGGCGGTTTTGCCCGGCTGGGCTCGGCTGACGACGCGACAGAGCAGGTGGCTGGGCTGAGGCCTGCAAGGCAGAGCAGAGAGAGCAGCAGAGGAAAGATTCGGTGCAGGGAGAAAGGGAAGAGGTGACGCGGAGGAAGCGCAGCCGCAGGAGGGAGGGAGAAGCAATAGAAGAGAAAGAAAGCGCAGCGCGTGGGGGAGAAAGAAAGAAAGAAGGGGAAGGGAGAAGGCGGGGCCCAGCGGCAGGGGGAGAGAAAAAGAGAGAGAGAGAAGAAGAGAAGGGGGCGCACGGGGGGCTGGCCCACCGGCAGAGGGGAAAAAGGAGGAAAGAGAGAGAAGAGGGAGTGGGTCCCACCTGGAAGGGAAAGAAGAATGGAAGAAAAGGGGAAAAGAAGGCTCATGCAAAATTTTTGAATTTGGATTTCTAACTTAAATTTTTAGCTGGCATTAGGAATTATTGATTTTTGCAATTTTACATGACATTCCAAATTTTAAATTTTCAGTTAAGTTTTTGTGTTCAATTTTCGGATTTTAATTATTTGCCCTTGGATTTTGATTTTGATATTACTTTGCTCTAATTAAATTCTGGATATCCAATCTTGGGTTTGTATGCCACAAAACTCAATAAGGTTTCAAATAAATATTCAGAAGAAAATTTGAATGCCAGCAAAATGCAAGAAAAGTTTTGAAAATTTCCTGTTTTTGAATATCCAAAATTTTGGGATGTTACATTATCCAATACTGTTGGAATACGGTTTGTGAAACCACGACGGTGGCCTAAATGGTTTAGGTCATGCCTAGAAGGATGGAGCGTTGTATCGGGCTATTGGAGCTATGGAAGTCATGCTTTGAAAAATATGCAAGTGTGTGAGTTAAAACCCTGTTTGTGTGTGGGTTATCGGGTTTTTCCATTTGTAAGTGGTGTGATTTACTAACGGTTGCTGGTGTTAGGGCTTAGTGTGAGGAGAGAGCCTTCACTATATAAGCTCTTGTATTAGTCGAGAGGATTCTAGGGTTTTGAGAGAGAGAGAGAGAGTGCTCTAGGGTTAAAACTCTATCCTCCTGAGGGAGTGGCTATAAAACATTACTCTCCAAAGTGGAATGAACATCTAAAAGGAGAAAGCCAAATAGCCCACAAGAGCAAAATCCCCCAAATCACATATCTCTCGAGGAAAAACGAGCAAACAAAAGAACTTTCCCTAGAATGTGCCTAGATGGATGAGATCTGATCTCTAATAGATATCTCCACTTCTTACACGTTCTTGGCATTAAAAGATCAGGAGGAGATGAAATCTATGTGCTTTTGATCTGTGCTGGTTGGACATATCACAAATTGGTCTGTGAAATGGTCTTATGGGGATACAGACTGGTCATAACTAGATACAAACTACTCTTAAGGAGTTCTAAACTGATAGTGGGTGACTAAGACCTGATTGTAGATTATATTGTATAAGGTTTGCCCAGTTTGGTTTTTGTGTATATTTGGGGGTCGATATGTCCTGCTAGGAACCACTACTGACCAATGATTGGAAAGGTATTTCTGGGTCACAACCAAGTATACATGAACCTATAAGATCACACAGTTAATGGGTTGAAGCAATAAAAATCTAGATGATAGAATCCGAGTGAGATACGATCTTTACTTGTATTGGATAAGTATCTGGTTGAAGGCTCTATATAAAGGGTGCATTAGGTTATGGAAAGGGAGATCGCATCATCCATCGAAACCTTATCCGCCTCCTTCCAAAGGCTTTGATGTGTGCACTGGTGCTAGCACACTGGCACATAGCATTCTATCCATGGACATGTAGATTTCGGTAGAGGGGCTGTTGCGACTGCGGCGCTAATCAAGACAATCGGCTTGTGGAGATCGACTATCGCTAGAGGATGATCGATTTTCAAGGATCGCTTTCTAAAGACATTGGACGATCGACTATTTCCACTACGCCGATGAGCAGTATGTTGAACCAGGCTATTTTAACTCTTCTTTCGCTGCACTGCGTGTCTAGTGGTAATGATCCGTGATTTATTACTCGCATGGTTTCCATGTTTATGCGGTAGAAATTTTAATTTACACTAATGTATAGCCTACCCGTAATCCTTTAGGAGCGGATACGGCCGTACAGGTATGACTCGACAAACACGAGGGCCATCTCACATATGACGGAGGAGAAGAAGGCCACGTCGGCAGAAGAGAGAAAACCTGTCACCAACCACAAGAGCAAACTCTGGCTGCCATGGTTCACCGTAGAGATGGCCTCGCCTGCGCTGCCGCCCACTGTTGTCAACAACCTCCCTCTTCTCCGGCCAGCCACACCGGGGGCTTGTTTGTATCTCACTGACAGTGCGGGCCTAGAAGAGGAAACGGCGTTGGGCTCCCAGAATTAGTTCTGGGCAGTTCATCCGTCAATGGACGGTACTGATCTGCTAGATAGGATCGCGGATTTTATCTGCCATGGTTGGATCACGGATCTTATCCCTGATCAAACTCCTTGGTGCTTCTGACCGTTCATTCGACGATGTACGGGATAGATCACTTGAGAGACGTACGCATACAACGCAAATACACGCTTCGTTAGGGACCTATCTGCAACCGTGTCATCCTCCCACGCCACCACCACCACCCGGCGGCGGCGGCATGGCGAAGAGCAGCAAGTCGGCGGCGGCCGCGGCCGCGGCCGAGTTGGCGAACTCCACCACCCGTCATCCTCCAACACCCGAGCCGGCCGCGAGGCAGAAGGCAAAGGCGAGGCTGGAGATCGAGGGGTACCCCGTGGAGGGCATCTCCATTGGCGGGCAAGAAACCTGCGTCATCTTCCCGACGCTGAGCCTCGCCTTCGACATCGGCCGCTGCCCGCAGCGTGCCGTCTCGCAGGACTTCCTCTTCATCTCCCACGCCCACCTCGACCACATTGGGGGCTTCCCATGTACGTGGCCACGCGTGGGCTGTACAAGCTGCGGCCACCCACCATCTTCGTCCCGGCGTACCTCAGGGAGCTCGTGGAGCGGCTGTTCGACGTGCACCGCGCCATGGACCAGTCCGAGCTCAAGCACAACCTCGTTCCCCTAGAGGTTGGAGAGGAGTATGAGCTCAGGAGGGACCTCAAGGTGAGGGCTTTCAAGACATACCATGTCATACCCAGCCAGGTGAGTAAACTTGGTTCAGTTCTTGGAATCTTGCATATTCTTGATCGATTCGTGAGAATTTTTGCGATGACATGTTGGAAATGCGATGTGATATGTGTAGGGGTATGTGATATACTCGGTGAAGCAGAAGCTCAAGCAGGAGTATCTTGGCCTCCCGGGGAGCGAGATCAAGAGGTTGAAATTATCAGGTGTGGAGGTCTGTTTGTCTCGGTGGATGTCTAGATTAATTAGAAACACAATCTAGTAACAATTGTTGATGTGATATAAGCTTGTAATTTTCCAATTTGTGCTTTAGCAGATTACGAATACTGTGACAACACCTGAGGTTGCTTTTACGGGTGATACAATGTCAGATTTCATCCTTGATCCTGATAATGTGGATGTGTTGAAGGCAAAAATTCTTGTAGTGGAGGTATTGCTTCTTATCGCTTTGCAGTGAATGTGTTGTGATTTGCTACTATGCAGCTTGACAAAGGGGGGAACTTTTTGTTGAAGTTTCTGTATCAGTATATAACCGACTTTTGTTGTATTAACAGTAGCAAGCGACCTTTGTCTTCAGGTATTGATAAATTCCACTGCATGCAAGCTGACTACCATTATTTCTAGAACAGAGCTTGTTGCACCTCGAGGAAAAAAATCAGAACTTATGGTGACACCAGTTAGCAGCAAAGCAATTAGTCGAATCTTCGTGCTGTTAGAAGCACCCATTATTTCAAGAACAGAACTTATTGTGATGCCAGTTAGCAGCAATTAGTGGAATCCTGGTGATGTTAGAAGCACCCATTATTTCAAGAACATAACTTATTTATTGCGCCTCAAGAAAAAAAAAACAGAACTTATTGTGACACAAATTAGTAGCAATTGGTGGAATCCTGGAGCTGTTAGAAGCACGTTTCACTTCTCATGCTGAAAGTTTTATTTTGTAGTTTTTTTCCCCTAACCAGTTTTGGTTTATTCCTATGTTTAATCTAGTGAACTGTGTTTTATAAATTTCAGAGTACTTTTCTTGATCACTCTGTTTCGATTGAGCATGCACGAGAATATGGGCACACACACTTGTTTGAGGTTATTCCAAAGTTACTTTGATTATTTCATATATGTAAGAACAAATTTTCACCTAGCATTAGTAATAATTCTTACCATTCTGTTTGTGTTTGGCAATGTTTACAGATTGCTAGTCACTCAGACAAGCTTGAAAACAGAGCCATTCTACTAATTCACTTTTCAGCTCGTTATACAGCAGAGGTGGGCTGATATCTATCCATTGCTTTGGACTCTCTTAAAATTCTATGACTAGCTGTTCAAATTTTAGCTGTTGATTCGTGTTCATTTTACTCCTTTTACTTGGCTATTTTATCCCAATTCTCTCATATTTAGGATGCTTGGTTCCACTTGTTGGTCCTATCTTTTATTTGAAGTTTTTGAATCAATTTCACCAGCATGTCAAACTCTGTTTCTATAATGAAAAGCCCAGGCAACTACTTGTAATGAACAAATATCTGCAGAACAATCCTGTTAACCATAACTGCTTTTTCAGGAAATTGATGAAGCAATCAGTAGATTGCCGCCATCTTTCCGAAACAGGGTTTATGCATTGAAGGAAGGCATATGAAAAAAGGAACCGGGAAGTCAGCAATAGTCAAGCACTCAAGTTCGCTTTCTTCTCATCCATCTGAACGATTCGCTATGGGGCGGTTCCTTTTCTCCTGGATGGGATCCTTCTGTATTTTTTCACGCTACACATTTGTTCTGTGTTATGGCATTGCAACGGTGTTCTTGACATGTCCCCACTGCTAAATACATCTGTCCTTTATGAGATGAATTCTTTTACGGAATTATTCAGTTTGACTACATGAGATTATAGCATTGAAACGCCGAAAGAAATGCCAAACGACCCGTGTTTGCAACTTTCCTTTCTGAACATTAGTGTAGAGGTGTGATTTTGACAATTCACAAACAACAGTGGTTACATTCATGTTGAACGTACAACCGGCATATATATATACAGCTTCTGGAAATGAAACAATTCCTACTTTCTCTGAAAAAAAGGTGTAAAGTAATATATAGATTCCACAAAAAATTAACACTAATGTATATCAAATTAATCCAACTATCCTCCTCCTTACCTCTATGCATGCCCTTGTTCTCTACCATCGACATGTATTCTTCTCGGATGTGTCTAGTAATCATCCGGATATTTTATTTCAAATAATCATTCGAATTTGTGACCCTTAGATTAAGATCTAATGGCTCTCATCATTTCCCCCCTTGCTATATAACCTCTAACCCTAACCCCTGTCCCAACCCCGCCGTCTCCTACCCTGCGCCCTTCACGTCACCCCCTCCTCGTCATTGGCGCCGCCCCCCTCCTCTCACTGGAGCAGCCTGCACCTCCCCGTCACCCCACCCTCCTCCATCACCCGCTGGCTGGCGGCGCCCACACCGCCCCTACCCTCCTCGCTCAACCTAATAGCCAGTGCCTTCCGCTACCACTATCCTCTGGCACTGCCCACCACTCTCCTATCCTGCCCGTCGCCCACCACCGCCCTAGCCTCCCTCTATGCTGGGGAACAGTGAAGCCTAGGCACGGGGGTGGGATTCTCCCCTCGAGTCGCTGAAGAGGAGAAAGAAGTGGTCACCGGCGAGGAGGAAGAATGGGTTGCCAAAGAGAAGAAAGAAGGGGTCGCTGAAGAAGGTGGCGGCGCACGAATCTTTGTACATATCCAAATATGAGAAATTTGGATAATTGTTTGGAAGAAAATAACCGGGTGATGTTTATTAAAACCCTTTTTCTCACATAGAACGAGCATGCTTCCTTCTATCGTCTCTCTTAAGTTGCGTGTGCGATCTGGCCGGCGTGACGGTGGCTCCTCCGCCTCAGATATACCCCGCCCATGATCGCCAGGGCTTACCAGGCGGCGGGGCGTCTGCGTGAGCGGGTGAGCCTCGGACGAGGAGCCGGGCTTGGGCTTAGAGATGGCAATGGGGCACCAAACCCGATACCGGTGGGTTTTACTCTATTAGGGCATGGGTGCGAGTCAATTTCTTAACCCATGGGTTTCTTAATGGGCAAAAAGCCCAACCCATCGGGTCTGCTGGGTTCGGGTACGTTCCTATAGTACCCAAACCCGTAAACCCATGGGTAATATAAACCCGATCCATATGAGTTATAAACCCAGGTTCCCAGCCTCCCAGGCAAACCAGTCCGGCCCATAGCCCATTAGTCAAGTACAAGGAGTAGTTGATGTCTCTCCTTTTGGTTTTAATTGAGTTGTGAACTGTGAACTTGTAATGATATGCTATGCCAGTGAACTATGAACTGAGAATTGATAGAGTGAACTAGTGATGTGCATTGTGGATTTGTCGTTTCTTGTTTCATGCATAGTAGCATATAAGTTGAACTTATTGTTGACTTGCTAAGCACTGCACTGTCTATAATCTGCATAGTTGTTGTCGGGCACGGCGACCGTGGTACCCGCTTCCCAGTGGGCATGGGTCAGGCAAAATCTGCACCGTCACGGGCATGGGTTTTAGTGGGCACGTCCAACTTTCATGGGCACGGGTTTGGGATAGCAAAACCCAGCGGGTTTGTGCCCGTTGCCATCTCTACTTGGGCTTGATCACGTCGCCCTTCCTGAGCTTCCTGGGGATGGTGCCGCCGGACGGCTTGAAGACTGCGCCGTTCATGAACAGATCGCCCTCCGAGTGCCACACCCAGTTCTTCCACTCCGACTCCGCCGCGTAGTCGCGTTTCGTGATCTGCTCCGATCATACATGGAATCAATGCGCTTCATGCATGCACGAACCGAAATGGATTGGTTGGTTAGTAGCTAGTAAGTATTACCACTTTGGCGGCCATGTTTGGCGGCGCGATGTAGCGGTTGCCCTGGCTGAGGATGGTGGGGTTCTTGCTGCCGCCGATGGCGTACATGAGGCAGTGCGTGTAGTCGTTGTTCACGACCTGGAAGAAATCCCACCGGCACCGCGGCATCCTCTGCACGAGCCCTCGCCCGAAGTGGCTGAAGGTGACGGTGATCTGCATCACCTCGTCCTGCGAGAACGAGTCGCTGGTGACGAACAGCATCACGTCGTTGTGGTTGGTGAGGTGGCAGTTGGAGAATGGTGATCCCCGTGGACGCCTGCCCGACGTCGACGAGCCCGTCCTGGCACATGGATATGGAGATGCGATCGATCCTCACGTTGGTGGCGTCGAAGAGGGAAATGTCGTCGCCGTCGACGCGGGTGAGGGGGGCCAGGTGCCCCGGCGCGTCGTACATGAGGTCGCCGTCACTGCGCTTGACGTCGTGCACGTGGAGGCTGTGGATGATGACGTTGCGCGCGAACTGCACCGTGATGCCGGCGCCGTTGGCGATGTGCGCACCTGCGCGCCGCGCCCGTCGATGGTCTTGTCGCTGTTGACGAGTAGCTCTCGCGAGAGGCGGATGATCACGGAGCGCGAGAACACGATCCAGAGCTGGTCCGTCCGGCTGGCGCGTAGGTTTTATTTTAAGGTTTTTATTTCTTTGACTTTAAAGAAATTTTTTAATTTACCTTAACTTATTTAGAATAAAAGATTTTATTGTTGTTCGGGGCCCTATTAAGCCACTTGCACCTCTGACTATCCGGTGAAACTACTTAGGACTTAAATGATCAGTGCATGCATGTAAGATAACAAGCTAGCTAAAAGCTCAAGATCCATGATCAGTGCATGTAAGATAACAAGCTAGATGAATGTTTAAGATCCATATACCATCACATTCATATATAACATCAATATTATGTCATTTCATCACAGAGCAAGTGAACCCAGTACTTTGCAATTTCCAATCAATGATACTACACAAATATAAGAAATATACCTTGAAATTGCAAAGAGCAAACAACCGACAAACTCACAGTGCCGATGATACTCAAAATCACTGAGTAGCAATTGAAGAAGGCAAGGCACGCAGGCTACGTTGTCCCAGAAAACCAAACACCTCGATATGCCCGTAAGGAGACGATGGCAATCGGAGATACAATACCACACTCCTACCTCAGGTAGCCGGAATAGGAGCCAATGGTCGGGGTAGATGCCACACAAGACCGACAAGTACTTCGGCCGAGAGCACCCGTGAACACCACGTTCAAACCACATATCCTCCCTTTTCAACTTGGCAACACCGAATTCAACCCCCAATGGAAAATCCCCAAAGTTTCTCCGTGACAAATTTCAAGGAAAAGGCACAAGAAACCACACGAAAAAGCCCAGGAGAGGGGAATTGGCTTTGCACAGCCGCCGACACCGGAGAAGACCATGGTGAATTGGCTGCCTCAAAGCCCGAATCGAGACAAAGCCGAGAGATTTAGGAGATCAGAGAGGAGGACGAAGTGAACTCATTGCTTTAGGTCTTTAAGAGAGGAGAGGGAGGCCGCCTTTTATAGGGAAGCGGGGAGAAGGTGATGGGTTGTAGCCAAACGATTGGTGCCGAAGCTGCTGGGTCTATGGCGCCTTCGGCGCCGCCACCGTCCCGCAAGACCCGGCCACCCCAAATGAATCGGTCAAGGTGAAGCCACATGAACGGCATATGGACGAAGGCCATAGACCTTATCTCCTCAAGTGTCCCACCGACAGGTGGGACCCCTTCTCATTTTTTTCATTTTATAAATTGAAAATTTTCTAAATTGCCCTTAGAGTCCAACATGACAGAGGATGGAGAAGGAAGCTTCTCAAACTCTTAACAGCACCAGGGATATGAGAATTGCTTGTATCGCTTCGATTCTGCAAGTTGGAATTTCCTGTTCAGAGGAGACACCGACAGATCATGTGCAAATCGGCGATGCTCTGAGAGAGTTTCTGGAAATAAGAGACAAGTTTCACTACCATCTCTCCATTGAAGGAGCACCATCCATCCACTGAAGCATTCGGTGGACTTTCTAGTGCATGACATCCAACAGATGCCATCGTGCTACAGCAATCTACTATCTCTGCAACTCCTTGCTACCTAGGCTTATTGTGTTTTTGTTCTGCTAAGTCAAGTGTGTTGCATTATATTGGATTCTTGGCATACGGGCATGATCACTACTAGGAAGTGTGAACCAACCCCCTCTTTTTGAGGAACAGGAGCCACAACATTTCCCTATTGCAAGCCACAAGATTTACCAATTTGAGTATTCAAACTATTTTTCAGGCCTCCTTCCACAATGGATTTTTTTATCTACTTGGCTACTTTTGCACAGGTAACCGGTAAAAACAACTAACTGGCAGTGTGAGTTTGTCTCGGCAACTGTTGCACAAGAGGCAAGGTTGCTCCATGCAGCGGCTGGTCAAACCTGCAAGAGACCACAATAAGCATTTTTTTTAGATTACAACGGATGTTGCGTACTTACGTACACCACACACATGTGTGTATTCTACTGAAACATACGCTAGGACTTAAACGGTGGTACCTCACAAAGTATGAACACATACTTTTTCACTGAACGCACACACGTATGTGATATAAAACACCTGGGCTGATCGATAGATCAAACCTAGATAGGCAGCTCGCATGATAACGAAGCTTGCTAACAGAGCAAAGTTCAGTCCTCAGTATTACTTATTATAGGGAAATGCGAAGACACGTAGAGCCTAGTCCAGACCAGCCAAATTCTGGACCCCTCGGCCTTTGAATCCTAAGGGCTTGTAACCTAGTACCCGGAGCTCCACGAGAGCCACGTTCAGGTAGGCCCACAGACGTGTAGAGTAGTAGAGCTATTTTGGGCCAGAAGGTCCAGATCGCATGCAGCTCATGGGAGTCCCCTGGACCTGCACGATTGCTTGCTAGGTGTGAACCGGACCATTTGATGCCCGTCGGAAAATGCAGGGCAAAAGGTTAATCCACAAGTTGAGCCACTTTAAATCGGCGAAAATTGGAAAAAAAACTATCAATTTCAAGTCTGAGTGACAGATGATGAATTACAATCTATAAAACGACCAAAGTATACATATAAGCGCACCATATGGATTTTAGACCTCGATGCAAACGACTTTTGCTTCTTGCTTCCGGAAGGCGTCAGTTTCTTAATTTCGTTTTTTTGGTTTTTGGGTCTTTTTAGTCATTTTTTATATCTGGCTACTTGCATTTTTTGTAAACCACATTGCAAAAGGAGCTTTCTTGTGCTGGAAATAACAGAAATTTTGTTATAGTTATCGCTGAAAAGCAAAGTTTGCTAAACTTTAACCTGATCCACCAAGGAGAGTACTACATTCTTAGGAATCACTTTTCCGCGGCTGCTCAAAAAAATTTGACAAGAAGTGGATGGAAAATGCTACAATGCTGTCCAGCCTAGTTACTTCGGCGTGTCACTCCCAAAAATCTAGTGCCTGAGGTTTTTTCTTGGATTGTATCATGTAGCACTAGAACCAATCACCGATCTTGAGACAATCTCAAATAACTACTACTTGATTGTCTCAAGATTGATGTTAGTGCTAGATGATACAAATATAAGAAAGAACCCCTGAGTACTAGATTGTTAGGTCATCCCCGTACAATTTTCTTCCACTTTGCCACAGGCCCAAATGGCCTAGCAGGCCACATGTTGGAGTACCATAAAGCCCTCGCTGGATTTAAGGGCCCAAATTTGAAATACTGTGTTCGGTTGGCTTCGGATGGATTTGAACCATCATCAGCATGCACAGATCACAAATTATAGATGCTTCATTAGCTATGCTTCAACAACAACAACAACAACTACAAACCCTTAACAACTTAACAATAATAACAACAACAAAGACTTTTATTTGAACGTAGGCTAGAAATGTTTTCCTAATTTCGTTAACCATGCCTCAAAATTAGAAAAACATCGTCCAATATTAATAGGCAATCCGATTACACGACGAGAGGCAGCACTGGTTCATCCGGCAGTGGGTTCAATCTGCAGTCAGCGTATGGAAGAGCAGTAACTAAATCAGTGTAAATACTAAGAAAAACGGTGAAAAGAAGTGATTTGTGCCGCTATCACCGTCTGTTGGAAGAAGACATAGAAAGCCCGACCCCAATCGCGGCGGCTATCGCAAAGACGAGCAACGCCATTGGCGCGTAGTGACCTTCGCCATGACCGCGTACGAGAACGAGAACGTGAGCATCGTGGTGAGCCCCCAGACGGAGGCCTTGAGCCGGTCCCTCTGCGGCGACCGGGCGCTTCTTGTACCGCCACGAGGCGAGAAGAGCAGCACGAGGTCGATGTAGCTGAAGACGACGAACGCTATGGCTCCTACACCGCGCTCCGAATGGTAGATCGCCATGGCGGAGTTGAAGGTGAGGAAGGCGAAGCCGAGAAGCGTGCGCCAGGGGAAACCATTCTCACCGCGAACGGGGGTGTTCCGCCGCGGGCGTTCAGATCCCGGATTGTTCGGACGTGGATGCTGTGAAGGCATCGTTGAGGTCGATCGGAGCCGAGGAGGAACAAATCGGCCGAGCAAGAGGGAGGAGACGACGACAGAGGAGGGGGAGGGTCGTACTTATATGTCTCGGCGGTTGGACCAGCGAGGAAGGAAAAGCGCTAGCACTAGGAGTAGCAAAGCATACTAAAGACTTTCTAGCACTAGGAGTAGCAAAGACTACTAAATTCAACGCAGTCAGACTTGCTAGCACTAGGAGTAGCAAAGCCTACTAAACTCAAGACTTGCTAGCACTAGGAGTAGCAAAGACTACTAAATTCAGGGCAAAACAACTTGCTAGCACTAGGAGTAGCAAAGACTACTAAATTCAGGGCAAAACAACTTGCTAGCTCTAGGAGTAGCAAAGCCTACTAAACTCAGATTTAAGATTCCTAGCAAATCTGAGTTTAGTAGGCTTTGCTACTCCTAGTGCTAGCAAGTGTGACTGCGTTTAGATAGCTCGTCTTTTCTCCCTTCCTGCCACATGGCAAACACGATATGCCCTTTCCCTTCCCTTCCCCTCCCCTCACTCCTTCCCCGCCACCGCCTCCTTCCCCCGCCGCCGCTCACTACTCGATGCCATGATCCCTAGTTCTCTGCTCTTCTTTCTGATTCCTGTATGAATGTTAGTAGGTGGAGTATCTTCAGTTACAGGACTGGCCAAGAACTGCGTGGCTACCATGGACCAGATTGCAGTGTCGGCGCCGAACCAGAAGACACCCCTTCAGTAATCATCACAGCTTCCTCTGATCGATTGATTTCTTGTGTGTCATTGTGTTTTGTTCTGGTTCTTGATCCTGGTAAGCGAGCTTGTTCCATTCGCATGGCACAGCCCGGACAGCGAGCTCGTGGAGCTGCTGTGGCAGAACGGGGGCGTTGTGGCGCAGACGCACCAGCGATCCTTCGGCCGCGGCCAGAGCGGCGGCAACCCGGGAACGTACGAGCGGCGCTACCGGGGAGGAGACGGCCGTGTGGTTCCCGGACGGCGACGCACTGGACAGGGACTTGTACTCGCGGCTCTGCACAGCATCGCCAATGTCGACGGAGATTGGGGCAGGGACACGGGCGCTTTCGCGCGGTCGCCGGCGAGGAGCGGCGCCGGGTCGAACCGCACCGGCGAGGTGGTCGACAGGTCGAGCTCCTGCGCGAGCAACATGGTTCAGTTAGGTTTCAGTTATGGAATGCCTTTTTGTTTGGGAGAAGATGTAGTTCTGGGGGATTGTTTTGACAAAACTTGATAGCACTCTTGTATGAACTATATACCATGTCATCGCTGCAAGCATGTTGCTTCCTTTTTTTGGAACAACTATGTTTCTTCTTGACAGTTGCCTGTATGATAACAGTCTTGGTCTGGCAACCAGAAATTAGGGGCTGGACGCTTTTATTTGTTGCCTTTTTTGTTTCTTGACGATGATTTGAGAAATGGATCCGATTGTAATTATTAACCTATAGGTTAGTTGTGTTGCACTTTACCTAGTGATACTGTGTAAAAGAATTCTGAATGACTGGGCATTCTTGCTTACAAAAGAATTTGCTGAGGTTGGATGTTAGGATCTCAGAAGTGTATTGTAAATTACAACAAGAATTGCTGAGATAGCTCACAAAAACAATGGCACACAGGGAGGGGAGAAGTGTTGCTTAGTAACTTGGTCAATAACCTGTTGGAGATGCAAAGCTTGAATGTTTTTGGGTATGCAAGCCACAAGATTTACCAATTTGAGTATTCAAACTATTTTCAGGCCTCCTTCCACTATGGAATTTTTTTATCTACTTGGCTACTTTTGCACAGGTAACCGGTAAATACAATTAATTGGCAATGTGAGTTTGTCTCGACAACTATCGCACAAGAGGCAAGGTTGCTTCGTGGAGCGGCGGGTCAAACCTGCAAGAGACCACAATATGCATTTTTTTATGAGGATTGCAACGGATGATGCATACTTACGCACACCATAGACACGCGTGCGTCCTACTGAAACAAACGTTAGAACTTGAGCAGTGGTCGCTGGATAAATCAAGTATTCTTCCCTCAAGTGTGGGTTATTCCTCTTTACTAGGGACATAACCTCTTCAAACTTGTCAATATAGGTGTTGACATTTCCAGTTTGTTGCGGACCACTGAATGTATCGGCAATATCATACCTATTTTCTGTAGCAAATCTTTTGCAGATCATGCCACAAAATTGAGGCCATGTCATGTTGCTTGTATTAATATTACTGCTACTCAGCCACTGATCTGCTCTTCCAGTGAAGTACACTTCAGCCACCTGAACCTTCTGCTCAATTGGAGTTTTGGCCAGTTCAAAACATTTCCCGGCTTTTCTAATCCAAGCTTTAGGATTATCACCACTGAATTTAGGGAATTTTAACTTAGTTTTGCTGAAAGCTTGTTGGGAAAAGTTCCTTCCACTGTTTTGATTGGGCTGCCATGGGGGTTGGAATCCAAAGTGCATTTCAGGGGGTCTAATCCAGCCTGGTCCCCAATTTGGTTCTGGTCTCACTGAATGACAACCAAAATATGGGTATTTGTATGGTGGTAAGCCATATGGGGGTATTTGTGTAGTGGTGGCAGCACCATATGGGGGTATAAATGGCATATGTGCAGAAGTGGCAGTAACATACTGTGGTGTAATAAAATTCCCTAAGGTAAATGCAACAGTTGTAGGACCTAACGATGCATGAGTTTCCATGGGAGCTATTGAGGAAAATGGACCTCAGTAGTGTAGTGGTAGTACTCCATTCTGATATGCCATTGGAATAACTCGTTCTGCCCACACATTGGAATGTTGATTTCCTCCTAATACTATTGGCAGCCCATTCATACCATAACTCTGAGGTGCAAAAGAATATCTACTTCCGGGGGTTC
Source organism: Bonia amplexicaulis (assembly GCA_036346245.1). NCBI lineage: Eukaryota > Viridiplantae > Streptophyta > Magnoliopsida > Poales > Poaceae > Bonia > Bonia amplexicaulis. The sequence goes on from CM070740.1 coordinate 13,909,739, forward strand.
CTATTACTCTCTCAACCAAGCTCGGGGATTCTCCTACATCCACCCCTACATGGCTATCAACTCCTTTCTGTGTAGTGTGCATCGGCGGTCCTTCTCGCCTAGATTTGGCCATTACTAATCACATGAGCGTTTCCATATGTTTTTGCATCTGAGTGGTGTTCTCCTGCATTTGATTTTGTAGCTGCTTGATGCTCTCTCCCATCAAAACACTCTGCTGACTCATCTCTACCATCATTTCCTTGATGAGCTCCACTTCTCTAGCCAAATGTGATTCTTCGAATTCATCGCCCCCAATTGGTCTTCCTCCTCTCGTCATCTTCAAATTACTTGCGCCTCTACTAATAGATTTGGAATTTTACAGAGGGAGATCAAAATCCCCTCAAACCCTCTCTATTAGTTTGCTTTTCCTTAGCACTCCTTCACAAATCTGCACTCCGCAAGCTGGATCCGGGATTTTACAAAGGAAACTTTGTTCCTCCAACCCTGTCCACTCACAAACCGCATAGATTTGAGAATTCTTCCAAGGATTCACGGACTCTGATACCAATTGTCAGGCTCCAAAGTTCCTACTCCGAATCCCAATTGGAATCGAAAGGCAAAACGTAGAAGAAATGATACAAGAACAAGTAAATGCAGTGTCCAGCCAACCCAGGCTTCCAGCGACAAGTAAGAACATTACATGTAATGAAACATACTTAACGGTGAATAGTAACTACTATTTTTCATGTGAGCCATCGGATGTTGATCAAAGAGGTAAGGGCTGCACTCCACCGTAGATATCCCATAACTAAGCCTGCTGCGATCCAAGCTGTCAGATCTTCATAAACAAAAGGGTATCCTCACATCTCATCCGTTCATCTCAACTCAGGCCTCCACCTCATAGACCAACCGGGGAATCAGGATTTTTAAGGTCTGACACCTCCCTTGCTCTCGAGCCCACGCCTCCAACCTCCGCCCTGGCGCCTTCACCTTCTCCCGCCTCCTCAGATCCTGCGCCGCGCTCCGGGACGCATCCGCAGCTCGCAAAAATCCACGCCCACCTCGCCAAGTCGGGATTCTCCTCCTGCCCCTACACGGCCACCGCCCTGACGAACGCCTACGCCAGCAGGCTCGTCTGTATCAGGGACGCGCGCCGGGTGTTCGACGAAATGCCGGAGCGCACTGTGCCCTGCTTCAACGCCCTCATCGCCAGGCTTTCGCAGCGCGAGGAGGCCGATGAAGCGAAGGGTGTCTTTAGGCTCCACGGGAAAGAAGGGCTGCTACCGAACTCCGTCACAGTCGTGAGCGTGCTGCCTTCTTGTGGGACGGTCGAACAGGGGGAGCAGCTGCACGTGCTCGTGGTGAAGACAGGGGATTGTTTGGATCGCTATGTTGCAACAGCGCTCATCACAATGCGCTTGGATTGTGGGGATTCAAACTCGGCAAGGAAGATTCTTGAATTCATGATTGACAAGGGCGTCGAGAGTTACAATGCGATGGCTTCTGGGGTCCAGAGGAATGGTGAACGCTCCTTCGGCTTTGGATATTGTTAGGAAAATTATATTTGGGTCAAGTGAAAAACCTAATGAGACGACTTTGCTGGTAGTCCTCTCAGCGTGCACAAGTGTTTCGGCATCATCACTTGCTAAAGAGACCCATTGCCATGCCCTGAAGCATGCAATGGACTGCATGGGGCCTGTTTGACAACGGTTGCAGCTTATAGCTTTTGGCTGAAATTTTTGAATTTTGGTTGTTTACGGTACAGATTACGGAGAGAGATATTCACTTGCGATTTTGGATGGTACAAATATTGGGCTTTTAACGTGTACATCGTTTAATTTGTAGACATCATCTTGAGAAAATACTCTGTTTGAAAGTTAGGTACTGTATCAAAAACTAAAAGCCGTCAACTTTGGAGTAAAAGAACAGACCCTTGAAGATGGGGACTTGGTGTCTTGGAATACATCATCTTGGGTTTTCTGATACATGAGAAGCTTCCAAACGCCTTAGGGTTGTTCGAACAAGCTAAGGTTGGATGGAAGGGTTGAAGCCTGACAGTATTACATGGAATCTAATGATTAATGGGCTTGGACAGTTTGGGAACTTTGCTGAGGTCTTTTCATTTTTCACTAAGACGAGATTGGATGGAGTGTCATGTGCAAGTTTGGAAACCATGACAAGTATGTTGAGTGCTTGTTATCCAGCGTGTTCGAACATTGCAAAGACTTCGAGGAGATGTTTATGAGCTGCGGATGTGACGTGTATGCTGGCAGAGTATTTAAGAAAGATAGGAGGAAATTGACTGATTCAGCCTTGTGGAATGTAATGATTTCTGGTTTAGCATTGCAAACCTTCCATGAGATGCTTTAGCAGCAAGTGCAGCCCAAAACTCAGCTAACTTACTAGCTTTTTTAAGTGAGAACTCCGGGTTCGAACCTAGGTGGGCTGGCTGGGCGATGGCAAGCTGAACCAGCTGAGCAAGGCTCAGTCCTCTGCTATCTTTCTAGTTACTTTTGCGTATCACTCCGAAATCTAGTACTTGAGTCTCTTCTTAGATTATACCATCTAACACTAGTATCAATCACCAATCTTGAAACAAACCCAAATAATTTCTTCTTGGATTGTCTCGATATTAGTGTTAGTGCAAGGTGGTACAATCCAAGAATTTTAGGCCATCACTTCAGTTTTCCTTCCGCTTTGCCACAGGCCGAAATTACCAACAGGCCACGTGTTGGAGTACCATGAAGCCCTCGCTGGATTTAAGGGCCCAAATTTGTGATACTGTACTACAAGGCTAGTCTGGGTTAAGATTTCTAGCAAGTTGTTTGGTTGGCTCCGGATGGATTCGAACCGTTACCGGTATGCATAGATCACAAATTCCTTCCATCAGATATGCAGGTCAGGAAATTCTTATGTGCAGTAATAAGCCACCAACAAAGCCAGCATGATGACGTTAGCAAAGATGGGTATGAACAAATCTGGGACGTAAGTGATACTTTATTAACCATGCTTCAGCAACACTGATAACAACAGAACCCGAACAAATTAATAGGCATTGCTTATCCGGCATGGTCCAATATTAATAGGCAATCCGATTACACGACGAGAGGCGGCGTTGCTTCATCCGGCAGTGGGTTCAATCTGCAGTTACCGTATGGAAGAGCAGTAACTAAATCAGTGTAAATACTAAGAAAAACGGTGAAAAGAAGTGATTTGTGCTGCTATCACCTGTCCTGTTGGAAGAAGACATAGAAAGCCCCGACCCCAATCGCGGCGGCTATCGCAAAGACGAGCAACGCCATTGGCAGCGTTAGCCCAGCCTTCGCCATGACCGCGTACGAGAACGAGAACGTGAGCATCGTGGTGAGCCCCCAGACGGAGGCCTTGAGCCGGTCCCTCTGCGGCGACCCGGGGGGCGCCTTCTTGTACTGACTGAGGCAGTAGAACAGCAGCACAAGGTCGATGTAGCTGAAGGCGACGAACGCGATGGCTCCTACACCGCGCTCCGAATGGTAGATCGCCATGGCGGAGTTGAAGGTGAGGAAGGCGAAGCCGAGAAGCGTGAGCCAGGGGAAACCATTCTCACCGCGAACGGGGGTGTTTCGGCGTGGGCGTTCAGATCCCGGATCCGCCGGATTGTTCGGACGTGGATGCTGCGAAGGCATCGTCGAGGTCGATCAGAACCGAGGAGGAACAAATCGGCCGAGCAAGAGGGAGGAGACGACGACAGAGGAGGGGAAGCTTGGACTTATACTTGGCGAAAAGCGCTGCTCACTCCAGTAAAAAGATAAAAGGCAGATCCTTCCTTTTTTAGGCGCACAATCGCAGATCGCTCGCCTTTCCCGAGTGTGAACAGCATACATAATCCATAGCGTGAACAGCTATATACTGTTCACGCTATGGATTATGCAGCTAGCTCACCCTTTTTTTCTTTCTCTTTTTTTTTTTTGAGCGAGGACGCACTAGCAGTTCCTTCGTCGCTGGTCAACCTGCCACATGGCAAACACCACATGGCAAACACGAATCTTGAAACACGACATGGCCGATGGTGATTTACGTGAACACGCACGCAATCCTTGACGCTCGGAGGGTGAGGGCGAGGACCGCGGCAGCGCAGGGGGGTGACTTGGAGGCTTCGCGGGTGAGTGCTCTTGTTTTAATTCGTTTAGGATCTTATCATACGACTGTTGCATAGTAACTTGGTCGACAACCTGTAGGAGATGCAAAGCTTGAATGTTTTTGTGCATGGTTGGTTTTAGATTCCTAGAAATGGAGTAGTTCGTGTGAACTACATGAAACTTGGCAGAACACCACCTTCTGCAATTTTGTACTGATGTTCAAAAAACAGATTGCGATGTGATCCTAACAGTTTGACGGGCACCTTACAGCATTGTCAAAAATCAAGCAGGGTGTTTCAAATACATTAAACATTTTGAAAAAAAGGACATAACAAACTGTTATTCTTGATACAGGACCTTGTGCTTATATATATCTCTAGTTCTTTGGACCGAGTTGCTGAATTTTGCTACTCTTGGTGGTTTAGGGACCCAGAGTGATTGTCATGGGACCAACAATTCTATGTTCAATTTTCAATGTTACTAGTTGACATCATAGTGTTAGCTCAGAAGGGATGTGCACATGCTGTAGTCCTGTAAATAACTCCCCATTAATTTCGTACTCCCTGACTTTGCCATCCAAGCTTACTCCGTAATCTATATTCAGTTTGATGATAGTGTTGACTGTTGAACCTATTTCTAATTACTCCCTCCGTTTTTTTACTTGGCTTCCTAGAATATGTGCCGTCCAACTTTCTAAAGTTTGATCACCAATAGATTTAAAATTATCTAGACTGATTATACGAAAATTATATCATTAGATTTGTCATTAAAAATACTTTTATAATATTATAATTTTTTTAGTATATGTTAGTGTAAAGTTATAAAAAGTAGCGGTCAAACTTGCTTCTCAAAGACCGTAAAAGGTCAAAAATGTCAAGTAAAAAAGAACGAAGAGAGTAGTATACATTGTCAAATGCCCTGGGCATCCTAGCATTTTGTCATAGGCTCAAAGTACTATACTATTATCCAGGTATTAGCTTAATTCTTGGTATAAAGAACTAATTTGTTTCCTGAAACATCATTCATAAAGAGGCAATAACATCCAACCAACCGTACTCAGATATCTAAGGTGAGTAAGAGGTCGAGCCAAAGCATGCTCGATAGAGGTGACTCTCCCATTGATAGAAGTGACTCTCTCATCAATAGAGTCCATCTAGGAGGAAAGAGAGACGAATGTCTCAGCCTAAGAGTCATGAAGCTGAATAATGGCTGAGTAAATCTGAGAAAGGGAAACTTGTTCTTCTTCTCGCTGAGCTGCTACAGGTTCTTATTGTGGAACTTGAGGACGGGCAGCTGGAAGAATTAGAGTATCTGCTCGAGGCTTGTAAACCTTGTGGACACCACCCAAACATCCACGGAATTCGATCTTCCTAAGGATCAAAACCATAATGTATGGAGCATAATTAATCCGTTTGATCCAATCATTTTTGGAAGAAGCAATTTCCTGGATGATGAGATCAACCATATCAAACTTATGGCCTTGCATAACATAATTGATGAGATTCCGTGCATGGCATCTGATCGCATCGTAATTCCCACTCTTGGGAAGAATGGTGTGGTTGATAGTCCGGTTGACCAGGCTTGGTATAGGAATAAGTCCAACGAGCTTGCCTGGGATAAACCTTGAATTCTGATCATAACACTCTGACAGGACGGGGAGCTCAAGTACAGGTCTGTCATAAACTTTCTCATATGCACTTAACTCTGTCCTCAGAGCCAACTCAAATTCATGCTTGTTATAATCCAGAGGTTGGCAACCTGTCATCCAAGAAATGTGCTAAAAATCTAGAGAAATGTATATAGTAGCATCGAACTGCTTGATTATGTCCTCATTATAGTCTGATTTTAGATCGACAAGATTCTGTATGCCAGCTCTCTGAAACAGTGTATAAGTTCCATTGTAATTATCAATAGAGTCCAAATGGCTTCAATTAACATACTTGTGATCAGCAAAAAGTCTTGATGGACCATACAGCTGCTCATATACTTGCTCTTAATACTTTGTGTGAAATCTTGGATTAACGGAGTTGCTTGGAAGCATAAATTGGTTTCTATGGCGCAGCCGAGCATACTCATCAGCCGAGATCTTTCTAAGGTCAATATGAGGTTCTTCGCGATCAGGCATGTCGTCATCAGATTGCCCAAGAGGTGAGCTCTTCTGTTGTTCTGACTCTGTCTCAAACTCAGAAGATATTGCCTTTCCTCTGTCCTCTTGGGTTTTTCTAGCAGCCTCTGAGGTGGCTGTAGCTGCAGGAGGAAGATCATGAGCTGCAGGAGACTTAGAAGATGGACCTGAAGCTGCAGAAGAAGAGTACATCTTGCGGCCAGCATTCCTTGTTCTAGACATCTAAGAACTAGGAGAAAAGATATCTGAGAATATGGAGAGATTAAACAGGAAGGATTGAAAGGAAATGGAATGAGATTGCCGTTTGATCAGGGAATCGGAAGTATCGCCGTTCAAGCTGCGGTAGTACCGGGCTATGGCCGCGCTCGTCAAACGGTAGTTCCGGTTTCCCTGACCGTTTCTAGGGTAAGCAATGGGTGAAATTTTTTTGTGTTTTTCTTAGATTAAATCCATAGAATAGATGCGCAAACATTATTAGACACTAAATCTAGTAATTTGCTTAAGAAAAAAACACTTCTAAATCACTCGCATTGCATATCAACTCCTAGACCTAAGCCTAGGGCAAGCAATGTGTGAAAAAACTATCAAATTCAAGTCTGAGTGACAGATGATGAATTACAATCTATAAAACGACCAAAGTATACATATAAGAGCAATATTTTTTAAAAAAGTATAAATGTGTAATCTTTAGCGCACCATACGGGTTTTAGATCTTGCTCCAAATGACTTTTTAGCTTTTTGGGTCTTTTTTATCTTTTTTTTGTTCTTTTATATTGTCTATAATAATATAATTTTTTTATTTTTTAAATTTAATTACTGAGAAGAAGTTAACAACCATACAACGCGTGATGACTATGGTTTCGAGTGGTGCCGTCTGCTATGTGACATTGTGCGGGAGGCGGAGAAGGGTGACATGCTCCGTTGAAAATTGTAGCGGATTATGGTAATCTTGTACGGTGGAGCTACTTTTAAACATTTTTATATCTGGCTACTTGCATTTTTTGTAAACCACATTGCAAAAGGAGCTTTCTTGTGCTGGAAATAACAGAAATTTTGTTATAGTTATCGCTGAAAAACAAAGTTTGCTAAACTTTAACCTGATCCACCAAGGAGAGTACTAAATTCTTGGATTGTATCATGTAGCACTAGCACCAATCACCAATCTTGAGATAATCTCAAATAACTCCTTCTTGATTGTCTCAAGATTGATGTTAGTGCTAGATGATGCAATCTAAGAAAGAACCCCTGAGTACTAGATTTTTAGGTCATCTCCGTAGAATTTTCTTCCACTTTACCACAGGCCCAAATTGCCTAACAGGCCACATGTTGGAGTACCATAAAGCGCTCGCTGGATTTAAGGGCCCAAATTTGTAATACTGTACTACAAGGCTAGGCTGGTTTGATATTTCTAACAAGGTGTTCGGTTGGCTTCGGATGGATTTGAACTATCATCAGCATGCATAGATCACAAATTCCTTACTTCAGATATGCAGGTCAGAAAATTCTTATGTGCAGTAATAAGCCACCAACAAAGCCAGCATGATGACGTTAGCAAAGATGGGGTATGAACAAATCTGGGGCGTAAGAGATGCTTCATTAACCATGCTTTAACAACAACAACAACAAGCCTTTAACAAATTAACAATAATAACAACAACAAAGACTTTTATCTTGAACGTAGAGATGTTTTCCTAATTTGGTGAACCATGCCTCAAAATTGGAAAAACATCGTCCAATATTAATAGGCAATCCGATTACACGACGAGAGGCAGCACTGGTTCATCCGGCAGTGGGTTCAATCTGCAGTCAGCGTATGGAAGAGCAGTAGCTAAATCAGTGTAAATACTAAGAAAAACGGTGAAAAGAAGTGGTATGTGCTGCTATCACCTGTCCTGTTGGAAGAAGACATAGAAAGCCCCGATCCCAATCGCGGCGGCTATCGCAAAGACGAGCAACGCCATTGGCAGCGTTAACCCAGCCTTCGCCATGACCGCGTACGAGAACGAGAACGTGAGCATCGTGGTGAGGCCCCAGACGGAGGCCTTCAGCCGGTCCCTCTGCGGCGAGCCGGGGCGCGCCTTCTTGTCGCTCGAGGCGGTGAAACGGCGACGAGGTCGATGTAGCTGAAGACGACGAACGCGATGGCTCCTACACCGCGCTCCGAATGGTAGATCGCCATGGCGGAGTTGAAGGTGAGGAAGGCGGCCGAGAAGCGCGCTGTGGAAACCATTCTCACCGCGAACGGGTTGTTCCGCGGCGTTCAGATCCGGATCCGCCGATTGTTCGGACACGGATCTTTGAGAAGGCATCATCGAGGTCGTCGGAGTCGATGAGGAACAACTGGAACACAGAGCAACAAGAGGGAACACAGAGGAAGGGGAAACTTAAGACTTGTAGGAAAGAAGGGGGCACTCAAGACTTATAAGGTTACGCACCAGCAGCGGCACGTCGAACCTGCCACATGGCAAGCACGTATCTTGAAACACGACATACACTTTTCCCTTCCTCTTACCATTTGGTAGCGCAACCAGGTGATAGTTTAATCTATGTCGTTCAGCCATTATTTGTCCGCTCCCGTAGCGGTTTCGGACCGAGGCGGCGCCGTCCTGGATCGCCCTGCTTTGGACCCCCAGGTACTAGAGTGGGAGTTGGGCGTGCCGCGTGGCACGCGCCCAAGTCTATCGTGCTTCGTGCCGCCGCGCCGTCTTGGCTCGGCCGATCATCTTCTTGCCTGCGGCCGCGTCGCTTTTGGCCAGGCCCAAGCACGGCCCAAAGCCCACCGTGCCAGCGTTCGTGCCGTGCCAGCCCAAGCCCGGCCCGAAGTAACTATACGCGAAGGCGGTGGCGATGGTCGTCATCTTTCTGGATCTGTCGTAAGGAAAAGAAGGCGGCGTTAGAACGGCTTGGTGACCATCCGCACCTTTTGGTCTCTCTGTGAAGGATCTTCGCATTCGGAACGTGATAGCCAGGTGCAATAGCTCATCGCCCGGCAATCTAGCATAGGGCTGCCCAACTAGTCAAATAGAAAATACGCCATAAGAGTCATGAGTGCAATGCACACACCAATAACATGTTAAAATATGTTGATTTGATTGAAGAACAACAACAGACATCTCATATTACAAGTGCAAAAATGAAGAACAACAAAAGACATCTCATATTACAAGTGCAAAAATGAAGAACAACAAAAGACATCTCATATTACAAGTGCAAAAATGAACAAAAGACATCTCATACATACATACATACATACATACATACATACATACATACATATGTATATACTAACTAGTAAAATAGAAAAGCTCAAAGAGTACAGTAACAACATATGTATATACTAACTAGTAAAATAGAAAAGCTCAAAGAGAGTCATGAGTGCAGCTTACTATAGTTAAGAAATCGATTTTAAATAGTTTCTAGAACATTTAGTAACTACTTGAATTGCATGTTGTCTTAAGGTTCAATACATGTGCAAGAATAGTAGGTAGGAGTTCTAACGGGTTCATATTCAAGCGGCAAGTTGCTTTGAACATAGTAAAAGCGGTGAAATCTTGGTCAACATATCCTTCATCTCAGCCTTGTACTCATGTGATATGCTTCATCTCATCACTTTATGAGAGTGAAGTTCCACACATATGTTTCTGACTTCTATAGTGTATCCACCAATCTTGAGGAGATCGTAGGGAGACCCAAGAATCAAAGGTGCATGGGGTGGATCGTAGGGAGACCTAAATCACAAAGATATCTCAAGAACTTTTTCATTCATTATATTAGGATCCAACAATCCTCATCCCATCATATATGTTAGAATATATTGATTTGATTGATCTTCTTCTCGAGCGATTCGACCCTACGATTATACACACATTATATCACAAGTGCAAAATAAACTCGGCTTAAATCACAGATATCTTAGTCAATCTTCAAATTTGGCATTCTAAGGACTAGAACAGAAGAAATCAAAATAGATAAAAACATATTTGTACATTTTAAAAAAACTGAAGGACTAAATCACAAAAATATCTAAATCCCTAAAATCCTCCATGCCGCCTATCTCATTCGGTCCTCCTCCCGAATCCCGATCTCAGTAGCCTCCTCGGTCCCCAACTCGCCTGACCGCCTCCCCCGCCGCCCCCCTCCTCCCCGCCCTCCTCCCGGATCTCCCCACCCCTCTTCTCCCGACCGCCGCCTCCCCGGCCGCACTAGCAGTGACACGTCGAGCCTGCCACATGGCAAGCACGTATCTTGAAACACGACATACACTTTTCCCTTCCTCTTACCATTTGGTAGCTCAACCAGGTGATAGTTTAATCTATGTCGTTCAGCCATTATTTGTCCCATCCCGAGGCGCGGTTTCGGACCCCGAGGCGCGGCTGTCCTTGGATCGGCCCTGTTTCGGACCCCGAGGTACCCACGCTTAGTTCTCGCAGCCAGCTCGTCTTTTCCTTTTTTTACTGCACTAGCAGTTTCCTTCCTCAGTGGCCCACCTGCCAGACTGCCACATGGCAAGCACGAATCTTGAAACACGATATTCCCTTTCCCTTCCCCTCCCCTCACTCTTTCCCCGCCACCGCCTCCGCTCACTACTCGATGCCATGATCCCTAGTTCTCTGCTCTTCTTTCTGATTCCTGTATGAATGTTAGTAGGTGGAGTATCTTCAGTTACAGGACTGGCCAAGAACTGCGTGGCTACCATGGACCAGATTGCAGGGTCGGCGCCGAACCAGAAGACACCCCTTCAGTAACCATCACAGCTTCCTCTGATCGATTGATTTCTTGTGTGTCATTGTGTTTTTGTTCTGGTTCTTGATCCTTGTAAGCGAGCTTGTTCCATTCGCGCTTGTTCCATTCGCATGGCACAGCCCGGACAGCGAGCTCGTGGAGCTGCTGTGGCAGAACGGGGGCGTCGTGGCGCAGACGCACCAGCGATCCTTCGGCCGCGACCAGAGCGGCGGCAACCCGGGAACGTACAATCGGCGTTACCGGGGAGGAGACGGCCATGTGGTTTCCGGACTGCGACGCACTGGACAGGGACTTGTACTCGCAGCTCTGGCACAGCATCGCCAATGTCGACGGACATTGGGGAAAGGACACGGGCGCGTTCGCGCGGCCGCCGGCGAGGAGCGGCGCCGGGTCGAACCGCATCGGCGAGGTGGTCGAGCTTCTGCGGGAGCAACATGGTTCACAACCCCTCGAAAACTCTGAATCACCTTGTCTACGAGGAACATGAGGAATACTAATGTCCTTTTGCTTTATGTAATTACTGTGCAGCAGATAGCTCCACATATCCTCAACATCACAGTTCTGAATTTTAAATCCACATTTCCTGGTACAACAAACTCTGAAAGGTCATGATTCAGATCTGATAAGGCTGCTGGGGATTACTGCTGTAGAAACTGAAAACACTCGGGGGTTTCAGACAATATTAACCAGCAATTTCTTGTTATGTCGCGCATAGGAAGATATATGTTAGGTTTCAGTTATGGAATGCCTTTTTTGTTTGGGAGAAGATGTAGTTCTGGGGGATTGTTTTGACAAAACTTGATAGCACTCTTGTATGAACTATATACCATGTCATCGCTGCAAGCATGTTGCTTCCTTTTTTTTTGGAACAACTATGTTTCTTCTTGACAGTTGCCTGTATGATAACAGTCTTGGTCTGGCAACGAGAAATTAGGGGCTGGACGCTTTTATTTGTTGCCTTTTTTGTTTCTTGACGATGATTTGAGAAATGGATCCGATTGTAATTATTAACCTATAGGTTAGTTGTGTTGCACTTTACCTAGTGATACTGTGTAAAAGAATTCTGAATGACTGGGCATTCTTGCCTACAGAAGAACTTGCTGAGGTTGGATGTTAGGATCTCACAGGTGTATTGTAAATTACGACAAGAATTGCTGAGATTGCTTACAAAAACAATGGCACACAGGGAGGGGAGAAGTGCATATTACTGTAGCAACTGTGAGTGAGTGCTGTAGACTGTACTGCAGAGAAATCACTGTACCGCAAGTATTGTTTTGCACCGTAGAAGCGTAATGTAGAGCCGTATTTTCTGATCCAACGGCTCATGACCATCAAAGCGTAATGTAGCACACGACTTGAGCCGTATTTTCTGTATACTTGCAAGAAGATCCAAATCCCGTTTTGTCCATCGAAGCCTGGTTGGTGACTAATAACTTTTAGTTGCGTTCGATAACTTTTATTAACACTTTTTGAAACGGCAGAGGTGACAACGTGGATGATATATCTAGTTTTAGATTCAAAATGTTGTTTGAAAAAATAGCTTCAAAAAATTTACGAAGAAATCACTTTATTTGTTTCGGCGGAAACCGAAGCTAAAAACTCATTTTTAAAAAAACCAGGGCCTAAAACTTGCATCCCACGAAATTTTCGGAATAACGAATGCACGAAATCTTAAGAAACGACAAATCACACTTTTTTTCCTTCAATGCGGCGTCGTTCGAGTTCCAAAAATAAATAAAACACCGCGTCGAATCAGATACCCGTCTGCACTAGTGCCGTCCTCTCGAGCCACACACCCCAACCCTCCGGCTCCGGCCACCCGGCAAAGCCCAAACCCTCGCCGTCGCCGTCGCCGCCTCTCCGAAATCCGCCATGGCCGCCGCGGGGCTGCGGCCGCGCAGCCGCCGCGGCAGTGCAAGCTGGCGCCGCAGAGCGAGCTGCGCGTGGAGGTGCTCCCCGACGCGCCCCTCCGCGCCCGCCTCGTCGCCGGCACGGCGGAGATCTTCGGAACCGAGCTGCCGCCCGAGGGCTGGGTCCCCATCCCTCCCCGATCCAAGATCGCCGTACGCGCGCCTCCCAATCCCCGCAGAAACGCGCTTGGCTCGGCTTATTACTACTACCACTCGGTACTGACCTGCCCTTTCTGTTCTTCGATTAGATTTTCACTTGGCACGGCGCGACGCTGGAGCTTGACGGGGTCAGCGAGAGCGAGTACTCGTCCGACGAGGTGAGGCGGGGTTCCATTTTCCTCCTCTTCTTTTGTTGTAAATTTGGGGGTTTGAGGTTCTTCAATGTAATGCGGTGGTGAGATAATTCTGTTGTGGGTTGCAGACGCCGATGGTGATTTACGTAAACACGCACGCAATCCTTGACGCTCGGAGGGTGAGGGCGAGGGCCGCGGCAGCGCAGGGGGGTGACTTGGAGGCATCGCAGGTGAGTGCTCTTGTTTTAATTCGTTTGGCATCTTATCATACGACTGTTGCATAGTAACTTGGTCGATAACCTGTAGGATATGCAAAGTTTGAATCTTTGTTTTGGATATGTGCCTCCTTATGTAGCAGATAGCATATAAAGTCAGCTAGCCATCTTGTTACATGCAATTTTTCATTGGGCATCGTGGGTTTTAGATTCCTAGAAATTTATATAGTGCATGTAAATTATATGAAACTTGACATAACACCACCATATGTAATTCTGTATTGATGTTCAAGAAACAAATTGCGATGTAATCCCAATAGTCTGATGAATACCCTACAGCATTGTCAAAGATTGGACATGGGTATTGAAATACATGAAAAATTGTATAAAAAAAGGTCATAACGAACTGTTATTCTTGGTACAGGACCTTTGTGCTTATATTTATCTTTAGTTCTTTGGACCAAATTGCTGAATTTTGCTACTCTTGGTGGTTTAGGGACCCAGAGTGATTGTCGTGGGACCAACGGATTCTGGAAAAAGTACTCTGTGCAAAATGCTCCTTAGCTGGGCTGCCAAACAGGGATGGAAGCCTACATATGTCGATTTAGATATTGGCCAGGGATCAATAACCATACCCGGATGTATTTCTGCTACCCCATTGAGAAACCTATAGATATAGTTGATGGGATTCCCTTGGAGATGCCACTTGCATACTTTTACGGCCATCCAAATCCAAGGTAGCTGCCCAGTTCACTATCTTGGTGTTCCTACTCACTGCTTTCTGTATACAAGACTGTTCTTTTTTCCATTCTACTGTTTTGGCACCTCAGTTATTGCTTTATGTTGCCAACAGTATTAATCCAGATGTCTACAAAGTTCTTATGAAGGAGCTAGCTCAAACATTGGAGAAACAGTTCTCTGGAAATGCTGAATCTAGGGCAGCGGGAATGGTTATCAATACTATGGGTTGGGTTGAAGGCCTTGGCTATGAGGTAATTGTTTGGTTCAGAAATGTAACTAGCAATTTGGATACACATGTTGATGGCTACTACAGTATGCTAACATGAGCTAATTCACAATTTGTGCTGTGCAGTTACTTCTCAATGCAATTGAAACCTTCAAGGCTAATGTAGTGCTGGTATTGGGACAGGCAAGTGCTACAATTCTATGTTCAATTTTGAATGTTACTAGTTGACATCATAGTGTTAGCTCAGAAGGGATGTGCACATGCTGTAGTCCTGTATATAACTCCCCATTAATTTCGTACTCCCTGACTTTGCCATCCAAGCTTACTCTATAATCTATATTCAATTTGATCATTTGATGATAGTGTTGACAGCCCTAGACAAGCATGGTTCTTGCTTGAGTCGTTATCCAACTGACAGATTTGCAAAGAACTAGATGTGTAAAACAATATAATCACAGGAAACCTATGGATGCAAAACTGCAGATATCATAAAAATGAATCAATTATCATTATTAGCTTGTATAGAGATATGTTTTATCATAGATTAGAAACGTGGGCAATGGTTTTGGTTAACCTCAAACAGAAACATACTCTGCAAACTTTTAAATGGAGTATTTTCTCAACATGAGATCTACAAGTTAATTGTAATATTTATGTTGAACAAAAGAAAGTCTAGGTCATATAAAGAAACCTCAAACAGCCGTAGAAATAACAAAGATTACTAATGCAATTTGTAATTCTAGCAAAGACAGCCTATGCCAACTGACAAAGATTTGCAAAGTTGTGTATATAAACACAAAACCCTATGGATGCATAACTGCATATATCGTAAAGAATGAAACCATTACCATAGACTTCTCATACTGTTGTACAGTAATGGGAATGCAGGTGCTCTTTTACAGTGTGCTTATTGTTAGTTTTATCTTGACATGTAGAATCATCTGATTTGTCTACTGCAGGAGAAACTCTGGAAGATGTTAAAAGATGCAGTACAAAGTAAGCCCAACATTGATGTTGTAAAACTTCACAAATCAGAGGGTGTTGTCCTGAGAAATTCAAAATATCGCCAAAAGGCTAGAAGCTTCCGAATCAAGGTAAATTATTTTTCTGAAATTTAGAATGTGGGGATGTGGATGTTCCTGATTTTGAGATTTGGAAGTAGCTCTATTGCTCTAAAATAAGTGCAGTATTATCCATGATTAGTTTATAAGGCTTTGTTTGGTAAATAATGTGAAAAACAAAGTGTTGATGTAAACTTGAATATATGTGCATTACTGTACAATGTTACTCTCTCCTTTTTGCCCAATTTTCTATTGTTATCCTTCCAATCTTAGTGGGGCATTTATTCAATTAATGTTTCATCCTTCTATTTTGCTCATGATTTGTTAAAGCTAAACCCTAATACCTTCTTTGCAGGAGTACTTTTATGGGATTGCAAATGATCTGGCACCACACTCAAATGTAGTTAACTTCAGTGATGTTTCTGTTTACAAAATCGGTAGTGGTCATCAAGCTCCTCGGTCAGCATTGCCCATTGGTGCAGAGCCTGTGGCAGACCCTACACGGCTTGTTGCTGTTAACATCAGCACAGATATGGTCCACACAGTGCTTGCTGTTTCTTATGCCAAGGAACCTGATGAAATAATTTCCAGGTAATACCAATTGTCATTCCCCATGATAGTGCTTAGGTGTTACAGTCACCACATGTTTATGGGCTAGGGCTATAAGTAAGGCTTGATGCAAAAGTGGCCCAAACTGGAAGTAGATCACAAAAGCTACTCCACCAAACCAATTTGCTCGTGTTACAGGTTTCAAATTGCTGTTAATATTTTCAGCTTCATATGAGCATTGGATTATACTTAGATATAGAAGGTATTGCCAAATATTTTATTTAGGTACTTGGATCGTGGAACAAGCTTTTCAAGTAGTTCAAAATTCAAATGTTCAATCAGTGGCGTTCATTATTTCTGTAGGAATGGTCTATGTACTTGTAGTGTTGCTTTGGAAAAAGGTCATATGTAGGAGTGTTGTTCTTTTAGTGTTTGACATTAGGCATATTGTATGGATTAGAATATAAAAGTATCACTTTGTGTGGGTGTGTGCGTGTTTTCCCAACTGCCAGATGATTATTGTTCGATCCTAGCATTATGACTTCCTTTCAAATCTTCATTCCCACTGTGTAAAAACTATAAAACTGCGGGTAATAAACTGTGTTTACCTTTCGGGAGATACATTTACTTACACCAACAATACAATTCTGTGCAGCAACGTTGCTGGATTCATTCATGTCACAGATGTCGACATCCAAAGGTACGCCAACACCAAGAAACCAGCTTTTGCCTGTGTATGGATTATTTGTGTTTACCTGGGACTAACATTCTCCATTTCAGGAAGAAGCTGACATACATTGCACCTTGCCCAGGAGATTTGCCAAGCAGGCTGTTAATTGCGAGCTCGTTAACATGGTACGAGGCTTGATCAGTTCAAGGTTGAACATTGTAGTTTGGTGGGCAGTTAACCAGACGGGCGAAAGACATATGTTGTAACGCCGAAATCCACCCATCTCCTGTAACCTGGTATGGGTTCTACATTTTTAAGTTTGCAGTATCCTCTGTGCATTGCTAACTGAACGATGTAACGGCAAACCTCACGGGTTCGATATTTTTCTTGGCAGAAATCTCGCGACATCTTGTTTAATCGTGTGTTCAGTTGTGTATGCCTTTGTGATGGTGCCCTGGTGCGTGTGCATTTATCTGTCTGTTAAGCACAAAATCGAGGATTCTGAGTTGATGATCGTCCCAGTACAGAGCTACTGGCTTGTCTGAGGTTTCATAATTCATATGCTAATTGGGCCTAGTTAAAGATTTTGTACCTCATTAAGTTGTAAGGTCAAAATCGCAGCCCAAAGACTGTTCTTGAAATAAGTTTTACCAGGCTGTATACGAGAAATAAGTTGACCATAAATTCGCAACATATGTGCTGACATGCTGACACACCGTACGGTCTCAACCACGCACAGCCATTAATTGAAAACAGTAAAGCACCCAGCTAAAACAGCTTTGCCATCTCCTATTGAATATAGTACTCATTACAAGACCACCAACATACACTGACACAAGGGCACATCAGATGGGGTATTGCAGAAAGCCAGGAGCACCTCCCCATCTATATGGAATTTATTCGGTCATGCAGATGATGCTGAGAGCACATCAGACACGCATCCTGTGAAGACCGAAAAAATATTGATAGGGACTATCCTAATGCAGCTTCCCTTCACTCTGTCTACGAATAATACAAAATGGACGTACATCAGAAAAGAAAACAGTGCATGTAACTTTAACATCTCGTATAAGGTCGAGAAGCAGCAACAAAATCTTCAAACAAAAGAATTGAGACATTCAGCTCGGGCCCATGGAACCCGTGTCTGAGGACAGAAGATCTACAGACCCTGACGATGCGGAGGAGAGGAGCATCAACACCAGTAAGTTAAAAGGTCAACAACACAATTACAAAAAGTAGTCGGGTGTCTTGCGTGTTGTGTCCGGCTCAATTTGCCGAGGCGCTGGATCAAACTGGAGGAAGTTCTGATCCATGTTTTCCCCAATTTCAAGAATTGCAGCCATGTTACCACATCGGTAACAGTAGTTTGGTGCACTGAAGACCGTGACAACATTCTTATCCTGCATGAAAAAATCACAGGACAGTAATTATTCACCTTCATATATGTTAATATCTGAATGTTGCATTTAAAAGCCAGCAAACTGAAGTATAAATCTTGCATAATGCAGGAATGCATGAAAATTTGCAGTCTTGGGTCACGACTATTGCTTTAACAACCACAAGGCTCCTAGGGCCATGCTATTTCCAAAGCAAATAAGGATTGAATTTTCCATGAGAACATTCCTTGCCCATGAAAAGGCACTTTCCTTATTTACTAACTTCTGTAATTTCTTTATGTTGATTTTTTTTTTTAAAAAAAATGGATGGGTGGTATTTTGCCCAATTCCCTTGAAGAATGCAGTCCGAAAGAAAGCATTCAAATCCACCTTGTGACCCTGTTTGCAATGTTGGATACAGAAGGATTGGGCTTATATGTTCCCTCTACTGTGTGCCTGTCTATGTTCACCCTTACATATGACATGGATCTCCGTGATATACACCAGTGGACCCGTGATCTGCACCAATTTGACTGGGTCCACACACCACACAAAGTGGAACACAAGACAGAAACACATGGAACAAGCAAGTTGCATTTGGGAGGATTAGATATGCCTCGACAGTTAGCCGATTTAGTTCCTTCCACTAGGATTAGATGTCTTTGGCAGTTATGGATCTAGTTCCTTCAGAAACTTAGATAAGGGCCTTGGGTATGTTGACAAAAATGAAAAGCCTAATTCAACAGTTTACAATCTAACACAAAAATAGTAAAAACTTTTATAATCCGAAGCAAGCTGGATAACCAAAGAACCAGATACTATCTCAGATTCCGTGCCCCTAAGCATGTAGTTAACAATTGTACTTAGAATCTGTTCATTAGAAATTCCAGCAACATTGAGAAAATGATTATGTTCAGATTTTTCAGAAGGTATTTTCATTAGTGATTACAATTGTTAATTAGCAGTGAGGAAAATAATTAGAAAAATGCAATGCTGCATTCTGAACACCAACCTGGCACCAATTGTATCCTTCCATTACAAGTTGATGGGCCCTTGAGATGAGAGAGAGGCCATTTGTATGGTTAAACTGTTGTGCAATATCTTGCCCAAACGTATAGCCTGCTCCTCTTGGTGAAATCCCCCACCCACATCGGTCGTCTGGGTCAGACCACAAAAGATCACACATGGGCCCTTCATGAGGAACCTGCAAGCATTTTTGAGAAATTTGTGATATTAGCTGAGAACAAACAATTGAACAATATAGTCCAATTTCTTGTGCACATGGATAACAAGTTATGAACCCAAGACCTAACATATATCATCGGTAGCCTTCATAAGAACAACAACCTAGATAATCATCTAGCTGTGAAGAAAGGCACAACAGGAATATGTTACAATCACATATAGTTATCAGGTCATGATCCACATTACAAACTGTAGTGTTCTAAACCTCACAAAAAGGAAACTATAGTGCTCTACCAAAAAAATAGTAGATTCAATCTTCACATATCTATTAATTTGCTGCAGCAAGGTACTGAAAAATTCTTGTTACAAAGATTACCACAAATTAGAAAATATATGCCAGCCACATCATACTTAAACAGTAATTACCTAAATGGCTAATTCTATAAAGAATGATCTGGTCCTCATAGTAAAACAAGCACAATGGCTCACTTTAAACTTATAATTAGAAGAGCAACCGATGGAAATTTTGATGATTACCAATTTAACAACCTGTTCAGTTAAATTGTGAATTGAGGATCATGGAGGATAGATACAAGACAGCATTCAGTAATAGTTAGGCATAGCCCTCACGTGTAGAATCCATGTAATAGAAATGAAAAAAGAGTGCACAACTGCACATCAATATTAAAAATAACCAGTCAAAGGACCTAAACTGATACTGGACTAAGCAACAACCTACTCCTAGGAGAATGGCCATTGTTAGGGTTGTACCGCCAGACTAATGCAACTTTTCCATTCAAAACAGATCAACTATCGCTACTCAGCAGCTATTTATGGATGTTTTCCATCAGAAGCCTAATGCTACATGGTTCTCCAAGATCAAAATTTGTTCTGAATTCACGTCTACATGACCTAAACCAAATTATAGGTAGATCAATATCACACAATAATTTTCTTTGCCTATACCTGCCTAGGTACTGTAATGGTAAAGATCACCTCCCATGCCTGCCTCTAAATTGCTATGAAGGCCCTTGGAATCCTCTGTGCATAAAAAACTTGTATGGCCCTATATAGCTGGTATATGATGTCTACACATAGCTGCAATAGTCCAAAAATCAGCCATATTCTCCAGATATCACAAAATTATCTCCGTTGTACAAGACATGCACAAATCACAATTTCAGGACACTGGAGATCGGAAACAGTATAAAAACACTAGTTCATCAAGAAAGTGATAACTTTGTTGCCTACCTCTTGTATGCGATCAAGAGCACGGATGTTGTCTAATGTATCCAATGATGGAGAGAGACCACCATGAAGGCAGAATACCTGCAAAATGAGAGTTACCTGCATGTCAGGCATATATTGAATAAGCATATATTAGTTCAAACATAATTACTTGAATAACAAACCTGGTTTTCTATAAGGGCTGTGAGAGGCAAATAATCAAACAAGTCAGTAAAGTACTTCCACACATTTGCATTTCCATATTTTCTTAAGCACTCGTCATAGAAGCCATACCTGTAGCAAAATAGTCAATGTCAAGAACTATGTTGCACCATTAAAGGTGTACATGTTGCAGAATAGCTCGTGAAAGCCGCATTGTGCACAATTCTATTGTGTGCCATGCAAATATTGTAATGAAGAACATTCTTAGTGGTAATCAGTTCAACCATTCAGAACATTGCATGAAGTAACTTGTGACCATTGACTAAAGTACCCTATGTGTTATGATAAGGCACAAATTTCATGGCAATAAGGTAACCACAGATCTAGCTGGAAATTTGGCTCTGAGCAACCAGATAGAGATGCCTAGACAGTAGGCACAGCAGAAGTATTATAGCTTAGCACACTAAACCAAAACAAGCTAGCTACTTTAGTTCAGCACTTCAGCATAGAAGAAAACTTTATGAATGGGATCTTGCCCAAGTAAATTGGCCAACACATTCAAGCTTCTTATTGGGGTTTGTTACTTTGAAGTGGTATCAACTAGAGTTCTAATAACAAGGCAAGCTGCTTTATAACAAGATAATACTCTTGATGTGGAATAATACATCTCCAGCTTAGTCAATTTAGACAGACAATTGAGTGTCAAAGAGGCTAGAAAATAATGCCAAATGCTTGTCACTTGTTAGCTGTTACTATTGGATAAGGAAGTACTCGATCATGAAATCAGCAATTAGGTGCAGAAAAGAAATCCATATCTGAAAGGACATAAACTCACACTTGAGTGATTTGTCTGCTCTCATGATTTCCTCTCAATATTGTAATTCTGTCTCTGAAGCGAACTTTCAAAGCCACTAACAGTGAAACAGTCTCCACTGAATAGTAGCCACGGTCTGCAGCAAGAGCCACATGATAAAATTTATCCATATTAGGGCAGGAAACATAATAGAGATGCAATTAAAACTACAGATGGAAACAAAAACAGGTGTTAAACAATTTATCCGTCCCCTCAGCTCAAAAATGATTGGATTTCCCTTCTATCGTTCCAACAAACGACATAACATATGATATAAGCACATCTAATTGCCAAGAAAATTGCACAACGTCTTTCCATATTATTACATAAAGATTAGCACAAAAATGACAGACCAACACATCGAACAGAGACGCTTCTAAAGCACATTTGCATTTCTCATGTAATTGTCGTCTCCCGGTATCAATTAATGAGAATTCTTATCTTCTCGATAGCTACAACAGCTTATAAAGGTTCTTATGAGACCCGAAAGACAAGGGCTCCGACAAGATCCTTGCAAGCTCGGCCCAAACCCCACAGATAACCAGCACAGGACATTGACCTCACCAAATCGCATGACAAGAACATAAATAGCTACTAGAACCTACATAATCAGCACAAACGTCCCCAGACCGCCTCGCAACGAATTCTCCCAAAAATCCTGCCGCGCCAGAACCACCAGCCCGCTCAATTCCATGGCAGAATCTAAAGATTCTTCTTTTTTTCCCGCGCACCAAACCCCACAGATCGACCGAATCAAGCTTCCACACGGTGCGCGCGCGCGCGGTGAGAGAAGGGGAGCCGGGGTGACGGGAGAACGTACCGACGTAGTCGCCCATGAAGAGGTAGTTGGTGTCGGGCGCGTCGCCGCCGATGCGGAAGAGCTCGATGAGGTCGTAGAACTGGCCGTGGATGTCACCGCAGACGGTGACGGGGCAGCGCACGGGCTGCACGTTCCACTCCTCCATGAGGATGGCCTTGGCCTGCTCGCAGAGCACCTTGACCTCCGCCTCCGGTAGGTGCTTGCACTCGCGCAGCTGCGCGATCTGCCGGTCCAGATCCCCGTGCGACGGCATCTCGCCGCGTCCCCCGGGGGTAGGGGGTCCGGTCCCGGCGCGCGCGCTCGCCCGCTCGCCGGCGAGGAGGAGGGAGGGGGAGTGGCTAGGCAGGGGACAGGGTTTGCGGGGGATCGGGGGAGGAGGAGGAGGTGGAGCTCATGCCTCCATTTTTTTCCTCTCTGCTTTGTTTTATACGAAGCGAGATTTTTCTTTTCCTCGAACACTTCCAGGCGTACAGGTCTACAGGACGACCAGGTTGGGCTTGCCTGGCTTGGGTTATTCTGCGGTTTGGTGCTTTCGGAAGGGTCAAAATGTAATTAGGTCAGCCAAAGTGACCTGCTCAAAGTAGACTTTGGAAGCATACTTTTCCGCTACGGCGTATGTTTTTGACCTGCTAAAGTATAGTACGAGTATTTATATAAACAAATTAAATATTAATAAATTGTTTTAAAAAATCTGTTCTGATAAATTACTTTAAAAAGATAATAAAAAATTATCATATTTATTTGATCGAAAAAAACATAAATCATAAATTAAAAAGTACATACATTGGTATGTGTCAGGCGCCATTTCAAGGCCGGGAGCATGAGCTAATTCATGATTTTGCTTATGATGAAATTCCAAAACACGTATATTGGTTTTCTAAAATCGTTGTTTTTATCATATTTTCTAAAATCGTTGTTTTTATCATATTTTAGATTTTAAAAAGGTCAACATAATCCTAAGTTCAATGTATCAATACACCATCTCGTTAGACCTTTTATATGACAAAAGATGATGCTATGTGTGTGTGTGGTACATTTGTCATCTGTTAAATAAAGGAGCAGAACAGTTCCTCAAATAACAAAGGAGTAGAGCTGATGATGACCTCCTCGCCAGAGTGCGATTTGGAAGAAATAGGAAGATAGATCAATGTGCGTGGACTGTTGACTAATCAAATATCGAAGGTAGTTAAATCAGATAACAAACAAAATTCTCGAGGCACACAATACATTTTGAGTCAGGTGAATTTTTCATTGGTTCCTCTGACGACATAATTATACAGTCAACTCACGTCTCGTTTAGAGTCGTCTCACGCGATAGCGAAAGAAAATCCTCTCACGAATTTTCCTTTTAAAACATCTCCAATTATTTTTGAAACGTTTTATTTCCGGTCATAGTCTTTGACTCACAAACTCTCTTAAGATTTGCTATTAATTCTCAAGTAATCTGGATTGCCAATTTTGCACGAGTTGGTGTTTTATCATCCTTAACCTTCTTGCTTTTTAGTTTGTGACAATTCATCTTAATGTAATTTTGCTCACCACATTTATAACATCTGATTTGACCTCATATATGTCTTGATCTGATGTTATTAATTGCCTTGTAAACTATGTTAGAGAAAAGTACAAGCTGTTCTTTTGGAATCTCCTCTAATTGTTTATTTGAAATATAACGCAGTACAGACAAAGAAATAATAGAGGAATTAGAAGAATTGTCAGCTTGGTTATTCATTAAACCCAAAGAATTAGACTTATTTATTCTGCCAAAACATCAATCTCATGTATTTTCATCTTGTAATAAAGATCATTTAAAGTGAGTATTTCCATGTTAACAGAATGATTAATAGTAGTGACTAACTCATTTCAAACAGACATATCCAAAGCATTTAAGATTTGACGAGCATTATCAGAATCAGAGTATATGACATCACCAGATTGCAAATCAATAACAATTTTATTGAACCGATCAAAAAGTGTATCCACTGATTCTCCAGATTTCATCTCAAATTCAGAGTAGTCTTTTTTAATTGGTTCTGACGAACACTTTTAACAAACTTAGAATATTCATGATAATCAAATAGAGTAATCCAAAATTTATTAGTAGATTTAATATGAGCAATTCTAACAAACTTGTTTCTACTTAGACTTTGCAACAAAATATTTCTAGTTTTAACATCAGCAGTATTTTTAGTAGTAACAACAAGAGGTACTACATATGAATTTTTAACTTTTGTCAAATAACATTACCTTGTGCTTGTAAAAAAGCCCCCATGCATTTTTTTCAATAGATATAATATGATCCATCGAAAAATAGTAGCTTACCTAAAAACGATCTCGATCCGATACCATTGCAACCTTGCTCTGATACCACTTATAGAATCGTCGATGGCAATCAGAGAGGGGTTAATTATTGAAACCGCAGCGGAAATTTTTTTCTCAAATCTACAATCTTTCTGGTTGTCCAACCTACCAACAAAGTAAGAACACAAAAACAAAACGCAGCAAAAGAGAGATAGAAAAAGTTATGTTTTCGGTACTGTAGCTACAGTGTTTTTGTATTGTAGCTGCAATGCTTTTTTACTGTAGCAATTAAAACCGGAGATGTGCTTTCACTGTTTGACGCTGGTGCGTTGGGAAGAAGCACGCAAAAGGAAAAAAGAAAACCAAAGATGTCGCTTTCACCACAATCACACAGCACCAAAACCTTTTGCTTTCTTAGTCTTCATGCATAATGCTTCATCATGGCTTTGTCTTCCATTGGTCCCTACCGTGACGCGCCCATGGGTCTGCTGGTCCTAGCCCCGACGAGACCCTGTCTCCCCGTGCTACGCGTCCAAGCGATGGGACACTTCCCTGTGTTCATGCAAAGGAGCAGCCCTCTACCCTCTTACTTAATGCGCGCTCCTGGCATGACATGATTCCCCTCACCTACGTGACCTGATGTGCTTGGCTGACGCTAGTTCCTGTATGCAAGAAAACAAAAATGAAGGTGCTAAGAGAATAGATTGATTCATGTGCCGCCTTTTTTCAGATCTATTTTTTATTGTTGGATCATCATGTTCGTGGATACAAAATGCTCTCCTAGCACCTTTCAAATCCTAGCATAAAAATTACATCTATCTAGTCTTAGGGTTAGCACCTAACCCCATGTCTATTATAGTCTACGGTTCAAACCATGATCTTATCCTTAAGACCATGAGTTCTTATTCAATTCCAAAAAGTAAGGGACCTAGAACCCTTATGTAACTCGGGTTTTTTTAACTTTTGCCACACTACATAAATTTTGGACACTCCAAATTGTCACATGTCGTAG
Organism: Bonia amplexicaulis; assembly: GCA_036346245.1. Taxonomy (NCBI): domain Eukaryota; kingdom Viridiplantae; phylum Streptophyta; class Magnoliopsida; order Poales; family Poaceae; genus Bonia; species Bonia amplexicaulis. Next base: position 13,935,302 of record CM070740.1, read on the forward strand.
CCTCCAAACTGCACCTCCGTAGCTTCAACATGCATCATTCATATTTGATCTTCATGCGTCCCAACTCGAGTACGACCATCTTCTCTAGCATCTTTGACCCTCTAGACCATGACTTTGCACCAAGTCATCTCCCAGTCCTCGCCATAGACTACAATCGCCTTCGAGTTACCTTGCACATGCAAAGACCAAAGTATCATCTTTTTCTGACATAAGTTATTTCCAACTTGACTGCCATGAGTCAACATACGCCACACATCTCAAATAACATTGATTAGTAACATTGTCAATTATTCATCATCACAAATATTCTAGACCTAGCCAGATGGTCTAGCAAGACTATATAGCGGCAACCAAAAGAATATAATTCATCTATGCAACTAACAAAGAGGATCTATCAGCATGGACATGAATGCACATGGGGCAATCCTCATCACGGTAAGGCCCCAACAACGGATACATTGTAGTACATCAGTTATGACTATATTGCCACAAGCATACAATTGCAACAATGCATTTAGTCCAACAACCGAAATTGCTCGACATGATGTGTTTCCTAGCTAAGTCCTAGTAAGCAAGATGTTGTCTTCACTGAACAATCACAGATATTCTTCTAATCTTTAACTAAAAGAGAATAGAATAGGCAAACTACCAAGTGCTGCCATTGGCCACCACATTTTTGGGAGCAAACAACGCACCTCTCTCCTGCCTAATAAGCAAGTTGTCCATCGGCAATTTGGAGAAACAACGACGCAAAGATACAACAATGGGATTCTGATAGTAATGTAGTTTCATGGTTGTTGATTAGTGCACAATATTTACCTTCTTCAGGGCGAGCGTGAGGCGCTTGGGCTCGAGTCGTCGTAGGAAGTGCAGAATCCCGCGCAAGCTCATCGCGGGCACAACGGAAGGCACGCCGTTGCAACATTGCAGCATGTTGGCCGCCACCACCCTCACCACCGCCTTCCTCTCCTCACCATCGCCCCCCACCTCATCCTCCGGCAGTGGCGAATCTAGAATCAAAAATGAGGGTGGGCTAAAAAAATATTTTTTTTCTACCAGATCATACGCTTTTCCTAGAATTGTTGGCCCTACACCTCGAATGACTAAACTAGTTTGTAAGAAACATAGTTTTGTATTCTTGTGCAATCAAATTCATAGTTTCATACATGAATAAAAGCAAAGAAAAAAGAGAGATACAATAGAGGTACCTCGCTAATGGCAAGTGAATCCCTAAAACATGTAAATATGGCTTCAGTAGGTAACAATCTGTACATCAAAATAAAAAAATAGTGATACAATAGAAAATTATATTTAATTACTTAAATGATCATGAACATTTAAAATAAAAGAACCCTACCACTAGCTTGAATCATGACTTTCACGAGGCAAATTCATTTTGCGATTTTTCATTCCTTGGAACAATTTTATGATTGCATCATCATCAATAGATATAAATATGTCTCGCTCGGTGTAACACACCATCAAATCATTCAGCCACTCATCTGACACATTGTTGCGCAAATCTGCTTTGATAATATTCATTACTGAAAATATTCTCTCAACATACGATGTTACCACTGGAAGGATCAATATCAGCTCAATGAGGAGATATACTAATGGAAAAGTTCTATCCTTTTTTGTTTCAACCATCAATTGAGAAAGTTTTAAAATATCAGGACATCCATGAAATTTCTCACTTCTTCTAATGTTTAGAATGAAGGTTTGAAGTTGATTTCTTAACAAGAATCGATTAGCCACCGTGAAATCATCAGCATAAATCTCAGCAAGTCGAATAAGCTTATCAACATTAAATTTTGAGAATGAGTCGCTTGAATCAAGACAATACATGTATACCAATAACTCCGAGAAAACTTCATTAAAGTGATGATTCATCTCATTCATAGTCACAAATCTATATGCCACAAATTTTGCAAAGTTAAAACAATATAACAATACAACAATGTAACAATTGTACGACTAAAACAAAGATGTACAACATACCTCACAATCACCGCCATTTGCTTTTTTTATTGATACATCTCGAGACTCATCAATAAGCACTACGAAATTCTTATCTCCAATCTCACTCTTAATCACTTTGGTGACCTCTTGTGCGCACACTTTAGAAAGCTCTTTTTGAATATTTGCACAAGTCATAACTGCATGCCCGGGAGCTGTATCAAATGCATACTTCACTTCCTCCTTCTTATCCTTGTACCAATCCAATAGCTTTTTGAAATTACCTTTGTTGATGGAAGTAGAGGATTCATCATGTCCACAAAAAGTTTCACCTTGCGCTATGAGATATCTTGCACAATCTAACGATGCAGTCAAACGATTTTTGTATGCAATTTCAGTCTCCTTACAATAAGTGCTCAATTTATTATATACACTTGACCGTTGATTCTGAAAGTGTCACACTCACCCCTTATGATGTTGTGTAAACTATTTGGACCACCAACATGTTTATTAAAAGCATCTATAGCCGTCTTCCAATGAGAGAACCCAACTTTTGTAAATACATCATTACCAAATGTGTTGGGTTGTGACGGTTTCTTGAAAAGAAAACAATATAAACAAAAAATGGCATCCTTTTCAACACTATATTCTAACCAATCAAACTTGTTAAACCATGATTCTTGAAAGGATGTTCACACTTTGCCATCCAATGTCTTTGGAAAGGCATGCCCAATTACTCGAGTTGGACCATTCATAAAATATGCCCTCCTCACTTCATCTCTAATTTCATTTGCAAAATCTTCTATTGGTATGCGATGCGCTGGATCGGCAATAATTTCATCCGGATTAAATTCTAGTCGAGGCTTCTTCGGTAGAGTTGCACTCTCATCAGTTGGGGGAGTACTACTTGAATTGCTGGTAAAATAATTACGCAAAGTTCGTTTCTCCATTATTGCAAACCTACAAATTAATTGATAATTGAGTATATACAACAATACAACACTATTTCTAATAAATTGTTAATCAAATAATCAACTAATTGAGGAATGCGACAATGAGTTTGAGTTGTAAACCTAAAAATTGGTTCGGCCGTACGGGGAATCTAGGAATAGTATCAATGTATCGGTACTCGCCAAGCCAAATAGCAGCAGCTTCACTCCACACCAGTGGCGATTCATGCCTTCTGCCCAATGGACTGCTTCTGCCTTCACTTTATCCGAACGCAGCCGCAGCCCGCAGAGCGTTTGCGGTCCGCCCTCGCTAGCCCCTCGCCCTCGGGCCTCCATTCTCCAAGATCCCAAGAACCGGCCCTCCCGCTCAGCCTCCCAAGACCCGGTGGTGGCGCGACCCCTCCTCCTGTCTCCCCTTCTCAGTCCGTGGCGTCGCGGGCTTCAAACGACGCGGCCCTGCGCCCCCACCTCCTCGGCTCAGGCCTCCCCGCCTCGACGCCTCCGGCTCTAGCCTCCCCGCCTCCAGATTTCGTTGTCGTCGGTACCTTGAGCACGGGTGAGCAACCTTAGTCCCCACTCCTCACTGCCTCCGTGCCGATTGGGGATTTGGGGAAACGGGGAAGGGAATGGATTGGGGATTTGGGGAATTTTCGGACACGGGAACAGACCAATAGGGTATCATGCGGATAGGTGGGGATGTGTGCGGTGGGTCGGTGGGTGGACCACGGACGTGAATTAGGCCTAGCTTCGCTGCTTCTTCGGCCTTGTTTCTTCATCTTCTTGTTTGCAGTCTTTGCCGGCTTGCATGCTTGCAGCATGGTTGGCAGGGAGCCAGTAGCGCCGGCCATGGAGGGAGCCAGGTGATACAGGGTCGTCTGATCTTCTCGACGTAGGATGGATACTCACGGAAGTCTTGATGAATCGTAATGATCTTCCAATACCAGTGCAAGGGACGAACACTCTTTAATCCGCCAAAACACACTCGTGTTGATTTCGCCGACCACCAAGCGAAGATCTATCATGCACCCAATTTCCAGCGGAAAGGCTGAACGATCTTGATTGAAGAAAACACTCCTAATTCCCTATGGAACTTCGGCAGCAATGCTAAACTCGAACAAACTTTAGTAGATTGATTTTTCTCAAACGTGGTCTGTCCCAAACAAAGGGGATATAAGGGGGTTTTATAGTGTTTCTCCGAACTCACTCAAGGAAAGTCTTTGCTGAATCAATCTCTTATTCGATCAAGGTTTCCTAATCCAATTCCTAAAATTTAGCAATCCATTTCCTTTAATTTCAGGCTAAGCCCCTATCCTATTACAAGACCGAGATTGAGATGGACTCGGTCACCCTTTGGGCACGCAGGTCACATCTTGTGCACACCATGAGATCTGTAATCACGTGGCCTTCTATTGATTTGATGGCTGCTTGGTTGAGAAATTCTTGGACACGTATATCATAGCTCCTCGCCCGCATGAACTCTCCTTCTCATGACTCGTGGTAGATTGGTCCTTCTCCACTTAATCTTCTGTTGCTTCAAATCTGAGAAGACATAACATATTTGCATTAGGTAGTATGTTATTCTCATCTAACGTAATAGAAGACTCTCTAAGAAACAAAAGCACATGTTGTTGAAGTAGCTTTGTTCTTGCTCTTATCATAGGACTTTCCGGAGCCTTATCAATAGCTTTGCCGTGCACACTTGGAGTGGACGATGAATATGTAATAGAGGTGTCCTCGTCACCAGGAGCCCCGGGGGATTGGTCAACCGGTGGAGGGTAGGCTTTCAGCCTGATGAAGCCTACCCGGTGGATTCGTCACTGTCCTCTGGCTTTCTCGACATGCCCCCTCGGCGCCAGCACCCTCCGTGAGCCTGACAACACCGAGCAGCAACCTAATGACCTCGCCCCGGTGCCCCGCCTCGTCGGCCTCATGCTCCCTCGTACTTCCCCTGGCCCTTTAAGATTTCTTTGCAATGTGCCATTCGACGGCGGGAGATTTGACCTGGGGGGACACACGGAATGAGGGAAATGATCTGAGATGGCAAGTGCTACTGTGTTATTTAGCGTTGCGTAGTGGTTGGGGGTGGCCGTGCTCATTTCAGATGTGGGATGTGGGCTTATGGCACTATTCGGCACTATTGAGCATCAGAAAGGAGCTTATTTTATATCAGAATCATTGTTAGCCTTTTCAACGTAATTAAATTTAAAACAAGAAAAAATGAAGAGATAAAATGTTATGTCATCCAGGACAATACAAAAGGAATAAGAGAAAAAAAGAAAATAAAAAAATATCTAAAAAAGCCAAAAAAATGAGAAAAATATGAAATTAAGAATCTAGAAGCCTGAAGCTAAAGCTAGAAGCTGTGTTGAGTGGGGTACACCACTTTTTATCGCTATCTTTCTCTCTACCCGGGAAACCCGCCGGTGGGATCACCGACGCGCGCTCGGCTCGTGGCACGGCGAATTCCGGGGTGGCTTGTGATGTTGTAGTTACCTCTCACTGAGGAGCGCGAGTGGCGGAAAGAGCTCCGTGCAGGGGCAGACCGTTGCGCGGAGGTTTGCATTTGCCCAGGGACTGGCTGCTCTGTGCCAATGTACCGCACGGTTACAATTATTGGAATGGGAACGGGAACGGTAAATAGTGTGGTTAGCAGTAACATAATCAAATGGCATGTGCTGTGTAGTCGTTCATTTCGAGCTACCATGATGATTCAGTCAGATCAGTTGGTAGGCGTTGTGGAGGTACCGTTGTTAGCGAGTCTAGTCCAATCATTTTCTCCTATGTAAAAGAGATGATCAAATACATGTAATACAAATAAGAGATTGAACACACAAAGAGATGGTGGGGAAAACTTATGTCTTTCTTTATTACTTTCTTCTTCACAAGTACAAGTTTACAATGATTGAGATCCTCTATTTATAGATTAAGTAGAGAGATGTCCACTAATGAATCAGTCTTATAGGTCTAGACCCAGGTTTCCCGACAGACGTTTCATCCGTATGTTGTTCATGAGGTTCGGATACTTGGCTCGGACTAATGGGCTGGACTAATGGGTGGGCCACATCCACAAGCTTCTCTCGTTTGGGGGATTAGTGGGCCGCAGAGCTGGCTTTATATGTGAGCACACGACCCTTCCAATTTTGAACGTGGCTCTTCCGAAAGGTCGGTCAGATCGGGTGACCGTCACGGCGGACGGCCAGGGCCCTAGCGATCACCGTCCTCGCCGATCGCCGATCGGAACGATGGGGTACATGGAGTCGTGGGACGAGCTCTTGGAGAAGCTCCGTGCGGCTGTTCCGCGCCGACACCACCTCCGTACGCGACCGCTGGTCCCCTAGCTCCTCCATCCGAATCTTGGTCGAGGTCACCGACGACCGTCAGGTACCTCGCCCTCTCGCCGTGATGAGATTTACGGCCGTTCTTTTCTGTTAGTTTTGTACTGCGATTTGATCATTGAACTCATTTTGCAGTGTTCTAGTGCGAGCGCACTACTTTTCATAGCTAAGGACTTCAGATTTGTCGAACACTTTTGATACATCTATCAGCGCACACAACGACGTCACATTTACACTTCAAACAAGTAGTGCTAATCACCATGTTGTCCACACGGTTCACATTAAACTTCACCTTCTGTAGCTATGCACAAGGCCCTAGCTGTGCCTTCTCCAAGTCCGTTGGCTACCTGATCTACCAGCCAGCCACCACCACCGGGTGCCGGGACAACGTCGGGAAAGCAGGGGAAGGAGAGGATGCAGTGAGAGATGGAAGGTGTTCTGTGATTTGTTGGATGAGTTCTTTTGGTCTGATGGTTTATGGCTTAAATATTTGAATTCTAATTGTTCGCGAATGGCAGTACGCAGAGGAAAATGGTCGTATGTGATTTTGGCCGATACAACTGAACTTAGTATATTTTATACTATAGTTTTTTATTGATTCTGACTTAAAAAAATAAATCGTTCAAAAACTAATTACTATATATAGTACAAATATAAATCAATTTTAAGTCCAACAGAAGCTGACCGTTTGCTTCCAAGCAGTCCAATCCCACTCACTTTTGCTTCTATCTTAAGCCTCATCTAGAGCAATCCAACCATCCAAACGGCTACATAATTAATGAGATAATTAAGTAGCACAATAAATAAAAAGAAGCTTTTACATTGTAAAATCCTTGATTGTGTGAATGACATATGAGGGTCCGGATTCATGTGTCAGTGACACAATGAGTAATATAAGACATGATTCAAATTCTCAATAATAAACAAGGAATTGCCCCAGAATTAGATTTCAAATTCTTAGATTTGAGCTCAAGTTTAAAATCATGGTTTGGGGGCTTTCCCTTTTGTGACATTCCTATAATTCTAAGCCTTTTATATGGAAAAATCATGTAAGATTTTAATCCTATAAAATTTTTAAAAATTCTTTGTTTTATGAAAGGCTAATATCACTCTTTTGGACACGGTTTTAGTACGCCATGCATTCGTTCTTTTGCAATTATAAAGTTTCGAGAGGACACATGAAATAAAACAAAGAATATAACGGTAGAAAACTAGGGGGCTGTTTGGTTCATAACATATGCAAACCCTACCAAAATTTGGCGCTACAAAAACCAAGGTATGACCAGAACGTTGGTAACGTATGGGTGTTTGGATTGCAACCATGGTACTTGCCAGAATATTTTGCAAAATAGCTAGGCTCACGTTTGGTTTCAAGCCAAATAGATAGCCAAAATTCTTTGGATTGTGACCATGGCATGTGGGTCTTGATTTGTAGCACCAAAATATAGTCAACATGGGTGTTGATTTGTTGATCTGATCATAAAAAATACGATAGCTCAAACGGATTGTTAATCAGATACCTGGTCCAGTAGATATCATATTTGAAACTTGTTAATCAAATAATTAAAGCATTTAATACAACTAATCCCTAAGGGCACTCCAATAGTGACACTGCAAAGCAATATCTATGGGTTCTACATTATTTAGAACTAGTATTATACATAGTCCTTTCAATATATAATATTTATTGGTGAGCCCAGACTATAATATTCTTTTTCTCTTAATCTTCTCTCTCCCCCTCACACATAACTATCGGGTGGGGTTAAATACTATGGACACTACTCTACTCTTTCATGCATATTTTAGCCATAACTTTTTGTTGGATTTTATGCTCATGCAATGTATCATCAAGACACTGTAATATTCTTTTTCTCTCAATCTTCTCTCTCCCCCTCACATATCTATCGGGTGGACTAAAAAAAGTAGTTTATAGCTAAAGTTATATTGTAACTAGTTAAAATTGTACTATAACTGATGATGACTTATTTGATGTAATTAAATTTAAAAAAAATAAAATTTTAAAAACAAATTAGTCCATCACGGACAATGTAAACGAATACGGGAAAAGAACCGGCAAAAAGCTGTAAACAACTAAAAAAAGAAAATTTAAAAATAGTAAAAAATAAACCAGAAGTGAGAAAATAAGTGGGTCCTTAAACTTTAGTAGCAATCCAAATACTAGCCAAATTTTAACAAATTTCTGTGAAGATTCTGATGGCTGTGAACCAAACAGCCCCTAGCACTTCACTAGCCAGCGCATCACAAAACCCAGCCCTCGCAGCTCGGAAGGCGGCCGCGAGCCATCATCCATCAGCCATGCCACCGCCGCCGCCCGCGCGTAAGAATCGCAGCCAAGCCCCTGCGGCGACCGGGCAGAACCGGCTGCCCCGCGCCAACCGAGGCGGCGGATGGCGAGCCGGGACGCGGCGGAGCGCGCGGCGTTCTTCGCGCGGCGCGAGGCGGCCGCCGTGCTCCGGTGCGTGCTCCGCGGGGACGCCTCCAGGCGCGCCGCTGCATCCATCAAGTCCCTCGTCTACTCCCCCTCCGTCCGCAACAAGCGCGCCACCTTCGCGCTCGTCTGCCAGACCCTCAAGTGTAAGCCCCCAGCTTCCTACCGCTGCTTCCATGCGCGCTCGCGTGCAAGGTGTTCGATGGAATGCCCTTGCCGAGCTGTGTAGCTGCATTCTCACGAGGGTATCCAATGTATCCGATGGAGCCTCCGTTGTGATATGCTGCTGCTAAATTTTTGCACTGTTGCTCTATGCAATGCTCTTCATGCACTTTTTCTTGGTTGCCGTCGTTGGTGCGTTATTTGGAGTGAGGATCTGCAATCGTAGGATTTGGGAAGCTGAAGCTGCAATGCAGTTGTAGATTTGGTTACTGGTTATGCAACTCATCATGTCTAACATAGGTTGTGCCCTTGTGTCGTGCGATGCAATAGTTTTTTTTTTCAATCCATGTCGAAGATCCTTCCACTGGTCGGCACACAATTCTTTGACACACATTGCCTATCAAATAAGTAAGATTTAATACGCTAATGCCGCCAGAGTTGCTCCCTGTCGTTGGGAGAGTACCATGTTTCTTTTGAAGTAAACCATTTATCTTAAAACCCAAGATTCAAAAGTGTGACATAGTAATACTCCATAAACTCTGGTAATAAAAATAGCTAATTCTTAATGAACCGAATAAATTTGATCAATATAGTAGTCCATTTGAATGTAGGTGGCTGAGGACAAGGAAATAAAACCATATGTGCTTTTTGAAATAAAAAAAACAAGTTGGAGCATCATTGTGCTTCAACTTTCAATTTGTGTTTTCCTGTGCTAGCTTCTCCTCTCATGTTTCTTTGTTTCTTTTTATCAGTTCTTCCAATTATTAAGGAGGTTTTAACATCAAGTGGAGTATTAACCGGTAAATGGAAGGTATTACTGCATCTGATATTGTGATGGAATTAAGTTCCTTCTTGCTGTAGCCTGTTTTTATCAGGGTTTTGTTGACCTGTTGGCTTTAGACACGCCTCATAAGCGGCAATGTATAACACCTACAGGCAGTGTAAGGTGCGGATTGTTTACAACTTTCTTTTGTACTTGCAGAAACAAGAGGAATTAGTTTATGTGATTTCTTATGACATTCTCTTTGGTCAGGTTTGTCATTTCTTTGCATTGACTAAATTAGTTCCACAATTTCATGCATTTACTTCTTAACTTTTTTTCAAATCCTCTTCCTATGGAATGGTTAAACTTGAGTTTCGGACTTGATTAAATACTCATGCATTTACTGTCTAACCTTTTCTTCACTTCACTTCATCAAATTGAAATGATATTTGTAGGAAATCGCAGTTTCTGGATCTGTTGAGCAGTTACTTATGCTACATAAAGATTCTCTTAAGACTGCTCTTGAGAAAGTCTGTGTTAGAAGGAAGGTCAGTAGTGTTGAAGAGTTGTTAAGCAAGAACACTAAAGGTATCGTTTTCTCTGATATGTTCCTTTTTTAGCTTATCATGCACTATTCATGTAATATTATTACTTCTGAACTCTTGTCTGAGCCATCTAACGATCTTAACAGTCCAGTCTTCTGAATCAAATGCATTTATTTGATCACTCACATTTGTGTTGTTTGTTACACTGTCTGAAAGATGGATCCCATGCTGAATTAGAGAAAAAAATCATTTGATAACTTTAGCTGTTAGCTTGTAGTAAATATTTGCCTCCATATAATTAGAATGTATTAGAACTATGAACTTAAAGTGTTGCATATGCAGATTATTGCCTCGGGCCCTCGGTTCATTTACTTGTGTCAATACTCAATAACTACTGTTCATGCCATGTTTCATACTTTCATATATTGCGTAACTTCTGAGTTAATTTCCCTATGTTCATGCACAATGAGTTTGTTATGAATTATGATAATTTTCAAATTCTTGTTGGTTCTGGGCAAAGTCTGGATTCTAATTTAAGCAATGCCTTCCTATAATAATTAATAAATACCAGTCATTTTCATACTCTAGCAAACATATCTGGTTGTCAAAATTAGTATACCAACCACCTTCAGGAAAAGAAAAACTAATCACAACTGCCGCTATGCATTTGCTTGATTCCTACACATCAATGATATACGTTCCTCTCTAAGCATAAATAGATGCTACTAAAGGAATTTATATGCAGGCCATGCTGTTCATTTTTCTCCTTATTTTCAGTCAAACCGAAGCCCAGGTTTCTTCGTGTTAACACACTCAAGACCACTACGGAGTCTGTCATTGAAGAATTGAACAAAATACACAAGGTACTTCATTCTTCTAATGTTTAGTAAGCTTGTTGCTCTAAGTAACACACCTCTTATTTGATGTTTCTTGATGAGCTTGTTATTTTAAATGCAACCTTACGTTCAAGCTATATTCTTAGTGGGGTTATACTTATTCGCTTAGTATTGAATAGGTTGCTAAAGATGATATGGTTCCAGACATGCTGGTGCTTCCGCCTGGAACTGATTTGCATAACCATTCGTTGGTCACGGATGGAAAAGTGTTTTTGCAGGTGAAGCTTTATGTTTCAGTAGCATTTACTTTTGATAGGACCTATGATTATTAATAATAATAGATTTTTTTACATTTGGACCTGTGTTCACAGGGGAAAGCAAGTTGTATGGTGGCAGTAGCATTGTGCCCTAAGCCAGGCTGGAAGGTTTGTGTATTAAATCTTGCTGAGCTAAAAATTTACTAATAATCTTGCAATTATTTGCATCCATGAGAAATAATACTTCTATTCGGATTACCATCTGCTTTGATGGGCATGATTTTATATAATACTACCGTCCGGATTATTGCACTACATATATAATACTACCGTCCGGATTATTGCACTGCATATATTAGTAGCCATAACTTTTCAAATTTTTGCCATGTGGGTTCTCCGCTGTATCTTTCTTATCAAATAAGCCCAAGAAATATTTCTTATGCATCATGGTTTCTCTAGTGCACTGTATAGTGGTGATGCAGGTAATGGTAAAAATATAAATAATAATGATCTATTTTTACTTAGATTTTGTGTATTATTTTCAATTTTGCAACTGAGAAGCCATTGCTTGTTACTTTTCTCATTTTACTTCTTGTCATGGCTATGGAAAGAATGTAGCATTTGATGTATCAGTTGGAAAACATCACTCTGATTGGTTTTATCACTTTTCAGTTGTATCATGTCAGATCCTTAATTTCTAGTTGAACATTAAAATTAGGTTATTGATGCGTGTGCGGCTCCAGGGAACAAAACAGTTCACCTTGCTTCACTCATGAATGGAGAGGGTAGTATCACAGCTTGCGAACTTAACAAAGAGAGGGCCAAGACATTGCAAAATACAATCAGAAGATCTGGAGCAAATAGTATCCTTTCTTTATTATCCTTGGCTCTAATGATCTGGCAATTATATGCTCCTTGTACATTGTCATTACTGTTAAATCATCCTTCTCCTCCTTACCTTAACTCTAGCACAAACTTATTTTTGAAAGTTCGCATAATTTCTGCTCTAACTAAAATATCTTGTGAACTGTTTGGACCTTCAGGACAACTTTCTGAAAGACTTTCTAGAAATGCTACTGAAGTTGATGATTTTAGACAGTTTGTGTCTCCCTTAGACTGTGTTATTAATTTCTGTCCAGAGAACATACGAAAACTTATTTATCTCTTCCGTACAGCTTAACTTTAATATCATTTCAACTAGTTATATGATCATAAATTTGTTTGATGATACTCCCGTTTCCCAAGTGTACGTCTAAATTTACTTCTTTGTCATCTGTTATGTGTTCTGTCTTACACATTCATGACATATGATACATCAATCACCTTTCCTTAACCTATTTTATAGATATTCAAACAGTTAATGGTGACTTTTTGGATATAGATAGCAAGGATCCCTCATATGCTGAGGTTTGTAGACCCTCCACTTCTGTTGTTTTTTCCAGGAAATGTATCAAATGGATGTAGTAATCTATTGATAACTTCTAAACTCCACAGAAACATACATTTGGTTGCGTTTTCTTTGTCTTGTAGAACAATTATCCTAATGTTGTTGTGTGCCTCGATGCAATGGTGCTTGGTGCAGGTCCGTGCTATTCTATTGGATCCCTCGTGCTCTGGTTCTGGAATCTCTACAGAAAGACTTGACTATTTACTTCCTTCACATTCTAGAGGTAACTATAGGTTGTTATGGCAGCAAGTAGTGCAACGTGCAAAAACTTACCTAGTCCAATTAAAAAACTTCCATTCTACATGAAGTTGTGTTTAGCATAGTAGTTGCCAAGTGCAATATATATACCATAGTGAATTTTTTAAACCAAATATACCATAATGATTTTACCCTAGTTTTCTCCACAAGCCATGTAAATGGAGTTTTATTTCATTATCTCGTACAAATAGGAAATGCTAAGATTCTATTAGCAACCTTGTATTCTCAGTGTTGTCATAGACTCACAGTGGTGGACTTGTGGGTCATCTAGCCTTGTGTAGTGGGTCATCTAGCCTTCTGTAGTTAGCAGTTAGCACAAGTACTGTGCTTTAGCAGTTAGCACAAGTACTGTGCTTGCTTGGTCAGATTTGGACCTAAAACTGTGTAACATGGCACAATGTGCTGTAGACAGAACCACTTTTCTAGTTTTAAGGAGGGGAAGGGAGGGGAACAAGTTTGGTCAAACTCCTTTTATATCAATGTTCCGTTGGAATATTTAGCGCTAAAAGAACTATGTTCTGCAGGTGATCAGGATGATGCAAGTGCAAGTTTGAGGATAAAGAAACTCTCTGCTTTTCAGGGGAAAGCTCTGTCACATGCTCTATCATGTAAGTTCCTACTTTACTCGGTGTGTCCAGTGGCCTCATTTCGGTGGACAACTGTTGCACAAACTGAAGCGAAGCTTTTCTCCACTTTGTAGTTCCCTCAGTGGAGAGAGTGGTCTACAGCACCTGCTCAATCCACCAGGCAGAGAACGAGGATGTCGTGAACTCCGTGCTGCCTCTAGCCTCATCACTTGGATTTGAGCTTGCTGCTCCATTCCCTCAATGGCCTCGCCGCGGCCTTCCGGTTTTTGAAGGATGTATGTGCTCCACTACACCTGAACTACTTCATAAAGCTCCTGCATCTATGTATTGACAAATAAATACCACCTTCATGGCTCTCCTCGGTTGCAGCTGAACATTTGCTTCGGACAGACCCACAGGACGGCCTGGAGGGCTTCTTCATAGCATTGTTCGTGAGAAAAGCAACGGTTGATGTTGTAAAGCCTAGTAAAGATGGTGCACTAGGAGTGAGAAGAAAACAAGTTCGTCGAAGGCGAAACGGGCTCATGGCGTTGAGCTCCTTGAGATTGTCCAGAATGATGCTCTGCTCTAACGGACGTCGTCTCTAGCGAAGATAGATGTTCGAGGATCTTTTTGCTGTATGAGTACTTTTTTTGGCAGTGAGAGCTGAAGGAAACTCGTGTTTACAAGTTAAACGATCTATACGTTAAAAGCTCAATATTTGTATCAGTCTAAATCACAAGTGAATATCTGTCTCTCTGTAATTTGTACCGTAAATAATTAAAATTCAAAAATTTCGATCAAAATCCATAAACCGTAGTCGCAGCCAAACATCCCCATATTGCATTCCATTTCATCGCAATTACAGCAAGCCATCCATCACATCACATATATACATGCAGGAACACTCCAGGGCAGACACGTAGTACTTATTATTACGATCGCACTCTCTCTTATTCACTGATCAATACGTACTAATGCAAAACAAACATTGCACGCTTTCTTATTCGCTCATCTCATGCACAGCAAAACACATCACGCACGCGCGGATCGCCTGCTTGCCCTGCGGCCCGACGGCCGCCTTGACCTCGACGACCCGCGGCTTCTCGGGCTCCGGCGGCGGCGGCTTGTCGACGGTGACGGTGAGCACGCAGTCCTTGTACTCGGCGCGGACGCTGTCGAGGTTGGCGCTCTCCGGCAGCGGGCACTTCCTCATGAACTTGGCAGGCAAGCACTGCCACAGTAATCACCAAGATATGGCAATGCCTTTTTCCCCCTGTAGAAAGGAAACAATCATGTGCCCTTTGTATTAGTTGGCTAGTTGCTGCTATCAAAACTGGCAATCTGGCATGATATAGTTGCATCCAGAATGTGATGGGGATACTGAAGAAATTAGGGCCTGTTTGGGTGCGCAGGCCTGTTCTTTTCAGCTGTGGCTTATGGCTTTTGGCTGAAATTTTTGAATTTTAGCTGTTTACGGTACAGATTACGGAGAGACAGATACTCACTTACGATTTTGGCTGGTACCGATGTTGGGCTTTTAACGTGTATTACGTTTAACTTGTAGACCCCGTCTTGAGAAAATACTCCGTTTAAAAGTTAGGTACTGTAGCAAAAGCTAAAAGCCGCCGGCTTCGGAGGAAAAGAACAGACCCTATAGCTTTTGGCTGAAATTTTTGAATTTTGGTTGTTTACGGTATAGATTACGGAGAGACAGATATTCACTTGCGATTTTGGCTGGTACAGATGTTGGGCTTTTAACGTGTAGATCGTTTAATTTGTAGACCCGTCTTAAGAAAATACTCCGTTTAAAAGTTAGATACTATAGTTAAAGCTAAAAGCTACTAGCTTCGGAGGAAAAAAACATGCCCCTAGTCAGGTGAAGAAATTCCAGAACCAGAGCACTAGCTCAGGGCCGTGAAGCTAAGATACATTACAAACCAGGTAGACCAGGTGGCACGAGTTTTTACTGACCTTGCCATCACTCACACTCATCACCACCTGGTGGACGAGCAGCTGTGCTTCAATGTATGGAAGCTTGCTCTGGGTAGGGGTGGAAAACGATAACGGATAATTCGTATTATCCGATATTTGTATCTGAGAAAACACGAATATGGTAAGCAAAAATTCGTATTCGAAAATATTCGTATTCGTATTCGAGAATATTCGTATCCGTATTTGAGAGTATTCGTATTCGCATTCGTATTCGAGAATATTCATATCCGTATTCGTATTCGAGACTATTCGATTCGTATTCGATCCGTTTTTAGAACCCATGAAAAATTCGTACAAATTTTGTGATTCAAAATTTGAGTTTAGGTGGTTTAAAACCGGTAACCGGTCAAAAACCGGTGAAAATCGGCAAAATAGCTAGGAATCCGTTTTATCCGATATTCGTATCCGAAAAAATCCGTATTCGAAAATATCTGTATTCGTATTCGAGAATATTCGTATTCGTATTTGAGAATATTCGAATTCGTATTCGTATTCGTTTTAAAAATATGGATTCGTATTCGTATTTGATACTATTCGACCGTATCCGATCCGTTTCCACCCCTAGCTCTGGGGAAGCCCTCCTTAACTAGCTCCAAAATGGTCCAATAATTCTACTGCGAAACCTCAAAAGAGTAGACTACATACAACACACCAACAATTCCAAGTTTCCAACGCAGACATTGTCTATTACAGTACAATTATCAGATTAGGCATAAAAAAACATCAGATGAAATGGGCTACTCGATCGTCACATGGACTGCCACATCCAGATCATATTGATAATATATATATATATATATATATATATATATATATATATATATATATATATATATATATATAGGAAATACCTTCTACACCGGTGTAGTTACACCCACCTCTAATATACCACCTAAACAAATTTGAAATACTCATTTATCACTTTAGGTACATTTGTGTACTAATTATAAGATACTCCAATATGAACCACACGTAAAACTTGTAAAGGAGTTCATAGTTTTTAACGTATTTTGTAAATACCCTTATATACGCGCATAAAAAGGAGTATGTCGAAAAAATATACATACCACTTCTGAAAAATTGTTCATACTACCTAGATGGTCTTAAATACTTGTATACTACACGTACATACCCTCCGTTACGCGAGATACTCCCTACATTGCGAGATACGATATAGGGTGTAACTACACCCGGGTGTAGAAAAGAGGCTTCCTATATATATATATAAAGCATCTTCTACTCCCAGGTGTAATTACACTCTATGTCGTATCCTACAATGCAGGGAGTATCTCGTGTAACGGAGGGTATGTACATATAGTATACAACTATTTTGGTGGTATGAACAATTTTTCAGAGGTGCTATGTTTATTTTTTTTAACATACTTTTTTTTATGTACATATAAGAAGGTATTTATAAAATACGCTAAAAACTATAGACTCCCTTTACAATTTTTTTTCATGAAACCAGGCATCACCATCAGACCAACTTTAGGCCTCTCTTCACTCTCATCTAAGATGATGTTCTTGACAACACTTTGCATGTGAATCTCCGAGAACTCGCTTCCTTTTTTCACTTGAAAGACCCTGGCTTTCGGATCAAAGGAACCATATGGACTTCGCTAACTTGAGAAATGCCTGATAGAAATGCCCTTGGATGGCCATCGCTCATGACATAATTTCTTTGATCCATGTTACCGAAGAAAGAACCTTCCATTTTTTGGGTGCACAAGTAATAGGTATTTGCTTCTGCAGAACTTTCCAAAAATCGAATCAGGATTTCGGCTCAGGACAGGTACTGCAAGGAACTGATGGAAGAAAGCCTCATTGGAACAGTAACATCAGAAGCCTTGACGGAAAAGCTCTCTTGTTGGTGTAACAAGACGATGAAGGATAGAAATGTGAAATGTTGAGTGTATTACAATAACAGTCGATGAGGCTATATATAGTACAAAGACTCATTAAATCCTAGACTACAAGGATTATAGGAAAAGATACATATATTCTTAACACCTCACTCAAATGTAAGACGTATGTAATAGCATTACATTTGAAAAAGTTGACACTAAAAAGAAAAAAAATCCAAAGTCCGAATTTTGAAGTTGTCGTCATAACGTGCGGCTCTTGAAAAATTGTGTCAAATATCAACTATCCGAAATCGTGCAACAGCCCGAAAAGCACAAGGTGCAGGGCTATCAAAGTAGAGATAAGTGAGAGCAAAGTCGACCATGGGAACACGGTAAAAATGATGTAGAAGGTGACACAAATAGAGATGATTGCCAAATCAAGCCAAAGAGAGAGATAGAAACATAGCAGCGTAAATCAAAGCCTAAGATGGCGGCGGCGCAGTGCACAAGAAGCGCAACGGAGATGCGATGCAGAAGAAACGCGACAGTCTTAGAAGCCGGGGCGGTGGCTCAAGGAGAAGCACCGGCATCATAAAGACTTCTTCGATTTGCAGTGGTATAAAGAGAAGAACGACGACTATGGCTATACGAAAGGAAGGAGATAACCATATTCATCCGAGAGGATGAACCGTGGCTAGCAAAGCAATCAGCTGATTGACAAGGAATTTATGGACTCGCACGACATTGACGATTTGACAGGGAGATGATATGGACTTGGATAGACGCAAACGAAAGACTCAAAAAATACTAACAGCTGAACTGGTAGCAATAGCAGGACCTCTCGCAGCCAAACAACATGCAACAATCTTCAGCAACTCTAGCCCAAACAACCACATGGCCGCACCACACCAAACAGCAACACCCGCCGCTTCATTCTTGGAAAGAGACAAGAGGATATCAAGAATCACGACCCATCTTTTTCTCCCCTTGCTCCTTCCTCTGCATCACCACGACGCTGTGCTCCCCCCTCAGTAGTGAGATGATTGCAAGCAGGGAGAGCAGGCAAGCGGCGATGGGAACAGGCGGGCGCGTGGGGAGACCGAGCTGGCCAAGAGCACACATGGCTAGCGAGGTGGAGCTAGCGACGGCGGCTCAGCAAGGGGTGGTCCAACAGCGGCAGCTCGCGTGGGGTGGTGCGGCCAACGACGGTCGGAGGAAACCAAGGTGAGGCAGTGGCGGCCCGAAGAGCGCGAGGTGGAGACGCGAGAGGCATTGGCGGCCGGGAGGCGGATCGAGGCGGGAGCCGGATCCGGCCGTGGGAAGGCCGGATCCGGTGCGGGCGACTACGGCCTGACGGAGGAGCCGTCGGATCCGGCATGGGCGCGGGCGCAGTCGGCGGTGCGGAGCGCAGAGGAGGCCGGAGGCGCTCAGATCCGGTATGGGGACAGGAGGCGGCGGGGTGCATGCAACAGCCAATCCGAGGCGGCGGTGGTCGGACCTGAGGTGGCGACCGAGGTGAGCGCAACCGGATCCGCCCAGATCCATTTGGCGGTACAGCGTCCCGGCGGTGCGGAAGCGGGCGTGGATGCAACGGTCTGAAGGAGGCGTCGGCGAGCACATCGGCCAGCGAGGTGGTCGCCTCCGGAAGTAGAGAGCACCATCCCGAGAGCAGCAGCAGAAGATTTCTGAGCTGAGCTCGGTATTCAACCAAAGCTCTGATACAATGTAACAAGATGAGGAAGAATGGAAATATGAAATGTTGAATGTATTGCAATAACAGACCATGGAAATATGAAATGTTGAATGTATTGCAATAACAGACCATGAGGCTATATAGTACAAAGACTCACTAAACTCTAGACTAAAAAGATAATTGAAAAGACACATATATCGTTAAACACTTGGAACCCACTGAACATTCTTTGGCAAATATAGGGCTCGAACGCATATATCTTGTGAGCCCTCCCTGTGTAAATTACATCAGGTTTGATTGTGTTAGCACCGGCATTAAGATCCCACCCTGCAGCTTTCATCATGTTGATCAAGGGCTTCGAAAAGTCATGTATCGATTGGTATGCGTTATCGATAGCAGATGTAAATAAACTTGGCGTCAACTCGATGGAAAACTAGTTCTCTTCTTCATCAGATTCCTTGTTAAGTAAGCCCCTTTATTTCAATTTCTTCTCCAGCTTTGATTTTCGATGTTTAGCCTCATCGATTTTCTTCAGTGTAACACTCCCATTTTCTGAGAGCATTATGATTCCCTCGCAACTGCCCAGGACTGTTCAGCTACGAGTTATCTCAATTGAGTGCATAACATTGCCAACACAAGCTTAAGAACAAAAGCCAGCTTTATTACAATATAAGGGCTAAAAGCCAAGTTTTACAGCAGGGCAAACGACCCTTAGATACACTACAGCAAAAGACGCCACAGGCACGCCTGAGCGAAAAGACAACCCTAATTCCAAGCGTCATCTATATCGTAATATTCCACTTCGTCTTCATCTGCTTCCACGTTACCAGTTATTTCTGTTGATGTTTTTAGCAAGCATGAGTACTACTACCATACTCAACAAGTCACACGGAGACTATTATTAACTACATGCAAGGTATAACAAGTAAAAGGGGAATAAGACTATTATTTTATGTGGATGCAGTTTTAGTTATAACTCAGTTAAAGTCTTAAAAGCATAACTTCAATATTAAAAGGGGTTTCAAACTTGATTATTACTTTGCAATATTATCAAATCATTCTCAAACCTACTTATGCTTTGCTACTAGATTCACCCATTAAACACAGCTTCGTTTACCGGAAGCACGGCGTATTCGAATACCATTAGTCACGACTCTACAGAGTTGCCCTGCTTTACCCACAAGATCCCTTAACTCCCGCGACAGAGTTAAGAAAACAAGACAGTTCACTGCTCAATTCTTTATATAGCCTTTACCCAGTAGATTTTTAATCTCAATAAGCTCGGATGACCCCACAGATCTCATCCGACTCATTGTTGTCCTACAGTTGTATGGTTAACCACCTCCCATACGACTCACCCTCTGTATCCCCCTTCCCAGTTGCAAAGATTCATTTGAAGTCAACGCTTGTGGTTGGGCGGTTACTATGTTCTTTACTCAGCATAAGATTCTAGTCCTTACATTTTTAACTGAGGCATCATCCACGCACAAACCCATATTCAATGCCTGAGGCACTGCCACCAATTCACAGCCAAGCCCCCACCCTAGGATAAGGTCTTCGGATCCCACTCTGCAATCCCTAGATCCAACGTTTCAAAACTCTAGACCAATAACAAAATTCTTAACAGTAGAAAGGTATTGTTGAATTCCTACACTATCATGATTACATAATTAATTTTAACATTACTATGTCTTGTCAAGGTGAATATGGCTATCAAAATAAACATGACTTTTCGGGTGGTAGGATATAACTAACATCATGACATTCTAAACATTATTTGTACATAAAATAACAACTTGTAAATAGCATAATGAAAATACTGATAATTAAATAAATAAAGGGAATGTAGGTTCAATATGATCAAAATATATGTGACTTGCCTTGCTGGTCCGATATTTCAATTAATTCGTATTCTTCGGCGGTTTAGATCTGGACTTGAGCTTCTTCTCCTGGCTCCTGGCGTTCTTCGACTTCGGTAGCTAACGCAAAACAAATAAAACAAATCAATTCCATGCCCAAAGAATAGAGCTAGGAAAATAAAGAAATGAAATAAAGAAATAAAATACAGAAAATCCAAATAACCCAAAATTTGGACTTTGGAAGGCCCAAATGAGGAAATAGGCCTGAGAAATGGGTTGGCGTGCTCGAAACGGTCAAAATGGGTACAAATATGCATTTCGGGTTTAGGGTGAATAGTAACGGGTCGATTACTATTTATCGTGGGTTTTTACTGTTCCTCGGGTTTGGTCGGCTCAGACCCGTTAAGCGAGCCGGTTCGGTTCAGCCGCGTCCGAACGGCTCGGTCGGATGAACAATAACGCCCGTTACTGTTCATCTTCCTCCTCCCACTCCCGCGGGCTCGCAAAAACAGAGAGGACGGCGGCGACGGCCGGCGGTGCTACGGTGATTTGCGACGGCTTTTGAGGGTATGGTTGGGTTCGTGGGAGTGTGGGGGTTCCATTTTAGGTGGTGGTAGATCCAGCGGAGGCGGCGATCGCCGGCGGCGAGCCTTTTCCTTTTTCGGCCATTTTGAACATTGCGGCCGAATGGAGGCTTCTCTAGGCAATTGGGGTGGCTTTTGAGCATCTATGGGGATAGAGAGAGCTAGTGGAAGCGGCTGTTTGGGCTAGGGAGGTCGGAGGTGGGTCGGCCACGGTGAGGTGGTTCGGCCGTTAGGAGGTGACCGATGCTGGGGAAGAGGGGTGATCGGGGAGGCTAAGGCGACGGTTGGGGCGGGTTTCTAGGGGCTCCGGGATGCTATAGCCGAGGTTAATTGAAGAATGGTTGGCTGGAGATAGGACATTGGGTTAGGGCTCACTTTTGGTGATTTTCGCAATTGCCGGCGATGGGGACGATGGCGGTGGCTCTGGGGTGGCGGGCGGGTTTTGGGGAGTCAAAGCATCCACTGGGAGGCCTCGGGTATTTAAATAGGTGGAAAATTTTGAGTTGGCGCCTGGGTGGCTCAAGGCGGCGACGACGCGTGGCATGGGCGGAGAAGCTCGGGAGCTCAGGCGGTGCCGGAGGGGCGCAAGCTGGCGTTCTCGGCGTCGCCCTGCTGTGTCAGGAGGAGCTGGCTGTGTCCCGCTCGGCCGAAGGAGAAAACCGCGAGAAGGGGCGGAGGTGGCGGCAACGGGGAGGCCAGTGAGGCATCCTTGGTGCGGGGGCTTATCATGGGCGGTGGCAGTCTTGGCGCGAGAGGGAGGGCTGGCAGGGACGCACTGGCGCGGGGGAGGCGCGAGGTGAGCGACTGTGGCAGAGGAGGTGGTGGCGACGGAAATTTTTGGACGTGAACAGTGCCGCCGTTCATCCCCTCCGTTCATGGCGTGATGACAAGGATTAGTAGGGGTTTTGCATCAAGATTAGTGCAGATTAGGGCTAGGAAGCAAAAGGAAATCAAATTCAATTCAAACTCAAATTCGTTTTGAATTTCTCCATTTTCGGTTTGTTTCATTCAGTAAATGGGTAATCTGGGTATCTCTGTTCTGCATCTGGGATGGAACTTCTTTACCATGTCTTTAACAAGTTCTGCTGCTCTTGTATTTCAGAAGGCAGGCGTGAATGTTGGGGTGATGCTGCTACAGCCTTAGGATTTTTCTCTCTGTAAGTATGTGTAACATCCCAAATATGGGAGTGATTGAAGAATGTGAAGAACTTAAAATCTTGTGTTGCAATTCGGTGTTATTCGAAATTTTCGAAGTTTGTGTGAGAACCTCGATTTGGATTTGCCAAATTCAAACCAAATAATAAAAGTAAAATATGAGAACAAGTCAAATAATTGGAAATCATTTTGAGCAAAAAATTGAAATTGAAATTCAATTCGAATGCAATTTCAAATGTCGGAAATCAGAAATCAATTTAATTAAAGACCAATAGTAAAAGAATATTAAAACCATCCAATGTCTAAGCCAAGAATTCAAATTCTAGTTTGAATTCAAATACAAATTTTAAATTACAAAAATGGAATTTCAAAGAAAAAATCAATTTCCAAATCTAGCTAGCACCTTCTTTCTTTTCTCTTTTCCTTCTGCCGTGTGGCCCCATTGTTTCCTCCCTTTTTCTCTCCCCCCTCCTCCCCTGTGCTACAGATGACCGACATGGCCTCGGGTGCACCGCGCATACACGCGCATCGCCTGCCTACTCACCTGACAGCCGAGCGCGCACGCGCGTCACCCGGCCCTGCATCCTCTACACCACATGCCACCATCCCCGCCGCGCCACCTGCGCATAGTATATGCCGCAGCCCGGCCACGCTCGCATGCGTCGCCTTCCCCGGTTGAAACAACCTCAAAATTCAAAAGATTTGATTTCTTTTTAGATTTTTGCTTGAATTCTCAATTCTTACCCAATTTGGCAAATTTCCTTGTGTTTGTGCCTTTTCTCTTTGGTCTCACCGCCTTCTCCTCCTACCCGCGCCTCCTAAAAAGCTGTATGTTCATATTGGTTTTTGGCTTTTCTAAACAGAAGCTAGAAATAAAAACCAATATGAATGCCCCTATATAAACTGGCCACCTCTTTCCTTGGCAATTCAATCTCTATTAGGTCTCTATTTGGGCTCAAGCTCCACAAGTGCTTCTATATCGTTATATGAACTAGTGTGGTTGAAATAAGTCTTATTGCTTTGCATTATCGTTGCCATGTGCCAAAAGAATCATGCATAAAGCTATGTGCAGAAAAGAGCAGTAAATAAAGGAGGATAAAAAGGGCATTGGTTAGTGGAGAGAATGGTTTGGATTCATCTCTCTTGTGTGGGCCGTGGGTGTTTAAAAAGGGCATTTGGTTAGTGGAAAGGATGGTTCAGATTTATTCCGGGGCCGATGGACTAAGGGCTATGCGAGGGACACAGGTTCTCAAGTCAGTTTTAATTTTTCTTATTTAGATCCTAAATTTACACGATATATCTCCACATAACTAAAACTAGTGTCCTCCACAACTTGCAGCCAAGCGGTCCTGGTCAGCGCTTGGACAAGAACTTCTCCCATGACCCTTCTCCCGTGCACCCCATGGCTCGGTCCGGCTACCACCGGTAGCCAGGCTAGTGCCCGAGCCAGCAGCGGCCGGTGAGGGCATAGCCACGCGCGGGTGTGGCCTAGCCACCAGCGAGTGGCTCTTCACGACTTCTATTCACTAACGCCCCAGAGCCCCAGACGTCTTACCTTCCCGACTTCGTTCCACACGCAATCTCCTTTCCTCTACAACGAGCGATGGGCCGACGACAGTTCGTCTTGGGCTCTTGCCTTCCGGGCTTTGTTCCCCAATAATCCTATAATAGACCGCTTCCAGAACTTGTGAAGTCATCGAAACTAACTATAAAATGTAATTTGCTTCACTTTATTTGATTGTTCTGTGGTTCTTTTATTTGAAATTTTACCTACTTATTGTTTCTGTTATCTATTTTGTAGGCAATTGGGCCAAATATTGTTTCTTGCCGATGCTAACTATCTTTTATTTTCAGATTCACTCTAGATCCTTCACTAATAGTGGTTTATTGATTTTGGTAAGTTGACTGTCAAATAGTTATGGCTATGAATAATTAAACTTTGTCATAAAATTAGTTAATGTTATAAAATTTAGAATACATTATTATCTACTATATTGTTAATGGATACATTTTTGTTCTGGATTAGTCACTAGATTCATTTCTCTTGGAAACGAAGATCCTCAAGTTCTTGGGCAATTCAATCTCCTGTGAGCAGTGACGAAGCATAGCGGAAAGTTAGACATGAGAAGGGAGGGGCAAAATTCAGGTTAATTACTGGCATATTCTTAAAGAGAAACTATTGAGTGTAGCAACGAAGGGAAGGTTTTCTTGTGAGATGTACTGGAGGTGGATTAACGCTTTCTCGTGTGACGCATTAAGTGCAATACAAATATATAAACTCGTCATTTTTGTGCACGAGCAATATTACACACACAATTTTATATGCACCTTTTTATTGACTGGCAAAGACAAGAGGCTGTAGATCATAGATGGGATTGAGTTTTTTTGGTATGAGGAAGCACACAACTCACAATACGCATGCGCTTTTTCTGTACATGTTAGAAAATTAATCAAAGACTAAGCCCCTTCGGTTGAAATTTGAAAACATGTTTATGATTTGAAAATTAAAGGTGACTTATTTAATATAATTAAATTTTAAAAAAAATTTAAAAATAGAAAAAATATGCTATTTCATCACAGATAACACAAAGGAATACGAAAAAAACAGTAAAAAAGCTAAAAAAAGATAAAAGTTCAAAAAACAAAATTTATAAATAATAAAAAATAAACTAAAAGCCAAAAGTTCTCGATGGAACGGAGTTCTGGTGTCGGAAGTTAGTCCGGCTGCGATTGTGTGTTTGGATGTGGTCCGTCCAAAATTTGTTAATACATGAGACATTTCTCTTGGAGACGTGTCGTTGCTCGATAAAAATGGGTTCTAGAAGCATTGCTTTATCTATCGAGTCCTGCCTTTATCTCTATCAGTACGAGCGAATTCGAAACAAATTCTACGAAAATCCGCCGCAACTTATCACCAACAGTAGCAAGGCGAAACGGGCCTTTTCTTTAACTGTTTCTAAAAACAATTTTGATTTTTGTTATAGTAATTAATTTTTAAACAGAGTATTTTATTAAGACGAGATCTATAAGTTAATTATAGTATACGTTAAAAGTCTAATATCTATATCAACTAAAATAACAAGTGAATATTTTTCTCTCCGTAATCTCTATCATAAATAACTAAAATTTAAAATTTTTGGTAGAAATTATAAACCGCGACCATATCAAAAACAAAAAGATCCGATGTTTTTTTACCACGGCACAACCATCAGACTCCGAGACCCGTTAAGCCGGCCCCCCTATAAAATTAAATATCTCGCCGATGCCTTCCAAATCGCAAATCGCTTAACTCTCTCTCTCCGCATAATTAATCACCGTCAAGCGCCGCCTCCTCTCAAAGTCTCCGAGGCTTCCAAAAGTAACTCTTCCTCTTCCACTCCGCCGCGGCGAGTCTCCTCGGCGGCGGCGATCATGGCGGCGACGGCGGAGCAGAGCGCGGAGCAGTTCAGGGGACAGGCGCGGCTGCCGAGCTTCGCGGCGCCGCGGCGCTACGACCTGCGCCTCACACCCGACCTCGCCGCGTGCGCGTTCGCGGGCTCGGTGGCCATCTCCGTGGACGTCATTGCGCCCACGCGGTTCCTCGTGCTCAACGCGGCCGATCTCGATGTGTCCCCCGGGGCCGTCCACTTCGCGCCCCAGGGCTCCGACCAGGTACCTGCTCGCGTGCGTGCTCGGGCGCTTGTCACGGGTGGTTGGCCTTGATCTATTCGTGTGAGGTTGGGGATTTGGAAGTTGGGGTGTGGGGATTGGTGAGGGATTTCGGAACGGCCTTGTTACCAGTGGCTTGAAGTTTTGGTCCTTGGAGAAGAAATTCTGGCATGGCTTGATAGCGGAGGAAATGAGATCGATGTCGTTCAGCTTAAAAGCTTGAAAAATTTGACATGAGCTGCTTACTAGGGCTTACGGATTCTTTGCTTACAAGTTACAACCAACTCAACTTTTTTAGTCTCTTTATGGAACATCATGATCTTGATATTTCATTCAGAGGTTTAGATTTGGAGAAAGGATCATCATATGTGATGTCTCAGATTTGTTATGTGCCATGAACATATGGTTTGAAGGTGTCATGATCTCATGGAGATATATGGTTTAATTGCTTACCTATACTTGTTGATGCTTTAAGAACTTTCAGTAATCGGTAAAGCGGTTGTAATTGTAATATTTAGCTAAGTTAGGATCTGTGTTTTTGATGGATTTATATATGTTTATGTTTAAGATCTCTCAGTCATGCACTTTTCATATTTGGCAAAAGGGACGCTCTTAGGAAGTACTAGTTTTTTTAGGGTTGAGGATGGTGTTGCTAACAATGTCCTAGCACTTTGCTCTTTGCTCTGTGTTTGTTCATGAATCATGCTATCTTTTGCATCAGGTGTTGCGTCCTGTGGAGGTTACTAATGTTCCAGAGGATGAGATCCTGATTATTAGCTTTAATGAAGTGCTTCCTCTTGGGGTTGGAACTTTGGTAATTGCATTCCAGGGAACTTTGAATGATAAGATGAAAGGCTTTTACAGAAGGTAATCATCTTATATTTTTACAGTTTATTTGTAAAGAAATTCAGAATGTAATTTGTCTTCTGTGGTTTCTTAGTGTATATGAGCTCAATGGGGAGAAGAAGAACATGGCTGTAACCCAGTTTGAACCTGCTGATGCAAGGCGCTGCTTCCCATGTTGGGACGAACCCTCTTTCAAGGTTTACCGCTTTGATTTTTTTCTATTTCATTTATTCTTAGGTGTTACTGTATGTTTGGTTTTACTTCCGTTGCATGGGGGTTTACGCGTATGGAGCCATGCATGAAGCTTATGTTGAAGCTCAGCATGACCTAGGGTTGAGGATGAAACAAATTATGTTTCTATACATGGACGTATAGTGTCCACGGGGATTGGGATTCCTTGTAGTTATCCCATGGTGGAGTCCGTGGATTTTGTGCGATCTCATCCATTCTCGGCTTCTCACGCAATTTGACAGTTAGGATTTAATTTCGTTGGATGAGTCAATTCTGTATTTTGAACTTTTTCTTAACTCTTCTATATCTTTGGATCTGAGCCGAATGGTCACTCACAGGTTGGATTTATCCTTCAACTCTAGGGGATATGGATTCCTTGTGCTTTGCTTGATTGCATCCTACGAGTGATTGTTACTGATTAGATATACAACATGAGCAGCATTGTTTGATTTGGTGCTCTTTTTATGCAAACTATGCCATAATGAGATAAAATGTTTTCTTATAGAGTTCTATTTCTTCATGCTTTTGGAGTACAAATAGGATTAGAAAAACACGGGCAATTCATGCATGTTAGCTTTACAGAGAAGGCCAAATTGTTGCCGCATATCAGTTTACCCACTGTTTAAAAGTGCATACATTTGTAACAGAAGGATCAAATATTAATTGGCTTTAGATTACACAGCAAATATACTTTTGGAACTTTGGGTTTAACCGTCCCTTCCCCCTACAGGCTGTGTTCAAAATAACTCTAGAAGTTCCATCTGAGACTGTTGCTTTGTCAAATATGCCAGTCGTTGAAGAGAAGGTCAATGGTGCTACCAAAAATGTCTACTTTGAAGAAACTCCAATAATGTCAACATACCTAGTGGCTGTTATTGTTGGCATATTTGACTATGTGGAAGCTTTCACCACTGAAGGTACTGTTAACTCCTCTTTCGTATTATCTTACCATCAGGCATTTAGTTAGCTTTCACCTTTTGGTGGTTCGTTGAATTTAACTGACCTTATTCATTTGCAGGTACTAGGGTTCGTGTTTACACACAAGTTGGTAAGAGCGCCCAGGGAAAGTTTGCTCTAGAGGTTGCCGTGAAGACACTGGTCCTCTTCAAGGAGTAACTTTCTTATCTTCTGCCTTATTATTGATTGGCAATGTTGTCTTAGGCTCTTTCTGTAGTGCTCATTATATGCTGATTTTTTCAAACCATATAGTGTTATTTAGGAATTCCTGATACCGATCTTTACCAATATATTCTGATGTAAATAATGCTACTATTGCATAATAATAGTCAATATACAGACATATATGGACAGATGTGCATCTGCAAACAATAAGTTCCATAGGTTCATAGATATGTTTCTTAGGTATGTGTGTAATTGCACTCTATTGGGAGCCCTAATTTTCTCCATATCCAGTTTAATATCAAATAGTACATTATCAGCTCATTTCCTGACGCAATGAGTTTTAGACCAGGCATTTAAAAGGCTGCAATATTGATGATGCAATGTTGGTACACGATGGGGGTAACTACCGTTAGATGAAGCCAAATGGCATGGCTTGAAGGAGAGAGCTCTAAGAGAACAAGGGCGTTCGGTAGAGGGAGAGATGAACTCAGCTAGGGAGGAATAGATGCGCTCGGCAGGGAGAGGTTTCTTTGATTCATTCCTTGCTTGATTCCAAATGATAACAATGGACCCCCATATAGAGGTGGTAGACCTTAAAGGATAGAAACAAATCCAAAAGATAGCAACTACCTAAAAGGAAATAACAAACATGGAAACTAATCATCCTATTCCCTAAACTAGCGCTGGCTGCCATACGGGCTACAGTAACCGCTTGGTAATTTTCTGTACATGACAGTTGGCCTTTCCCAGAAATGACATTACCTGTTGAGGCAACTGCAATTCTGCATCTCGTCCTCTCAGTGGCTTACTGTCATACACCTATACTCTTAAAGCTCTCTTCATGGGTTCAGCTGATGATGATTCCTTTATGCTGGTAGGTACTTTGCTGTGACATATCCTCTCCCAAAAATGGACATGATTGCGATTCCCGATTTTGCCTCTGGAGCAATGGAGAACTATGGCTTGGTTACATACCGTGAAACAGCTTTGCTATTTGATGAGCGACACTCTGCAGCTGCTAATAAGCAAAGGGTAGGGCACTATTGAATTTTGTTATTTCAATCATTTGTACTGAGCTAGAAATATGATTCACGGTCATCATTAGGTATTTTACAATGACATATCAGACCAATATTACTGTATCAGCCATAGTGGACAATGCTGAATCTAATATTGCAATCAAAATTTGTTCTTATCATCCAGTTTAACAATACTAAGCACCGTGGATGCTATAAGTCTTTTTTGTAGAGATTTGTTTCAGATATGCACATATGCTGTTTGATGGTCATGTTCCATTGACGCCATCCTTTTGAAAACTATTAGTTAATCCCTTCTTGTCTGTCCTTTGTTCAGGTTGCAGTTGTTGTAGCACATGAATTAGCTCACCAGTGGTTTGGAAATCTTGTGACTATGGAGTGGTGGACACATCTATGGCTTAACGAGGGTTTTGCAACATGGGTAAGAGAATAAGAAAAGTTTATTGCAAAGTTGCATTTATTTTTTTGCTCATTTGATGTTTTTGTCATTGCAGGTATCCTACTTAGCTGCAGATCATTTCTTTCCTGAATGGAATGTTTGGACTCAATTTCTAGAGGAATCTACAACAGGTTTCAAGTTGGATGCTCTTGCAGGGTCACATCCAATTGAGGTAACAATATTTTCATTACTGGTAGCATGCTATGCTATGACTATTTGTGGGGACTTTTAGGAATATATTCAACATTGTTAGAGAATTTGAAGAAGATTACCCCTCTACTTTGACTGTGAGGGTCGATTGCTTGTCTACTTCTATTGGTCCAGAAAATCTATATGATTGGCTATATATTCACTATACTCTTGTTCAGTGGCAAAAGGCCATTGACTCACTATAGGAACTGAAGACGGGAAACACCCATTCATGTATCATGGATCATGGATGCAGTGAAATATCTTCTAGTACCTACCACAGTACTAAAATATCTTCTAGTACCTACTACAGTACTACCTCCAGTCTAAAAAGGATATCAATTTTTTTATTTGCAACGATCTCCAACATATAACTTAGACTGTTAATTTTGGTTATTACATATTAGCAAAAAGTATTAAGGTATGCTGTGACAGTATTTTTTTTGTGATGAATATGACTATGTAATGTTCCCATGGTCAACTTTAATGCATACAAAAAGAAACCATCATTTTGGATGGGGGATATGTAAGTAGGTTAGGTGCTATTTTCACATTTTCAAAAATCTCATGTTTAACTGAGAAAAAAAAAGAAAAGTACCTTGAGAACTCTAATGTCCTATGCTTTAGATGCTAGCAAGATATTTTTATGTGGCTATAGCATATTTGTAATCAGTCAAACAATCTTGCTGTGACTGGAGAAATGGAAACAAAGGGAAAAAAGGTCAGCTGCTGCTCACGTTTCTAGTAATATGTTGGAAAGTTCATTATGTGGTCTGTGGGGTTTAATATGGCAAGTTATAGAGCTTACCTACCTTGCTAGGCTATGTGCTTCCCACATTTAATAGCATCACACGTTCCTGCTACTTTATTGAATTATTGGAGAAGGTGGCGGCATATTATTATTAGCGCTCTGATAATGCCCCAGAAAATTTGATTGAGTGATATTAAAATTCTCATTAGATGGATGCATATTCATTATAACTTACATTACATATTGATGTACATATATGGCTAATTATCTATTATTTCAGGTGGATGTAAATCATGTTGCTGAAATAGATGAGATATTTGATGCTATAAGCTATAGGAAAGGAGCTGCTGTTATTCGGATGTTGCAAAGCTATCTTGGGGCTGAGAACTTTCAGGTTTGCTTTGCTTATTTATTCCTCTTTTTATTTTGTATGGTGCAAAGGGATAACAGAGTAATTGCCTTTCTGCCATACATGCGACCTACCCATATGATTGGTTTACTTTTGGAATGCCACATCCCAGCTTACATAAGCTTCATTAGAAGGGCATTACTCTGTTATTTTCTTAATACTCGGACAGTTGGGCCACAAACTAGATGGAATCTTAGTTGTATTAACTATTAAGACTATTCCTTGGAACTTAAACTTTGCACATTAGTTTCACATTCGCTGTCACCTGTCAATTAAAATTATTTTTCTGGTGGAAATAAAAAAGTTATTCATCTATTCTTTGTTTTGCTAGAAATCACTGGCTGCATACATCAAAAGATTTGCCTATTCAAATGCTAAGACAGAGGACTTGTGGGCTGCCCTTGAAGAGGGATCCGGTGAACCAGTGAGAACATTAATGCATTCGTGGACAAAGCAGCAAGGTTATCCTGTTGTCAATGTAAAACTCAAGGACGGAAAACTAGAGCTTGAGCAGGTATGTTATGAACTTGTTTTTCTCATTATCATATGTTGATCATGGTTTCACCCCTCCATCTACCCTGCTTGCGCCCACAAAGTTTTTTTCAACCTCAATATTTTCCAGATTTTAAAATCCAGTCTAGTTTCTCGTTTGGAAGCTTTCTGAAAAATCTTTTGGTCTCGTCTCTTGCAGACGCAGTTCCTGTCAAGTGGGTCCACAGGCGTTGGACAATGGATGGTTCCCATCACATTATGTTGCTGCTCATACTCACGTCAAGAGAAGTTCCTTTTCCATGGAAAACAAGAGGACTTTGATTTGTCAGGGCTTGTAGAATGTCAAAAGAAAGATGACTTCTGGATCAAACTTAATGTCAATCAGACTGGCTTCTATAGAGTGAGCTATGATGAGGAACTTGCATCCCGACTCAGGTATGCAGTTGAGACCAACAAACTGACTGCAGCAGACAGATACGGTAAAATTCTTGCAACAGCTTCTTACAACTGTGTCAGTCATGCCATGTCCAACTGTTCTTTCATTACTATTATTGTTTGACACAGGTGTACTTGATGACACCTATGCCCTCTGTATGGCTGGCAAACAAAAGCTGGTCTCATTGCTGCATTTGATTGCTGCGTACAAGGATGAGACTGAGTATACTGTGCTCGCACATGCCATCACTGTACTGTTCTTTCTACTCTACTTGAAAATTTTTATTATTAGAATTGATTCTGTTGTAATCATTTTAATTATTGGATTCATAGACAAGTCTGAGCATTGTCGAGATGATTGCTGTTGCTGCTCCTGAGGAGTTGGGTAATCTGAAAAAGTTCCTAATTAACCTTCTTGAGCCATTTGCACAGTAAGTTCATTACTCTTATCATTCTGTAGTGGAAGAACAATATATCTTGCAGTCTCTCCTAACCTTTGAGGAATCCTTTGCAGGAGACTTGGTTGGGATGCTAAGAATGGCGAGGGTCACCTGAATGCATTGTTAAGAGGTACACTCTTAACCGCTCTTGCAGAACTTGGCCATGAGGCTACCATAAATGAAGCTGTACGTCGATTTAATGTCTTTGTGGAAGACAGAGACACATCACTCCTTCCTCCAGATGTTCGTAAGGTTAGCATGGTGACAGACTGTAAATTTTGCATTATAACTATATGCAAACTATGTGCAGTCCACTTGTTAACCATCCTATTGTTTTGTAGGCTGCGTATGTTGCTTTGATGCAGACAGTCAACAAATCAAACAAAGCTGGATATGAATCACTCTTGAAGATTTACAGAGAAACTGATCTGAGCCAGGAAAAAGTCCGCGTGTTAGGTAAGTCAAATATATCTTTCTTAGATTATTTTTACAGGTGAGGTTGTTTGTTGGAACCTCATAAAATTTCCGGTCCTTTCCTGGTAGGCTCTTTGGCATCTTCCCCTGACCCTGATGTTGTTCGTGAAGCGCTGAACCTCGTACTATCACCTGAGGTAACAAACAATCGATAAAAAACCTCAAAATGTTCTACATGATACGGTAAAGCCTTTTCTCATCCGACCAGCATAACTCAAAGATGTGTCGCATGCGCAGGTAAGGAACCAGGATTCTATATTTGTGCTTCGAGGAGTGAGCGCAGGGGCACACGAGGTGGCCTGGGCATGGTTGAAGGTATCCAGTGACATGTTTCTTTTCCTTTGTTAGCCTCCTTACCACTTTCTTTTTCTTCCGTACTGACTCCATGCATTGGTTGTGCTTCAGGAAAACTGGGACTACGTATCAACGACCTTCTCTGGAACTCTGCTCACCTATTTCGTTTCCATCACTGTCTCACCGGTACACGGCATAACCTCGCATTATCACACGCTCATACAAGCACGCGCGCGATTAAAAAAAAAGCTTAAGTGTACTGACGCGGTGTAAA
This sequence comes from Bonia amplexicaulis, assembly GCA_036346245.1. Classification (NCBI taxonomy): domain Eukaryota; kingdom Viridiplantae; phylum Streptophyta; class Magnoliopsida; order Poales; family Poaceae; genus Bonia; species Bonia amplexicaulis. Next base: position 13,969,040 of record CM070740.1, read on the forward strand.
CACTGTTTCAGCTGGCCACTGATGAGAAGGGTGATGAGGCAGAGGAGTTTTTCAAGAGCAGGACGAAGGCGAGCATCGCGAGGACGGTGAAGCAGAGCATTGAGAGAGTGAGGATCAAGGCCAAGTGGGTCAAGAGCACCAGGGGCGAGGCCAACCTCAGCAGCGTTCTCAGGGAGCTGGCCCAGAAACATTAGGACGGCTGGATGGAGCACATTCCGTTCCCCGTGGTCGTACGGACTGTTCTCAAGCACGTCAGATGTGTACTCTGGGGTCTGCAAGGTAGTTAACAGTAATAAAGGGTGCTTAGATGGCTTGTTGCTTCATGTTCTTGAGATGATTGCACACTACTGTCGTGTTGGCGGCTTAAGTAGATGCATTTACGTCCTATGCTTACCCTACATGGATACGTATGGATTGCACGCTGTTGGTATTTCCTTTCAGCTTCTAAAAGCTTTGTTTTAGTTTTTCTACAGTAACTGGCTTTTAAATGAAGTGTCTTTTTAATATTGAATTTACAAGTTGATTATAGTATACATTATAACGACTTCATTTATATCAATTAAAATTGTACGTGAGTTTTTGTTAGTCCGTACTCTATCTTACGAATAACCTAAAAACTATAAACCGCAGCAAAAAAAAAGAAGCTATTAAGTCGAAGTTAAATAAACAGCAGACCTGTTATTATGCCCCGAATCAAACTAGGGCACCGCTCTAATTCGTTTACGGCTTAAGCTTCTAGTTGGAGCTTTTGACTAAAATAGTAATACAAAGAAATAAGTGGCAAAAAGAAAAGGTAAAAAAGCAAAAAAATCTTAAAAAACCAAATTAAATCGAAATTATAAGTCAACATGTTTTAAATAATTTCTAATTTAAATAAATTAAAAACCCAAATAATCAGAAATTGAAACCATTTAGAGCAAAGGCCTAAAAACCATGCAAATATGCACTTTTCCTCCCTGCAAACACTCCCTTGCCACAAACCACCACGACGAAAAAAAATTTTAGAGGGGTGATAAACGAAAGATGAGTTTGTTTGGGAAGTGTTTATTATTATTTCTCCCTATGCAATTTGGCACTGTAGGGTACTGCATTTTCACTTTAGCACTTTATCCTATGTAGCACAGTAAAATTGAATGATTGAGCATATTTTGAAGGAACGAATTATAGAGCATATGAATCCATGGTATTGTATCCACTATTCGTATTTTTGTTTCAAATCACACTTACCTATATACTTGATTGATTGATCATTAAGCTTCATTTGGTGGGCATGATTTTATTTCTTGATTTCATATGAATTCTAGGTAAAATTTCTGCATTTCAAACAAGATCGTAACAGCCAATCCCAAGTAAGCTCTCTTTAGAGTGGCTTCTCCCCGTCTCGCCAGAGCCACCACCGCGAAATTGACACGTGCTCCGCCGTCGCCTCCCTACCTCCGGCCATCGCTCCCACAGACCCCTCCTGTAGGCCATCCCCTGCCACTCACTCCCCTTTCCTTCGTCCACTTGCACTCACTCCTTTCCTGTAGCACGCACGTCAACACGTTAGCTCGCGGTGGATTCAGTTTCGACCTCGGCACCGAAAGAAGCCAACGGAATGATCTAGTGTAGCACCCCATATACAGCCAATCTAGGATACTACTATAGAACATCATCACTAAAGTAAAGAACAAATAATAAAAGTAACGATCAAAATTCAAGGGAATTAAAACCTTAAGAGTACTTTAATAAAGACGAACAGAAATTAAATAAATGTTTGAAACATAGGACCAGTCCACTTCTAACCAAATGAAGAACAAATGAAATAACAAATAGTGGTAAGAAACGATGCTAAAAACTCGAGTGCTCCCACCCATGCATGATGCTATCACTCCAGTGGCTTTTTACCTGAGAATGAAAAGAGTAAGCGTGAGATTTGGAAATCTCACCAAGTACCCAACAATGATCGCAATATGGTGAGAAAATGACAAGTAAGCAACAAGTAATTAACAGGCTAATTGCAATGAAATTAAGTTACTAGAAACACTGATACCGCTCGGTGCTCGCATCGACATGGCTGGCCACTGCGCCGCCGACCGCATACAGCCACTCCGCCACTTGGCAGCTGCCTCCTCGGCTCGACACCGCCATCGGCACTCGGCTGCATCGGGCCGACTTGGTCGCGCCGCCAGCAGGTCGTGGTGCCACCGGCCGTGCTGCCGCCTGGCCACACTACCGCCCAACCATGGCTCGGCCACTCAGCCAGCGTCGCCATCAGCCAAGTGCCGCCTAGCCGTGCCGCCCAAGGCCAACCGCCGCTCGGCCAGCACGCTACCCCGGCTCGCCGCGCTGGCTCCCCATCGCGCGCCTTCTTCGGCCAGCCGCGCCGACGCCAGCCTTAGCCCCTACGCCAGCCGAAACGAGAGAGAGAGATAGGATAGATGGGAGAGAGAGAGGGAGATACACGTGAGATATATATTAGAGATAGGAGAGGGAGATTAGGGATAAAGAAGGTAATTTGAATGGGCCAATTGCTAATGGAAACATTTAGCAATTTTTGAAAAATGATGTGATTGTTTTCCATTTTCTGGGTGCTACACCTAGCACGAGAATCGAGCATCGATTGGGCGGCGCTGGGGGAGTGGGCATCGATTGATGCCGTGACCACGGGGGGTTTCGATTGCAATGCTCTCATGGGAAACTAGATTAGATGATGCTACACTTGTTTGATTCTCTTACGTAGTTGATTTAATTAGCTATGATAGCTCCTGCTTGGTGACAACGGGGCATGTATTCTCTCAATTTATATATGCTTTTCGTAGTTGCCTATGATCAGCTGTGATAGCGACTGCATGGTGACAATGTGGGCATTTATTCTCTCAATTTGTATACGCTCTTCGTAGTTGGTCTAATCAGCTGGGTGATAGTGTCTGCTTAGTGACAATGAGGCATATGATGCCATTTGTATAACTTTTAGCCAATGACCAAGGGAAGCAATATTAACCTAGCATCTAGTTTCATTAGTGACATCCCTAGCATTTTGTTTCTCAACATCTCTGGAGCGTTTCTTCTTCCAACATTTTGTTGAGATGGTATGCACATCTCATCTGCTTGTCCAATGGTGTGCATCAGAAGAAGGAAAGAAACAACTTGTCCAACATTTGCTTGTTTACCTAATAAATGGTTAATTGTTTATCATGTTGTTGACAGTGGTAAAAACAAAACAAAATTTTCCAAGGAACCTTGTGTGGTGGCCTGCTGATGCAGAAAAGGGGGAGGACATAGTTGAAAACCCGAGGCTGCTGTTACAATCACACTCTGCATTTTGGTGTGTTACATTCATCATTGCCTTAAGTTTCCTTTATATGTTCCTGTTTGCCTACATGCTGATAATCTCTTCTGGTTGACCGTAACTATGTTGACCTCATCATCGGCTGCTGCAGTCAAGCGTTCATCTCATCTGAGCCAGGATCTGAACAGAGCAAATGCAGCAGTGGCTTCGTGGTGAGCATGCCTGTCTGCTGGTACTCGGGGTCAATGTAGCAGAGTGTGCCGGATGTGGATGTCATCCTGTACTGTGTGACTTCAGCTATGGGCCGCGGCGGTGCAGTGAAGTCGATGTAGTCGTCGAAATCCTTCTGGGGTGTGCTGTCCTAGCTCCGGTGAGAGGCCTATCCCTCGATGGGGCTTTTGCATAGCCAGATAGCCGGTCCACCGATGTTCTATTTGCCCTCGGAGACGATTGATGAGAAACCTTCTTCCAGTCTCCTCTCGAGGATCTATTTAGAAAGATCGGAGTGTTGCTTTTAGTTGATGCTGACAAGTTTTTTATTTCTTTGAAACATGGATGAAGGTATACATGAAGGCTCAAGGAGTGTTGGATGTTGAGAAGATGTGTCATCGTCCAAACTCAAGTAAGGTGTTAAGCATAAAGTTTAGTAAGTCGTAGTTGAGTCCGACTATCTCAATGTTTTAGAGTAAGTCAAGATTAGAGGGGATTGTTAGAAATAATCTTGACTTAGAGTTCAAGACATAGTAGAGTCCGTCTTCGAGTATAACTCAAGTTGAAGTTGAGTCCAATTTGAAGTCTGAATACGTATACGAGTTGGAGAGTTTTCAGTATATATATTGAGGGGGTTTGTATCCAATTTTGTAAGAGAAGAGAAAACAAAAAAGAAAAGGGGAGCAAGTAAGAGAATAGAGAAATTCAGAAATTTTTCTGTGTTCTCTCAGTTTATTTGTAATGTGTACATTTTCTTCTGAAATAAAGTTAACAGGAGATGTCATTGCCATCCAAGATCACCTCCTTCAGATGCATCTGCGATTTGCAATGGCAGTGTATGTAAGTGTTACTTTCAGTATTGGGTTTCATTTTATTATCATTTTTCCAGAATAGAACAAAACGTAAAACAAAGATTTGATTCCAGAAGCCCTTTTTTCTTGGTATTTATCAGCTGATTGTATTTAGTCTAGTCTAATGCTTTTTGTATAGATAAATATAAGGCAGTGCTATTTATATGATAATTCGGCCTAACATCTGCCTATATTTGAAAAAGTGGAGTATTGAATTGGCGCTCACCCCTTTACGGGCGCAGTAGCCTCTGCATGAGATAAACAGTTGTGCCATCTCTGCATCCCCGTCATCTTTGCCTCCACGGCCTGCTTCAGCTGTAGTATGGCCCAAGGTTCCAAAAACTGAAACCGGAAGAAATTCTGGTCGGAGGCTGGTAACGATAACCGGGCGGTTACTGGTCGGTTACCAAAAAAACCAATCACAATTTAAAAATCAAAATTTAAATTTTGAGATGTTTTAAAACCGGTAACCGGAAAAAACCGATCAAAATTCCAAAATCAAAAATTGATACCGGCCGGTTTTTTCGGTTACTGGTCTCCACCGGTAAAAATGGTAACCGGCGGTTACCGGCCGATAACCACCGGGATTTTGAACCCTGGTATGGCCATATCAAACCAGAAAAGTGTTGATGAATTAAACCATGTTAAATAGGGGAATAAAATGTGTATTGGTTACCTCATGGAATATGACAACAGAGACCAGTGAATACGCACAAGTGTTGTAGCTACAATCAACTGTATTCATTTTGAAACAATGCAACACGCATCGCCCTACAAAGTGATGTACATTTTCCAACAAACTTTATTGAAAATGTTACACTTGGGTAGCATTAACTGTTTGCCACATGATGACAATATGTATGCACATCACATTGTTACAAACTGCCATTGATCATGGCAATAGAGCTTTTCGGTTATAATTTATGGATTGCTACCTAATCCACAAGTTGGTTAGTTTTAGAATATTGGTCTGCTCTAATAATAAATGAGCTAGTCCCATCATATGACTGGAAACTGGATACCCTCGTGACCGTAAATTCAGCCTAATTTGGGGGTTGTTGAGATGTAGAAAGGTCTACTCTTTTTAAATATTTTTTCATGCAAATTCATATTTATTTGCATTTAGTAAATTTTTTCTCTCATGCAGATTCATGTCTCTTAGCATAAAGAGACTGATAAGGCACCTACCTACCGTTCTGGTTGTTAGGGTGAGTCCTGACAATTTACCAACTGGAGGATGCTGCCCCTTGCCAGGAGCCGATCCACCGCCCATTTCGCCGCTTGCTGGCTGTTCTTGTCCCGATCAACGGCCACGATGGTCGGGCTATCCTTGGCAGGCTCATGCTCGTCGCTGTGCGAGGATGTCACAGAGAAGGCCGAGAGGTACATCTTCGAAGGTGATCCCTTCTCTCTCTCTCAAGTCTCAACAGAACCAATCAGCTTCCAACAAACTGACGAACCAACAGAGAACTGATAAGGATGCAATTTTGTCTCTCCTCCTCTCCCTTCGCCTTATTTCTCCGGCTCTGCCTGGGCCTCCTCCTTTCTGTTGTGAATAAGAATCCGAGGCAATTCAGCATCTTTTAATCAGTTGTATTGTTGTAAGGTAGGTGTGGTTTGCTATATTTGCCCTGACGAATCATAGTGCCATTATGTCAGCTACGGACTCTGAACTTTCAGAATGGTGGCTATCTACTCGGAGTGTTGTCCAGAATGATCACAGGAAAGGTTTATGCACAATGGTGATATTGGTTTTCTAAACAATTTGAAAAGAAAGAAATACAAGAGTTTTCAATAATAAGTTTCGCTCCTTGCAAGATATTCTGGAGATTATTTGACACGGAGGGGTGTAATGGAGTTCGGCGAGAGCTTCTTGCTTTTGTAGCTGGATATTGTAACTGTGTTGTTTTAGTCTCTTATGTTTTCCTTTTTTTTCGGTTTTTGATTTGGAAAGAGGCATGAGCAAGCTCTATTGTACTTTCTCACTTAACTAATTTGGTTAGATGATTAGTTATACTCTCTCTTCTTCTATTAATGTATTGACACGCAAGTCTTGTGCGTGTCCTCGAAAAAAAAAATCATCCACACGGCCTCACCCCATCTGTGTCAGTGTCAACCGGTGCCCCATATTCCAACCCCATCATCACTATCGTGACAACTATAGCATTTTACTTTGTCTTATCAAACTTCTGATTCTGATAGTCTCAATCACCGTCGCTGAAAGTGTTCTTGCTTTCATAATTCGATAATAGGACCTTCCACTCGGCTTAGCTCTCATTGTTGGGTTGATCTCAGGCTAACTGCCTGAGATTTTTCAGGGGATCGTGTCCCCACTCGCGCCTTGATCGGAGGCGCCAACCAACTGCTATTTGGTTCGGTCCCGATCACCCAACGCTATATAAAAACAGGGGATTCGGCAGGGGCAAAGCTACCAGTTGGTTTTTCCCTCCTACAATCCCGGACACGCCCGATCTAATGCTAGCTCTGTGGTGAACGAAGACCTGAACCCTCTTTGCACCAACGACCTCACCACTACTACCGTCTACCTCGGCCACCTCTACTGCTACCGTCGGCTCCGTCTTCTTCATCACCTTCGGCCAACGACCGCTTCATCCTCTTCACCAACACCGACCGAACACCACACCACCTTCATGGCGTCATCTTCTTCTTCGGGTATGTGATGATTTCACCCTAAATTATTTTAGGTGTTCATGTTGATCTAGGGATTAAGGATTGTCATGTTGTTTAGACTAAGATTTAATTCTAATAATGGTATCAGAGCCATCCCTAAAATCAACCTAGAACCCTAGAATTTATTCGGTTCGGTTTTTGGACGGGGTAGAAATTAGAAGGAGGGGAATGTTTTTTCGGCAAAATTAATCCTATAGTTCTCCCCAAAGATCCCCACCCGAAACCCAATCAAGAACATCAGATTGAACTTTAGATCGGCGGAAAGAAAGAACAATAAAAAAAACACTCACCTTTTGTGGCCGCTGCCGCCGATGCGCCGCCGCTCCATCGTTGCGCTCCGCACGGGGGCCTTGCTCCCCGGAGGCCGCCGCCGCGCGTGTAGTCGGGCGCCACTCGGGGGCCGCCATGTCGTCCCTTCCTCGGCGCGAGCATCGGCCGCGCCGCGCGTTCTCCTTGCGGCGGCGCCTGCCGCCGCCGCCTTTAGCGCCGCCGCCTCCCCATCCAGCGCGCGCGCCTCGCTCTTGACGCTGCCGCCGCTGCTATGGCGGGTGGTGCGCCGCGATGCGCTCCCGATGGCCGCCGCTATGCTGTTGTCGCCGCTGCTTGCCGCTCGGGGCCGCCGCAGCGCGCTTGCCGCCAAGCGCCGCGCGCCGCCTCCACTCACCCGAACGCGCCGTCGCTTTTCGGATGAACACGGCGCAAGTGAAGTTAGGGTTAGGTTTTTGTCTCTTTTTGTATCGGCCGTTGCCATGAGTGGATCGTTGGATGCGATCCAGCGGTGACCGTGCTTTGGGGTGAATTTTTGTTTTGGGCCAGCTCTGCGCTCGGCCGTCTGATCTTGATCCAACGGCCGGCCGCAGACGTGGGCACTGCTTTTTGGCCCGTGCGGATACTTATGGAGAGTTTGGGCCATTTTGGGCACACCGATGGTTTGGGCATTGCGCCACTTTGGCCCATGTGGTGGGTGCTGCTGGGGAATGGGCCGCATGGTTATTTTTCGCCCGTTTTCCTTTTAAATAATTTTGACACAAATTTTATTTTAAGGCCGAATTTTAGCCCAAATTTAATTATGATGTCATTCTTCTTCGGCAGAATTTTTTTTTCTTCTTCTTCGGTGCATTTTCTTTTGTTTACTTTTATTTTAATGCACTGTTATAATTTTAATTTTCGGTGCATTTAATTTTTTTTGTTTTTTAGTATATTTTTATGCACTGTTTTAATGATTAAAATTATGATGTATCATTACCTTATTTTAATAAATAATCTCAAATTTAAATTGAACCAACGAGATATTTAAATTTGAGACTTTATGATTAATTTTGGCATTATGTATTCATATGATTATATTCTGACCAACGTTGTTTATAATCGTATGTCGCCATAGTTTTTTCAGTTCTTTTTCATTTTCTGCCCAACGGTGATATGAATTAGAACTGTAATTTTATGCATGTTATTAATCAGACCAACGTAGGGTTAATCAGACCATGTGTGTCCAGGAGGAAGAGAGAATAAGAACAGAAAAGAAAGATTTTACCTTTAATTTTGGTGGCTCACATAAAAGGAAGTTCCAAGGGGACTTCAAATCTAAGAAGAAGCTGCATTTTTTCCCCAACTCCGATAAATCGGGGCCTCGAGTGCACAATGCACCGAAGCCTCATGTTGCTTCCGCTGCGACATCTAAAGGGGGGAATGCCACTTCTGCAAACAGCCAGGGCATTTTCAGAAAGACTGTGCAGGCTTTCTAAAATGGCTTGCCAAAAGGGGTAGTGATACAATTACTTTTATTGACGAAACTCTTTATGCCGATTTCTCCTTAATGCTTGGTGGATTGACTCAGTGCAACTGTATGCGTTACCAATTTTTCTGAGGATTCCTTACCGCGACAACACTAAGAAAGGGGGAGCGAAGTCTTAGAGTCGCGGATGGAAAGGAAGCCGAAGTGAAATGAGTCGGATCTGTTTCATTAACTTTAGACAACGGCTTCCTGCTTCGTCTGAATAATGTAGTTTATGTTCCTTCCATCAGAAGGAATTTAATTTCAGTTTCTTTATTAGACAATGAAGGTTTTAAATGTATTTTTGGAGACAATAAATGTATCCTTAAATATAATTCCAATAATGTTGGTCTTGCTTTTCGACAAGACAAGCTCTATATGCTTTCCTTAATGAATCTTTCGATTGAATGTGAATGATGCTAAACATAAAATTAATGATGAGACTTCTTCAAACCGTGTCACTGTCGTTTGGGCCACATTTCGAGGGGGAGAATGGAACGTCTCATCAAAGAAGACATTCTCCACCCTTTAGATTTCTCAGACTCAGACCACTGCATTGATTGCATTAAAGGAAAATATGTAAAACAAATAAAGAAGGGAGCAACTCGCAGTACATGACTTTTAGAATTAATACATACTGATATTTGCGGTCCTTTTCCTGTGACATCAGTGGATGGTTTTGATTCGATCATTACTTTCATCGATGATTTCTCCGTTCTGGCTATATTTTTCCCATTAAAGATCGATCTGAATCACTTGATAAATTTAAAATATTTAAGGCTGAAGCTGAAAATCAGCACAACCTAAAGATTAAAGTGGTTAGATCGGATCGAGGGGGAGAATATTATGGAAGACATGCCCCTACGGGCAAATTTCTGGCCCTTTTGCTAAGTTCCTTCAGGAAAATGGCATTGTTGCCTAGTATTCTATGCCGGGCGAACCTCAGCAGAATGACGTAGCTGAAAGACGCAACCGTACACTTATGGACATGGTACGGAGCATGCTTAGCCATTCTAGTTTACCTGTTGGTTTGTGGATGGAAGCACTAAAAACAACCGCACATATTCTTAATCGGGTTCCCAGTAAATCAGTACCTAAAACACCTTATGAATTATGGACTGGGAGAAAACCGAGTATGAAATATTTACAAGTGTGGGGTTGTCGGGCTGAAGCTAAATTATTTAATCCACAGATTAAGAAATTAGACCCTAAGACAGTGAGTTGCTATTTTATTGGATATCCTGAAAGATCCAAAGGGTATCGATTTTATTGTCCTGATAGGATAACTAAGTTTGTAGAAACAAGACACGCTGTGTTCTTAGAAAATAACGAGGACCTGGAGCCCAGGAAAATAGATCTTGAGGAAAAGCGGGTTTATGTTCCCGCACTGCTCATTCCAACGCTCATTCCAGATATCTTTATTCCTGTGCCTCAGGAGGTCACACCTCCAGTAGAAAATACTGTTGTTGCACCGACTGTTGAGGTATCTGAAATTCCTAATGTTACAACTAATGAAGAACCTCAACAACCTCCTGAGATAATTAATGAACCTCTTAGAAGATCACAGCGGGAGAGAAGATCTGCCATTCCTAATGATTATGTTGTTTATATGAATGAGGATATTAATGATATAGGAAAGGTAGATGATCCCACGTCTTATAAAGAGGCGATAATGAGTGAACATTCTTCCAATTGGCTTGAAGCCATGGAGGATGAACTAAAGTCTATGAGCACTAATGATGTATGGGACTTAGTAGAAATTCCTGACGGAGTCAAAACAGTAGGCTGTAAATGGGTCTACAAAATAAAACACGACTCTAAGGGAAATATCGAAAGGTTCAAAGCAAGACTTGTAGCAAAAGGCTTCTCACAAAGAGAAGAGATTGATTATAATGACACTTTTTCTCATGTCTCAACTAAAGATTCATTCAGAATAGTTATGACACTTGTAGCTCATTATGATTTAGAGCTGCATCAGATGGATGTTAAGACGACATTTCTTAATGGCGACTTGCAAGAAAATATTTACATGGCTCAACCGGAAGGTTTTATCGTGGAAGGCAAGGAGCATATGGGATGTCGACTTAAGAAATCCATTTATGGTTTAAAACAAGCATTGAGGCAGTGGTACCTCAAATTTGATAAGATCATAAAGAGTTTCGACTTCAAAGAAAATGAAGTTGATAATTGTATATACGTTAAGTTCAAGGGGAGTAAATTCACCATTTTAGTACTTTATGTGGATGATATCTTATTGGCTAGCAGCGATAAGGATATGCTGTTTGAGACCAAGAGATTTCTTTCATCCAATTTTGATATGAAGGATCTCGGTGATGCCTCTTATGTTCTTGGCATTGAAATTCACCGAGATAGGTCCAAAGGTATATTGGGTTTATCCCAAAAGGCATATGTTGACAGAGTACTAAAGAAATACAATATGCATAAATACTCTGGCTCACCTGCTCCTATTGTTAAGGGCGATAAGTTTGGGACATTTCAATGTCCAAGGAACCAATATGAAGCTGATCAGATGAAGTCGGTTCCTTATGCTTCAGCCGTCGGAAGCATTATGTATGCTCAAGTATGTACACGCCCTGATTTAGCTTTTGTAACCGGGATGCTTGGCAGATATCAGTCCAATCCAAGACCGGACCATCGAAAGTCGTTAAGAAAGCCTTGCGTTATATGCAAGGCACTAAGCATTTCATGCTCACATATAAGTCTTCGATAGCCTTGATGTTATTGGTTATTGATTCGATTTTGCGGGATGTGTTGATACTAAGAAATCCACGTCAGGTTATATCTTCACACTCGCAGGAGGAGCTATCTCGTGGAAAAGCTCCAAACAAACCCTTACGACATCTTCAACGATGCAAGCTGAGTTTGTGACATGTTATGAGGCTACCGGGTAGGTTGTATGGCTTAAGAATTTTATCCCGGGACTTAGAGTGGTAGACAGCATCTCTAAACCACTCACTTTATACTGCGATAATGAGCCCGCAGTCTTTTATGCAAATAACAACAAGTCAAGTGGTCTGCCAAACACATTGACATTAAGTATCATATTGTGAAAGATAGAATCCAGGATTAAACCATAAGTATCAAGCATATTAGTACTAAGTTAATGCTTGCGGATCCGCTTACGAAAGGCTTACCACCCAGTATCTTTCGTGATCATGTTGCCGGCATGGGTTTACTGGAAAGCCTCTGATTCTGGATAAAAGGACCTAAAACAAACCAACTCCCATTAAGAATAATGAATAACGATTCTAAGATATAAATAGTACGCTATAGGTACTGAGGTTGTATGGTACTTTATTGACTATGCAACACATTACCTTGGTGTGCTGTTTTATCAAAGGATGGGCTTATGATGTTAGCCTTACGATCAAAGGGGAGAATGTTGGGTTGATCTCGTGCTAATCGCTCGAGATTTTTCGAGGATCGTGTCCCCACTCGCGCCTTGATCGGAGGCGCCAACCAACTGCTATTTGGTTCGGTCCCGATCACCCAGCGCTATATAAAAACAGGGGATTCAGCAGGGGCAAAGCTACCAGTTGATTTTTCCCTCCTACAATCCCGGACACGCCCGATCTAATGCTAGCTCTGTGGTGAACGAAGACCTGAACCCTCTCTGCACCAACGACCTCACCACTACTACCGTCTACCTCGGCCACCTCTACTGCTACCGCCGGCTCCGTCTACTTCATCACCTCCAGCTAACGACCGCTTCATCCTCTTCACTAACACCGACCGAACACCACACCACCTTCATGGCGTCATCTTCTTCTTCGGGTATGTGATGATTTCACCCTAAAGTATTTTAGGTGTTCATGTTGATCTAGGGATTAAGGATTGTCATGTTGTTTAGACTAAGATTTAATTCTAATACTCATATACATTTTTATCTTAATTATTTAAGCTGCATAATTGCTCATTGTAAGCATCGGATAATACAGCCAAACTTTTCTTCGCAATCACATTTAATGATACCTCGTCAACGTCACCGATGATACTACTATCAAGAGAACACAGCGTAAGCTTGAGCATAGATAAAGACCTTAGACTAACTAGAAACAATGTTTCTTGTCAAGCTCCTGTTTACGGAATCTTTTATCTTCAATTTTGAGTCGCTTGTACTGAGGGATGAAGCAAAGTGTTGGTTTTCACCGTCACTCCTGACTGTTCTTCGCGTGGCTGCTCTCTATCTTGTCTTGGAAGATCGGAGACAAAAGACAGAAGAGAATATATATTCTAACATATATATATAAGTTTTTATGTATACTTTTAATATATATTCTAACATATAGATTTAGGTTTTAGTCTACATATACAAGAAAAAAAATACAATCTTTCATATTAAAAAAACTATAATATATTATATTTTTTTATTTTTATCGGGTCCTCGTGGGACTCACGGGAGGAGTACACTGGCTCGGATAAGGTGTACACCACTGGAGGTGAGGAAGAACTGTAAAGCCGGTGAGGGTTAGGGTGAGCAGATTCGGAGCGGTGATCCCAGCAATGGTGGATCCGGCTGCACCGACCTCACTCTTGATGATAAGACGTCCCTCTTTTTAATATTCATTGTATAATTTGAATCACGTTAAATGATATATATTACTTTCTTTTAGAACTCTATTACAGCTCACGGGTATCTAACTACTTACACTAAAACCACAGTACGTACCGTCAATACATGTGCCACAGTGACACGGTGGGACTCGGCTTGATTTTTAGCTGTCTTGTATCTTGAATTTTTCTTCTTTTTTTCCCGTGTTTCACATACATCTGAATCAATTCAGGGATAGCCCAGGGGAGACGCCGTATTTCGAAATGACGCCAGGGTCTGGGAAAGGCGGTAAGTCAAAAAGGAAAAGCGAAAAAGGTCGGTCGGTTTCTGAATAATAAAAAGTTTCAAATTCTAAACCGAATTTAAGAAAATTTCGAAAACATTTGAAATTTTTGGGATGTTTCGGACAGCGCCTGAAAGAACAGCAGGAGAGATGTATAATACGCAACTGAGCAAGATGCGAAATCAAGGCATCAATAATGCACATAGTCGAGGACGACGTTACGTGCATGACAGGAGGCCTGAGTGAAGTACTTAACATCTGTGAATTAACGTAGATGATTTTGGATGGGCCAAGAGAGGCGACGAAAAGACGTCATCGTTCGCAAATGATAGACTGGCTGTCAGCCATCCGGTGGCTAAGCCAACTGGTGTAATAGTAAAGCCGCACTAACTATCCGTTATAGGCTGTGATCGTTTCAGTTTCAACTTCTGATTTCTAATTTATTTTTTACTATTCATAAATTCGTTTTTTTCTGAACTTTTGGTCTTTTTTTGAGCTTTTTGTCCGTTCTTTTTTTCCGTATTCGTTTGCGTTGTCTGTGATGGGCTAATATATTTTTTATATTTTTTAATTTTTTTAAATTTAATTATGTTAAATAAGCCTCGTCATTCTGATGTTTTTTTTCATTAGCTACGTGCTTTTCAGCCATAAGCCACCAAAAATAAGCCCAAATGATCACCACCATAAACCAAAGTGTTTTCATTTGTGATTTTGTTTAGGATTTGATTTCGTGACATCTCGGTTGCCAAGTCCTGTATATGACTGTGTTAACCAGTCGCACCCTTTTGCGAAATAAAAGGGATAATACGAGGACTAGGGAGTGTCATTTACCGAAGAAGCTTGCATAGGGATTCTCTAGTAAATTACCCAAAAAAATGTAAATATTGGAGTACACAGGCCGCTTCCCGCTCGTTGCGACTTCAATTTCTGGTTTCTGGCTTATTTTTCACTATTAATAAATTTTATCTTTTTTCTGAACTTTTGGCTTTTTTGTGTTTTTTTGCCGGTTCTTTTTCTCCATATTCGTTTGCGTTGTTCGTGATGAGGTAGCATATTTATTTTCTATTTTTTAATTTTTTTAAATTTAATCATGTCAAATAAGTCACTTTCAGCTACAGTGAAATTTTAACCGCTACAGTATAATTTTAGCCATAAGCCACAGCTTTTCAGCCCAACCTAATTTTCACCTGCCAATAATCCACTCCTAGATCAGTTCTAATACTCGCCTATTACGACCGGAAGGTTTCATGGTGGCGCTGTGTCCATCGCCGCGCAGCCGCCGCCGCCAGCGTGGCTTCGATAATTTGCGTCGGTCGGCTACCGGCAATATCCGTGTTTTCAAATTACGTACATGATCCTCGGTTACTATTCTAAAGGTCCTCAGTATTTTTTTGGCCCTCCGTTTTGCAGATGCCCCCGTTTCGAAAATTGCACACGGGTCCCATTTTTACGTCTGACAGTCCTCGCTTTTTTCAAAACCCTTTGCTTTTTCGAAAATCGTTTTACCCCGTTTTTTTTGATCCTTGTTTTTTCGAATAACCCCTTTGACTTTTCCAAAAGTACATTTTGCCCCCATTTTTTAAAAAACTTCTCACGAATTATCGTCTCTTTTATTTTGGTACGTACAATGGCTGGCGCGGCGTGGCGGCGCGCCTATGATTCTAGTACTATATGACGACAGCTAGTTAAGCACGCCACGTCCATCACATGTGAAAGCCGTGAACAAGTGTAGCTAGTCCGTGAGGAATGGATCAACCCTGGTTGGTTCACCATCTCGTCCAAAACCACACTAAAGCCACGGTAGGAGGGTCCAGTCCTTCACTGCAGGTATACATGTGCCACAGTGACACGGTGGGACTTGACTTGATTTTTAGCTTTCTTAATTGTTCTTTTTCTTTTCCGTGTTTCACGAGTATCTGAATCGGTTCAGGGATAGCTAAACAAAGTAGGGCTCAGTGGCTGGACATATATGGCCCTCTTCTCTTTTAAAAACGGTTTTAATTTTTGTTACAGTATCTAATTTTAAACGAAGTATTTTCTTAAGACGGAATGACGTATTTTCTAAAGACGGGATCTATAAGTTAATTATAGTACATGTTAAAAGACTAATATCTATATCAATCAAAATCACAAACGAATATATCTCTATAATCTCTATCGTAAACAGCTAAAATTTAAATATTTAGACCAAAAAATACATATATGGGCGAACTCAGATTCGGAGATCGAGCATCGAGGCGGCGGTTTCAGACAAACATGACACATGCATGGGTGATGCATCGATCGAGTAGCCAGCTGGGAGCACGTACGTAGTACGTATCATGAAAATACACAGCCTTATCTCCACACTATTATTATCTCCACTGGCCCATGCACAACAACCAAAACAGACAAGAGACAGTTTGTCGGGTCTGAATGAGTGATGAGCCTATGATTGACCCCCTAATCTTTACTATTCTAAAAGAAGGAGTTGGTGATTGGTTTACCTCTTTTGACAAAAAAAGATACTTTATCTGACGTGTAGGCCCATTCATCCCTCACACGCGTTGATGGTTGGACATCCATTCTCCTCTAACCGCTCTATTCTCTCAACTTCTCACATCTACTTTTCAACCGATCAAGCAACTTTTCTTCTATAGCACAATTATATATATATGCAATTAAGTTTCGTTGCAACGTACGGATACATAACTAGTTAACTGCTAATTAACACTACATTTATCCATCTCACCAAGAACAACCTACCAATGAACAGACGAAGTTACATAAAGAATTGGGGACAATTTGGGCAGCTAGCTGGGGTCGACAGGAAGACCTTGTGCCATGATTCTCCTAGCTACTCTCGTTAGATTACTAGTTTCAATTAAACTAGTCATGCATACGTCTTCCAGCGTGTTCCGCGGCGTACATGGCTAATTAATCCAGCCTAGCATGTTTCGCGTGGGGATCGTTCGTTCTGTTCATTGGTTCGGATGATCGATGATGGTTTATATATCGATCTACTTCCATCGGTTGTACCTGAAACCATATTAAAACTCTAAACGAGATCATGAGTTTTTAAAGTTGTTGATCAACCACGACCTTAGATTCGGATACCACCTGTTATAAAATTAATAAGACAGAGAACGCAACCAAAGACGAACAATCAAGAACATGAGATAGATATTTAACGCAGAAAACCCTTTCGGATGAAAAACTACGGACACATAATCGGCGGAATCACTATATGAGGAGAAGATACAAAACACTCTTGGCATATATGTGATTCTACACATCTATCAAGTAGCTTACAAAGGATATAAATAGTATTGGGAATAAGAGTCCTAGACGAGAAGATCAAGTTGGATCAATGTTAAGGAGTTAGCGGATTTAGACTTGACGAGGATATAATGATCCCCAATTTATTATTTAGGTATAAATAGCATTATTATGCCATTATACTCTTTAAGTATACCTCTTATATTCGTAAGGGATAGACCTAACCATATGGTCGCGAGCCTTTACATGACCGCTCCAGGCAGTGGCGGATCCAGAATTTTTAGGATAGGTGTTCAGAGTTCAAGTAGAGGTCTATAGTAGCAAAATCAAAGTATAAACTATTTGTAGTAGAAACAATATCTCAAATAATTTAGAAAAATTTGTTGAATTGAGAATATGGGATTTGGAACATGAAAATAGGGATGCACTTGTGCTGTTGTCGACGTGTGCGACCTGCCTTGTGGGTCCCGATGGCACAATCGCCGCCACACGCTCTCTCCCGAGACCCCGGCTGTAGGCGATCCGGCTAAGCCACGCTTGGCGCTCGCGGCGGCTCGCATGCCACCTTGAATTTAAATTCTGCATAAAACTTAGTTTTGGCCAAATGAATTTTAAACTGTCTATTCACCCGGCCCCCTCTAGTTAACCTTCTTGAACCTTTAACTAGGTTGTAGTTTTTGAGATGAATCGAGAGGGGGAGGTGTCTGAGAGAGCTGAAATCTATTGGAGGTATAAATCTGAAATATATAGACCAATTACCAATATATATGCCAAATATATCTATTAAATAGAGGGTATTTTGTCTAAAAATTTGGGTGTTCGACTGAACACCCATGAATTACATGGGATCCACCAGTGGCTCCAGGGGCATTAGCTGTTATACGAATATGACATGGTCGTAAGCCGTTCTATGAGCATGACATAGTCGTAAGTCATTCTATGACCACCCTGTGGTCGTGAGCTCTTCTATGACTAACCTAACTTCAACCAAGTTGTCTACGACAACTTGTTGCATTATTGGTATGTCTGACAAGGCGGTTAGCATACACGGTTGTTCTCCGGAATAACTGCTCATAACTCCTTTGTATGATATATCATTAGAGCCTATGACCATCGAGTCCCAACCAGTGTGGATTCTGGGAGAGTCAGAGCGAGTTTTGAGGCATAAGATATTGAAGTATGCAAAGGTGCTTTGGCCACATCAATTAGAGAGGAAAGTGAGTTGGGAGTTGGAGTATCACGGGAGTGATGAGTACACGAAGTCGTTCATGTCAGGTACGTGCTAAAATTTGATTGTAGTCCTGATAGGTTTTCGGTTAGAACGTGATGCGTAGAATTCGGGGTCGAATTCTATTAAGTGGGTAGAACATAATATTCTAACAAAACAACTGGCTTAAGGACCTATATGCAAATAGCGAAAACAGGATACGCGAAAATGGGATGCTTGGATTTTTTTAGAAGAGGAGTCGTTTTCTAGAGCGAGTTGTACAGGTGGAGTTAGGAACAAATTAGAACTCATGCCATGATAAAAGGGATTGTGGAGGAAAGGAGGACCCTAAACCCTAGCCGCACTTTATTTTTCTCCCCTAGCGACACTGCACGTTCAGCATTCCATCGCTCGGCTCTAGTGGCCACACGCCACCACCATCAATTTTTCCCTCCTCGTTGCCACCCTCCAACGCGTGCTCGCCATTAATTTCCTGCCTGCATCATTGCTTGTCACGTCGGCTGCCCAGGCCCACCATTGCTAGCACATGAAGCCATCGATCACTAGTGCTTTGCCAGCGTGAATCGTCATGCTCTAGCACCAGCACACACGACATTGCTCGCCACATGCCAAGCGCCTATGAGTTTCCCACCCACGCTTGCCGACAAGCCCATGCGTGGGATCCTTTGCACCTTGGCCACACTGCAGCAATGGTCATGTAACTGCCATGGAAATTCAGAGGAATATTAGATCAGCATCAAGGCAAGGGTCTAGATGGGAAAGGAGAAGGAATAGAGAGGGAGAGATGGTGGGCTAGGCATTTTTCATGTGGGTAACGATCTGGATGTTTCCTCTTTATTTTGCTAATTCTAATTAGAGATTAGGGTCTAGATTAGAGAGTGTAGTAGTAAGTGTTTGTCAGGGGGACAATTAGTAGATTGGTTTATTTTACGGTAATTTTCTATTGTTGTTTTGGGTGCTATGTGGGCAAATTATGAGAATGTCATCTGCTAGATGTTTGTGCAGAATTGTCTTAGATTTATGTAGAGTATTTAATTACATCAATTGGATGGATAATTTTCAAGTTATGATCTTTATAAGCACACTATCTAGATAATTGTCGTCTTTTGGCAGCACTTGGTAATATGTATATTAAAAATATTAAATAGATGAATTATGGCATTTGGTCTATATAAAAAGTGTAGGTAATTTCGTAACGATTCCAGAGAGTCTAAGAACATGAATTTTGGATGGATAGAATAGAAGTTATGAATTTTAGAAGACTATTGTCTAGAACTGGTTACTGCTCGACGCAGTTGTGGTAAATTATTAATTCGAATGATTAGATTTCAGAATTAAATTTTGGCATAACTACAAAGCGTTAGAAAAATTTGTGTATTTTCTAAAAATGTGTTGGTGTACGATAGTTGCATGAGTAGATTAATACTTATGAAAATATTAAATCTTCTATCCAGAAGATGACAGACATGTTTTCTAGGTTAAAAATGCAGTTAGATATGTTAATCTGGGCATGTGGCCAACTAAAAAATTATAGAAAATTTCATGTAGATTCCAAAACTGGTATGATTTACTAGAATTTGGCTAGTGAGTCAAAAGTTATGTTACTTTTAGTACCGGGACAGCAGGGGTGACTGTCTGGTAAAGGGGCAGATTTATGGAATTGGGAAGCATGCATAAGCTTTGTCGATTAATTTTTGTTTGTATTACTATGGCTTGTATTGAGTTTGGGTATTTATTATAGGAGGAGTAGCTTCGGGGTTGGTGTCATCCTCTAATCAACCCACTGATCACAACTAGAAACGGCATGTACATTGTAGAATAATAGTTGATGGTTGATAATTACTCATTATTCATATCATGCAAAAATTGATTACCTTTTGTTCAGTATGATATAATTCAATGCTTAATGTGATATGTGATAAAATGATGGAATGTTGCACTCATGATGTAACATAAGCATACGAGCCAGGGCGTTGAGTAAGTTAAATAGCTATGAGTAAAGCTATTTGACTATTCCAGAGTGCTCTTGAGTAAGACCTACTGAGGTAGGTACCTCCACAGGATACAGGAAAAGACCAACTTCGGTAGACACCTCCACGGGATGGAGAAAAGAGCTACTTCGGTAGGCACCTTCACTGGATGGAGGTTGAGGGTGAACATCAATGATTGTTCCATTCGCTATATCAGTATGAGCTATAGAAAGAGAAAGAGACATGTGCATGAGCATTGCATTACATTAACCACAGGAACGATGAGAAAAGAGAATGGTGAAAATTGATAAGTGATATGTTTATGTTGTTGTTGTTCCTATTGTTTTATTATGTACTTGCTGAGTCTTGGACTCACTCTTGCTTATGTTGTTATTTTTAGGTGACTAAAAAAGGCGACATGTTAGGAGGAAGTAGCTCATCATCATTACATATACCGTTGTTGCTCTACCTACCGCACTTACAGTTTGTTTTATGCACGTTTTAGTATTTAGTTAATGAGTTTCCCTTTAGGACATAATGACATTACTATGGATTTTACTTGCTAAGTATCTTTGGTTAAACTTATAAGTGGTCGGGTTTTCGTTGATGTTAATCATTGTTCTTTTATTGTTGCTTGAATTCATGTTAAGCGAATGTCTCATGAGTTGTGGTTCGAGCATTGTTGTTGGAAGCATGTGAAAAATGGTTGAAATCTGTAAGGAATATAGTTAGTGGTGACATCCTTAGCTCATGTTGGGCAAAAGTGTTACAATTGGTATCAGAGCAGGCTTTAGGTCCATAATGAAAAATTGATAATTTAATCTAGATAATCAACTAAAACATGGCCTAGGATTGCTAATCTTATAAAAAATTTAATTAGGTTGGAAAAATTCTAAAATATGACTTAGTCTAATTAATTTATTTGAAATAAAATTTAACGCATTGGTGCACAATAGGATGGGTTTTTTTGGTCAACCCTTGCATTTACAATTCCGGTACCTTATGATTAATAAGTGTTGTTATGAGATGCTGCTTATAATTGTATCGCATGATTGTTTAATTGAGATGGATAGTGATAACGAGAGATAGAGATCGTGGTTGTGGCCATGGGAATGACTACACCGTGCCACCACACGTGGTACATGACTAGCGAAGAGTTTTCTTTCGATAACCTTAGTTACAATGGTAGGGGATGAGTTTCTATTGCACATTTTTGTCTATGGGAGAGTTATTGTTTCTTTATGGGTTAGTTGCTTACGGTGTTGATGATGATTTCTCATTGGCTATTTTGTTATTGTTTCTCCTAGGCTTTTACGGCTCGGATTAGGTATAGCTTATGAACTAAGGAGAAACCTATTGTTCTTGAACTAAAAATAAAATTAGAAAAATGATCTCTTTTTGTGCGAAAAAACTGATCTCACCAATTTATTCTCATAAGACGGCTTGCTATTGTACTAGGTACAAGCTCAGCAGAGTTTTGGATGACCTAGACTACTCTTTTAAGATTATTGCTGGGGATGGTCAAAGTAAGACTTGACATATAGTACATGGCTAAGAAAACAAAAATAGTGAAAAATGGTTGAAACTTAGGAGGCTGTGTGGATGCCTCTAGTGCTGGACTTGCTTTGTTAAGATAAAACCAAAACATGAATTTCAACAAGTGCTAAATATGCTAATTATGGTTAATTCCAAGTGCTTAAACAAAAAATTCAACATTGAACTTGTAGCACTCTAAATTGACTCAATTGTA
The DNA here is from genome assembly GCA_036346245.1 of Bonia amplexicaulis. NCBI lineage: Eukaryota > Viridiplantae > Streptophyta > Magnoliopsida > Poales > Poaceae > Bonia > Bonia amplexicaulis. Next base: position 13,990,899 of record CM070740.1, read on the forward strand.
GCTTCTTAGTTCCATTTAGTTTATTGACATGGCTTGACTCTTTTTCAGATACATTTGGCTAAACTATGATCTTGAGAAATTTGACATGCTAAAAATCCATTTAATTTTATATTATTGCTTATTTGGATTTAGCTTTGCAACATATAGTTTGCCATGATCTAAAATAGCTACTTCACATAATATGGTTTGGTGTAATATTTGTAGAGTCACTTTGGATAATTTTTGTGACTCCTAATGCTAAAAATAAATAAAATATAGCAACTTCCTTTATTCATGTTCCATCTTCTTCTACGCTTCTTGATGACTCTATTGTCAAAGGGAAAGAAAGATTGATAAAAGTGCATATCTAGAGCATGCTTTTGAGTTTTTGTGTAAAATCTCGCTAAATTGGTGCTGTAATTTTTTGCTATGATTCTCTTGATCTTTTGATCTCTTCACACCATGATTAAGATTAAATAGAATAGTTGTTCTTTCATATGGATCTAGAGCGAGTTTTCCCAAATCATTTGGTGTATTTGAAGATTTTGTGGAAAACTTGTTATTTTCAGCAGCTTTAATCTATTTGCCTCATATGATTATTTTCAGTCTTTGCATTCCTCTTGTGACTATTATGAGCTCTATTTGCAAATTTCCTCTCTAAATTCTAGAACCGCATTATACTTGCATTTTTTTAGTAATTGCCAATGGTTTCATCAAGAGAATGATTGAAAGACCATGTGAGAAGGTTCATGATTTTATTGTGATGAACCATTGTTATTTTAGAGAAGTGGAAATTTGAATTTTGTAAATTTGTGATTTTGTTTTGGCCGAATTTTGTGATTTGGGAAATTAAGTTATGAACTAATTTGCGTTGACCTAGGTCAGTGCATATGTATTCATGATGCATGTTGCAGTTAACGTGGATCAAATTGTTAAAAACTTGTGTCCGAAAATAATTTCTTGGTCTTTGCATGTGCAGAGCCGCTTGGAGTCGAGTCCTAGAATGATTAAGGATGCCGGGTGAGATGGCTGAGCTCAAGGACAGCACAAGAAATGTGGGAGATGTTGAAGGGAAATTTGAGCGACGAGATGCACTATGTGGCTTGGTCGGTCCAAATGAGGCGTGGTCCTGTGGAACCGAAATGGGAGAGACTTACCAACGCATGACAAGCTAGTGGTGTATCTATACGTAGCAAGCATAGCGATTGCTTGCAATGGAAGATGAAGACCATGTCAAGAAAGAGTATTTTGGTAATTTGACCAAAATACCGGAAACTACCTTCGAAGAAAACCGCGGTACTTGGTAGAGCGGTTTAGGTCAAGGAGAACATAAGAAGATCCAGTTGGATCAAGGTTAATGACTTAGAGGATTTAGGCTTATGCACTTTGAACAACATGCATAAGCATAGTGTGTGTGAGTTACAACCCGTGTGTGGAGTTATTGGGTTTCCTCCATATGTGCTAAGTGGATAGTATCCACTAAGAGTTAGATAGGTGTTAGTTGCCTATCCAGTAATGGGTTGGGATGGAGACTTGCTAGTTAACCATCCAACATTTGCCATTGAGTTCATGAGTTCTAGGATTAGAGTTTGAAAGAAGTTAAGTGATGCGGTGTGTTCCCTTATTCTCTAGGCGGAGTGGCTATGAAATATTCATCCTCAAGTAGCAATATATTAATCCTTATTTATCTCCTACGGATTCATCTTGTGTTGATTGATTTGCTCCTAATTTGGTTGGTTTTTGCTCTTCTCTCTCCTCTCTTTGATCTTGTTGTGCCAAAGATATGTAAAAGATAGAGATGACCTCTGAAAATCGATCTCCACTCATCTAGGTACTTGGTTGACAAGTTTATAAAGTAACGCGGTTTTTGCTTTTTTTGGTTGCTTCGAGTGATTTCTTGATATAATTGCTTTTGCCTCAAGTTATTTAATGTTTTTGTTTGCTGTGACATGTGGAAATATATTGAGTCATCTTGACCATCAATCATCGATAAGCAAGTCATATTCACTGTTTTTTACGGTTTTGGTGCAACCTTTCTTCAAATCGAAAAAGATTAGAGCTTTGGCAATAGTTTTCTTAATCGTTGATTGGGATTGGTTCCTGACATCCTAGAGAATGTGCGTACTAAATTTCAAGTGATTTAGAGATTTCGTCTGAGAGTTAGCTTAATTTTAGATTTTAACTTGGTTTTGGTGGAGCAGAGCTTGACGAAACAAAAGATCTAATTCTCTTAAATTCTTTCATAACTTTTGGTTGGGATAGGTTTTTAAGGTCTTAATCTAGTCTTAGATTCGAGTTTCAAGTCTTTTGAATTTACAGATCAAAAGTTTCATAAATTTTTGGATTTGAAACAGTGTTATTCTTATTGTTCACCGATCTGAAATCAATATAGCCAAGTAATTTCTTTTTTCAGATTTTTAGTTCCTTAATTATTAAACACTTAAAAAAATTTAAAGACCACCTATTGTTATACAACGGCCGTCGCCTTAATTAGTCGGGCATTTTTCACATGCATGCAATGATCGGACACCATTTTTCACATGTCGGGCATTTTTTGGTTGCTTCGAGTGATTTCTTGATATAATTGTTTTTGCCTCAAGTTCTTTAGTGTTTTTGTTTGCTGTGACATGTGGAAATATATCGAGTCATCTTGACCGTCAATCATCGATAAGCAAGTCATATTCACTGTTTTTACGGTTTTGGTGCAACCTTTCTTCAAATCGAAAAAGATTAGAGCTTTGGCAATAGTTTTCTTAATCGTTGATTGGGATAGGTTCCTGACATCCTAGAGAATGTGCGTAATAAATTTCAAGTGATTTAGAGATTTCGTCTGAGAGTTAGCTTAATTTTAGATTTTAACTTGGTTTTGGTGGAGCAGAGCTTGACGAAACAAAAGATCTAATTCTCTTAAATTCTTTCATAACTTTTGGTTGGGATAGGTTTTTAAGGTCTTAATCTAGTCTTAGATTCGAGTTTCAAGTCTTTTGAATTTACAGATCAAAAGTTTCATAAATTTTTGGATTTGAAACAGTGTTATTCTTATTGTTCATCGATCTGAAATCAATATAGCCAAGTGATTTTTTTCTTCAGATTTTTAGTTCCTTAATTATTAAACATGTAAAAAAATTTAAAGACAATTTTGGACATATGTAACAATGTGGAAACCCGAAATTCCAAATTTGGCCCCTGCACCCAAAACATTTCGTTTTAGCCCCGCTCGACCGCGTGATCGCGCCGGGCCGACGCAGCGTCCGGTCGGCGGTTCGGCACCGCACGATCAAGATCGTAGCTGGGTCGTGCGGTACCACACCGCACGACAAAGACTGCACCGCACTTGGTGGCCGCGACGACAGGCCGCCGAGCTGGACCGAGCGCCGACCGCATGATTGAGCTCCCGACCGCACGTCTCAGCTCGCGTCCTGTCCATCCGCCGAAAGCAGGAGCACACCATTGCTTTCTCAGGCCCGGTAGAACACGCGTCAGCATTTAAATGGCTTGGGCGAGCGATGCATCTGATACAGGAAGTTCATTTGCATCTGGAGTGAAGACCGAGCGAGCGAGGGAGGCAGCGAGTGAGTGAAAAACACGAAGATTTGAGTTCTTTTTGTTTGGTTTTAGCGGATTTGGCAAGTATAAAAGTTGTAGATCATCTCGTGAGCTTCAAATAGAGGTAAGTCTTATGCCCGTCCAACTATATTTTTTGTATATCATTAGTCCGTAATTAAGCAAAGCGTATTTTGTTAATGTTATTTTATGTCAATCTTTGGTACGGCTTGTATTTGTAGCTAAACTTTTATATGTAGTTGTAGTGTATGTAATGTTGTAGGTTATTTTTTGTGAACACACGTATTGTAATGTAGTTTCATTTGTGTGAAAATATGAACGTGTAGATGTGTAGACATTTAGAAAATACATATTTATGTTAATATTTGTAGATGATAACAATAGTAGCAGAATTAGAAACATAAAATTAGTACGCTTACGGAAGCACTGGGTATACTGTGGGCGGTGGTAAAAATAAATTGAAAACAAAGAGCGGTAGTGGGTGTTTGATGGTACGATTATTGCATGTTTTAAACTATGATGTTTGATTATGCTCTTAATATGTAATGGGAATTTAGCATTAATGGAAAAAAAATGAAAATGAAATTGGTTAGTGAAAGACAACGTTAAGTAAAATATTACGAAAGAAATGAAGAGAAATTACTTATTGCATTTTTTTTGCATGAATTGTAACAAGCTTAATGCAGAACAATAGTGAAAATAAAATAACGTTGTAATGCAATTTTCATTCGTATTAGAAATGAAAATAAAAATGAAATGAATATGTAATTTGATGTATGTTAGAATTTGGAAGTAAAATAGGTAGAAGTAAATTGTAGATTTATAAATACCGCACTGTTAATGTTACAATGGGGTAGTGGGGGTGTGATGATACGATTGTTGCATGTTGTGTACTGAGATGGTTGATTGTGCACTTATGTTAGGTACGCCATGGCTGACATTCAAGACTTGTTCGTATTCTACGGGAGTGGTCTCGTACGCGACGGACCGTATGGGGCGGACCTGTCTAATTGTGACTGGACCGTGATCCGCACACGGTCCGAACGCCATGAGCTTGTCTCGCCCTACGAAGGTGTGTCCGTTCGCGCTCGATCGGTACACCGCAAGGAAGAAGTTACGGATCGAGGCAGTCTATGCCTCAATGGTGGGTGATGCAGGGGAGAGAATGTGGCAACTTCTGAAGGTGACCAACGATGCCTCGTGGGCCAACTACATGGAGGTTGTGTGCAACCCTGATGCTGCGATATATGCCAGACCAATGGTATATGTCGAGTTCGTGGAGAGGATAGAATCATCCGCCATGGGTGGTTCTAATGCCGCTGGTGCAGATGTACTGCCTGGATTCATCTTGGACGGTCATGAAGACGCTTCTGCGGGAGAAGATGTCGGCGAGGAAGTGGGTGATGAAGACCTCAGGAGGCATGCGGAGAATTTTCAGGCCAACGAAGGTGTGGAGGAGAGGTGGTGGACCGCCCGTATTGACTGTCATGACTACCTTGGGGACCAGGTGGAAGAAGTGAGCAGCGAGGAGGAGGAGGATGAGGAAACAGATAGTTCTGGAGAGGACGATGATGGCGAAACTGCAATTGGAGGGGTGGTAGGTGGTGTTGTGACCACCGACGTTGCGTACGTGTCATCCAGACTGGACGACAACGCAGCGGCATCCCTAGTGTTGCCACAGGCGGAGGAGGGAGAATGGGGGTTCAGCGAGGCCACACTCATTTTAGGGCAGTGCTTCCGTAATAAAAGTGCTGTCCAGTAGGCTATTGCTAGATACGCCGTGAACATTAGCCGGACGTATCGGGTGCACAGGTCAAACCCAGACACGTACATTGTGAAGTGTGTTGACGGGTCCTGTGCTGGCAAAGTTCCACAAGAAGGCAGAATGGGAGGAGACACGCAAGATAGCAAGGGCCGCGGCGGCTCGCGAGGAACAAGCAAGGGCTGCTGCGGCTACGAGGTCAGCTCCCCGCAATGAGCGGCCGCGTAACAACAACCCCATCCCGGACGTCCCCAACGAGTGTTCGCCGCAACTCCCACCTGAGAGGGAGACACCCCCTTTTGTTGGTGCGGGGACACGTGCAAGTTCATCAAATCGAACGAACGCATCAGCCTGGGTATGCGTTACTGGGGTTGCGCAAACTACTCCAGTGACTACCCCAACTGCCGTTTTGACACCTCATCCTATCGGGAACCGGTACCGACCACATGCACCATTTTTCCCAACATTTTCTCCTTCACATCACGTACTAACAATCTCTCCCCTCGTTTTGCAGTCTCCGGAGCCCCTATGTAGCTACCGCAAATGGATCGATCTTGAGATCCACCCTGCGGACCAATGGACCAATGGACAAGGAGTTGCTGCAGGAGGAGCGCCGCAAGAACGAGCACACCCTGCGTATACAACGCGAGTCGCAAGCCCATCTCGATGCGTGCACGCGGAGGGAGCGTGAGTCTCGCGAGAGGGAGCGCGAGAGAAAGAGGGAAGTTGGGTAGATTAGTCGCATATCATGCTATATGTTATGCATGTAATAAAAATGTACGCGGCATGTTACTCCCAACTGTATTATGAAGTTTATTATCTCGTCTTTCGCATTCAATGATTCAGATTACAAGTCATTTACCAATATTAATATACTGGTTCTCTCCGTACACTAATACTCACTAAAATCAAAATATCACTTACCATTGTATGTATCGATCGTTCTACAGTCAATAGCTCTTAAAATAATTATCTCAAAATTTTTTACGCACCTACAACATACACTGAACATAAACTTTTATTACAACTACTCCTGATTTTTTCCCAGTTTAAAAGTACAAAATTGACAAAACTCTACAAACTCACGGGGGACTGACTCAAGTCGCCTTCCTTCAAAATTGTCAGTTCAACATGTTTTTCACATTCAGAAATCTACAAAAATCACAAATACATCAATCATTACTTCACATATATTTCGTTCGTACTCTACCAAACAAAATTTTAAATTTTCAAAAATGCAACAAAAATCACACAAGCTATAAACTGGACTCTACATCAAATTCAAATTTTTTGAAACACCATTTCATATATCCAAATTTATTTTTATTGTAAATAACTCAATAATACATATAAATTCTTGTACTAAATACATATACCAAACCCTAAAAAAAAATTACCCGTGATCAGTGAAACATGCGGTCGGCACCGCGGTCTTGCGGCCGGAGGCGGGGTCGTCTTGGCGGGCGGGATGAACAGGACGGTCGTGCGGTGCGGGACCGCACGACCGATGAACAATCTCGATCGTGCGGTCCGGGACCGCACGACCGACAGTGTGTTGGCGGCGTGAATGCGTGGTTGGGAAGGGGGCTATTTTTGGAATTCTTTTGCACCAAAAATTATATTTAAAATTTTATGTTGCCACAGTACCAAATGTATCCAAAATTCACCTATTGTTATACAGCGGCCGTCGCGTTAATTAGTCGGGCATTTTTCACATGCATGCAATGATCGGACACCATGATTGAATCGATTACCATGCATAGTGACGGCCAATGTCGTGATGAGATGCATGCATGCGCGTCATCATGACTATATGAATCTTTCCCCCTGACATGATGACAAGTATATAGGTTAGTGTAAAGAATTAATGACTTTGTACGTTTTTCCTGACATGACCTGTTTATAAGTTATCGTAAAGAATGAATGACTTTGTACGTTCGTGAATTGTCTCAAGCTTCACTCACATGAACGGGTCCGCAAAAACTATAGATTGTACTTGGCTCTATCCGAACTTTGATCAGTTTTAGCATTATTTATTATATAAATATTAAATTTAGCCTCTAAATCATTGTAATTTTATTTATAGCCTTCTTCTTGAGCGTAAGACTATGCGAGTACGACATATGCAGTAGTGCGGTCAGGAAGCGCATGACTGTACTGGTCTGATTGTGAGTGTGGTCATGGTTGTAAGACCATGGACCACGTTAACGACCATGGACCACGTTAACGACCACGATTTGAGTCATACGCTCTCTGATCGTATCACTGTACATGTGTTATACTTATGCAATTCCACGCTCTAAGAGAGGTTACAGATAAAATTACGATAATTCAAAGACTAAATTTACTATTTACATAACAAACAGTGCTAAATCTATGGAAAACTCGTTCCATCCCGTGTGGTGGGCCAGCCATTTAGCATTTTATGGTGGCATATTTTTTCTCTTAATTTATTTGATCAACCCAGCTCTTTTCCGTGCTTGATTTGACGCGTGCAGAAACGTCGCGACAAGTTGCAGTTTTTCCCCTAAAGTGAGGGTCTACGTACACAATAGATTTATGTGTCCAGTAGCATGCGAGTCTTTCCAAATCACCAGTCAGATTATCATAAAAATATGAAAAAAATATTTAGAAGAAAGACACGTGATTGATATCTACCACATGCTCTTGAATGATCTATTGGTGCTGAGACAAAAAGAGAGTGAAGCTGATCTGTTATTACATAACTTGCATTTATATTGATCATATGAAAACCAACTAGTTTTGTCACTAAAAATACCATAGGCCTCTACACTTGCACACGATTATTTTATTTTGGTCATTGAACTTGAGAGCAGCATATTTATATTCCTAAACTAGCCTAAGTGAGTCAAGATAGGTACAAAAAAGCAACCCCACTCTGGCTCCCTCTAAATTGTTCTTTGGGCATGTGATCATCATGTGAATTCAATGGACTATCGATGTATTGGGACTTGACTGAAGTTTTCAAATGTCTTTACATACTAATTATACTAGCTCTCCATTACTCTTACTTTGCAAGAGCATGCTCGAACTTTAAATAGACTAAGTGCTCTATAATCACTAATTACTAATATGCAACAAAATATGCAATTATGATCAAGTGCAAGGACACAAGACATAACCATGCACAAGGTTAGGTCCTACGGTGCACTTCACCCTTAAAAATACATTCATAATAATTTGAAAGTTATAATAATTTTAGTACCGGGACAATATAAGTGTCTGTCAAGTAGAGGGAGAAGTTGTGTATTTCGGGGGCGTATAGGAGCGTTGTTGTTTAAGCATTATATTGTATTGTTGTACCTTGTATTGAGTTTAGGTGTTTACTGTAGGAGGAGTAACTTGGGGGTTGGTGTCATCTTCTAATCAACCCGTTCATCGCAACTAAAGAGACATATGCATAGTAAAATGATATATGATGGTTGATAATTGTTTATTGTTGTTGATTTATTTATGTCATGCAATATTTGATCATCTTTTGTTTAGTATGATATTAATTTCATGATAAATATGATACACAGTAAAATGATAGAAGATTGCACTCATGTCATGACATACTCGTTACGAGCCAGGGCGGTGAGAAAGTCAAATAGCTATGAGTAAAGCTATTTGACTATACCAGCGTGCTCTTGAATAAGACCTACAGAGGTAGACATCTCTACGGGATGGAGGAAAAGACCTATTTTATTAGGCACCTCTACGGGATGGAGATAGAGGGTGAATATCAACGAGTATTCTCTCCGCTATACTGGTATAAGCTACAGAAGGAGACATGTTCATGAGCATTGCATTGCACTAAAAGAAACTAAGATGAGAACAAAGAATGGTGGAAATTGAAAAGTGAAATGGGTATGTTATTGTTCTTATTATTTTATTGTGTACTTGTTGAGTCATGGACCCACCCTTGCTTATTTGTTGTTTTTAGGTGATCGTTGAAGACGTCATGCATTGGGTGAAAGTAGAACATGGAACGTTGCACTTTTGTAGTTCTTCACTCCACCTAGCATTATATCACTTATTGCCATAATCAGTTTAGTGTTCTCTATACAATAATTAGTTAATAAATAGTTTCTTTAGCTCTTTACGGTTTATAATATTGCTACTTGATATGTTTCTTAGTTTAACCTTATATATGATTTATCTTGATAGTTATTTGGCTCATATTAAGTTCAATCTTTGGTTTGCAGCGTTGCTGAAATTTATATTTATTAATAGGTTGAATGTTTATTCTTCAAGTCTAGTTGTTGGTAATGCTTGATTATTGGTTAAAATTGGTAAAAATATTAGTTGTAGGTGATATTTTGGGTTTTTGTTAAATCGGGGTGTTACAGGAGCAGGAGGGGGAGGGGGGATAGGTAATCACTGTAAGCTATGAACACAGCACGCGCTCAGTGCCTTCTCCTTTGTGGTGCGGGGCTGCGGGCCATGGCCGAACGCCCTCAGCGAATGCTGCCACGCTGCACTGGCGCACTGGATTGTTGGTGAGCCCTGGAGAGAGAGCTAGAGAGGGAGATTGCTAGACTGGGATCTGGACTACGCTCCTCATCGGCTACCGCCTTGCCACCGTCACTGAATGCCTACGTAGGTTACTGCCACTACTATAAAAAGGGTCATCATAGATGGTTCGAAACTGTCATCACAGACGATTTTCTGAACCATCTGAATTTATGAGTCAGTGATAATAGGAAGTTATCATAGACGGTTTGTGAGCCGTCTGTGATAAATACAACACAGACGGTTTGTAACTAGAACCGTCTATAAAGAACACTATCACATATGGCTCGAACCAAAAACCGTCTGTGATACTCACACATCATAGATGATTCTATTTACCAACCGTCTGTGATGGACGAGTATCACAGAAGGTTGGTATATAGAACCGTCTGTGATACTTTCGCATCACAGACGGTTGGTAGATAGAACCGTCTGTGATGTACGAGTATCAAAGATAGTTTTAGGTTCGAGCCGTCTGTGATAGTCCGTCATAGACGGTTTATACCATAAAATTATCTGTGATAGTTTATTCTATACCTAAACTTTTTTTCTGTTTTTGGGTAGCCTCAAGAAATGTTAGCTATGCCCTTGGAAAATAAGTAAATACAACACCAAACACAACATCACATTCTATTTTCATTAATATTAGAATCCACCATTACATCATAACAAGATAACGAGCAGGTTACCCATCTAACACAATCAGAACATGGTAAGAACACATCTCGTAATCCTACGAACCTAACTCTTAAACATGGTAAGAACATAGACGAAGCACAGATCCTAACAAATAGTAGAAGCTCACCGCGCCTAGGAGGCCTCAATGCCTAGGCCCCCTCGCCCCTAATGCAGTGCATGAGCTGGATGTCCTTGACACCCGCCGTCACCAGCGCTGACTTGAGCACCGTGTTAGTAGCTAGCTGCTTCCGTGGCGCCTTTCTGCCTATAGACTTGTGTGCCATCTACTTCGTAAGGGCCATCAGGGTCGGGGTCAAGGAGGAGGGCGGTGAGGAGGTTGGAGAGATTTTGAACGCGATAGAGGATGGATTTGGGTGAGTATGTATAGGGAAGGGAGAGGCGGGCGTGGGAAATTTTTTGGCGGAATGGGCGCGGGGATGAAAAGGTGGAGATACAATCCGTAGGATCGGGGTTGGTGGGTTTCTATTGGCTGGGATTGGGTTGGAGAGGATTGACGGGCCCAACAATCAGGGATACATAATTATCATAGACGGTTTGAATCATAAACTGTCTGTGATACGTAATTATCACAAACAGTTTGAACCACAAACTGTCTGTAATACATAATTATTACAGACGGTTCGAACCATACATAATTATCGAAGACAGTGTATGTATATACCGGTGCAATGTAAACAGCTAGTCTCAAAAGATAAAATAGCAAAGTTCTATATAGCTTATATATGCTCATTTGAAAGGTTTCGATGAGATATACAACTTTGCAGTTGAGGCGAACCCCAAATTCCGAATGAAAGATCGAAAACTTTGGCAAAAATGAAAACAAAAAACTTGCGATGCAAAATTGAGGGTAAAGATGGCCAATTTTAGGGGTCTTAGAGGGCGACTAGTGCAAGCATGTCATTTTTTTATCGGGCTCATCGTTAATTTTCCAACGAGTATAAAAACGTCGAAAACAGACACCATATGCAAAATTTATACCTGTTTTACTAAAGATGTCTTGGAACGAAATCCTACTCGGATTCAGGTGGGAGATTATGAAATTTTAGGAGATTGTGAGGCGGGAAACATATCAGAGATGATTTTTAATACAAACCGTCTGTGAAGTATCAGAGATGGTTTAAATAAAAAATTGTATGTGATATTTCACAATATCACATACTTTCTTGGTAAGAATCGTCTGTGATACTTCATAGATGGTTCTCACCATGAACCGTCTGTGATATTATCTCTTCACAGACGGTTTTTAGCGTTGGTAGCAACACAGACGATGTCTAAACCTAAACCGTCTGTGTTTGCATTTAACACTTACTGTTTTAGTCAACCATATGTGATGAGACATCTAATATAAATCTTTTTGTAGTAGCGGCCGTCAGCCCACGCTACAGGCTACTACGCTGAGGCGACATGCGCGCGCGTGCACACACACACACACACATATATATATATATATATATATATATATATATATATATATATATATATATATATATATATATATATATATATATATAAATAGGACACCATGGTGTCGAGCACTCAGCCTCTCTATCTTTGGATTGCTTTTAGATGCGTGTTAGTGTAATAGTATATAATATATTAGGCATGCTAAATTAATCATGGATGGAAAGTCTTAATCACACTAGTACGCATCTAAAATCAATCCAAAGTCAGAGAGACGTGGTGCTCAGACACCATTGTGCCCCTGTTAATTATAATAGTTTATTACAGAGTTCATGCAATTTTTGGTATAAGCTCAGAGTTTATAAGGAAAGCGAGAAGGGAAAATTTTACACTGATGATGTCTCTGCACACTACCAACGGGCGTGTTATAGATTTCCATGGCGTAATAGTCAAGTTTATAAACACGTTACAGCAGAAAAGCTAAGTAGCACACCGTACAAGTTCGAGGCTCTCGGGTTTTTTTTTTTTGTTCTTTTATATAAGTATGCTGGTCATGGTGGCACATGCGTGTACGCGTGCATGGGAGCCAAATGGTTGTCATGATGTGTAGGCTGAGTAAATGTGGCGTGCCTGTGGACGGCACGGTTGAGGTTGTTAGTGACGTGTTGAAGGGGTTGGGCTCGTACGTCTCTCTGGCCGACGTCTCCTTGCGCTTCCTCCGGTGCTCGTCGGACTCGCCGATGTGGCCGCACGACACGGCCGCCGCCGCCAGGAACGCCACCGCGACGAGGAGGAAGGGCAAGGAGACGTCGGCCATTCATTCTATGATTTCAACATAACTTTGTCCACCGACGATTTTGTTCCTAAATACATATCATTCTATGATTTCAACATAACTTTGTCCATTTTTTTATTTGCATACCCCTCTCATTCATTGTCTATAGCTACTTCCAGAGTCATTTACTACTAAATATTATAGTAACACACATCATCCAAGAGTAATGAGTGTCGTATTGAAGGAGATACGATGGTTTCTACGCATTCCTTGGTTATTGTACAAAAGCCTAGAATAACGGGTCTATTCTTTTGTGTTTTTAGTTTTAGCTTTTGGCTTATCTACAATAACTAACTTTTAAACAGAGTATCTTTTTAAGATGATGTCTGCTAGTTAATTGTAGTACATACTGTACCGATTTCATTTCCAAGATGGCTCCGTTTGATATTGGCGTAGATTATCAAAAGAACCTTTATTTTTCTTTTGTAACTTTTAGATATATGAGTACTTAAAATACTATTATAAGAGAAATTAGAAAATCCTATGGTAATATATAAAATCACTGTATATAATTAACTAAATTCCATGACACAGCGTAGCAACAGTAAATAAAAGGATCTATCTATTTAGAAGGTGCCTTTTTTTATTAAGTATAAATCACTTGTTTGAACCATTAGATAAAATCAGAATTAGAGAAACACACGTCTCAAGCTAACCCAATGACCAGAAAAATCAACTTAGTTAACAAAAGAATCAGGCAATTTCCAAACGGAGATGGCTATGGTACATACGACTTTTAGTTAATAATTTTTAAAAATTTTTCTACCATCACCGTTTTTTTCACTCCCCACCACTCTCTGTGGGATGATCAGTAGATGGCAGGAGAAGTGCATGTAACGTGCTTAATTTACATACACATGTTCTATAGTCACTCTCTTCACAGATAAAAAACTACAAAAAAAAAATCCACACAATCAGATCTGGCCAAAATGGGTCGTCCGGCATAATATAGATCCGAATAGGGTATGACCCGATTAGCTCTGGCTCAGCTGACCCGAATAAGTTACCGTATTGTACTATGCCAGCCCACGTGCTTACACTTTGACCTAGGCACGACACGAGAGGGATCAGGCCGCGTCGAGCACTCTTAGCCAAATGAGCCACCGATGGCCCGTTGATTTTATTACCAATCATAAGTAATTTTATTAATAGTTATAAGTATTTTTACTACCAATCGCAAGTATTTTTACTGCCAGTTATAAGTAATTTTACTATCGGTCGCAAGTAATTTTACTGCCAAGTAGCCCATCCATATTCAGAAGAGTACAGTAACCCTAACACAAATAATTTTACTTCTAACCACAAGCAATTTTATTGAATACCACAGAATAGTTATTGTGTGCCATGCCAGGCCGGTCCGTCGTGACAAGGTGTCGGCTTAAGAAAGGCATGCCGGTCAAACCAGACTGGCATGATCCATTTAATGTTCGTGCCTTGTTGTATCTAGACTAGGTCGATAATACTATGCATCAGACCGACACGGTTGACTCGGCCTATTTACACACAATTTCACGAATGCCGGACAATGTTAGGATGGACCAGCTGTTGCGGCACAATGATAATGAGGGCATTAGTGTTATATAGTAATAAATAAAAGATGATGACAATTGATTTACATCTGGTAAAAAAAAAAAGAAATTTGCTAAAAAGATCTCATGAAAAATTAAGACATGTAGCCCTTAATTTGATGGACCATTTACAGTCGATAGTTGGCTTAGAAATATATTAGTTATATTAATTACCAATTTTATCAATGCTCAAGATGATGCCAGTTTGTTAAGTAACGGCAAGAGGGTTATTGTTCTGATTGGAGTCGGAGTCCGACCGTCGACACGAACAATGCAAGATCCAATAGCTTGATGCCCTGCCAACATAATCTACACAACCATGCACGTCTGGAGCAAGAGAAGAATTCGACATGGGTGATTAAGGCTGAAGATTAAGTCCACGTCGGAGCCAAGCAGGCTGACCATCCAACAACACAGCTAGCAGAAAATGAGCAGAGCTCGAAAGTGATATCTCCTATGGGCGTATTGTAAATCTTTGAGAGACGCCGAACAAGAAGACCAAAGAAAGATTAGATTGGGTTGTCAGATGCATTCGTGCGCATGTACTCCAAGAGGACAGGCGTTAGCCTGATGCACAACAAAAGGCTTCCATGAAGCGTGTACATCGGCAAGATTGGAGGCATCTGTGTGCCGTCCCTCAACTCTCTCCTCTAGCGTCACCCACTACTACAGAAAAGATTATCATAGATAGTTCAAAATCATTATCACAGACGATTTCTGAACAGTCTGAATTTATATATCTATGATAACATGTAGTTATCATAAACGGCTCTCAAACCATCTGTGATAAGTTATAACACAGACGGTTTTTGAAAACAACCATCTGTGATATGTCTGCTATCACAGACGGTTATTAAAAATAGCCGTATGTGATATCTTACATATCACAGATGGCTATCACAGACGAGTAATACTAAAAACTATCTATGATAGCAGAGATATCACGATGGTTGTTTTTAAAAACCATCTGTGATATTGGACATATCATTGATGGTTTAGTGTTACCAACTATTTGTGATAGCTATTTAAAAAGCTAAATTATTTTTTGTTTTTTGGCTAGTCTCAGGAAATACTAGCCATGCTATCTGAAAACAAGTAAATAGATCACATATATAGCACAAGACAATCATTACACAGACCTCACAAATGAATTAAACAATGCAAGCAGATCACATATATAGCACATGACAATCGTTACACAGATATTATAAATGAATTAAACAACTGAATGAAGTACAATTGAATTAATTATTTATTAAGCACAGCTGAGTGAATTACAATTGAATTAAATGTTTAAATAACAAATCATCTTCGCCGGGGTTGAACTATCCATTTGGTTGAATGACCTGCGCCATCAAGAATTCAGAGAGCTTTCCTCGAACTTCGGCGAGGTTCTTAAGATTGTATGCACTTGAGTTGAATTCTATGCCCTGTCGCTAGGAGTGTTGAAGTCATTAGCATGTATATACCTATATAAAAATTGATAATCACAAAATAAATATTGACAGGTTAACAAATCTCTAGATATTTCGTCTTGGTGCCCATGATTTCCTGCATATATATGCAAACGTAGAATCCACATACGTTGCCCTGTAGCTATTGGTGGTACTTCAAAATAGAATTACATATATATGTATTGTTAATTATAGAGACATTATTATGAAGTATGATACATGATTGTTGTATTGTAGCGGGTACCGAAATCACGTTCTGTGTCGCAATGCGACACTTGATTTCTTGTGTCTCTCTCCCAAGGCAATGTAAGCACTGAATGACCTACGTGATGTCAAAAGGTTAGACTCGACCATTGCAAATGAAGGGAAGACTACAATAGAGTTATATACGAAGGAAATGAGTTTACCTGTCAATTATTTATTGCACAAGGGTGAAGTCATGGTTACCCTAAAGTAAGGAATCATGATATGTTACCTTACCCCACTTTGGTACAATCACGATCAGAATCTAGTGAGCGCTGGTCATGTATATCGTCATAGTGATTAATTTTAAGTTCATGTTACGTATAAAATATAAATGAAACTTGTATGACAACTAGTGAAGCACTTACCCCTGGTTGAAGGGAACAATGATGTAGTCATTGTCACTTTGAGCAAACAATCCCTTTGTTATGTAATTTTGGACGAAGGATGCGTTGTCCTTGATATATTACTTAGAGCCCAAGTGTGGGTTGAGAAAACCTATGTGTTGTCGCCATCGCCGGACTTGAAGGATCATGGATCTATACATAAGTAATGAGTTATGATATTTATCGATATTACATGAATGTAGAATTTGATTATACAATACACTTACAGTGTCCAGCATCATAGATGTGAGGCGTCGAATTCGTCGAGGTTGAATAGTAAGAATAAGTCATCAAAGGTCATGACGAAGTAGTCCGAGTCATGGAGGAAATGCGCCTCCTTGTATCTCATGATGAATCCACTTTGGTGGTTTGGCTTCCTGTTGGACCTCTGCACGTACTAGGAATGCAAAGTCCTACAAACCAGTACAAGGCTGGATAATTATGACTCGGAGACCAACGACACTCCGGGCTTGAACTTCGAGGGCCCATGAGGCGCCTTAGTATTCTTCGATTGGGCCTCAATGTGGGCCTTAGCGTCTCGCTTGCAATATATCTTCGTCATCGTCTCCATAAGAGCCGATGCAACAGGCTTCTAAAGTAGAGCTTGAGGTAGAATCACAGAGGGTTCTGTTTGAGAGGGATGGTCGTGTGGAGATCGTGGCACGAAAGGGTGTATGACGATGTCCCTTTTGGGCCACTAAATAAATGTGTGGATAACATCTTCTAGTGTCATGATCTCTTTGTTTGGGGGCTTTCTAAGAGGGACGGCCTTGAAAATATCTTTAATCATGTCCACCTAGAGCTTCGCCAAAACCAGTCTCTACCTGGGCACTGTGCACCAATGTCCTTGGTAGCGATGGATATGCCATCCCTCGCCCAGTATCAACGGGAATAGAGCCAACAAGCCTGACTCCAAGGATGCACGACATGAGCTTCTACATAACGATACACGATGAGGTAAGGCGTCTACCATATCTATCTA
This sequence comes from Bonia amplexicaulis, assembly GCA_036346245.1. Classification (NCBI taxonomy): domain Eukaryota; kingdom Viridiplantae; phylum Streptophyta; class Magnoliopsida; order Poales; family Poaceae; genus Bonia; species Bonia amplexicaulis. The sequence goes on from CM070740.1 coordinate 14,008,287, forward strand.
TGTAGCATTCTAGAGAGATAATGTAGGACCCAGATTTTTCAATCCAGAATCCTTCGTGATTTATTGCACTATTCACTGGATCAGTAGATAGTGCTCATAGATACAGTACTGAATATCAAAATACATATCATGCAGAAGTGTAAATATATTAGTAGACTTACTCATGGGCCAAGCTAGTCGAAATCAATAAAATGCAGCAGCGGAAATAAAGCACACAGGTGGATCCCTCAGGACGTGCCCACAGGCAGCCGACTGGGGTTCGTGACCTAGTTTTTGACACTTCATCTTCTTCACCATCATGTCCAGGTGTATTGCTGAAGCGTAGCGATCTGACTCTTGATTCTGGATTATTTGAGTGAGCGAGGGTGAGCACAAACCACCGTACTCCGCGAGACAATACACAGGATGCAAGTAGATATTATGCATGGCTTATCAAGGGAAGGCTCTGGTTATTTTATTTGCCATAAATTGCTTTTTGAAATATGTTACATTGAAATCTCCTGAGACCTAGCAGTTTGAACTAAAACATAAGGTGTGAAAGAGTGCAATAATAATAGCGATTCAGATTCCATCCACCTTTACATGGCTTCTGCACCATATGCTTAACCTTTCAGCATTATAACCGCTTAACTTATTACTGGGGCGACACCTAGGGCAACACAAATCAGGGCCTTTCTCTACCCTCTACTTTTCCAATTCCGCCCACAAAGTTTTTGAAATAGAACTATATCTAGTTAAGTTCCCATGTCCGCCCTTGACCGTGGGCATGGATATTCAAATAGTTTTCACTTTCCAGAGTTTGTACACTTTACCCACACGAGATGATCCACTCGTTGCTCCACACGATTCCTTAGTCATGCGGTTGAGTAGATTATCACATGACCATTACAATGCATAGTCCTAATGTGATTACGCCCGCTAAGGTCTATCTTCTGTAGGATGCGTACATCCCTCGAGAAGGGTCCCACGTGAGGCATCACGGGCAAAGGCGGGGATGAGACTATCCTTCCCTTTGCTCGTGTTCACACATTTACGTAACCACTTTAAAGCTACACAAATTAGTTAACCCTGCCTACAATTTACCAGCTTGTGGTTGTACTGTTATCCATGGGGATGTCATCGCAATATTCGGTCCTTAGGGTTATCTGGGTGATTCTACCACTAACCACACTCTCGTGCACCACACCCCCGGACCATCCGCCCAGATAGCTAAGCAATTTGGGATTTTTGGGAGTATAAAATAATCATTCCAAAATATACCAGTCATTTCCACCATGACTTCCCGAAATAGTTTCTCATGATTGAAAGTGATGCTTGGGGCATTTTGGTGCCCCCGATTATCTAAGCAGCACTAAGCATGACGAATAATTGTAAACTTATTTTTGAAAGGTTACCATTATAATGTTTCTAGAGTGATAAGGCTCAGATGTTCAACCATTCCAAAGGTGGTGTAATATTAACAAGTCAAGTAATGAGCATATAACTAGAATCTTAAAGTAAACATATATTTGCATAAGAAATAACAACATGCAATCTGATAATTTAAACAGAAGTAAATTTGCCGAAAATGTAGGATCAACATGATCAAAGTATTGACTCGCCTTGATCGCAGTTGTCTTGGTCCTGATCGTCGAGGGTTGCTTCGGCTTTGGCTTCTTCCTCCTGGGCCACATACGTTGTTTTTTGACGCGCGAAAATTTGGATAAAAAATTAACAAACCAAACAAATTCTCACCAAAAATTCAAATAAGCTTCAACAATTATGGTTTCGGTTCCATTGGATAGAGGTTGAATTTAGATGAATTTAGAAATTTGTTTCACTCAATTTGGAGTTCACATGAATAAGTTATGCCCTTTTAAAGTCCCCAGTTTAAATAAATCCGATAAGTAATTAAATCCTGACAGGTGGGACCCACAACAGAGATTTCAGTTTTTCTTTTGTTTTTATTTCCTTTCCTCTGTGTCTATGACAGGTGAGTCTAGTATTATTCAATTTTAAATGGAATGGCCCACATGTTAGTGAAAAATTTGCACTAACTAATCACGTTTAGCATTAATGATCCGTTTAAACAATTATTACCATTTGATCATGTCCTAACCGTCGCTACAATGCTCTTCTTCCTCCGACCGAGGAACGGCGAGCTCGCTGCCGGCGGAGGAAGCGGCGGCCAGCCATGAGCATTCCAAAAAATGGGATGCTCATGCCCGTGCGCACGCCTGGGCTCGGTCCCACGGGCCAATGTGGCGACAGCGGCGGCCGACGGCAACCGAGGGCGGCGGCAGAATAGGAGAGAAGGAAATACGACGGCGCACAGCACGAGAATCCAATTAACTCATAGAAGAGCATCACAGTGAGCTTAGGAAGCTACCTTGGGGGTTAGAGAAGCTCAGGGATGGCTGTGGCGGTCTGGCGGCGTGCGACAGCTACAAACGGAGGGGGTGCACGGTGCCAGTGAAGAAGAGCTGGAGAGAAGCTCGGCCGAAGGTGGGGGTGGCTTCGTGATGTCCTAAAGGTGCTCTGGTTCATCGGAATCGACCTTGCTCAGCTCCAATCGACGGCTAGCCGAATGGCTGGAGTTGGGGGAAGAGAGCTGCGCCGGTGAGCTATAGGGCACGGGGAACCAATTCGGGGAGGTGGAAGATAGAGGGCGGCAGTGCGGTGTGAATGGGAGTCCGTACGGGCTTTTATAGGCGGCGGGGACGGGTTGGCAACGGGCGAGCGGCTGTGCGGTCACATCGGCGTTAGGCGGTACTACGGTGGCTCCCGTGACCAGGCGTGCCTGCCCATGGCAGAGATAGCAGAACTTTTGCGCTGTTCGGTCTGGGCGACGCGACGGGGCGGGGAAAACAGTGGGCGGCGGCGCTGTTGCTGTGGGCGGTGCGGCGGAGCTGTGGGCGGCGGCGGTTTTCACTAGCTACCGCCGATATGAAGCGAAGTCTGATGGAGCGTGGGCGGGCGACGGAGACCGCGGGCGACGGTGGCCGTTGAGGTTTGCAGGCGAGGTAATCTGACGGTCAGCGCCGACTAAGCAAAGCTTCGGCTCTGCCGAAGCAGAAAGAAAGAAGGGGGAGAAAAGATGGGCCAGGCCGGCTCGGCCAGCCGAATGCTCTTTCATCATTTTTTATTTCATTTTATTTTATATGTGTACATGTATATTTTGATATTTTATTCATTTGCTTGCTCACTTATTTCCCCACCTTTATTTCCTCATTGCTAAGCTCATCATGGTATATGTTTAGTATGATGCATATATTTGTTTATATATATATATATATATATATATATATATATATATATATATATATATATATATATGTGTGTGTGTGTGTGTGTGTGTGTGTGTGTTTATATATACATATTTGTATTTTATTCATTTACCTTTATTGTTATTTTACTCCTATGCCCAAAGTGAAATCTTAAATCTTTAATTCAAGTTACACCCCTCCTTTTGATAGATCATCTTTTCAGATTTGGTTTTAAAATTATAGATTTCTATTATTTTCATATTTCCTTCATGGCTTATTATTATTTGTTTTATTTTCATAAGTTTCTTCAATTATTGGAACCTCAACCAAAATTAAGAAGAACACCATTAAAATCCAACTATTCAAGAAATTATATTCCAAATAATTCAAAGGCTACACATTTCCAATTTCAAATTTTCGGGATGTTACATATATGTTGCCTGGATGTCGTCGATGGGTAAGTGGGCGTCGCTATGTTCGGAAATTGGCGTGGACGTGTAGCTACTCCGACGTTGAGGGGGACTGGGTACCACAATAACGAGGGTGGCTTGCGAGTGGTTGTAAACTTCTCTCAGTTCTTCCCTCAATGAACCTATCTCTCCTCGAAGTGAGGCAGTTGTCTCCTGAAGTTTTGCATCAAAGTCCTGCTCCATACATTCCTCGCGCTGGACCTTGCATCTCTTCCTACTCCTATACACCTCGGAGTCGTTTGGAAATCCGTGCCTCCAAGGTACAGAAACCCGTAGGCCTCGCATGCGACCTAGGTGCTCCTTGTTTCCCAGGGCCGTGGATAGTATATCCCTCTCCCTGTCTTCTTCAAAGGAGTCTTGAAAAGATTTGGTAGTCAATGCTTGCTGCAAAAGGGAATGATGTTACTTTAGACTCCATAAAGTTGTGGACCTATTAACAACTAGGTAGTTTAACATATCTTATCAAGCATTGAGACACTTCCTCGTTTGCGAGGTTTTTGAGAGAGAAGACACCCGAAGACATGGTTGATAACCTCACTCTTAACTAGTTTCAGGTGCTCTTGTTTGTGATCCCGACAAATGGTGGAGAGGCCTCCGATCGGAATACGACCTCGTCCTGCATCCTCCATTGCGGAGTTTTACCTGCGTACCAAGTGGTGCCGAGTTTGTGAGGGTGAGTGTTTTGTGTCCGGAGAGCCTTGTGTGTCACACTTTGCTGTTGAAATTCGGTCATCGTCTTCATATGCACAAATGTCTCCAATGTTTCCAATGACAAGAAATGATACATCGTGAAGGGCATGCGATCCTTGGTCACGTTCTGTGCGACAAGCATGCTCTTAAAGGTCTTCCATGCTTTTCCCATCATGAGGAGCGCTTGCTGTCGCACGAGTCCCTGGACTTCTGTTGGATCTCGAACGACTCTGTTATTTCCACCCACAACTCTTTTTTCTGATCCTTTGTCAAATTTTTCTAGCTTGCTACGGAGATGAGGACCCGTTGCCTTCCAATTATCCCGCGGGTAGTCTGGAATGTTTCCGCTACTTTCTTTAGTTGCAGAGGAACCCCATCCAGAGAGACCTCTGTGATGGTCATTCGGGCCTCTGGCCTTTTCGATACTCCTCTGCCACGCTTAGTTACCCTGGTCTTCGGAGCACCAGACCCATTCAGCGACGTCGATGAGTGAGCAGACGTCATCTCTCCTACAAGAAAAAACTAATTATAGTGAGCTATGAGCGTAAACAAAGTGATTCACAAAGGGCCGCTATTACAAAATAAGAGCATTCTGTGACGTACACTATTGCTACAAGGTCTCTTTGCAACACTCAAGTATGAAGCTAATGACACACACTAGTGCCTCATGTTCTATGAAGTTGCTTAATTATGGTTGCAATCTCTTCCTCTTCATCATGCTGCGTGCTTTAATGATTATTATTGCACTCAGAGTTAGAGTTGCTCAAGATTAATTTTTGGCCGTCTCGACACTTTGTCTATACTCTTCACGAATTAAGAAATGACAGCTAAATTTTAGAATTTGAGCTCTAAAATTATGCTTAATTGAAAATTCATAGAAATCCGCCAACACTCAAGGAATCAATTTACCACGAATTAACAAGACAACACCGAAAGACTGAATCTATTAAAAACTACAGGACTAAAAGGTACCAGTATAGCTGACAACACTGCTAGCAAATGATAGCAATAAGCACCACTTGAAAGATCCCAAATCTTGTCCCTCCTGATGGTCGGAACCAGTTTTGATCATCGGGACGATCTCCTTCTTGATCACAAGTTCTGCCAACGCGATAGTTTCCTTCACAAAAGACACAAAACTCTTCCAGTTTACCTTTGCAAGACACTTGATAAAGCCTTCGGAAAGGCCAATTGAGTCAGTTTTGATGTTATAATAGAAGGATACCTTAATCTTAGAAATCGATTACTTCAGTATAGCTGCCCCAATTTCACTTGTCACGCCTATGTCTGCAATAAATTGCTAAATAGGAGCGCTCGAGATAGCTGGAGGAAGAATTTTAAGGGGGGCAGCAGCATCTGTGCTCCCCTTTTTCTTGTCGACTGACTTAACCAGTCACGCCTTTTGGCCAGAGAAGCCTTCATTTTTCTACTTCTCCACCGACCACCATCAATTCGACCCTTTTGTCGTCTTGTCGGAAATTCATACCTACGCTCTGCAGAAGAGGAAGACACCACTTGGTCATGCTCTACGACTAATAAGTCTTAAAGGTGAAGTCAATCTTTCAATTACCTTTAAACGTTCTTCCCTCTCTTCGGCAGAAATGTCCACCAGAATTTGAGGAGTTTCCACCTCAAGCGATGGAGCCTTCTCGCAAATGACCTTAATTCGAGAATTGATTTCCTCCAAATTAAGGTCTGAACAAACAGTCATGATAGTCAGTGAAAAGTACTCAAAAAATGTAACCTGGTTACGAATACGAGTGCTAGTATCACTTACCATTCTTGTAGTCCCGGGTCGAATCTGAGATTCCCGAGTATATCCACATAGGATGTGCTCGACGTTTCAAGGAACTAATACGGCACGTGATGATGTCCTTCACCACATGCCATCTCGTAAGCCCCTTGTCCTTCAGCTCCTCAATGGCTAAGATATAGGGGGCTATTCTCGTGATGTTTTTGGGGGCTGAGTTCCAAAGACTGTTCTTCTCGGCGGCCTTCCCAACAAAGGAGAGGCTGTCTTCGCTGGTCGTCTCCCAGTAGAACCATCTCTTCTTCCACCTTGGCCATGAAGATCGGGTAAATATGGGGATGTAAAGCTCTGTCTTGCCATCATGGAGCTTCAATTCACAACTCCCAGCAATCCTCGTTTGTCGGCTCATCTTAGAATTGGAAGAGCTCGAGATCTACTAGGATACCCAAATACGCCTCGCATAGGTATACGAAGATGCCGAGCGTTGTGATTGAATTGGAAACTAAGTTCACCAATTTAACCCTAAAATACTCGAGAATGGACGTCAAGAAGGGATAAGCAGGGAGACATAGGCCACACTCACAGTACACCTGGAACACCAGAATTTCTTCGATTTGTCCGGATGGCCAGCGTTGCCTGGCGGTTTTGATCCATCTGACAAATTGCCGCGGCAGGATCTTCTCTGCAGTCTCTAATGCCTTCATCTTGGCATAATCCATCTCTGATTTAGCCCAGATTGATGAAGACTTCATCATTCTTTCAGGTGATTGGAAGGGATTTGTGTGAGATGAGGAAGATTATGGAGATTGATTGGAGGCGGAGAGCTCGAACGAATTGGAGCAAATGGGGAAAGTGAAAAACCAAAAGTTACCCCCAGCAAGTCTTTATAACCAATGTGTCAGTTACTTCTCTCGGGAACCGAACGTTCGCTTTAGAAACCGATTCGATGGATAGGTCGAGGGAAATCGATTGCATTTGCTCTGTCTGATGTCTATCTGTCTTGACAATTCAAGCAAAATTACCCAATTGACCAAGCCAATTCCTAGTCAATAAGGGTCGAGAAAGGCTTTGTTTTCGACCACTTTTTATCTACGACCATACTTAGTTGAATAAGTTATCTTCACTTGAAGTCGGGGGCTAGATGACGAGGATAGAATAATCCTTGGACTTAATATGTCATTTGTGCTCAATTTGCTTAGGCTACTAAAAGAACTAAGTACTTGAATCAATGTTTCACTCTTGAGCATATAGCACTCTATTTGGACTTAATATTAGCTTCTTGGTTCCGCTTAGCTTAATTGACATGGCATGCATCATCCTTGGATGTCTCTAGCTAGACTTTGCTTATTGATGACTTGACTTGCTCACAAATTGCACTACATATCAGATTGTCATCTCTTTAGTTTAGCTGGCATATACATATCTTGTTATTGAGTTATGGCTTGGTGTAATCCGTTATGGTTATTTTGGATAATTCTCATGGCTCTAAATGCATATAATAAACAAATTTCAGCCATTTTATCCAAATCGTGTTATATTCTCTCTTTTGCATCTTGATGTGTTTATTGCCAAAAGGGGGAGAATATTGGGAGAAAAGTCTTTTGGGATCTTTCTAGAGCTTTAGAGAACAATTTGCACTTTCTTGAGTTGCTCTAGTGATTCCTTCTGTCGACATGGTCATTAGCTTCATTTCCTTCTTTCGACCATGTTGGATTCTTCAAACTCAACTTCATGCTTTTTCTGGGTTTGTCAATATACTTAACAAGGGGGAGATTGAGAGACCATGTGGAGGTCATCTCGTGTGTATGATGAGTAATTGACATCGGTTTAGGAAAGTCGAGTTTGAGTTAGTTGGTTCGGACCTTGACGTTGCGTGGCGTAACGGGCTCGGTCGGATTTAGTCAAACTTGGTCGTATGGGGTTAGGATGCATATTCTGATGATTCGACATGTTAGGATTTCATCATGAGTAAGTATGATGCTATTTATGCTTTCATGTATCGAGCGGTGCTATTTGATGTGTTTCACATGCGTGTTGGTCGCGGGACGTCGAGGCGGAGTCGTGGCGTGACACGGGGTGACCGGACTAGACGCAGGTGGCGTTGAGGTCAGAACGGTCGAGATGTGTCGAAGACGGTGTGAACTCGAGGTGGTTGCGAGTCGTGGACGACAAGGAATGTGGAAGCTTCCCGGAAGGTGCAGGAGGGGCGTTTCGGTAAAAACGCAAAGCTGCACGGCGGGAGACGGTTCCGTTCGGGTTTAGCCGGCGTAACGGGTTGGAGACCCGTTAGCCAAGGGCTATAAATAGGTGTTGGGGGCTGCATACCCCCTCATGGTTTTAGGAGCTCTTTCATCCCTTTGTGTGTGTCGTGTTCCTCCCAAGAAGCATTTGAGGCTCTTGGTGTTCTTGAGGATTGAGAGAGAGGATGGATTGAGAGTTTGTAATTACTCCTCTTGTTCTAATGTCCATGCGTATGGGGACTCCTTTGTAATTTTAGGTTGGAATGAAATTTAAAGTTTTTCTGCTCTTCGTTGTCTTTCTTTGGATGAATTGAATGGCGTTGTAAGTTGAGTTGGTGTTTTTGAGTTTCTGTTGTGTGAGGTTCTCTCCGTATGTGAGAGATGGCAGAGAAGGATGTAAACTATTTCATTATGAATCATTCAGTCTTCTCTATGTGCTTCAGTTTTCGCAAAATATGAATTTTTGGTTTTTCTGTTCTCTTTGATTTGGATAGTCTTCTTCTGAAGTGGGTTAGATGTTTAGGTTGAAGATTTGATTTCTTGCCCTGAGAAGCTCTGCAATCTTGGGATCTTTTTGGTTGGCTTCTCTTTGTAGTATTTACTATGGTTTGAGATTCCGGTTCATGTAGCAGTAGTAATCTCTTTCGTTCCTATTTTCAGTTCTCTGTGTTAGGCAGCAAAGTCCTTTTTGGACAGCAAGCATACAATCATTTTTGCTTGTATTTGACTCTCTCGGCCAGCAAGCTCTCAATCATTTGGTTATGAAGATTGCTTCTTGCTGCTATTTTCTGTTGAGCTGAATTTGTTCTCTGCCAAATCAATGTGTTGTGTTGCAGCTCTTCTTTCCTTTTTGATTTCTTATTTGCAACCTGCAGCCTCCTCTTTTCAGCAGCAAATCAATGTGCTGGTTGTGCAGATTTGTGTGCAGCTGAATTCGTTCTCTCGGTTGCATGTGACTCTTGCTGATTTTCTTTTAGCTTTGGGTAGCCTTCTCTTTTACTTTTTAGTTGCTCCTTTCCTAATGCTTGCAGTGTCTGTTGGCAGCTCATTTTTGGCCAGCTCTTTCCTTCGGTTTCATGCAGCAGGGACGATTCTCCTTTTTGATTTTCCTTTTTGCCTTTTCTTTTGAGTCTTGGCATCAAGTGAAGCTCTCTTTAGGCTAGCTTATTTGAGTTGTTTTCTGTTGTGAATGCATGCAGTCAAAATTGGTTGTGGCACTGCATTCGGCTGGTTCTTTGCCGTGGCAGCCGGTTCTCTTTGCCATGGTAGCATTTTCCGCTGTCTTCTTGCCGTGACTGCAAGTTCTTACTGTGGCATTGCTTTAATCTGTTTTCTCTGCCGTGGTAATTTTCTACTGATGTTTCGTTGCCATGACAATGCTTTGAGCTCCGGTTCTTCAGTAACTCTGTTTTGAGCTCTGTAGTCTTTATTTTGGCTAGCGCTTGTTCTTTTTCTACTTCATAGCTATTATAGCTATCGGAGTTAAAATTTTTATGGATACTTTGGGGGCAATTTTGAAGGCATCATTCACCCCCTCTGTTGCCATTTCCGATCCTACACTATGACTATGAACTACATTGTCGGTTTATCTGACAAGGCGGTTAGAACATGCGTTTATCTACTAACCGTACACGATCTTTCTTTAACAGCAACCGCTACACGGTGAACGGCCTTTTACGTCTCTCTAACTGTAACTTCTGTCAGACGGTTATCATCTGAAGCATTGAGTCATCTTCTAGCGTGGGACAACTGCCGTTGCTTCACTGGCTATATAAAGGTTAACGTCAAAGAGAGAAGGGAGAGAGGGATAGCCATTCGTATGATTCTCTGTTGTAATTTTTTTTGGTGATTTGCAATTACATAGGACGTAGAGTTATTATTCTCTCAGGAGAAGGCCTGAACTTGGATAAAGATTCTTGTGTCTTTACTCTGCTTATGCATACTTTAGATCTATTGAAAGAATCACCGAATCCAAATAAATCATACATAAGATCGATATTAAAATATCGACACAAAGTGAAATAAGTGACAATTTACTTGATGTAAAGTGTAATTTACTTCTTTTTCACTCATGCCACTCACACTTATAGGATAATTAGTGCATGGTAGGAGAAATGTATGTAATATGCATAATTTATATACACGTGCACCGTATATGGTCACTCTCTTTACAAAAAGAAAACCGCAAAAAAAAATCCACACGATTTCAAAAAATCAGAACAATGTTAGGACCAGAGAAACAGTTGCAGTGCCCTTGAAATTTTTACGCACACAATGTCACAATGATAACGAGGGCATTAGGAAAAGACATTAAATCCAATAATCCATCCTCTCGAGTAGGAGAACTGTACGTAATATGCATAATTTATACACACGTTTTGTGTTTCACGTGCAGCCAGCCACCTATTAATACCCCTCCCTTGGTAGAAGAACGGCTCACAGCTCACAACAAGACCAACGGAGTAGTAACGAAACCACGGTCGCGCTACTATCTTGCGCCTCTTCCGGTCCGGCCAGATGTCGAGGCGAGAGAACTCCGGCGACGCCACCGCCGCCGGGGATCAGCAGAAGCTGTCGCCGTCGGGCCTCCCGATCCGGGAGATACCGGGTGGCTACGGCTTGCCGTTCTTCTCGCCGCTGCGCGACCGCCTCGACTACTTCTACTTCCAGGGCGCGGAGGAGTACTTCCGCTCCCGCATCGCCCGCCACGGCGGCGCCACCGTGCTGCGAGTCAACATGCCCCCCGGCCCATTCCTCTCCGGCGACTGCCGCGTCGTCGCCGTCCTCGACGCGCGTAGCTTCCGTGTCCTCCTCGACGACTCCAGCGTCGACAAGGCCGGCACGCTCGACGGAACCTACATGCCGTCGCTCGCGCTCTTCGGCGGCCACCGCCCGCTGGCCTTCCTCGACGCCGCCGACCCCCGCCACGCCGCGCTCAAGCGCGTCATGCTCCGCCTCGCCGCCGCGCGGATGCACCACGTCGCGCCGGCCTTCAGCAAAGCCTTCGCCGCCGTGTTCGATGCCGTTGAGGCCGTCCTCAAAAGTGGCTCCGGCCCCGTCCAGTTCAACGACCTCAACATGCGCCACATGTTCGACTTCACCTGCGCCGCTCTGTTCGGCGGCTCGCCGCCAAGCAAGGCCATGGGCGACGGCGCCGTGACGAAGGCCGTGAAGTGGCTCGCCTTGCAGCTGCACCCGCTCGCGAGCAAGGTCATAAAGCCGTGGCCGCTCGAGGACCTCCTCCTCCACACCTTCCGCCTACCGCCGTTCCTGGTGCGCCGCGACTACGCAGCGCTCACCGCTTACTTCGCCGCAGCCGCCGCCGGCGTCCTCGACGACGCCGAGAAGGCCTGCCCAGGCATCCCGCGTGACGAGCTCCTCCACAACCTCGTCTTCGTCGCCATCTTCAATGCCTACGGCGGCTTCAAGATCTTCCTGCCGCACCTCGTCAAGTGGCTCGCCCGCGCCGGCCCGGCGCTGCACGCCAGGCTCACCGACGAGGTCCGCGCCGCGGTCCCAGCCGGCGCCGAGATCACGGTCTCCGCCGTGGAAAAGATGCCGATGGTGAAGTCGGTGGTGTGGGAGGCGCTGCGCATGAATCCACCGGTGGAGTTCCAGTACGGCCGCGCTCGCCGGGACCTCGTTGTCGAGAGCCACGAGGCGGCGTACGAGGTGTGCAAGGGCGAGATGGTGTTCGGGTACCAGCCTCTGGCGACGCGCGACGAGCGCGCGTTTGAGCGCGGCGGGGAGTTCGTCCCGGACCGGTTCGTCGTCACCGGCGAGGACGACGCGCGGCGGCGGGGGCTCCTAGAGCACGTGCTGTGGTCGAACGGGCCGGAGACCAGCGAGCCGGCGGAGGGGAACAAGCAGTGCCCCGGGAAGGACATGGTGGTGGCGGTGGGGCGGCTGATGGTGGCGGAGCTGTTTCGGCGGTACGACACTTTCGCCGCCGACGTGAAGGAGATGCCGCTGGAACCGGAGGTCACGTTCACGTCGCTGACCAGGGCCGCCGCAGCATAGTGACATCAAGTCGTGACGATCGATCGTGAGCAGCGAGGTGGTATTATTAAGTGTACGATGTTACGCTGGTACGGGTTAGCGTTCTTTGTATTTGTTAAGTATTAATCTTAATAATTTATAAGTGATCGTCGCAATTAAATTGTAAGTGGTCATACAGAGTACTGTAGCTGTCACGAGTACTGTAACACTCGAGGGTACTTCAGCAGTCGTGGTACTATAGCACTCGAGGGTACTATAGCAGTTGTGGGAATTGATTGTAAGTTAAATTGCAAGTGGTCATAAAGAGTACTGTAGCAGTCATGAGTACTGTAGCACTCGAGGGTACTTCAGTAGTCATGGTACTATAGCACTAGAGGGTACTGTAGCAGTCGTGGGAATTATAGCAGTCGTGCGCACTGTAGCTACCGAGTGATTCGGTCGTACTCAAAAGAGTACTCGAAAGGCATGGTCAAAGTAGCATAGTCGAGAAGCCGTGGTCGAGGCTGGGCGTCTGAGTAACGACTTAATCAATAAGTTGAGCAGGTTTTTGGGGTAAGACACGATGTGCGTAAGTCGTGGAGTTGTGGCCAGTAAAACCAGATCACATAGTTTCTATTTATATCTTTGTAATCAGTCTGTTCATGAGTCGAGTTGAATAGAAAGAAAATGAGACCCAACTGAGTTTGGTCTTGCCAAACAAGTGTTTTTTTGTATTTTCTTCTAGTGTTCATCTCATTCCCGATGAAAGTGTGTGTCCACAGGAAGATTGAGTGTGTGATTCCTAGGTGTATCTCTAACATTCAATATTAGAGCTTGGTTTACAGCCAAGATCATGCCGAGAAGTATGTAGATTGTCAATGCGGCGGCGTCAACACGAATAAATGCACCGACGAAGGAGAGTTCCACGGTGTCATTTCATTACCTCGTGCTTACGAGGAGTAACCACGCAACATGGGTGATGAAGATGAAGGTGCACATGAGAGCCCAAGATGTATGTGACGCCATCAAGCCCGACGACGCCGACACGCGCAAGGACCAAATGGCATTAGCGGCCATCTACCAAGGTGTACCTGAAGACACACTATTCTTGCTGGCTAAAAAGGAGATGGCTAAAGCCACATGGGAGGCATTAAAGACCATGCATGTGGGAGCCGAGCGCGTGAAGAAAGCCAAGGTGCAGACCCTCAAGTCAGAGTTCGAGGTGCTGCGTATGACGGAATCGGAGTCGATCGATGACTTCACCATTTGGTTAACAACAATTGTCAACAAATTTGAGGGCTCGGCGACAAGATAGAGGAGAGCTACGCAGTAAGAAATTTTTTTCGTGGACTCCCCGCCAAGTTTCTACCGCTAGTCTCCCCAATAGAGCAGTTTGGTGACCTCAAGGCAATGACGATCGAAGAGTTGATCAGCCGCTTGAAGACGCACGAGGAACAGTAGGTATCTTATGGTGTAGGCGTAGGGGGTCAGCACCTGCTATTGACAAAGGATGAGCGGGAGGCCCGATCCAAGAAGAGCAACGGCTTTGGCAAGAAGAAGAGCACATTTGACAAGAAGAGGGTGCGCTGCTACAACTACCAAGAGTACAAGTATTTTGCATATGAGTGCCGCGAGCTGAAGAAGGCAGTGGCTCTTCTTGCAGCAGCGGATGCGAATGATGAACCAACATTGCTTTAAAACCAACAAGGTGTCTTCATCATTTTTTTCCCTTTTTGCATGTAGTTGTGTCCATACGAGTATGAGTGCACGATTGTATTTTGAGTTGTTTGTGCATGTAGAAGGTGTGTTACATATGTATGCATAGTCGTGTCATGATCGTGCACGTAGGTGAGTCAGTGCATGATGCAAGTGTGTGTGAGTTCTTGTAGTTGTCTCTAAGTTCTCATGTGTGTACGCTCTAATGAGAGTCTCCATCGCCATCAAGTTATGTCACCTGCGAAAAATAATTGGAGCTGAGAAAGAGGTCAAAGTCATCAGCGAGGTGTCACCGGTGGTGAAGATGTGAAAAACATCGGCAAGTTATGTCACCAGTGGCATGGTTAACAAGAAGAAGGCAAAACTCTTTAGAGACGCGTCAAGATATCGGACTTCGTCTTGTGAGTCAAAGTATCAAGATTAAGGGGGAGAATATTAGAATTAATCTTGATAATTTATAAGTGTTCTAGGAGTCATATTGTACGTGGTCGTAGAGAGTACTGTAGCAGTTGAGAAGCCGTGGTCATACTCGGAAGAGTACTCGGAAACCGTGGTCTAAGTATTATAGTTGAGAAGCCATGGTCGAGGCTAGGCATCCGAGTAACAGTTGAGTCAATAAGTTGAGTGAGTCTTTCGGGAAGTGCGCGATGTGCGCAAGTCATGGAGTTGTGCCCGGTAAAATCGGATCACAGAGTGTATATTTATATCTTTGTAATCAGTCTGTTAATGGGTCGAGTTGAATAGAAAGAAAATGAGATCCAACTGAGTTCGGTCTTGCCAAAAAAGTGTTTCTTGTATTTTCATCCAGTGTTCATCTCGTTTCCCATGAAAGCGTGTATCCAGAAAGATTGAGGGTGTGATTCCTGGGTATATTTCTACCAGTATTATTGTGTGGTCAAATTTGTATGGGTTGCGTTGTTTGGTTCAGTTGCATGTGTGGCTGGTTGTGCGAGTGAACGTTAGGGGGCTCGATTTGCGATTATGTGAAGTTTGAAGGGGTATTTGAATAAGAGAAAATTTCATGGTTACCACAAAGTCTCAGCTCAATACTACCACCAACAAAGCCTGCTTCCACTAGTAGCACAGGGCGCACTAATCTCCTATCCATGTCGCTTCTGTTAAGTTGGGGCTGCTGGAATTTTGTTGGCCGACTTGTGCATCCTCATGGACAGCCACGGCAGCTCCGCCTCCGCTGACACCTACGACCGGCTCCTCTCCATGTGCTCATGCTCATGCTTGCCTTCACCATCCTCCTCCTCCTCCAGTGGGGGCATGAGTCAGTCAAGCACCAACGATGGCACTGTTGTAAACGTGGGCAATATTTTAATTCCAAATTTTACTAGGAGGCAAATATAATAAACCAGTGATGTAGAACTTACTACTAACACCAGGCTACTCATCATACTTTAGAGTATACGCAAGAAAATATAGTAACAAAGTTGAACGAACACGCGAACGACTTACTTTTTCGCCTGATGAAAAACAGGAAGCAGCGCAGGCTTGACGCAATGCTGAATGTAGAAGATGTAGTGTAGTGAGCGGTCGTGTAGAATTAAATTGATTACTTGTCATTCTAGAATTGCAAACCTTGACATAGCCTTAGAATTATTGGTTGACTTAGGTGAACATAATTGTTTTAGGCGTTATTTGTGCTAAACCAATTTGAGTTAAGATTCTATATTATAAACTTAATTTTATCCAAATAAGATTAGATTGAATTTAAAATAAAAAAATTTAATCGGCCTATTCACCCCCTCTAGTCAGCCTCCTTGATCTTTCACCATGGTCGCGCCTCTTCCAAACAAAGCGAAAGATGAGAGTCGGTTCGTTATTTTCATGACATGACATACTACATGATATTTCTGCACTCCCAGTAGAAGTACCCCCGTTTTTATACCATTTTTTGCAAGTGTCATTTGACTCATATTGCTTTTTGATGAATTGTAATTTGCTTTTTGTAAATGATGTAATATGCTTCCTAACCCGTATTGTTTTTGCTCTTAACCAAATCAGTTTGCCTATCACCATTAGACCAAGCATACATAATTATTTTAGAAAAGTCCTGACCGTGCTAATATGCCTATTACCATACCAGTTTTGCTCTAATTGACTAAATTAAACTGCCTAGCTAATATGCTATTGTAACTTGCTTCTTGTTGATGCAATTGTGATTATTCTTGTATATTGCTTTTGGAAGCATCATAGTTTGCTTTCTACAATGAGGTAACATGCTTCCTAAACTATTAGTTTTGCTCTTGACGACCAAATTGATTGTCCTATTACTATAATATTAATTGCTTTTCTCATCATAGAAAGCATACATTCTACAAAAATCCTAACTGTGTTAACATGCCTATTACCGTATCATTTACGCTCTGATGGGCTTAAGCATATGTATCCAGATTGGGAGTGGTTGCTTTCCTTCTGATGGTCTCTATACCCTCTAACTTCCCCTCCTGATGAGATAGAGGCACACCTATCGGCTCCACCTAAGCCATGTAGTCGACACAGAACTCAGTGACCTCTTCGGTTGTATAATCTTCGATGATACTGCCCATCGGCTAAGATCGATTCCGTACATACAACTTGAGAATTTTTGTATACCTCACAAACGGGTACATATGACGTAGGAAAACAGGGTCACCTATCTTCGTCTATTTCACAAGGTGAATAATGAGATGGACTATGATATCGAAAACTGACAGAGGTAAATATATCTTAAGATGACATAGAGTCATCACCACCTCAGCCTGCAGACCATCTAGTCTATCGGAATTGATGATCTTCTGAGTAATTGAGTTAAAGAAATAACAAAGTCTGATGATTGACACTCAGATCTTGTTTTGCAAAACACTTCTAATCACAACAGGAAACCTTTGTGTTATTACACATGATAATCATGACTTTATACCAATTAATTTCAAATCTTTTATAGAAACAAGTTTCTTTAAGCTGACAGAGTAACTGGATGGAACTTTCACACCATACAAGGTCTAGCACAATTCATTTTTCTCGGCCTTGAATAAAGTGTAGAAAGCTGGGGGAGGTACGTTCGGCCTTTATTGGCCCTTTTCAGTGCTAACTTGGTCCTTATGTTCATATCAACCAAGTCACGCCGTAAGTTGATATCATCCTTTATTTTGTCATGAATATTTAGTAGGAGACCAATCAAGCTATTGCACACATTCTTCTCCACATGCATAACATCGATGCAATTGTGAACTTCTAAGTGCTCCCAATAAGGTAAATCCAAAAAAATATCTCTTCTTCCAGATGTTCTTCTGATGGGTCCTCAATTTATGTCCCTTTCCAAGTACAACATCAATATCTTTAATCATATCATAGACCTCTTTCTGACTAAAAGGCCTTAGAGCTGAGTCGTCCTCCTTTTTCTATCAAATTATTTTTCCATCTTGTGGTATGGGTAATACTTGGAAAGGAATCTACGGTGATGCATGTGCACAGTTTTGCGTGAGTTGTTCAACCACACACTCTCAGTATCATCTAAGCAGTGTGGACAGACTTTGGCTCCTTTTGTACTCCACCTCGATAGGTTAGCATGTGTAGAAAAATAATTGATAGTGCAGAACAACATGATGCATAGAGTAAAGTTCTCTCGTTTGTCTGCATCCTATATTTGTATCCCTTCATTTCATAGTGTCACAAGATCTTCCATCAATAGTGCTAGGTATACATCAATATTGTTCCTAGGTTGCTTCAGCTCTTGCATAAATAGTGCCATCAAAATGTATTTCCACTTCATGCATAGCTAAGAGAAAGTATGTATATACATAGATTTACGAGCCAGGTGCTATGTCGACTGCTTATATTGTCGAAAGAATTCATTCTATCTGTACTCAACCCAAACCTTATATTCCACAGTTACACACTGAAGTTTTCGAAGCTCCTATCGAAGTTTCTCCACTTGGTAGAATCAGCTGGGTGTCTTAACTGTCCATCTTTCTTATGCTCCTCCGAGTACCAACATAGCAATCTTTCCTTCCTTTGGTTCACAAAGAAATGCTTCAAATGGGGAATTACATGCAGATATGACAACACCTTAGCAGAAGGTTCTTGCTTTACCTCGATGCCCTCGCCATCATCGAAGTGATTCTTACGCTTGTACTATGATGCTTTGCACACTAGACATATATGCATGTTTTCATACTTTTTATGATAGAAGATAAAATGATTCGAACATGTATGTATTCTTTCTACTTCTATTTTCAATGGACAAAGAAGTTTCTTGGCTAGGTAGGTGGTTATGAGCAACATATTTCCCACCGAAAGGACGTCCGCTAGGAGACCGAACAACACCATGAAACTCTTGTCGGACCAACCATTGTTTGCCTTCAACTTCGGCTGTTCAAGCACAGATGACAACCATTTGTGTTCCGGCTTACATCCCGGGAACAAAGGTTTCTCCGAGTCTCCATCAAACCCTCGAATTTACCAAACTATCTCTCACTATAGTTTCCTTCTGCATCGAGTAGCATCTGATCCAGATTATCATCATGCGACCTATCCTCATTGAAAGCACAGTCCACATCCGACATATCATTGTCTCCCTCGACAATCTTACTAACTTCCTATATAATCTGCTCTTCACCGTGACTGGTCCAACATGTATACCCCTTTTTGAAACCCTTTCAAATCAAGTGTGCTTTGATATGTGCTGAGTATGGGCCATGACTGGTCCAACATGCTTTGATACCACATTCAAACCCAAGCTCACTGCATAGCTGTGACGATGGGCCGGGTATTTAATAACATAGTACATATCATAGACACTCCCAACCACAAATTGTCTATGATACATAATCATCACAGATGGTTCTTGTTAAGACCCATTGTTAATTATCACAGATAGTTCAGATTAAAAACCATCTGTGCATATCCCATTATCACAAACAGTTTGCGATTCAAAGTGTTTGTGCTGTGGACGCACCTATCATACATAGTAGCTTTTTCAATAGAAAAATAAATAGAAAATAAAATTAAAAACCTCAATGGGTCCCACCTGTCAGAGAGAGAAACTCTCTCCCCCTTATTAATTTTCTGAATTAAATTCAAAAGCAGACTTCAAATGGCTCGTTCTCACTTGTCTTAAGTCCAACTTAAGTGAAATTTATTTCTAAATTCATCTAAAATCAGGATATTTCTAAGGGAACTAAAATCATGAATTTTGGAGTCTATTTGAATTGTCATTTTAATTTATTTCTATTTGCGGTATTTATTTGAATTTGTAGGTGATCGTTTGATAGCCTACGAAGTTCAAGAGGAACAAAAGACTAAGGCAAGCCAAGACCCATAAGACCAATTAACTTGTGAATAAAGTGAGTTAATACTTTGATCATAATAAACCTACATTTTATACGACTTATTTCTATTTAAATTTGATATTATCAAACTGCATGATGTTATTATGTAAATTAAGTTTACCTTAATATTTTAGATACATGCTTATGATACATTGTGATTCTATTATGAAAGTATATTTAATAATAAATTTAATGATATAATTTTTATATAACTAATCTAGATTAGTAGTCTGATAGTACAGATTCTAGAAAAACACGAAAAAAAAAGGAAATAGAGTATTTTGCTCATCCCATCGGTGAGTCCTGCGCGTCGAGGTTCGTGCTCGCGGTAGAAAGGTCCAAATCTAGCCATCCAATAAGCACGGAAAAGGCCGCCTTTTGTTAACATTAACAAGCTAGGTTTGACCCGGATACCATGTTGCAGTGGTGAGGGGTGGCCATTGTAGCAGCTGCCAATAAACATCATCTTCCATTGAACACAATATGAAGTCAATTGCATGCTTAATTGAAATGTTATAGGGGGGAGCAAAGTCAAAAGCAAGCAACAAAACTAGAAAAATACTAGACAAAGAACTCTAGGGATATGATCTTAGAAGAAGTATACGAATCTATGGCCAACTAATGGATCCATGATGCTCCGCCGCTGCCATGTTGTTTAACTTTTTTTTAGAAATGCAGTAGTAGTAATATATAGTCAAGGTGTCTAGTGGGCATGCTCCAAGAGTGTTTTAATTTGCGGAATTACTACTGGTCATACATACGGAGTCTCTCTTTTTATCGAACGGCCGGTCCACCTTCGACTTTGGTCCACCTTCTACTCATTCCGTTCTCTCACTCTCCTCCTCTCTCTGCACGTACCCCCGAACACCGTGCACAGTGACGACCACGAGCCCAACCAGCTCGTCCCCGGCATTGGTGCGCCGAATCCGGCTGCCGCCGTCGACTTCCTCTTCGGCCGTGAAGGCGCTGGAGGAGACGGGGTTGGAGACGGCAAGTTTGGACAGCTGGAAGAGGTTCCGGGGGACCTCGTCGGAGTCAGAGCGGAGGAAGTCAGCGATGTCGAAGCCGACCTAGGAGAGGGCGTCGGCGAGGGAGAAGACCGCAGCGAAGCGGTGGCGGTGGTGGCGGTGGCGGTAGAGATCGTAGCCTGCAGCGATGGCCGATGGCTACGGCGGCAAGGAGAAGGTGGTGGCAGAGGAAGGTGGCGGCGAGCGCGTCCATCGAGTGAGAGTAGGAGGGGAGGAGTAGCGTTCTTCGGTATGCAACATTTTAATTTCATGTATGCAACATTTCGATTTCATGTATGCAATATTTATATTTCTTTTTTTAAAAGACATATGCAACATTTGTATTTCATGTGTGCAACATTTTGATTTCATGTATACAATATTTCATTTCATATATACAATATTTTGATTTCATATGTGCAACATTGAGATTTTTATCAATTTTTTGTTGTATATATGATCAAAAAACGTTATATGCATAGCAAAAAATTGTTGTAACCAAGCGTACGAAGTTAGCACCTAGATAAGACGTCCAGACGCTAGTAATTCTCTTTAATTTGTTACTAAAAAATTTGAGCCCTCTGGGTAATCTCCTCCTCCCTCCACTTTATATAATCAACCACGCACTCCAACCCAAGCGCCCGCACACACACCTACCCCAAATCTATAGTACCCTAACTCGTCGGAGTATCATCGTTGACCATCAGAGCCATCAGGTAACACGAATCTTGAGGAAGATCGAACGGTGAGATTCAAGTGCACTCGACCTAAAGAAACACCTTAATGCTTAGTTAGCAATTTTGTACGGTCCATACGCCAGATCTGACCACTGTAGGATATATGTACTTGCAGGCTAGCTACAGGTTACTAAAAGGAAAGCCAGTGCCAGTTGTACCGATCAGCCTGACCAGTGCTTAGTTATCTTAATTGTGCTTGGTTAGACTGAAAAGCTGTAGTTTATGACTAAAATTACACTGTAGCTGGTTGAAATTACACTGTAGCTGAAGGTGGCTTATTAGGTATAATTAAATTTTTAAAAAAATTAAAAATAGAAAAAAATATATGTTAGCTCATCACGGACAACGTAAACGAATACGAAAGAAGAACCGGTAAAAAAGCTCAAAAAAGCTAAAAATTCAGAAAAAGATAAAATTTATAAATAGTGAAAAATAAGTCAGAAGCTGAAGTCGAAATGAGCAGAACGGGTTGACAGGTGACTTTCAATAGTTTAGGCCACGCATCGTGTTCATCAAGGTTAGATAGACGATATTGTATCTATAAGCAGGCTATCTCTAGGTACGTAGATCGCGCGATCTTGCATATGCCTGCCCCGACCTAGCTAGCAAACGTCTTATGAACATACATGATTAACAAACCATGCATTGGGTGTACATTTAAACTGTTTTTGTCAAGCCTAGTGATAACTTCGAGATATGTGTCTAATTCTGATTTTATGGTTCAAAAAATGTGACTTAATTGTACTTAAGAAACATTGGGCCAGATGGGCAGTTTACCTACCAGGGGCAGTTGGCTCATGAGGCTCATTGGCATAGTTTAGTCTCATACGATTTAGGGGGATTATTTTAGACTATACCTTATAGCTTTTAGCTTAATTTTTATTTTTGGCTGATCGTGAGAGATAAAGAGAGAGATTCGTGTCTGAGTTTAACCGATATAGATGAAGTCGGTATAATATCTATAATCGACTTGTAAACCCCACCTTCATTAGACATACCATTTAAAAATTAATTACTGTAGCATAAATCAAAATCCATAAGCAATAAGCCAAAAAGAATCTAGCTGGTCAAATAGTGGGTAGGGACTACATATTATATACACCACGCCTACGGGCATAAGAGCAATAAGATTGAGAGAAAGAAATAGAGTTAACATCTTGTGTCTCATATTCTACTTTTATATTCTTATAAGTTGAGTGCTTCATCATGGTCAACCGACCCCAGTTATACAACATAAAGCACCTTCTATGTATAAAAACAAATCACCTTATAAATAACAATCACCATTTTTTGGACTTAAATTTCACATGAATTGGCCCATGAATTTTCAGGCAGATAACTAGTCATGCTTCTAGAAACTCCAACCGCATATATACTACTTTATTTCTTGCAAAGGAAAATTAACAGCACGCAAAATTAAATTAAGCAAACAAAATGCCAATTACTCTGCGGCTAAACTAGGTTCTCATAGACCAAATTACAGCTAATTAACCCAGAAATATTTGAACGAACCCTAAATCTTAATTCACTCAGAACAGTGCAACTAACCTAAATAAACAGTAAATTAAGGTTTATTAAGATAATTGCAATATAATGGATTACCAGAATCAATTACCAGCAATTACTTTGAGAATTCCTAAGTAAAATAAAACCTTATTGCAATACATGGTTATATACAAAAATATGATACAAGCATGACACTACTACAAAAGAGGCTATACTGGACAGTTACATTATAAACGGTTCATAGAGAATCGTCTGTGCTGTAATTATCACAGACGGTTTTACAAGCGTGACCGTGTACTATATGTGATACACAACTATGACATATGGTTTATATAAATAATTGTCTGTGATATTTTCACAGACTATTATTAATACGAACCGTCTGTGATAATGAAAAACATCACAAATAGTTTGTATCAATAACCATATATGATAATTTACATACAATTATTAATACAAACCATCTGTGATAATGGCAAACATCACCGATGGTTCATATTAATAACCGTCTGTGAAAGTTCATAGACGATTATTAATACAACTGTATGTGATCATTTCATATTATAGACAATTTGTGGTTGGAACCGTCTGCAATGCGCCACATTATTAAATAGCCAACGTGGTCTCGACAAATCTGTCTTTATTGCGCTGCATTGAAGGAGACAGTCGGCTTTGGGGAGTTTTGTGAAAATATATCGCTTGTAGATCTAGTTTGTAGATCGATTTCTTCTTGGTGATTAGAGGTTAGTATTTGCTTCTAATAACTTATATGCCTTATAATATAAAGAGAGATTGTAGTTTACCCCAATTTAAGAATGGGTCAGTACTCCTAATTTACCTTCACACACACACACACACACACACACACACACACACACACACACACACACACACACACACACACACACACACACACACACACACACACACACACACATATATATATATATATATATATATATATATATATATATATATATATATATATATATATATATATATTCATGAATACGTGGCTAGCTACTTAATTTAGATATGGACAATTTATTAGGTGAATGATAATTATGTGTGTAAGTAGCTACGCTAGTTAATTAGTTATAATAGCATTAATAATTAAATTTGATAATAATTTGTTACATGCATAGTGTAGATGGATCGAAACTGGATATACGTTGAGAACCGTGTGAGTGAAGAGTACATAAATGGCATGTCTACTTTTAGAAAAGTGGAAAGCGTTCCGATATAAGCGTAAGAATGACTCTGATGACAGCGAGGAATTGAGGTGAAGTAAGGACCTCCTACTAAGATGTTGTGGTATTTGCCTGTAATTCCCCATTTGAAGCGTTTGTTTGTGAACCGAAAGGATGTAAGATTTCTACGTTGGCACTCGGAGGAGCGTAAGAAAGATAGAATGATAAGACATGTTGCTAATTCTGCCCATTGGAGTAACATCGATAGAATGTTTGTAGACTTCAGTGCAGAATCGAGGAATATAAGGTTTGGGTTGAGTACAGATGGAATAAATCCTTTCAGTAACATGAGCAGCCGATATAGCACTTGGCCTGTGAATATATGCATGTACAACCATCCTCCTTGGCTGTGTATGAAGTGGAAGTATATTTTGATGTCACTACTTATCTAAGAGCTGAAGTAACCTGAGAACAATATTGATGTGTACCTAGCACCATTGATGAAAGATCTTGTGACACTGTGAAATAAAGGAGTACAGGTATGGATGTGAACAAACGAGAGAACTTCACTCTACGCGCCAAGTGTGTGTGGTTGAGTATGAAAGGAGTCAAAGCTTGTTCACACTACTTAGATTATACCAAGTGTGTGTGGTTGAACAACTCGTGCAAAACTGTGAACATGCGTCACCGTAGGTTTCTTCTACGGTATCACTCATACCGCAAGATGAAGAAACAATTTGACGGAAAAAAGAGGATGAATCGGCATTAAGGCCTTTTAGCGGGAAAGAGGACTACGATATGGTCAAGGATATCAATATTGTGCTTAAAAAGGAACGTAAGTTGATGACCTGACAGAAGAACATATGGAAGAAGAGATCAATATTTTGGAACTTATCTTACTAGGAGCACTTAGATGTCATGCATGCAGAGAAGAATATATATGATAGCTTGATTGGTCTTTTACTGAACATTCGTGACAAAACAAAGGATGGTGTCAATGCACGGCATGACTTAGTTGCTATGAACATCAGGACCGAGTTAGTATTGATAGAGACTAACAAAGGCCAGACGTATCTTCTACCAGCTTGCTACACTCTGTTTAACTTTGAGAGGACTGAATTGTGTCAGTACTTACATGGTGTGAATATAGCAAAAGCCAAAAATCGTCAGTTTCGAAGGAAAAAAATAGGCCCAAATACACTTGACGACGCCCCTACCAAACCATGTCAGTCCATCTCACGTCATGAGAGCTACCAGGCTCTTAGTTGGTTTCTTGATCCATGTGACACTACTACAGGAAAGGTCATCACAGATGGTTCGAAAACATCATCACAGACGGTTTTGCGAACCGTCTGAATTTATGGGTCGATGATGTCGAGGTCATCACGCACGGTATTTCAACCGCTCGTGATAGCTCAAATCACGACGGTTTTAGTTAAAACCGTCGTGATATGGTGATAATCACGAGACGGTTGTTAAGTAAAACCGTCGTGATATCGATAATCCCGGTTATCGATATCACGCACGGTTTTAGTTAAAAACCGTCTGTGGTACATGATAATCGCAGCACGGTTTTAATTAAAACCGTGCGGGATTATCGATATCCTGACGGTTTTGGTTAAAATCGTCGTGATATTCCTTCTACCCCTAAATCTATTCCTATTTATTGGCTAGCCTCAGGAAATGCTAGCCATACCCTCTGAAACAAGCGAGATGAACAAGTATATAAGGCATCCATAAACATCCAATACACATCACATTTCATTCACAAACATAAAGTATCCACTTCGCAAATGAATCAATTGAATTGAAATAAAATATCCATTACATCGCATTACAATGCAATAAAATTCATGGTGCAGTGGAGCTGTCCTTCCGACTTTATGACTTGAGCCACCAAAAGTACGCCAACTCTCCTCGAATTCGTGAAATATCGGGCTGTTCCAATGCGGTTGACGGGATGTACGCACTGTGGATAGGGATATCAATGTGCGTATATATGTAACGTGATAAGTATGAAGTAAATATGGAAAGATTGATAAACCTTGAATTGGTGATCCTCGAGGAATCGAGGAGTAGGTCCATATGGTGGCAAACATAGAATCCACATGTGTTGCCCGTATGCTGGTGGCACTTGCAAAAATAGAATGAGCAATAATTCAAGAGGCATTAATCTGACTGCTGCATAGGATTAATTAATGTGTAATAGCAAATATCTTAAAATCTCGAGTATGTCTCAGGCCTTTGGCCCCTTGCTTCGAGACACCCCCCATTTCAACGTACATCACGAACGCCCTCGTGATTCAAAAAGTTAACCTTAGTCATTGAATGAAAGAAAGAGTACAATATAGGTATGTATGGAGAAAATAAACTTACCTATCGATTACTTGGGCGACAACTGTGAAGTCCATTTTATTCTTACTTAAGGAATCAAGGTAATATACCTTGTTCCATTTTGGTACAATGACTATTAAAATCCAATGAAAGTTTTGATTGTAGGGCATAAGTATATAATCCTTATTGTGTTGAGCCCGACCACGATGCAATGTACCTCTCGACGACGGACATATCCTCGTCGATGGTATACTTGGCGACCATGTGTGGGTCCAAGAAACCAACCGATGATGACTGGGATGTTCTAGCTTTAGTCCGCACGTGTCTACATATATACACATGAAAGCAACAAATTATATATGGCATTTATCGGTATGACATGAGCGGAGGCGTGATTGTGCACACTTACGCGTCCAAAGATCGAATGAGTGAGGCGTCGAGGCGTTGGCGTGAAAAGATCGAATAAGTCCTCGGCGACCACGAAGACACCGTCTTGAAAATCGTGATGGAAATGCTCCAACGCGAATTTGACAGTGATACCGATCTCCGTTCGCCCTCTGGCTTATTGGACTATTCCATGTACCACTTGTGCAATTGCTGGCAACTAATTGGTAGGTGTTGGAGGCCCTTTTTCTCGAGCAACGGCTCGCCAAGCACGAATTTACGGGCCAATGGCGTGCGGGCCAATATCATCATTGGTCTTCGTGCTTTGCCCTTGCGCCTTATCGCCTCGGTGTGGGTCGACTTTACTGGTAGTCGACTTTAAAGGTAGCAGCGGGGTAAGTTGCTCTGGCGAGAAGAGCACCTGTGGAGATAGCACCGGTGCGCTAGCGGTGGTGGAGACAAGTCTTGCGGTGGAGATGGCACCGGTTCAGAGATCCGTCACGCCACCGGTGAAGAAGCCTCTAGGAAGATGTCGCTTTTAGGCCACTGGATGAATGTTCCAATGGCCTGCCCTAGAGCCACGATCTCGTTGGTGGGCGGCTTGGTAGCGGGACGACCTCAAAATTAACATGCACACCATCCACATGAACTTTGCGAAGCTCGGCGCTAAAGCTTGACCGTGCACCGGCCCCGATACGCATCGATATGCACGGCCCCAAGCGGCGTACAAGGAACGGAGGCATATCTCACTTGGATGCTGCACTTCGTAGGCTTCTACATAACGATACAGAATTAGCTCATCGAATAGGCCTATCAATGGAGCAAGCATTCGAGATAATAATTATTACCGGATGTCGTCCACAGAAAATCGGCCTCGGTTTGCGTCGGATTGGACGCGCAACTACTCGGATGGTTGTGCGGGCTAGCTAGCATAGGAGCGGGGCGGCTGCTGATTTTCCGTCATTTCCGCACCTCATCTCGATTTTATCACCGGATCACCCATTATCTCCTCTCTTAGAGTAGCCTTGAGCTCTTCTCGAAGCCGTGCGTCACGCTCGGCTTTGTTTCTCTTCTGACGCCGATACATTTGGTCATCTTCAAACCATGTTTCCATGGAACGTAAAGCCCAAGGTCTCTCGTACGACCCGGGTGCTCCTTGTTTCCCAGGGCCGCGGAGAGTACATCTTTCTCCCTTGTTCCATGGAATGACCCCTAGGAAGATTCAACAATCAACGCTTCCTGCAAGAGCACGACATGTCATTTCACTTCGTACAAAGTTGTGGAGTAATTACAAGCTACGTAGTTCAATCGATATCTTACCAAGCTACCGAGACACTTGGCGGTCTCATAGGGTTTCGAAGGAGACATCCCGATGTCGTTGTAGATGACCTTGCTCTAATCCAATTTCGAGCGCGGTCATCGGGATATTGGCAAATGGCGGGCGATGTCCGCTGTGGTGCCTGTTCGTCCTCCCTCCTCCATCGGGATTTTACCCGCATACCCAGTATGCCAAGTGCGTGGGGTGTGTGTTTTTGCTGGAGGGCCTTGTGCGCCGCACTTGTACTTTTGAACTCTTGGTTGTCTTCATCGCCTTGAACTCTTCTCATTGTGGTTCCGTGAATGGGTATTTTTGAAAGGGTGTTTCGTCCTTCTCCACGTAGTCCTTGACAAGCGTGCTCTTGAAGTTCTTCCATGCTTTGCATGCCCCTAGCAAGGCTTGTCGTTGCACGGCGTCTTGGTGTTCTTCTGGGATCTCGAACGATGCCAAAATTTCATCACCGACTCACGTTTCGAGTCGCAGCATGCTCTTCCACGAATCGAATGTGATTTCAATTCGTTGTCATGCAACTATTCGATCGTTCTTCTCCATGCGCCATCGCTTTGGGAGGAAAGAGAGGACCCCAGATACATCGACTTGTGTGATGGTAAATCGTCCTCGTGCTTCTTTGATAGCCCTCTTCCTTGGCGTCTTGATTTTGGAGCGGACGCCCCGCGATGATGTTGAAGAATGCGCGGATGACATGTTGCTATTCGACAATTTGTGGGTCTATTAGGATAAAAAATTTGCGATATAAGCATAAATATAATTCCTCTATAATTATATAAGCACACCAATGACATCAATCCATATATACAAATCATAATGAAAATGTAATCATATGAACTGAACAAATCATTCAAGATATAGCACATATTCGACATGTCAAGTATAAAGGCATGTATCAATTAAAACTAGCAATAAGCTCAAGAATTAATTGATTATTTGTGCTCTCGATTGTAGGGTTACACAAGATTAATCTTGGCCATCCCGCTACTCAATCATATACTTTTCATCGATTGGTTATTATATTACTGAATTCAATCTTTGAGCTCTTAACCATGTCACTTTCAAATTAAAAGACAACAAGTGACAGTAATTAAAAGACAACAAGTGACAGTAGTTAAAAGACAACAAGTGACAGTAATTAAAAGACAACAAGTGACAGTAATTAAAAGACAACAAGTGACAGATAATTTAAAGACAACAAGTGACAGTAATTAAAAGACAACAAGTGCGGTAATTAAAAGACAACAAGTGACGAGATAATATATTCTTCAAAGCTCACGATTAACAATAGTTGCATGATATGAGCATGAATCAAAAGACAACAAGTGACGATAATTAGAGCTCAAAGATTAAATCCTCCAATCTCGAGATAAGATTTTAATCATCATAGAGCAACAACCGATCCCACAAGCAATCTATGTCCTTCAGTACAACATAGTGAGCCATCAACCACATTCACAGATCAAAAAATAAGCGATGAAGTGAGCGATGGCGGAGATGGGGAATGGATTCAACAGAAGGGTAGAAGTAGCAGAGGGCGGTGAGGAGGTGGACGGCGATGGGGTTCATGGCGGCGACGGGGCCGAGGGAGGAGGACGGCGACGGGGTTCCGCGGCGGCGACGGGCTGAGGCGGGGAGGACGGCGGCGGCAGCGAAAGGACGGCGGCGCCGACGGGGCCGAGGGAGGAGGACGGCGACGGGGGTCGATGGGCTCGATCGGGATCTGGCTAGAGCGACTAACCCTAGTGGGGGGTGCGCGTGGGGTTATATAAGGAGAGTATCACAGACGGTTATAAACTAATAACCGTCTATAATAATATATATCACAGATGGTTATTAATTGAGAACCGTCTGTGATATGTCGTTCTGACAGGTGGGGCCCACCGGTCAGTCTCGAAAAAATAAAAGAAAGGCTCAACCTCGGCGCTGCGTGGCGGGGCTCGAACGCCAGGGAGCCGGGGAAAGGAGTGAGCGACGGTAGCCAACCCGCCGCTCGGTTTTATCTCACCCCTATAGGGTGATTTTTTTCTCTTGAGGGGGGGTGCGCGGTTCTCAATTGATAACAGACGGTTCTCAATTGATAACCGTCTGTGATATATTATCACAGACGGTTATTAATTGAGAACCGTCTGTGATATGTCGTTCTGACAGGTGGGGCCCACCGGTCAGTCTCGAAAAAATAAAAGAAAGGCTCAACCTCGGTCTTTGCGTGGCGGGGCTCGAGCAGCGAGGGAGCCGGGGAAAGGAGTGGCGACGGTAGCCAACCCACCGCCGGTTTTATCTCACCCCTATAGGGTGATTTTTTCTCTTGAGGGGTGCGCGGTTCTCAATTGATAATGACGGTTCTCAATTGATAACCGTCTGTGATATATTATCACAGATGGTTATTAATTGTTAACCGTCGTGATATATTATCACGCGGTTATTAATTGAGAACCGCTCGTGATAACCCGTCAGTAGTTACCAACAAAGCATTCATATACATCACCTACCAGCATTCATATACATCACCTACCAGCATTCATACACATTTTCTCAGATAAACATCAATTCACATATACATCACATACATGCATTGTTATATACATAAATGCAAATTCACATATACATCACATACATGAATTGTCATTTTCAACATTCACCTAAATATCACACATTTTGAACAATTGGGTGTATGACTCAATCCACTTGCTTAGTTCCTTTAAAATTAGCCCTTCATGATGATCGACGCACGTAACTAGTTTAAATCACGTTGTTCATCATCGACCCTTATGCCATTTCCAAAAGGAGGTAACTCGTCAAATTGATTGTATTCTTCCTCATCCACTACATTCT
Organism: Bonia amplexicaulis; assembly: GCA_036346245.1. Classification (NCBI taxonomy): domain Eukaryota; kingdom Viridiplantae; phylum Streptophyta; class Magnoliopsida; order Poales; family Poaceae; genus Bonia; species Bonia amplexicaulis. The sequence goes on from CM070740.1 coordinate 14,039,017, forward strand.
CTACTCCGACAATTCTCCTTTTCCATGAAGAACTACATGTCGTTTCTTATTTGCCGGTGGTTACATAGAAAACTTGAACAACTTGATTGGCGAGTACGAATGGTTCGTCTTTGTACCGACACGTTGGAGGTCCACGGTAGTGACACCGCTTGTCAACCTTCACCGTGGAGATGCACCCAACGGCCGAAATAAGGGGATCTTGAAAAGCACGTAGTCGAGCTCCCAAATCTCTTCTATGAATCCATAGTACGAGCTTCTCAACCCATCGCATCTTGACGCATCTATCACGGACACCGCTGATCGTTAGTGCTCTTTACATCCCGATCTGTGTATAGAATGTGTACCCATTTATATCATACCCTTGCCATGTCACTGGCTGTAAATGTTGGTCCTTTTGCCAACCATGTCAACAACTCACTTTGCGAGCTCCTAGCGATTTGGTCCTTCAACCATTGGTTGAACCGAGTGTTGTGTTGCCTCATGATCCAAACATCGGCGCTCCGGATTACATTGTCGAAGCACATCCTTGTCTTTGGTCAACATAAGCGTCACTTGATCATGTGTTGCAAGGCGTGAAATGGGCTTGAGTATACGCGTCCATATCCGGAGTGATTGATTTCATTCCGATAGTTCCGATACCCTTGACCTCCCTCATGGCGAGATTGAGGCACACCTATCGGTTGAATCGAGCCATATAATCGACACAAAACTCAATGACCTATTCGCTTGCATAACCTTCGACGATCTCGCCTCGGTCGAGAACGATTCCGCACGTAGGACTTGAGAATTCCATGAACCTCTCAAATGGGTACATGCTACGAGGAATACGGGCCAACACATTTTATCTCCCACACAAGGTGAACAATGAGATGGACCATGATATCGAAAAACGAAGGAGGAAATACATTTCAAGATGACATAGAGTCATCACCACATCGTATTGCGAGCATCTAGTCCTTCGGGATCGATGACCTTCGAGCAATTGTGTTAAAAAATAACATAGCCTCATAATTGTCTCTCGGACTCGATCGGTAAAATATTTCTAATTGCAATAGGGAGCATCGTGTCATCAAGACACGACAATCGTGAGACTTCATGCCATTTAACTTCAATTCTTGCATCGAAACAAGTTTCTTGGCGTTGCGGAGTAACCGACGGAACTTTGACACCATGCAAGCAGCGCATTCTGCTTTTCTCCACCTTGGACAGATCGTAACACGCAGGGGAAGGTATGTTCGTCCATTGTCATTGCATGTCGGTGCTAACTCGGGCCGATGTCCACTTCACCAAGTCAAGCCGTGCATTGACGCCGATCCTTTGTTTTATCACGAATGTTGAGAAGAGACCAATCAAGTTGTCATATACATTTTTTCTACGTGCATGACGTCGATGCGATGTCGAACATCTAGGTACTCCCAATAAGGTAAGTCCCAAAATATTGATCTCTTCTTCCGGTGTTTTCTCACGAGCCCTCAATTTGCGTCCCTTTCCGAGGACAACATCTAAATCCTTAACCATATTATAAACCTCTTTTCCTTTAAATGTCTTGGAGTGAACCGTCTTCCTTCTCTCCGTCAAATTGTTTCTTCATCTTGCGGTATGGGTGAGCCCTCCGAAGGAACCGACGGTGACGCATGTAGACGGTTTTACGTGAGTGTTTCACCACACACTCTCGGTACCATCTAAGCAGTGAGTACAAGCTTTGGCACCTTTCGTATTTTGGCCCGATAGGTTAGCAAGGCGGGATAATCATTTATGGTGCGAGAACAATAAAGAGCGCAAAGTGAAGTTCTCTCGTTTGTACGCATCCCATACATGTACCCTTCGTTCCATAGTACTTTTAGATCTTCCACCAATGGTGCTAGGTACACATCAATATCATTCCCGAGTTGTTTTGGCCCTTGGATAAGTATCGTGACAAAATATACTTTCGCTTCATACACAACCAAGGAGGAAGGTTATAGATGTAGAGAGTCACGGGCCATGTGCTATGTCGGCTGCTCATACTACCGAAAGGATTCATTCGATCTGTACTCAGTCCGAACCTTATATTCCTTGGTTCTGCACCGAAGTCTGCAAAACTCATATCGATGTTTCTCCATTGGGCGGAATCAGCAAGGTGTCTTAGCATTCCATCTTTCTTGCGCTCCTCCGAGTGCCAACGCAGCAATTTTGCCTCCTTTGGATTTGCAAAAAACCTTTTCAAGCGGGAATTATAGGAAAATACCATGCCACCTTACCAGAGGTCCTTTCTTCACCTCTGCTCCCTCGCCGTCATCGATTGATTATTACGTTTGTATCGGGATGCGTTGCACACGGACATACATGCATGTTTTCATACTCTTTACAGTGACAGGATACGATCGTTCGGATATGCATGTATTCTTTCTACTTCAATTCCCAATGGACAAAGGACCTTCTTGGCTTTATACGTGGTTTTAGGCAACTCATTTCCCTCCGGAAGCATGTCCGCTAAAAGACCTAGCAGCGCCGTGAAACTTTTGTCGGTCTAACTGTTGCTTGCCTTTAATTTCAACAGTTCAAGCACGGCCGACAACCTCGTGTACTTTGACCTGCAACACGTGAACAAAGGTTTCTCCGAGTCCTCCATCAAGCCACGAATTTAACATACTCTCTCATCATAATTCTCTTCTACATCGCTAAGCATCCGATCCAGTTGTCATCGTGCAACCTATCGTATCCGAACCACAATCGACATCATCCGCGCCATGTCATTCACTTCACCGGCGATGTCATCCGCGGCATATCATTCACTTCACCGGCGATGTCATCCGTGACATATGATCATTCACTTCGCCATGTTGGTCCAACACGTATAACCCTTTTGAAACCCCTCCGAATCAAGTGCGCTTCAATTTGCTCTCGGTTCTTAAACATCTTTAAATTCTCGCGATCGGTAGCATGGACAAGTACATATATTCTACCCCTTATTGAACATATCCTCCTCGGCGGCTCTTGTAAAAGCGAGACACGCCATTAATATACTCTTCACTCACACGGCTCATGGCATACATCCGACTTGGTCCCACGTTACGTACATACATAACAACTCAAGATTAAAATTAGCTTAACTAATTACTACTACATATATACTGCCACATGTATTATATTGAGGTTTAATTTGCTAGCTCAATTCATATTATAAACACAACAGCTATTATATAACCAACAATTTTACAAATTAACCATCTTCAATAACACTCACCAATTACTTAAATCTAAATTGTAATGCAATTAAAGAAAAAATAAATTATCTTACTAACCATATCTAGAGCTAGCCACCGCAGAAAGTATGAATTGAATGAATCTTCAAAGCTCAATCTCGCCTCTTCCCACCAAAATAATCGGCCTCAAATCGCCTAGCTTGTCTCCGAGCGAAAGAGTGCGCGGCGGTGGCTAGATCCGGATCGAAATGAAGAGAGATGCGGTGCAGGTGGAGCAATAAATGCGTAGTGGGGATTATCACGAGGCGGTTTTACTAAAACCGTGCGTGAATAATCACGACGGTTTTGTACTAAAAACCGTCTGTGATAATAAGATTATCACAGACGGTTTTTAGTACAAAACCGTCTGTGATAATTTGGGAAGTATCACAGACGGTTCATAGGTATGAACCGTCTGCTTCTTCCCACTTCTTTTCTTCATCCGAGGCCTGCTGCTGTGTCTTGAGGAATGCCACATCTGAAGACCAGTTCTTGACCGACTCTAGGCGACGTGATCCGAGACCGAGATGATGAAAAGAAGTGGGAAGAAAGCAGATGGATAGTCGCTCACCGAAGAAGTCGGGTATGTCGGCTGCTCACCGAAGAATCTGGAAATGTCTTTTTTTTGAACTTTTGTAATAAAATTGCCTTGAATTTTGCGGGAAAAAGAAGGATTGTCGGAGTGGACATCACATCTCGACGATGAGTCGGCATCGTCGAGGAACATGCAAATACAGAGGCAAGCACAAAAACTCAACAACACATTCAGATCGATCTATTACAGGATGACAAGCTAACAAACCCTTCGTGGCACGACGGTCACACTAAACAAGACACACTTATGACACTTACGGCAAGAGTGTGTTCTTTAGTATGAACCGTTCGTGCGCGATGGAGGTGCTAGCTCACGGCGGAGGAGATATGCGCATAAGCTAGCTAGTGGATGAACTCACGCGTGACTAGTACCGGTGGAAAGGTTGATGGGGAGTTATTAATAAGGGCCTGGCGTGGGAGGAACCGGTGCCGGCCATTCGATGTGGAGAGAATAGGCGAGTGAGATCGAAATCTCGTATACGCCAATTATTGGTGACATGTGATTATTACACACCAATTATCGGTGACATGGGATTATTACGCACGGTTCTTAACAGAACCGTCGTGTTATCAACTTTTCACGCACGGTTTGTGTTAATAACCGTCAGGAACTTTCCTGACGGTTCTTAACAGACCCGTCGTGTTAATGAGATATCACGACGGTTTTAGTAAGAAACCGTCGTGATAAACTCATATTATCACGACGGTTCTAAATAAAAGCCGTCGTGATAGAAAATATCACGAGCGGTTCATAGTTAATAACCGTCTGTGATACTAATTTTCTCCGACCCCACTAGCACAGACGGTGTCCAAATGAAAACCGTCTATGTTAGTGTCAGTCACAGACGGTTTCGTCAAACCGTCTGTGATTTACCGTCTACTATTAGGCTTTCTGTAGTAGTGTGAAGATCTCATGTCATGGTCATGGATGCCCGTAGCTTTGACTGAAGCAAGAAGGAAGGATATGCATGCACCTGAGAGACAAAAGATGGGTATATATCCCTCCTGTTACGTGCATGCATATCCTTCCTGTTGGATCCTATCCAGCTCCTGTAGAAATCAAGAAAAATTTCCACATTCTAAACACGGCGGGCTTAGTCAAGCAGCATGTGGCTAGGCGTGGGAGCTCTCCAGGTGGACAACCTAAGGCTCTGTTCTTTTCGGCTTTTAAAAGCTGTTTTTAGCTTTTCTACAGTAACTAGCTTTTAAATAGAGTGTTTTTTTAAGATATGATATACTAGTTAATTGTAGTATATACTTTGTTGACTTCATTTATATTGGCAAAAACCGCATATGAATTTCTGTTACTCTATAATCTTTCGTACAAATAGTTCAAAAGCCATAAGCCACAATTAAAAACCACAAGCTGCAGCAAAAAAGAACAGGCCTTAAGAAGCCTGCGGCTTGTTCCCGGCAAGCAAAACTTGACCAGGTAGGTTCGCTCCAAGGCAGCAACCAAACACACCCTTAAAAACTTTTGGGGATTTCATTTCCTATGGATTCGAAGTCATCATTTTAGCATTGTCCACGGCGGCGAAGGCTTGCACACACCTTGCGCGCCCCTCCCCCGATTGTTCGCTAGGAATTGGGCATAAGTAAAGGGAACGTTTTCTTTCCCTTGGTTCTTTTCAATCTGTGAGATTATATGGAGATCATTTTATGTTATGTGATGAGTATTTAATTTGGCTGTGCAAATGTCATCGAAGTTTAACTTTGGTTTTAGGAGTTGCGATGTTCAGAGTTTCTATCTGTCGAGGGCGGTCTAACTGGCCGGGGTTAGCAGTCTGACCGCTTGTCTGGTGTGACCGAACTCTAGTTGGACGTCGGACTGTTGGTGTGGTGTGATCGGATTCTAGTTGACAACTACTTTTTTTTTCCAGAGAGCATGTTTTGAAATTTGGCACGTGCGGTCTGACCAGGCATTATTGGCTTTTGGACCAGAATCGAGTTGGGCGGTGTGGCTATTGAAGATGCGATCACATTAGTGGACCAATTAGACCGGCTGTTGGTTGGCGGCTGGTGCGGTCCAACCGCCATGGAGAGAGAGGTCAAACTGGTGGCTATGTCCAGAGAACAGTGAGAAGTGTTTGTGGTTGGTTTGAGTGTGTGCACGATAAAGATGTTGTTGCTTGGTTGTGTTGTGTTGCACGAGCATGATTTGGCTAATATGAGTTAAGTGCATGGAACTTATGTTCAGAACGATAATGGCTAACATGATTTGGCTAACACGATTGCTTTGTCTTTGGATGTGCATGTGGCTTGGACAACGGTAACGGTCAATGGCAATGGAACAAGACTAAACGGGGAACCTGAGGTCAGTGCAGTCGGGTAAGTCTGAGTGAAGCTATGTGCTTCAAGCAGAAAGCACAAAAGAGACAAGGAACATAATGAGATGAGTTGGTGCGTGTGGAGCGTCAAGTGATGAGATCGATGCACGTAGAGACAGTTCAGGGAAGACCGAATGCATAAAAACATGATGGTTAGTTATTAGGCACTACAGATTGTATGTCAAAGTATGCAGAGACACTTTAGTGGATTGGATTGGTATTTAAGGTTATCGGATCCTATTGGATGAGCCACTTTCAAAAGCGTGCATGTGTGTGTAAAATTTGGTATGATGTTAGATTAACGGATTAGTCCATATAAATTGATAAAACCAACTAGAGGTGCTAGATATGTGTTGGCTTAAGGGCTAAGCTTTGAGAGTCTTAGCTAAGCCTTTGAGTTAGGATCAAACTTTCCAAGAGAAAAACTCTATGTGTGGTCCATGGAGAGAGAGTTTTGTCCTTTAAGAGTAGAGTGGTTTTAAACATTCAACTCCAAGTGAAATAAAGATCTAAATTCCGTCCAAATGAGTTTTGCCATGGATTTCTCCTTATACTTTTGATTTGCTTGATTTTATTATTTGGATTTCCTCCCTTCTTAATCTTGCCCAGTCCTAAAGATGTGTAGATGATAGAAGAATCTCTTAGAGACTAGATCCTATCCATCTAGGTAAGTTTATAGCAAGTTCTTGGTGTTTGCCTCGGTTTGCCTGATTTTAATATGATCTACCTTGTTTTAGGCAAAGGTCAAAACTTGGTCGAATAGCTTGTTAATCCATTGATAAAATATGTTCATAGGATCCTAAGGGAAGCTATGTTTCAAGTTATTTCATTGAGTACATTAGAGTTAGGTTGTTTTCTATTCTGGAACGATGAGTGGTTAGATCACCGTGACCCGAGCGGTCAGACCACCCATGTCCAGTTCGATTGGTGTTGCATGAGGTCATACCGCCCAAGTCTGATCTGACCGGTGTGATGCCTACGGTCTAACCATCCACTCAATGCTTTGGCCTGTTTGTTTCTTTTTTTGTTCTCTTGGTTTGTTAGCTTCTGTTTTGTGCTTATTTTTGTTATACATCTGTGCTTATTAGCTTCTCGTAGATAATTGCGTGAAAAACTACAAAAAAAATGATCTTGTTAAAATTGAAAAGAGGTCAAAAAATCATTCGTCCCCTTTAATCTACGCCATCGGTCCTACACAATCTCACCGTAGGGAATGTCTACTATGCCATGGGTTGTATCACCAACTACTTGGAACAATTCAAACCGCAGAGAAAACGGGGATTTCTAGTAGCGACTTCAACATCGAACATCATGCAAATGAAACATACAAACTCAAGTCATGCTGCTAGAAGAATGAACCTTAACTTTATTAATCGCTTCCAAAACTTGCAAATTAAGATGATAAACATGGTAGTACTGGCTAAAAAAAGCATTGACACTCCAAACTAACTACTACTAATACGGAGTACTGAACTAACAACTAAGTAGCTGCAGCTGCACCGGCATATTGTTCTCCAGCGCTTCTTCGGGCAGCCTGAAAATGTTCTTGATCTCCCACGCGATCTCACGGCTCCTCTTCAACTCCAGCGCCCACTGCTTCTCCCTCCAGATCCTGCACAGCTTCTTCTTCCCAGTGGCCTCGTTCTCGGCGTCGTCGGAGCTGATGCTGGAAGCCTCTTGGAAGAGCGTGTTTGTAGCACCCTAAAAATCAGCATTTTAAAATTCCATCTTATCCCTATCTCTCTCCCATCTTTATCTCTTTATCTCTCTCTCCAAACCCTTCTACAGCTCTCTCTCTCTCCCTCCCTTCCCTTGTGAGGCCGGCGCAAGGGCCGACAAGCGGTGGTGACAACTGCATTGCGGGTGGCGGCGACGGCGGCGCCAGTGCCGGTGGTGACAGCAGTAGGCGACAGCCGGCGCGGAGGGATGAGGCTCGCGGCTATGCGGCGCGAGCGGCCAACACGGGGATGAGGCCAGGTGAAGTTGGCGTGGTGGCCTAGCAGTAGCGCGGTAGTGGAGCGGCGGTTGTGGCGGCGCACAGGCCGGAGGAGGCGGCGGCTGTGGCGGCGCAAGCCGCGGCGACGTGGCAGGCTGTGACGGTGCGCGGGCTAGGCGGCGCGGTTCGCCAGGGTGGCGCGCAGGTCGAGGGCGACGTGCAGGTCGGAGGCAGCGCAGCGGCCGTGGTGGAGTTGGCCGGAGGTGGCGCGGCAGCTGTGGTGGTAGGCCGGGCAGCGGCTGACCGTGGCAACGCACAGGATGGGCAATGACTGGCCGTGGCGGTGTGCAGCCAAACTCGGCTTCGCGCGGTCGTAGCACAGTGGCCACACGGCTAGGCCGGTCGAGGCACAGCCGAACTCGGATTCGCACGCGGTTTTGCTAGCCCTTGTAGTAGGACGTATTTCGTTTGGCCGATTGAGTTGTTCGCTCAGCCGAATGGCGATTCACACGGTAAAGACATAACGAATGAAATCTTTTCTGACCGAACAATCTCTTACTGTCCTTCCACAATTTTATCTTAAGCCTTATCTGATTCACCTCTAATTCACCTTGGAGGTTCACACGTGGCCTTTGAGGAAACGTTCGGTCAGTTGCGCACCCTGGATCCTTCATGTAGCGAGTTCACCGAACGTGCTCAAGGCAAGTATCTCGCAGTCGTAACCTCCCCATTCTACATTTTCACACCTTCCATGATTACTTGTTACCATTGCCATTAAGTACAATTATCATATCACTAAAGTTATCTAACTATTATCATATCACTAAAATAACTTGGCTATTATTATATCACTAAAGTTACCTGACTATTATTATACCACTAAAGTTACCTGGCAATTATCATACCACTAAAGTTACCTGGCCATTATTATACCACTAAAGTTACCTGGCTATTATCATATCACTGCCACCATATTATCATTCCCCATCACCCTCGTATTATATTCAAATCATGATATTCTAGGTTATCTTGTTCCACATGCTTTTAGGTTTATTAGAATGCTCGGTTAATAATGTTCTAGAATTCATACTTTTAATTTGTGTTTTAGAATTCATACTTAAATCATTAATGGGGGTAGTATATGAATATGTTTCAAATTTAGGTTTAAACCACTAACAATCTTTTAACAATAGGGTTGTTATGTTTATTCGTCCTATTGTCATGATTCATTACTTGTATGATTTCATATGTGGGTCATGACTGATGTATATAATACCTGTTAATCTGACTAATAATCCATCATCATGTAATAAAATTTGGATGGTTGCTAATCCTTGTGTGAGCTAATTATAATACATCTTTAGAATAATTCTTATATCACCACCACCATATTATCATTTCACATCGCCCTCATATCGGAAATCATGCTTCTTCATTTCCAACCTTAGCAAATCTTTCTTCCTATCATAACCTTATCTTAACTTTCTCTTAGTTTTCTTAACTTCACACAATATACCATGTTAAAAATATAACCGTTACTTGGCCTAGGGTTACCCACATATATAGGACATTTTCACCCACTAGTAACGTACGAGAAGTCGTACACTTTCGTTACTCAGGATATTACACCCCATCTATGGTTATACAGTCAAGGACAGTGTTATACCTGACTACTCATGTATAATCGGATATGTGGAAAATAATCGCCGGTACTATTACCATAACTTGCTAAATAACAATTATCTTTAATTTCACTGTTCCGGTAATATCCGATCCGTATCAATGGTGTTGATAGCCTAGTTTCATTGCATTTAACCAGTATCAATTACTTGCTTTCATTACTTGTCCTTTACTCACCGTATTGCAATCATTGTTGGGTATTTGCTGAGATTTTCAAATCTCACACTTGCTCTTTTTATTCTCAGGTAAAAAAAACCAGTGGAGTGATAGCAACATGCATGAGTGGGAGCACTCGAGTTTTCAGCACTGTGACTTAGCCACTATTTATGTTATCTTTTGTTATTTATTTAGTTAGAAGTGGATTAGTTCTATATTTCAAACATTTATTTTAGCTTCCATTGAGTTTCTATTAAAGTGTGAATAAAAATTTAATTTCTTTATGATTTCTAATGTTGCTCTTATTTATTTTTATTTTGGTGATGATGTTTTATAGTACTATTTTGTATTGATATGTAAGATGGTAGCGATGTCCCGAACGGTTCTGAGGAAGCCCTCGCCGGGGACTAGAGATGGCAACGGGCACAAACCCGCTGGGTTTTGCTATCCCTAACCCGTGCCCATGAAAGTTGGATGTGCCCGCTAAAAAACCCATGTCCGTGACGGGTACAGATTTTTGCCCAGACCCATGCCCACTCGGGTAACGGATACCCACGGGTCGCCCGTGCCCAACAATAGCTGTGCAGATTGCAGACAGTGCAGTGCTTAGCAAGTCAACAATAAGTTCAATCTATATGCTACTATGCATGAAACAAGCAACGACAAATCCACAATGCACATCACTAGTTCACTCCATCAATTCTCAGTTAATAGTTCATTGGTATAGCATATCATTACAAGTTCACAGTTCACAACTCAGTTAAAGCCAAAAGGAGAGACATAAACTGCTCCTTGTACTTGACTAATGGGCTATGGGCTGGGCTGGTTTGCCTGGGAGGCTAGGAGCCTGGGTTTATAACTCCTATGGATCGGGTTTATATTACCCATGGGTTTACGGGTTTGGGTACTATAGGAACGTACCCGAACCCGGCAGACCCGATGGGTTGGACTTTTTGCCCATTAAGAGACCCATGGGTTAGGAAATTGACTCAGACATATACCCTAATAGAGTAAAAACCCACCGGGTATCGGATTTCGGGTACCCATTGCCATCTCTACCGGGGACCCGCTTCAGGAAGTTGAGCTTGAGTTCACAAGCTCGTTAATCGAAACCATTCAGAGTTCAGAAAGTTCAATGTGCAGAGTGCAGACTTCTAGAGCAGGCTGCAGTGGTGTTTGGCTGCCTATTCTGTTTGGTTCGTGCAGCTAACCAAAGCCCATGTGTATTCTCACCCCGTTTTGGCGCCATCGTTTCTTGATTCCCTCTTCCTGCTCGCCTCGCTTCGAACCTAAAATTTATCATAATGAAATGAAGGTTGTTGCTCTCCAATAAAATACAATCCCTCTTCCTCCTCTACGTGTAGCCTGTTGCTGTGCATGCACTGATGGCACTGTTGACCGAGGTATTTATAAAGTAGCGATGTCGTATGGTATTCTGAAATGTCACTTTTTATCGTCCGGTGGGTAGCGGCGGTAGCCGGCGACGACGTGTGGGGGGCCACCAATGACGGTGCTGCCGCCCCACCAACAGACGGTAGGCAGCCTGCCGCCCAGTGAGGAAACGACAAGTAATTAAGCCGACTGATTAGCTGGTATAATTATCTGCTCTAATTTTTTTCACTTAGTGTTTGTTTGAATTTTTAAATATATCAAATAAGCTTAAAAAATTACGAAAATTTATGTATAGCCTCCCGACACAGCGTACTTAACATTATAGTTTTTGGGTAATTTTATCCATTGTAAATGTTACTCAAAAATTCATAAAATTTTATATTTGTACTAACTTTTATATATAGTAAACAAACTCTAAAATTACAAAATTTTATGTGAAGCCACCTGATATAGTCATAGTTATTGTGTAATGTTTTAGAAAGTTTATGTAGTCCAAATTTACCATATTTATTTAGGTTAATTTAATTATGAATTTAACAATGCTCAGTCATCTTTTCAAGTGGCTGACCTCTATGCTTCGTGCATGTGTTAGCCCGATCGTACCATATTTTCTTTCCTGTTGTATCCTTCGCACAATTGTAACTCTGTGTGTGTCGTGCACCCTCGCCCGCTCCCTTGTTTGCATATTTGTCAATGTTACCATGCCATCCTCCCTCACCTAAAGTGCTGCTCGTGACAGTGGGTCCTCAATCTACAGGGTGAGCGCACCTAGTTTACTTTTCGCTCAGCCATAAATATAAACATCTCGCAATTTATTATTACTCATCTCAGTCGCTCATCGTAGAGGCCCATTCTCGCGGTCGTCGCTCGAAGTGCGTAGCTAATTATTTTGAGAAGCCAATGCATAGCTCATTAAGGACGCGGTAGTGCTATTGCTTCTTCCAAAGATAGGTAAATACAATAAAATCACTAAGATAATTTTATTGTATTTCTCTCTTTTTTTGTTTTGTTTCTCTTCTATTCGTGCACGAATTTGAATTGCACAAGAGTAAAATATTATGTTTGTGTTAATTTGGCTTGGTGTTTTGAGTTCATCCTTTATTTTTATCCCTGCTTCGCCACTGGTCTCTTTCGCTGTTCTTGGTCGGTCATGTCGTTCTTGTCGCCAGAGTGACGCCAGAGAGGTCACCACCGTACTCCTCCGGAAATGTCACACTAAAATTTAGATCTAGTCATACCTTTTTCTCTTTTATCTTGGGCTAGCTTCTTCTGCACATCTGACCATGAATCGCTTCTCCGTTGATAATTTCCACTATTTCTTTAATTGTGGGATTTGAAACGCAGTTTTGGTTGGAAGGCTCTTTCAACCGAGCTCCTGAGAATATGAGAACCATCGATTGCGCCATTCCTATGCCTGAACTTGAAGACATAACCTCGGCTTCAAAAAACAACACAAACAAAACGTGCTACTTCACTAAGCTTGGCTTATAGACTCAAGACTAGTAACTAAACTAACTTATCGATACACCTCATAATAACTAAGTCTATCTATTTTAACTTGTTAGCCAAGAAACTTTATAACTAAAAAAGGAAAGAACTTATCTATACACCTCATGATTACTAAATAAAGTCTATCCATTTTAACTTTTTGCCTAACAAACTTCATAGCTAAGAAAGGAAAGAACCGACATGCATGAAGCTAATAGCTCTCATTTAGTCAAATTCAATTTGACTTTGTTGTCTCAAGAAAGTAAATTAACTAATCTTCAACACAGAGAGGGCACTGCGCCTTGTGCGTGAGGTTTTTACGGATGTTGGTACTGAGTTGAGTTGAGAAGGGGAGGAGGGAAAAGGTGAGCGAGGGTGAGATCACTACTTCACTGGTACTGAGGGTGGTTGGTAGGGTTGTAAACGAGCTAAACTTGAGTGAGCCTGGCCTGGCTCAGCTCGAGCTTGGTACAGGCTCGAGCCGAGCTTGGGTGGACCTGAGTTGGCGATCGAGTTTTGAATTGGGCTCAGGCTCGGCTCGATAAGGCTCAGTAACATAGGAGAGGCGACGGTTGACGGGGAGAGGGAGCAGAGACAGCAAGCGACCGAGCAAGCGGGGTGGTGGGAGGAAAGGTGGCCAGGAGTGAGAGAGGGGAGATGATGAGGAAAAGAGAGGATCGAGCTAACCTTTGCTATCATCGTCAATGGTGCCGCCGCCGTCACCATCACAGCCGCTACCGCCTACCAGCCGTCGTCATCGCCGCCATCGCTGCCGCCTAGCCACCATAGTCGCCATCGCTAAGGCTCTGTCCTTATCTGGACAAAGGAGGCCTAGATCTAGACGCCAGCGAGAAAGGAGGCCCAAATCTAGACGCCGACAATGAAGGAGGCCCATATCCCATGGAGCAGGAGTACGGGTTGCGACCGGCGGGGAGAGGGAGTGTGGGTCGTGGCCTCGCAGGAGGAGTGGTTGGAGGGAGTGGAGACTTGGTATGTGGAGAGTCTGGGCTAGAAGGGGAGAGTTTGGGTTGGGCTATACACTTGGGCCGAGCCCTGTCGCGCTATTCAAGATCTACTCGGTAAAAGCTCATGAGCCTTGTCGTTTGGAGCTTGAACTAAGCTTGAATCAAGCCTAGAATGAGTTGAGCTCGAGTAGTTCGCGAGCCTCGAGTTTTTCTTATAACCCTAGTGGTGGAAGGGGCAGGGCCCACAACATTAGGCTTTGTGGGGTTTCTCACTTTCTCTATCTATTTTTCACAAAATGGTGGGAGGTGTAGGAGAGCATTTCCCAAAGGGGATGAATACATGGAGCAGAGAATTTTTAGCTGTAATTTTTTTCCCAAATTTGTTTCATTTCATAGTTTCCCCCACTTCTATCAACAACCCAATTATAGGATTAGGAATGGATGATGTGAAAAATGTAGCCTAAGGTCCATAAAATAGAAACCTATTTACCACAGTAACTCATTTTCTATAAAAAAAAGGTAGAAATAAAAATTTACCATTAAAATAAAAAATTTGGCCGATTCTTATATATGCACCTGTTGGACCGCACGTACTCACGTCTCAAACTTTGTACTCGAGTTTGGTATTTGAGGTTCATCAACTCCCAACTGTAGAATTCGGTGAGCGGCGGGTGTGGTGGCTAGGAGGGAGCTGAAGGGGGCGACGACACCAGTGGCATGGCCTTCACAAGTAGGGGTGCAAATGGATCGGAATTGGACGGATATTGCTGTTACCATATTCTAACCCATATTTTTTTTTCGGATTCGGTACCAATCGGATTCGGTACCAATCGGATTCGGTGCCGGATCGGTCGGGATTAACCGAGCCGCTTGCCCCTACTTGTTTGTAAGGAATGCATGCAGTATAACAAATGGAGTAGGAGGACGTACTGTCAAGAACTTGATGTTACTACTTAATAGCTGATGTGGAAGATTTTATTTTACTATTGCAAAAGAAAATGAAACGTCAAATAGTAGCACTAACCTGAAATCAAACTTGAAAACGTATCGGATTCGGGACGGATATTGCTGTTACCATATCCTAACCCATATTTTTTCTCCGGATTCGGTATTAATCGGATTCGGTACCAATCGGATTCGGTGCCGGATCGGTCGGGATTAACCCGACCCGTTTGCACCCCTATTCACAAGCGACAATGCGGGAGTGGCGGCATCTGTTGCTGGCGGTGGTCCGCAGCGAGGGAGGGCAGCACAGCCAAGTGGGCCGGCATATTGCCGATTCGACGTAGGAGTACGGTACAGTTGGTCCGGTTCGCTGCACGGCGTGAACAATAATCGGGTCGTATCGGTCCAATCCGATGGGGTGCACTAAAATTATGTTTCTGTTAGTGTTACTGTATTTTTCTCAATGTGAATGAGTGACTTGGCAGTAAAATTACCTGTGATTGGTAATAAAATTACTTGTGATTGACAGTAAAAATACTTGTGGCGCAGCGACTAGCAGTAAAATTATTTATGTCTAGCAGTAAAGTTACTTATGACTCACAGTAAAATCAATGGGTCATCGGTAGTCCATTTGGCTAAACGTGCCCAAGCCGACCAGGCACAACCTGACTCCATGCCGTACTTGGGTTGGAGGACAGGCGTGTGGACCTACACGGCACGGTAACTTATTCAGATCAACCGTGTCAGGTCTATTCAGGTTGTGCCCTATATGGACCTGTGTCGGGCGGTCCATTTGACCAGATGTGGACTGTAGACAGATGTGGTCGGCACAAGTGAGAGAGGGAGGTGGTAGCGATGGGTGAAGGCATGCAGCGGCACGGGAGAGAGGGGTGGCATGCCAATCAATATAAGTCAACTTAAATACTTGTCCGTTGTTTAAAAAATAGCTAACGGAATGATAGAACGATGGTTCTCTTATGCAATTTCAGGATTTGTAGAAAGTTTTTTTTAAAGACCGTTTGAATGTGTCTTAAGAGTCCCACCTATCACTCATTGGTCAAATTTGGATGGTAACTGAATGTAAGTTTGTTTTAGTAAATGTACAAAATCCAAAGCATTGCAGTTTTAAACCCTTTAGAGAAATCTGGAAATCTGGAAAAAAAAGTTTGCAGTGCAGGAAAGCATGCAATGAACAGAGCTCATGCTAGGAGGTTGTACAAACGTGTGATACTTCTCCTGTGGGGTTTTGCCATGCAAGTTCGAATTTCAAATCCTGGATTTGTAGTCAAATGTAGCGGTGATCGATATATGCACCATTCAAATTAGTGCGAGATAAAATTGGACTAGCAATTGAAGAGAATGATGTCCGACTTAGATGCCTAGAACCTAACGAATTTTGAAGGAATTGTCCTAGTTTCGTAAAATTTATATGAAATTCCTTCGTCACAAATGGGGCTTAATGGCTATTCAAACGGGACCTAAATACGACGAACAACTGGCATTAAGGGATGATAAAAGTGTTTTGGCATCGTATCCCAGGACAGTGCAAACCTGCCAAAACTTTGTTCTCAAATCCATCTGGACTTGTGTGAAACAAAAATACTAATGTGCGCTGTTGTCGCATGACTATAATAGTGAGTATAAGATACTCTTCTTCATAACAGACATAGCCAAAAGAACTAAAGAGAGAGAGTTGGTCATCAAATGAGTGAATCCTCTTTCCTTATGCCTCTCTTGAGGGTTTATATACATAAGTAGAGTATGATAGGAATTTTTCATCCTACTCTTAATAATTACGGACAGTAGGGGTACATCGATACATTCCTCTATACTATTTGGTCTATTACATATTAACTCAGTTGCAAAGTCTAGTCACGAAGAGTTGAGCCACCCTTACAACATATGCATTATTTCATGTGCATTTCTTATCTCTTTTTGGTTCGTCTACAATAGGGAAGAATTTCATCCCTGTCTGAGAATTTGTGAGCGTGCATGACGGTACATGTAGTACATCCATGATTATATTTCACGGTACATGTGGTACATGTATGTTGGCTATTCTGCAAGCGTGAGCATATGCTCGGGCGGACCCAACGAAGCCCATTGACGTTTTACTGAACACCTAAATTTTATAGCGAAATACTTTATATTTAATAGATATATTTGATATATATATTGATAATTGGTCCAAATACTTCATATTTATACCCTAACAGGCTACTCCCACCTCTCTCTCTCCTCAATTCGTCTCGAAAACTACAACACAACTAAAGATTCAAGAAGGATGACTAGAGGGGGCAGTGAATAGATAGTTTAAAATTCTTTTAGTCAAAACTGAGTTTTATGCATAATTTAAATTCAAGGTAGCTAGCGGACGGTGGTGAATGCTAAGCGTGATTTAGCCGGATCGACTCTAGCAAATCACCTACAACCAAGGTCTCGAGAGGGAGCGTGCAGCAGCGGTTGGGCCACCAGGCCGGTAAGGTAGGTCGCACACATCGGCAACAGCGCAAACGCATTCTCATTTGCCTGTTCCAAATCCCATATACCTAATTCAATATTTTTTCTTAATTATTTTATAATTTTCTAAATTATTTGAGATTTGTCTCTTCTACCAATATTTATACTTTATTTTTGCTACTATAGATCTCTACTTTTCTATTAAATAATATTTTATATTAATTTTGAATATCTATTCTAAAAATTCTTAGTCCGCCAATTATGCCCCGTATTTTCATCACAGCATTTCCTTTATACCAATTCTGCACGCAAAACTTATGAGGTCTGTACATTCACGTTCCCTTTTAATTTGTACAAGGAAACATTGGTACACAACTGAACATGCCTGTAGTGGTACTATTTACATTTGACACCATGAATTATGGAATTCGTTCATTTAATAAGACAAAAATCCGCATTCCATATCTGCTAGATCCGGGTTAGTTTTCTTCTACTAAATTTTTATACTAAAGTTTTCTCCAACCAATCAAATGCGTCAGAATGCATGGGTGAATCACTACTACAGAAAGGCTAATACTAGACGGCAAATCACAGACGGTTTTATAAAACCGTCTGCGACAGATAGTAATATAGACGGTTTTAATTTGAACACCGCCTGTGTTGGTGGCGTCAGCGAAAAAAAGTATCACAGACGGTTCATACCTATGAACCGCTCAGGATATTTTAGTATCACGACGGTCCGTATTAAGAACCGTGCGTGATAATCCCAAATTATCACGCACGGTTTGTTACTAAAACCGCTCGTGATAATCGGTTATCACGACGGTTTTAGTAACAAACCGTCAGTGATAATTCACGACGGTTTTTAGTAAAACCCGTCGTGATAATCCCATGTCGCCGATAATTGGTGTGTAATAATACATGTCACCAATAATTGGCGTATACGTGATTTCGATCTCACCCGTCTATTCTCTCCACATCGAATGGCCGGCACCGTTCCTCCCACGCCGGGCCCTTATTAATAACTCCCCATCAACCTTTCCACCGGTACTAGTCACGCGTGAGTTCATCCACTAGCTAGCTTCGTATGCATCTCCTCCGCCGTGAACTAGCACCTCCTTCATCGCGCACGAACGGTTCATACTAAAGAACACACTCTTGCCGTAAGTGTCGTAAGTGTGTCTTGTTTAGTGTGGACCGTCGTGCCACGAAGGGTTTGTTAGCTTGTCATCCCGTAATAGATCGATCCGAATGTGTTGTTGAGTTTTGTGCTTGCCTCAGATTTGCATGTTCCTCGACGATGCCGACTCACCGTCGAGATGTGATGTCCACTCCGACAATCCTTCTTTTTTCGCAAAATTCAAGGCAATTTTATTACAAAGTTCAAAAAAGATATTTCAGATTCTTGGTGAGCAATGATCGACATACCCGACTTCTTGGTGAGCGACTATCCATGCTCCTTCCCACTTCTCCCACAAGAAAAGAAGTGGGAAGAAGCGATGGATAGTCGCCACCAAGAAGTCTGTATGTCGATCGTCGCTCACCAAGAACTGAAATGTCTTTTTTGAACTTTGTAGGTGGGACCCACATGTCGCCGACGGATTTAATAGAAATAGCTCGACCTCGGCGCTGCGTGAGCGGGGCTCGAACGCGCCGAGGGAGCGGGGAGAGATCACACGATAGCCGTGTGGTTCACTCGGTGTTGCTTACTCTATAAGGGTAATAATCCCTTTGAGATATCTCGAAGGCGGGGTTGAACTATCACGCACGGTTGTTACTTATGAACCGTCTGTGATACTTAGTATCCGGCATCCGTGTAGGTGGGACCCACATGTCGCCGATGATTTAATAGAAATATATAGCTCGACCTCAGCGCTGCGTGAGCGGGGCTCGAAGCCGAGGGAGAGGGGAGACAGAGATCGCACGATAGCCGTGTGGTTCCCTCGGTGTTGCTTACTCTATAAGGGTAATAATCTCCTTTGAGATATCTCGAAGGCGGGGTTGAACTATCACGACGGTTGTTACTTATGAACCGCTCGTGATACTAATATACAGACGGTTTGTAATAAAAACCGCTCGTGATAATCTGAATTATCACGACGGTTTTTATTACAAACCGTCTCATCATAGTAACAACCAATCAAATTCATACGAGACAGGAATCACAAAATAAAAGGCAAATATATTAATTTCAATTTTATGCAAATTTATTACAAATGTCGCAGAGATAAAGAGATTGCCGATTCTAATCTTACGGGCTTCAGACGCTTCTTCTTGAATTTGGGACATGGAGGAGCGCCACCGAGTTCTCGAACGCCGTTAAGATCGTCCTTGTCCTCTCGCACTTCGTCCTCCAAAGATTGGCAAATGATCATTAGCGACGTCATAAGCTCGTAGAGGATAGCATGATAAGATTCCTCGAATCTGCCGTTTTCGCTTGGCGGCAATGCTATCCATCTGCTCTCCATTGCCACAAATGCTTCCTCCGCTTTGTGCACATTGTAGAGAAGAACGAGGGTAAGCGCGGTTCCCTTTCCCGAGCAAAGAAGACAACACCTCCGCCGACGGCGGATGATGAGGTCCGGTGACGGATGGAAGCGAGTCGAGGAGGAGAGCGGGCGTGAGCGAGGAGCTGCTCTAGACGTGGATTGTTGGCCGCTGTGTCGACACGGCCGAACAACTCGGTGTGGATAGATGAGAGGAAGGAGATGAGCGGCAGAATACTAGAATCCATATTAAGCGGAGTGTGATGAAGGAGATGAAGGAGAGGAGCGGAGGAGTCGCTTGAGATCGTGAAGGAGAGATGATGCTAGTAAGAACGATGACGTGATCACAAGAACGACTAGCAAAGATGAGAGTGTACGACGTAGAAGACCGCGCGCATATTTAACCTTCAAAGACGAGGCGGTTCAGATACCAAAGAGACGCTTCAGATAACGAAGGAGATACGTTACGAAACAAGAGATACGTTTCGTTATCGCAGACGGTTTTAATAAACAACCGTGCGTGAAAGTCGGTTATCACGCACGGTTGTTTATTAATAACCGTCTGCGATAACAGCTTTTCACGACGGTTTTAATATAAACCGTCGTGAATGATCACGCACGGTTTGCAATAAAACCCGTCGGTGATAATGCCACGAAGCATTTAATGCGCGCCAGCCGCCTCGTCTTCATTTCGATCCGGATCAGTAGCCACTGCTGCAAGCACTCGAGCCTAGGCGATTTGAGGCCGATTATTTTGGTGGGAAGAGGCGAGATTGAGCTTTGAAGATTCATTCAATTCATACTTTGCTGGTGGGCTAGCTCTAGATCGATATGGTTAGTAAGATAATTTATTTTTCTTTAATTGCATTACAATTTAGATTTAAGTAATTGGTGAGTGTTATTGAAGATGGTTAATTTGTAAAATTGTTGGTTATATAATAGTTGTTGTGTTTATAATATGATTTGAGCTAGCAAATTAAACCTCAATATAATACATGTGGCGGTATATATGTAGTAGTAATTAGTTAAGGTATTTTTAATACCGAGTTGTTATGTATGTACGTAACGAGGACCGAAGTCGGATGTATGCCATGAGCCGTGTGAGTGAAGAGTATATTAATGGCGGTCTCGCTTACAAGAGCCGCCGAGGAGGATATGTTGAATAAGGGGTGGAATATATGTATCGTCCATGCTACCGATCGCGAGAATTTAAAGATGTTTAAGAACCGAGGGCAAATTGAAGCGCACTTGATTCGGAGGGTTTCAAAAGGGTTATACGTGTTGGACCGGTCATGGCGAAGTGAATGATCATATGTCACGGATGACATCGCCGGTGAAGTGAATGATATGCCGCGGATGACATCCCGGTGAAGTGAATGACATGGCGCGGATGATGTCGATTGTGGTTCGGATACGGATAGGTTGCACGATGACAACTGATCGGATGCTTCGCGATGTAGAAGAGAATTATGATGAGAGAGTATGTTAAATTCGTGGCTTGATGGAGGACTCGGAGAAACCTTTGTTCACGTGTTGCGGTCAAAGTACACGAGGTTGTCGGCCGTGCTTGAACTGTTGAAATTAAAGGCAAGCAACAGTTGGTCCGACAAAGTTTCACGGCCGCTGGGTCTTTTAGCGGACATGCTTCCGGAGGAAATGAGTTGCCTAAAACCACGATAAAGCCAAGAAGGTCCTTTGTCCATTGGGAATTGAAGTAGAAAGAATACATGCATGTCCGAACGATCGTATCCTCTGCACTGTAAAGAGTATGAAAACATGCATGTATGTCCGGTGTGCAACGCATCCCGATACAAACGTAACAATCAATCAGATGACGGCGAGGGAACAGAGGTGAAGAAAGGACCTCTGGTAAGGTGGCATGGTATTTTCCTATAATTCCCGCTTGAAAAGGTTTTTGCAAATCCAAAGGAGGCAAAATTGCTGCGTTGGCACTCGGAGGAGCGCAAGAAAGATGGAATGCTAAGACACCTTGCTGATTCCGCCCAATGGAGAAACATCGATAGGAGTTTTGCGACTTGATGCGAGAACCAAGGAATATAAGGTTCGGATCGAGTACGGATGGAATGAATCCTTTCAGTAGCATGAGCAGCCGATATAGCACATGGCCCGTGACTCTCTGCATCTATAACCTTCCTCCTTGGTTGTGTATGAAGCGAAAGTATATTTTGCTGTCGATACTTATCCAAGGGCCAAAGCAACATGGGAATGATATTGATGTGTACCTAGCACCATTGGTGGAAGATCTAAAAGTACTATGGAACGAAGGGGTACAGGTATGGGATGCGTACAAACGAGAGAACTTCACCTTGCGCTCTTTATTGTTCTGCACCATAAATGATTATCCTGCCCTTGCTAACCTATCGGGCCAAAGTACTAAAGGTGCCAAAGCTTGTACTCACTGCTTAGATGGTACCGAGAGTGTGTGGTGAAACACTCTCGCAAAACCGTCTACATGCGTCACCGTCGGTTCCTTCGGAGGGCTCACCCATACCGCAAGATGAAGAAACAATTTGACGGAGAGAAGGAAGACGGTTCAGCTCCAAGACATTTAAAGGGAAAAGAGGTTTATAATATGGTTAAGGATTTAGATGTTGTCCTCGGAAAGGGACGCAAATTGAGGGCTCGTGAGAAAAACACCTGGAAGAAGAGATCAATATTTTGGGACTTACCTTATTGGGAGTACCTAGATGTTCGACATCGCATCGACGCCATGCACGAGAAAAAATGTATGTGATGACTTGATTGGTCTCTCATCGAACATTCGTGATAAAACAAAGGACGGCGCCAATGCACGGCTTGACTTGGTGAAATGGACATCAGCCCGAGTTAGCACCGACATGCAATGACAATGGACGAACATACCTTCCCCCTGCGTGTTACAGCCTGTCCAAGGTGGAGAAAACAGAACTGTGCCAGTGCTTGCATGGTGTCAAAGTTCCGTCTGGTTACTCGCAACGCCAAGAAACTTGTTTCGATGCAAGAATTGAAGTTAAATGGCATGAAGTCTCACGATTGTCATGTGCTGATGACACAGATGCTCCCTATTGCAATTAGAAATATTTTACCGATTAGAGTCCGAGAGACAATTATGAGGCTATGTTATTTTTAACACAATTGCTCGAAGGTCATCGATCCCGAAGGACTAGATGCTCTCAATACGATGTGGTGATGACTCTATGTCATCTTGAAATGTATTTCCTCCTTCGCTTTTTCGATATCATGGTCCATCTCATTGTTCACCTTGTGTGGGAGATAAAATGTGTGGCCTCTGTATTCCACGTAGCATGTACCCATTTGAGAGGTTCATGGAATTCTCAAGTCCCACGTGACGGAATCGTTCTCGACCGAGGGCGCATCGTCAAGGTTATGCAAGCGAAGAGGTTATTGAGTTTTGTGTCGATTATATGGCTCGATTCAACCGATAGGTGTGCCTCAATCTCGTCATGAGGGAGGTCAAGGGTATCGGAACTATCGGAAGGAAATCAATCACCCGGATATGGACGCGTATACTCAAGCCCATTTCACGCCTTGCAACACATGATGAAGTGGCGCTTATGTTGACCAAAGACAAGGATGTGCTTGAGCAATGTAATCCGGAGCGCCGATGTTTGGATCATGAGGCAACACAACGCCGGTTCAACCAATGGTTGAAGGACCAAATCGCTAGGAGCTCGCAAAGTGAGTTGTTGACATGGTTGGCAAAGGACCAACATTTGATTGTGACATGGCAAGGGTATGATATAAATGGGTATACATTCTATACAGGGATCGGGATGTAAAGAGCACTAACTGTAGCAGCGGTGTCCGCATAGATGCGTTCGATCGATGGGTTGAGAAGCTCGTACTATGGATTCATAGAAGAGATTTGGGAGCTCGACTACGTGCTTTTCAAGATCCCCTTATTTATTTGCCGTTGGGTGCATCGCCACGGTGAAGGTTGACAAGTACGGTGTCACTACCGTGGACCTCCAACGTGTCGGTACAAAGACGAACCATTCGTATCGCCAATCAAGTTGTTCAAGTTTTCTATGTAACCGACCAGGCAAATAAGAAACGACATGTAGTTCTTCATGGAAAAGGAGAATTGTCGGAGTAGAGAATGTAGTGGATGAGGAAGAATACAATCAATTTGACGAGTTACCTCCTTTTGGAAATGGCATAAGGGTCGATGATGAACAACGTGACGAAACTAGTTACGTACGCACTGATCATCATGAAGGGCTAATTTTAAAGGAAATAAGCAAGTGGATTGAGTCATACACCCAATTGTTCAAAATGTGTGATATTTAGGTGAATGTTGAAAATGACAATTCATGTATGTGATGTATATGTGAATTTGCATTTATGTATATAACAATGCATGTATGTGATGTATATGTGAATTGATGTTTATCTGAGAAAATGTGTATGAATGCTGGTAGGTGATGTTGATGAATGCCGGTAGGTGATGTATATGAATTTGGTTGGTAACTACTGACGGGTTATCACGAGCGGTTCTCATTAATAACCGTCAGGATAATATATCACGACGGTTAACAATTCGAAAAATGCGTGATAATGGGTATACTTACCATTATAGTGTGAGATAAACCGAGCGGCGGGTTGGCTACCGCCGCCACTCCTTCCCCGGCTCCCTCGGCTGCTCGAGCCCCGCCACGCAGGCGCCGAGGTTGAGCCTTTCTTTTTTTTTTCGAGACCGACCGGTGGGCCCCACTGCCGAGCGACATATCACGAGCGGTTCTAAATTAATAACCGTCGTGATATATATTATTACTGACGGTTATTCGCTTATAACCGCCCGTGATAATCTCCTTATATAACCCCACGCGCGCCCGACTAGGGTTAGTCGCTCTAGCGATCCCGATCGAGCCCATCGTCCCCGTTGCCGCCGCCGTCCTTTCGCCGCCGTCGCCGCCCTCCTGCCTCGCCCCCGCCGCCGCGGAACCCCGTCGCCGTCCTCCTGCCTCGGCCCGTCGCCGCCGCGGAACCCCGTCGCCGTCCTCCCGCCTCGGCCCGTCGCCGCCGCGGAACCCCGTCGCCGTCCTCCTGCCTCGGCCCGTCGCCGACGCGAACGCCCGTCGCCGTCCTCCTCCCTCGGCCCGTCGCCGCCGCGGAACCCCGTCGCCGTCCACCTCCTCGGTGCCCTCTCGCTACTTTACTCCCTTGGTTGAATCCATTCCCCATCTCCGTTTATCGCTCACTTCACTTCACTTCACCGTTGTCTTGAAGGACATAGATTGCTTGTGGGATCGGTTGTTGCTCTATGATGATTAAAATCTTATCTTCGAGATTGGAGGATTTAATCTTTGAGCTCTAATTACTGTCACTTGTTGTCTTTTGATTCATGCTCATATCATGCAACTATTGTTAATCGTGAGCTTTGAAGAATATATTATCTGTCACTTGTTGTCTTTTGATTCATGCTCATATCATGCAACTATTGTTAATCGTGAACTTTGAAGAATATATTATCTGTCACTTGTTGTCTTTTAATTACTGTCACTTGTTGTCTTTAAATTATCTCGTCACTTGTTGTCTTTTAATTATCGTCACTTGTGTCTTTTGATTCTGCTCATGGCGAATGCACACATGTGCATGATATATTATCTAATTTGAAAGTGACAAGGTTAAGAGCTCAAAGATTGAATTCAAGAATATAATAACCAATCGATGAAAAGTATGTGATTGATTATATGGATTGATGTCATTGGTGTGCTTATATAATTATAGAGGAATTATATTTATGCTTATATCGCAAATTTTTATCCTAATAGACCCACAAATTGTCGAATAGCAACATGTCATCCGCGCATTCTTCAACATCATCGCCGGGCGCCCGCTCCAAAATCAAGACGCCAAGGAAGAGGGCTATCAAAGAAGCTCGAGGACGATTTACCATCACACAAGTCGATGTATCGGGGTCCCACTCTTTCCTCCCAAAGCGATGGCGCATGGAGAAGAACGATCGAATAGTTGCACGACAACGAATTGAAATCACATTCGATTCGTGGAAGAGCGTGCTGCGACTCGGAAACGTGAGTCGGTGATGTAAATTTTGGCATCGCTCGAGATCCCGAAGAACACCAAGACGCCGTGCAACAACAAGCCTTGCTAGGGGCATGCAAAGCATGGAAGAACTTCAAGAGCACGCTTGTCAAGGACTACGTGAGAAGGACGAAACACCCTTTCAAAAATACCCATTCACGGAACCACAATGGGAAGAGTTCAAGGCGATGAAGACAACCAAGAGTTCAAAAGTACAAGTGCGGCGCACAAGGCCCTCCAGCAAAAACACACACCCCACGGACTTGGCACGGTGGTATGCGGGTAAAATCCGCAGTGGAGGAGGGAGGACGAACAGTACCACAGGGGACATCGCCCGCCATTTGCCAATATCCGGATGACCGCGCCGAAATTGGATTAGAGCAAGGTCATCTACAACGACATCGGGATGTCTCCTTCGAAACCCCGCGAGACCGGCAAGTGTCTCGGTAGCTTGGTAAGATATCGATCGAACCACGTAGCTTGTAATTACTCCACAACTTCGCATTTAAGTGAAATGACATGTCGTGCTCTTGCAGAAGCGTTGATTGTTGAATCTTCTCGGGGTCATTCCATGGAACAAGGGAGAAAGATATACTCTCGCGCCACGGGAAACAAGGAGCACCGGGTCGCACGAGAGGCCTTGGGCTTTACGTTCCATGGAAACATGAGCCAAGATGACCAAATGTATCGGCGTCAGAAGAGAAACAAAGCCGAGCGTGACGCACGGCCGAGAAGAGCTCAAGGCTACTCTAAGAGAGGAGATAATGGGTGATCCGCCGATAAAATCGAGATGAGGTGCGGAAGCAGACGGAAAATCAGCAGCCGCCCCGCTCCTATGCTAGCTAGCCCGCACAACCATCCGAGTAGTTGCGCGTCCAATCCGACGCAAACCGAGGCCGATTTTCGTGGACGACATCACGGTAATAATTATTATCTCTCGAATGCTTGCTCCATTGATAGGCCTATTCGATGAGCTAATTCATATCGTTATGTAGGAGCCACGGTGCGGGCTCAAGTGAGATATGCCTCCGTTCCTTGTCTGCCGCTTGGGGCCGTGCATATCGACCAGTAACGGGCCGTGGTGCACGGTCAAGCTTTAGCGCCAGTTCGCAAAAGTTCATGTGGATGGTGTGCATGTTAATTTTGAGGTCGTCCCGCCATCAAGCCGCCCAACCACGAGATCGTGGCTCTAGGGCGTGCCATTGGAACATTCATCCAAATGGCCTAAAAGCGACATCTCCTCGAGGCTTCTTCACCGGTGGCGGACCGGATCTCGTGCCTGGTGCCATCTCCACCGCAAGACTTGTCTCCACCACCGCTAGCTGCACCGGTGCTATCTCCACAGTGCTCTTCTCGCAGAGCAACTTGCCCCATTGCTACCTTTAAAGTCGACTACCGTAAAGTCGACCCCACCGTAGGCAAGCAAGGGCAAAGCACGAAGACCAATGATGATATTGGCCGTACACGCCATTGGCCCGTAAATTCGTGCTTGGCAGCCGTTGCTCGAGAAAAAGGGCCTCCAACACCTACCAATTAGTTGCCACCAATTGCACAAGTGGTACATGGAGCAGTCCAATAAGCCGAGGGCTTAACGGAGATCGGTATCCTTTGTCAAATTCGCGTTGGAGCATTTCCATCACAATTTTCAAGACGGTGTCTTCGTGGTCGCCGAGGACTTATTCGATCTTTTCACGCTCAACGCCTCGACGCCTCACTCATTCGGCGCCGACGCCGTAAGTGTGCACAATCACGATCTCCGTTCATGTCATACCGATAAATGCCATATATAATTTGTTGCTTTCGTGTGTGTATATGTAGACACATGTGGACTAAAGCTAGAACATCCCGTCATCATCGGTTGGTTTCTTGGACCCACACATGGTCGCCAGTATACCATCGACGAGGATATGTCCGTCGTCGAGAGGTACATTGCATCGTGGTGCGGGCTCAACACAATAAGGATTATATACTTATGCCCTACAATCAAAACTTTCATTGGATTTTAATAGTCATTGTACCAAAATGGAACAAGGTATATTACCTTGATTCCTTAAGTAAGAATAAAATGGACTTCACGGTTGTCGCCCAAGTAATCGATAGGTAAGTTTATTTTCTCCATACATACCTATATTGTACTCTTTCTTTCATTCCGATTGACTAAGGTTAACTTTTTGAATCACGTGGGGCGTTCGCGATGTACGTTGAAATGGGGTGTCTCAAGCAAGGGACCAAAGGCACGAGACATACTCGAGATTTTAAGGCATTCGCTATTACACATTAATTAATCCTATGCAGCAGATTCATTAATGCCTCTTGAATTATTGCTCATTCTATTTTTGCGGTGCCACCGGCACCACGGGCAACACATGTGGATTCTATGTTTGCCACCATATGGACCTACTCCTCGATTCCTCGAGGATCACCAATTCAAGGTTTATCAATCTTTCCATATTTACTTCATACTTATCACGTTACATATATCGTACATTCATATCCCTATCCACAGTGCGTACATCCCGTCAACCGCATTGGAACAGACCCGATATTTCACGAATTCGAGGAGAGTTGGCGTACTTTTGGTGGCTCAAGTCATAAAGTCGGAAGGGACGTTCCATTGTGCACCATGAATTTTATTGCATTGTAATGCGATGTAATGGATATTTTATTTCAATTCAATTGATTCATTTGCGAAGTGGATACTTTATGTTTGTGAATGAAATGTGATGTGTATTGGATGTTTATGGATGCCTTATATACTTGTTCATCCGCTTGTTTCAGAGGGCATGGCTAGCATTTCACGAGGCTAGCCAATAAATAGGAATAGATTTAGGGTAGAAGGAATATCACGAGGCGGTTTTAACTAAAACCGTCAGGATATGTGATAATCCCGCACGGTTTTAACTAAAAACGCGTGCGTGATTATCATGTACCACGACGGTTTTAACTAAAACCGTCGTGGTATGATAATCACGACGGTTTTAACTAAAAACGTCGTGATATCGATAATCCCGCGGTTTTAACCAAAAACGCGTGCGCGATTATCATGTACCACGACGGTTTTAGTTAAAACCGTCGTGATTATCATGTACCACGACGGTTTTAGTTAAAACCGTCAGGTACATGATAATCGCACGTTTTAGTTAAAACCGCTCGATTATCACATATCGCGACGGTTTTAGTTAAAACCGTCGTGATTATCACCATATCACGACGGTTTTAGTTAAAACCGTGCGTGATTTGAGCTATCACGACGGTTGAAAACCGCCCGTGATGACCTCGTATTATCATCGACCCATAAATTGAGACGGTTCGCAAAACCGCCTGCGTGATGACGTTGAACCGTGCGTGATGACCCGCCTGTAGTAGTGAATAATCGTGCACGCATGTGAGTGTAGCCAATATGAGTAGGCTCCTCGTACCCCACACACACTTGTCACTAGCAACTAGAGTAGGCGACAATACCGAAAAAGCTATTTTAGTTTTGTTGCTGCCTCTATGGATCCGAGAGATAGATCTAACTTAAGGAACCTGACATAGAGATGTACTATATTATAACGTTAACTGTTCGTAAGATTTATTATGTACAATAATAGATGTGTGTAACAATTATTCGGATATTTTTTTGAAAAGACTTTATCCTTCTCTTTATTATATAATCGATCTAACTCTAGCCCTATTCTTGTGCCCGACCCCGCCGCCTCCCACCCCACGCCGCCTCCCACAGCCTCCTCCCCTTTCTCGTCGGAGTAGCTCGCGTGTCTCCCACCGCCACCCCACCACTCCTCCACCACCCACGATCGGCGGTGCCTTCGCCCGCCGCCCCCCCCTCCCCGTGCCACCCCTGTGAAAGCATCTAGGCCCCTAAAATTGATTTTGGTAATTAATGAATTTATGTGAATATGGGACTAACATTTTTAATGAGTTAAAAAGTTAAGTCCACTCATGGATGACAAGATGCAGGTCAAAGATTGTTTGTAAAGATCAAAATGGTTTAAGACAAAGGTATATGTAAAGTAGGATCCTCTTTTGTTTTTACCGGTCTTAGGAGAAAAGGTGGAAGACCGGATTATAGGTTAAATAATCGTACCATAAAGAGGAATCATGGCAAGTAACTTGATATCAAATTTTATGTGCCAAATGGATCAAGCTAGGATCATGCATACTTGAAAAATCTATTTTAAAAACCAAAACTGTACTCTGACTGGACAAGCGGTAGTTCCGAAAATTTCAACGTCGGTACTACCGTTAAACGGTAGTTCCACAAGAAAAATCGGAACTACCGGCGATCGGATGCTCCGGATCCCGAGCGGACCCTTTTTTCAGAGAGCACCCTCCGGATGCAGTTCGAGTTTTTAAGGGAGCGGTAGTTCCGCTGTCCTAGCGGTACTACCGGACACAGGTAGTTCCGGAGGGTGAGCGGAGCCTTTTTTCCAGAGAGCACCAAACTTAGACTTTTGGAGTTTTGCTCGAGCGGTAGTACCGCGCCGACTTTGCGGAACTACCGGCCAGCGGTAGTACCGTAATTTACAACAGCGGTAGTACCGCGCCGACAATCCAACGGTCACTGCAGAGGCTCTAACATAGTCGTTCTGTCGGGTCAGATACTCAAGTTGAGGGCTTAGACTATGATGAAACATTTGCTCCCGTTGCTAGACTTGAGTCAATTAGAATCTTGCTCGCTTTTGCATCTAGCTTCGATATTAAATTATTTCAAATGGATGTCAAAAGTGCATTTCTAAATGGAACAATCTCCGAACTTGTTTTTGTTGAACAACCTCCGGGGTTCGAAAATCCAAAATATCCTAATCATGTTTATAAGCTTTCAAATGCGCTATATGGTTTAAAACAAGCTCCTAGAGCATGGTATGAGCGCCTTCGAAATTTTCTTATTTCAAAAGGTTTTAAAATTGGAAAAGTAGATACTACCTTATTCACAAAAATTATTGATGATGATTTCTTTGTATGTCAAATCTATGTAGATGATATCATTTTTGGATCTACTAACCAAGAATTTTGTGAAGAATTTGGTGAAATGATGTCTAGGGAATTTGAGATATCAATGATAGGTGAACTAAGCTATTTCCTTGGACTCAAAATCAAGCAATTCAAAGATGGGACATTTATAAGCCAAACAAAATACGTCAAAGATCTCTTCAAAAAGTTTGGCATGGAAGATGCAAAACCCATCAAGACACCTATGGCAACAAACGGGCATCTAGATCTTAATGAAGGAGATAAGTCTATAGATTCAAAGCTTTATAGATCTATGATTGGTAGCTTGTTCTATCTTACCGCATCTAGGCCCGATATTATGTTTAGTGTATGCATGTGTGCTCGCTTTCAAGCTTCTCCAAAAGAGTGTCATTTAAAGGCCGTAAAAAGGATTTTGAGATATTTAAAACATTCCTATAACATAGGGCTTTGGTATCATAAAGGTGCAAAATTTGAATTAATTGGATATTCGGATTCCAATTATGCGGGTTGCAAAGTGGATAGAAAAAGCACCTCGGAAAGTTGTCAATTTTTAGGAAGATCCTTAGTATCTTGGTCCTCCAAGAAACAAAACTCCGTACCACTTTCAACCGCCGAAGCCGAATATGTATCCGCCGGAAGTTGCTGTGCTCAATTATTATGGATGAGGCAAACTTTGATGGATTTTGGAATTAATTTTGATAAAGTGCCTTTATTGTGTGATAATGAAAGTGCGGTCAAAATATCCAATAATCCAGTCCAACACTCAAGAACCAAACATATAGATATTCGCCACCATTTCTTGAGAGATCATGTAAGCAAGGGAGATATTTGCATTAGCCACATCCGGACCGAGGACCAATTAGCGGATATCTTCACCAAGCCTTTAGATGAAAGCCAGTTTTGCAAATTGAGGAGCGAATTAAATGTCATAGATTACTCAAATATTGCATAAATTTACGGCTCTTTTAAATGAACATTCAAATGAATTGGCTTGAAAATTTGTGTGCTTTTTGCTCGTATGAAAATAAGTTTGGTGTTTGATCAAATGCAAAAACTATTTGAAAATACTATTTTAATATATATATATATTTATATACTCAATGCATAATGATCCTTAAAGAATTTTAGTTGAGTGCAAAAACTAGGGATCATTTGCATACTTCTCTTCCCATCCAAATTCTGCAAGTCCCAGAAAAATCGGAACTACCGTCTCCTTCTGCGGTACTTCCTCTGAGCGGAACTACCGGCCGAGATGGCGGTACTACCGCTCGTGACTTAAGTTTTTTTTTTTAAAAAAAAAAGAGAAAAACCTTCTGCGGGACCCCCTCTTCTTTTCTCTCTCGCGCGCCCTCTCTCTGCTCTCGCCTGCTTGCACCGCCTGCTCTCTTCTCTCTCTCCCTCTCCAAAAACTCCCCAAAACCGCTCTTGGATCTCCAAATCCGTCCGGTTTTTCTTCGAGTTTTTGAGCCTTGTGATCTTCCAAGGATTCACCTCCTCCATTCCTCAAGGTATCCCGGATCATTCTCATCTTTTGATATCTTTTTGAACCCTAGGTTGGATTTTAGGGTTTATTCAAAATGTGGATGATTTTGCGGTTAGATCTAGGGTAAATGTATTGTTTTGGTGTTTAAAGGTGTTTGCACACCCATTCTATGGATTCAATCCAAGAAAACACCAAAATCTTAAATGCATTGCTTAGACCTAGAATCGGTCAGGGGGAGCGGAACTACCGCCCGACTGGCGCGGTACTACCGCCATGCGGTACTACCGCCCCGTAAGCAGATTCGATTTTCCGATCGGACAAGAACTTCATTCCATTTCTTTTCAATCTAATTTGATCCATTTCAGTATGGCTCTAATACTGTTTCTCCTTGCTATTAGATGCCTAATACCAGGAGAGCAACTCGGAGACTCTATTCCTCATGGGAAATTGTGGGAATCTTCCAGTATTCCGATCACTGAGGCCTCTCGGAAGGCGCCAGACCGAGGAAGGGACGGCCCATACCTCATTCGGAGGAAGAACCCGAGCAATGCATTAGCTCTCCCATGGAGGAGTCTGAGGAGGATCTCACTGAGAGGGAGGATCCTCAAATTGATCTGAGGAAGATCTCCGCTGAGGACTATGCCAGACTGCGTCATAGAAATCAGTATGAGCTGCCCTCCAACTCCATCAATCCAAAGTTCCATACCAGATTTCAGGAACAAATTTTCGATCAGCTGTATGGAGAGAATAGACAGTTTGCTGAGCATAAGTGGGTGGATTGGGACCACTTAGGCACCATCGACAAATATGATGGGACACTCAAACTGTTTCAGAGGGCTGGGTTGCATTAGTTGGCTACTTTACAGGCAGATTATAATGAGGAGATAATCCGTCAGTTCTATGCCACAGTCCACATTTCCCCTGACGTTCAGCATCTCACCTGGATGACTGTGTGCCGACAGCTAGAGGCAACCAAGCATGAGTTTGAGCTTGTTCTGAGGGCTGAGCTGAGTGCTTATGAGAAGGTCTATGACAAGCCAACTCTTGACATCTCTGCCTTTTCTTCCTTCTACAACACAGGTGAGAGATTTGTCCCTGGTACCTTGGTTGGATTGCTTCCTATTCCCAGTATTGTCAATAGGATTATCAATCATACCATCTTTCCCAAGAGTGGGAACTTTGATGCTATTCGAGGACATGCATGGAATCTCATTGACTATATCATGAAGGGTCAAAAATTTGATGTTGTGGACTTGATCATCCGGGAGATTGCCTCTTCCAAGAATGATAGGATCAAGCGCATCAACTATGCGCCTTACATCTTTGCCCTGATTGAGACCAAATTTGACTTCAGAGGCAGCTACAACAAGAGGTACAAGTCATACAAGCCTAGACCTGAGCCTCCCATTCCCACTTCTTCTCGAGCTCGGCGATCGATCCCAGCAGCGGGGTCATCAAGGCCGGCGGCCAAGAACCCGGCGGCAGCTCAAAGACATCTCGACCGATGTGGCCTATCTCTCTCAGATTTACGCCACTCTCCTTCAGATGCGGGATTCTCAGGCCGAGGGATTTGCTACCCTCTCTTCCAGGATGGACACTGTTGATGAGAGGATGACCTCTCTTGATGATGATTGTCACTATCGAGCGATCCGCTCTCGACCTCCGTCGCCCAGCCGCTACACTCGCCGACGCCGCCGTGGTCCTTCTCCTTCCGCACCTCAGGAGTAGCTCTTTTTGGTACTTGATGCCAAAGGGGGAGAAGAGTTGGGCTTTTGGGACTAGAAGATGATTCTACTTTTGGGAATTTGCTATTTTATAATTGTAATGAATGTTGTTTACTTTTGTTACTTGATGATTATGGGATGTAATGATCATGACTATCGTATTGCTTATCCATATTCATGATATGCTATTTCTTTGCCTCATGCATCTTGCCTCATATGTGATGTCCTTTATTTGTCAAAAATTATATGCACTTGTTTAGGGGGAGTTTCCCCTCACCTTGATTTTAAAAGAAGAAATTTTCACATTGCTAAAATGTCTGACTATTGCAAAAATTTATTACTCTCTTTTAAAGTCAAAAGAATATACAACTTTAAAAGGTGGTATATTCAAAACAATTTCTCTCTCAATTAAGATATGTTGTCATCAATTACTAAAAAGGGGGAGATTGAAAGCATCTAGGCCCCTAAAATTGATTTTGGTAATTAATGAATTTATGTGAATATGGGACTAACATTTTTAATGGGTTAAAAGGTTAAGTCCACTCATGGATGACAAGATGCAGGCCAAAGATTGTTTGTAAAGATCAAAATGACTCAAGACAAAGGTATATGTAAAGTAGGATCCTCTTTTGTTTTTACCGGTCTTAGGAGAAAATGTGGAAGACCGGATTATAGGTTAAATAATTGTACCATAAAGAGGAATCATGGCAAGTAACTTGATAGCAAATTTTATGTGCCAAATGGATCAAGCTAGGATCATGCATACTTGAAAAAGCTGTTTTAAAAACCAAAATTGTACTCTGACTGGACAAGTGGTAGTTCCGAAAATTTCAACGTCGGTACTACCGTTAAGCGGTAGTTCCGCAAGAAAAATCGGAACTACCGGCGATCGGATGCTCCGAATCCCGAGCAGACCCTTTTTTCAGAGAGCACCCTCCGGATGCGCTTCGAGTTTTAAGGGAGCGGTAGTTCCATTGTCCGAAGCGGTACTACCGGACACAGGTAGTTCCGGAGGGTGAGCGGAGCCTTTTTTCCAGAGAGCACCAAACTTAGACTTTTGGAGTTTTGCTCGAGCGGTAGTACCGCGCCGACTTTGCGGAACTACCGGCCAGCGGTAGTACCGTAATTTACAACAATGTAGTACCGCACCGACAATCCAACGGTCACCGCAGAGGCTCGACATAGCCGTTCGTCGGTCGATATGGAAGTGGTAGTACCGGTAGAGAAACGGTAGTACCACCTGTTGATTTTTCCGAATTTGTTCCAAACGGCTAGTTTTGGTAGGTGGAAGGTGTAATACTGCACTAACGCTCAAGGACGGAAGTTAGAGACCCTATTGACCATTCTTGAGCATTGAGCATTCACTCCACACCTCTTTTCTCTCTTGAGCACATATTTGAGGTGGTTGAGCAAAAAGTGCATAGCATTCATTAGTTTGATCCTTGGCACTTGTTTGCAAATCAAGCGAAGTCCTTGATTTATTACTCTTGGTGTTTTAGGCAGACCTGGACGATTGGGAGAAGCTTTGATCGGTGATCTTCTCAAAGGAGATTGTGAGAAGACCCGGTTTTCTTGTGAAGGTTGGAGCTCACCTACCGGAGCGGGAAGAGCTACCTCTAGTGATTGAGGTGTTTCGGCTTAATTTGTGGAGCCGGTTCGATTTGTTCGGGCTAACCTCAACGTGGATTAGGGAAACCAAGCAAGTTTTCGAACACCACAGTAAAACATACTTGTGTTCATTTCTTACTTGCTAGCATTGTTGAGATCTTTATCTTTATTTAGAACTTTCATTATTGCTTACTTGATTAGAATTGTGTAGACGTAATTGCATTACATTGTTGCCATTAGAATTGTGGAAATTTATTTAAGTAGGCAAGAAAAATTTAAAACCTCCTATTCACCCTCCCTCTAGTCGGTATCCTTGATCCTACACCCTGCCCAACCTAATAGCCATTACCTTCCTCGCTAGGCCCCTACTTGCTGCCTGTCTAGTACCTA
Organism: Bonia amplexicaulis; assembly: GCA_036346245.1. Lineage (NCBI taxonomy): Eukaryota > Viridiplantae > Streptophyta > Magnoliopsida > Poales > Poaceae > Bonia > Bonia amplexicaulis. The sequence continues at coordinate 14,074,915 of CM070740.1, forward strand.
CTTGAACATTAGTTGCACGTGACTTTCAGCAAGAGTATGGTCATGACTATGATGAGACTTTTGCTCCTGTTACTCAAATAAGCACTGTTCACACTCTTGTCATCATTGCCTCTGTTCGCTAGTGGATTACCTCTCAGCTTAATGTTAAGAATGCCTTTCTTAATGACAAGTTGCGTGAGGAGGTCTATATGCAACCGCCTCCTGGGTATTCTGTTCCTGACAGTCATGTTTGTCGTCTCTATCGTTCACTCTATGGGCTTAAGTATGCTTCTCGTGCTTGGTTTGAGCATGTCACTTCTGTTGTCACTTCTATTAGCTTCTCCGCCAGTGATCATGACCCTACTCTCTTTGGTCACACTTCCTCTCGTGGTCAGAAGCTTTTTCTTCTCTATATGGATGGCATACTCATCACTAGAGATAACCCTTAGTATATTGACTTTGTAAAGATACATCTCAGTGAGTAGTTTCATATGTCTGATTTGATTCCTCTTATATACTTCTTTGGGATTAAGACACCTTCACTCCTAATGGCTACTACCTCTTCCAGTAGAAGTACATATAAGACCTCCTTGATCATGCTTGTCTCATGAACCAACGCATGATGGACACTCCTATGAAGCTCCACCTTCAACTTTAGCCCAATGATGACACTCCTCTTTAGGATGCCACTCGATATCGTCATCTTGTTGAGAGTTTGGTTTATCTTGTCACTACTCGACCTGACATCTCTCATGTTGTTCATATTCTGAGCCAATTCATTTTTGCTCCCACTTTGATCCACTACAATCACCTCCAGGTTCTGTGATATCTTCGTGGAACCATGACTCGGTGCCTCTTTTTCCCTCGCTTCAACTCCTTGTAGCTTCATATGTATTCTGATGCAACCTGGTTCAGTGATCCTTCTAAATGACACTCTCTTTCTGCCTTCTGTGTCTTCCCTGTTTCTTTCATGATTGCCTAAAAAACTAAGAAGTAAACTACCATTTCTCGTTCTAGTGTGAAGACTGAGTTGAGAGCTTTTACGTTTATGACAACTGAGGTCACCTAACTACGATGGCTTCTTGAGGACTTTGGTGTTTCAGTGCCCGCACCTACTCCTATCTGATATCACTGGTGCGATCAGCATTGCTCGAGATTCAGTGAAACGTGAGCTTACCAAGCATATTGGCGTTGATGCTTCTTACATGCGGTCGCTTGTGCAACAATAAGTTGTTACACTTCAGTATGTGCCTTCCGAGTTTCAGCCAGTTGACTTCTTCGCGAAGGTGCAAACTAGGACACAATATAATTTTTATATCTCCAAACTCAGTGTTGTTGACCCGCTCTGAGTTTGCGAAGGGGTGTTAAGAATATAGGGTGTTTTTTGCTTATTTGTCATATCTTCTACATGACCATATATTGGCCTCTTGGCCCATGGAATAATAAATCCACTTCATATCAACAATGATAACAATGTCTGCACCTCGCATATAGAACATGGCCAATAAAAATCATATATTCCAAAAAAAAACTTCATACGGAAATAGTAAAACCGTAATGTAAGGCAGTAAGAAAAACACCCAACATTTGATTTTAAGCAACCTTTTATAACACACAAATACACAATAAAAAATAAGTCATTATAAGATGCAATGAACTACATAGGCAATGAATGGAGAGTAAATATTGTAGTGTATCTAGTCCTTTATAAAAGATGAACTGTAAGTGCTAAACATTTAAGATTGAACGAAGAAAGCGTATTATAAGCTGCAGCGTCAGCGTGGTAATGTTGTGCAAAATGATTTCAAAAATATGCATGCATTCTGTAATAATTAAACTAAAACTACACTATGGTAGTATGGTATATGAAACATAGGAAAATTTGCATCTAAAGCCAAAGTCTAATCCTTTTATATGGTTATGTACTTATGTATAGTACAATGTGCATTCTTCTTCAACTTTTGACCAGATACTTCCCCAATTAAATATTTCTTTGTGCATAAGAAATAAGGATTAATGCACATGTAAACATTAGATGCTCAATTTAAAAAATATCTCATCATGCTACAAGCTTCCAGAAATTTCAATATTTTGAACTGTTATTCTTTTATCCTTAGACCTAGATAGGGATAACCGGATAGATCAAAATTCCAGATGTTACATGGGAAAAAGTTATCAACTAGTTGTGAAATAATCTGATTGATGAGATATGCGATGCAGGAGCTGTAACACAAATGCATAAAAATGTTCCAACAGAAAAGCGTGTTAAATTATGAGCTACCCTGCCCAAAAGTAGAATATAGCATACGGACATACATACAACAATTATTTTACAAATTGAATAATAAAGTAAAAGAGAAAAATATACAAAATTCAATTTTCTCTGGAAGAGGATGATGTGGTGAACAGAAGCACCTTTCATAGTGCCTACATTGACAACCAGGTTGAAATTGCCAACAATATACCCATAATTCCAAGACCATACATCACAACAGTGTCAGCATTCTTGCCCTCCAGCTGTTCCAGCAGAACCTCTGTCCATCCATGGGACCTCAATTGTGCCTCCTGCATATTGCAAATTGCAAGGCATTAGCTTATCAAAACAACAAATCTCAAAACTTACTCAAAGTCTCAAACTCACCTTCATCTCCTCTATGTTTGATCTTCCAGGGTTAGCCTCACTCTGCAACATGACACGGTCAAGTATATTATCTCTGATGGACAGGGGAATTTCTGCTTCATGTGCATCTACGAAGCCTGTGTAAGCTGAATCTGTGTGGATAGTCTTCATGACTGATCCAAAGAAATTTGTCACAGGGACCTGATCATAGACAGAATAGGAGAAAAGACTTAGTTGTAAACAACAGAATGATGAATTAGAGATAAATATTATCTTATAATTACCTCATTTAAGGGCCGCCCATAAAGATCCATTCGATAATACGCAGTAGACAACAGCATGGAAGGATTGTATGAGTCGAAAAGACTGGAACATAAAAAAACAAAAAGGTTATAATACAAAATACCATTTATAAGTTGAACACTGAGTGTTGCTCTGGAGAGTTACCCAGCTACATTGCTTTTAGAAATATAAGATTGAATATAGTTTAGCGCTATTCAATGTAGTTTAGCTACAGAATATAAGACAAAGGTTCGTAAAATCCACTGAAAAAATGTCTGAGCTTGTCCTTAGCAACAATTATTTGTTTCAGTTTGTTGTGGCTTCTTTCAGCTCTGTAGCAAAATTATGTCAAATAGCCGCATATCCTCTTTATTCTCTAGTGCTCACTTTCATTATTATCCTACTTATTGAAATAAATTAGGTGCTATTCTTATCTCCCATAATATAGGCTCTTAAGTTTTTGAAACAATACAGGCTCTTAAGTGACCACAGGAAAGCAGTCAACTGGGAATTACAGATTCACTGAAATCCGATAAAAAGTTGCCAGTTGCCAGCCGTGGATTTCAATTATTTTATACAGTGCCAAAGATAGTGTGCTGATACAGAAAGAACCAAAACTACGCAGAACTTCTGCTGACATCATATTACATGGAAAATGTCAAATGGAACAAGAAAATCAACTATATCTTAATATAGAAACAATGAACCAAGTTCTTCGGAGTAAATGCACATCCCAGTAAGATCATGATGACCATCAAGTGGCATAACACAAAGTTCTATACGGAAAAAACATTTTAGCTAATAAAAAATCTTATCAGACATTGAAATGAATTATACTTGGCATGTAGCAATTAATGAACTTGCAACCAATATGCATAACATAGGAGAACAGCATGTAAAGTCTAATTTACCTGCTCAATGAGGCATTGCTATACATGTTCAGTTTCTCAAAGAAAGCAAGTGTATAGAAGGTAAACCTATCCACAACAGAAACACCAATCTGTCAAAAAAAAAGATCAGATTGACCAGCTTCATGACAAGTAATAAGGGAAAATAATTTTGCAAACGGTATATGAGAAAACTGTGAAAGGAAGGCGTGTTCTCACATCTGAGTCAAGATGGTGAGAGTAAGAATTTTCACCCTTCATGCTGCTACCAATCGCCAAAACACCAGGTGATTGAAGCTGCATATGTCAAATATGTCAGGTACAGCTATAGTTTTGAGATACAGAAAAATGTGAAATGTGCTATAGAAGGACACAATAGATTGGTTAAACCATCTTTTCTAAATCTATAATGATGCGAAATATCATTAAAATCGATGTTTAAAAAAGCAGTAAGTTGCAGGTGACGCTTAGCACAAAAGCCATGTGCAGCCTTCGGCTTTCCAATATGTCAAACAGCTTTTTAGCAATAAAAAATAACGTAGAGGTACAGCAAATGTTACATAAGCGGATAAAATGATATGGGGAATAATTTTATAAATACTTATCGAAAACCATGGATCAGTTACAAGTTACAAAATGATATGGATAATATGTATATCAGTAATTCAGTATATGTCAAGATGGATTTCTAGCAACTAGAACCGTGAAACAAACCTGTGAAAAGAGAGTAGCAGCTTGGCAGGTATCTACCATTATCAATAACTCTTTAAATCTGAAAGGCAAACCAAGGAGAAGATATCAGAAATTCAGAATCAACAAACTGCAAAATGAAGGGGGAAAAGGCAACATCCGAATGTTGACAATCAAACAATTCCTTGATTTTTATCTATTATATTTTTTTGTAGAAAAAATAAGGAAAAAAGATAATTCAAAGCAATAGATGTACGACACCCCACCTATGCTTCTCCTTCATTTGCTTTACTGCATCTGCTAAATCATGGCTCTGAAGTTCTTCAGAATCTTGGAACTTCAAAAATTCATCCCCACCATGTCCAGTCATGTATAAAAGAATATGGCTTCCTTCATCACTTAAAAGACGCTTTGATCTTGGTACAGCGCTCTCATGTCTGCCGGTCAAAACTCTCAAAAAGTTTTCAACTGTCACCTCATAACCTCGATAATCAACCTGTCATTAGAAAACCAACAGAGTAAAATTAAAGTACTAAGATCATTTTTTTAGCATAAATAGCAGACTACATAGTGTTGACGTACATTATGAATGGACAACTTATTCTGCCAGCTTTCACATTCATTAAGTCACCACAATGGCCGTTTAGCACTGTACAGTGTGCTTAAGTATTATGATGTTATGTTTCAGCTGCAATATTTTCAAAGTGAAGAGATTCACCTCAACATTGTCACCGTAAAGATTAAGCTGGTGGTTCTCATTGTTGAACACTTGGGCAGGATAATTGTTCCTAGGATTACAGGCCATATCATCTGCCAACATAAGTATTATCCGCTCATCAGGTATTCCTAATCTCTTAACAGTCCTGGGAAAAACAAACGGTGTGTTTGCTGATAAGGAATAAGCTCTAAATAGGATAGGGATTGGTAATTGCACAAGAATATAATTTAGAATGCTACCTATACAAAGACAGAGTATTGGCCATGTGTCGATAATTAAACCTGGAGAACATTAAAAATAATAAGTCAGAATAAAGTGAGCACAGGGATAAGTAGCAGAACCCAACATTTACAAGTACAATTAATTTAAAAGCATCAGCCACCTAGTCAAATGGTATTGGTAGATGGCAACCAAACATACATCTGTAATGGAAAACTCTTTCAGATGGAGCCATCATTAGCACAACTTAAAAAATGTGCATATGTTCAGAGCAAAATGTTTGTCAAAACAGACATTTCTTTTAAGTTCTAACTGTACTTACATCATCATAGTTCAAACATTTTAATCCATCATTCTTATCCTCACAACCAGCGAGAGAATAAGGATGGACTCTAATCAAATTACACCCACTGAGACCCCAAGCCATAATGACAAGATTAACTCCCCGCTCGCATTAGCATGATTAACTCCACTTCGATCGAATCAACCAAGCAAACAACCCATGATTGCTGGATACGCCGGCATCGACTCACTAGTTAGCAACCAGATATCGACACAGACAAGTTCATAAGCTGCGAACCTGAGATCCACTCGAATTGGATCCAGACCCTTGTATTAACTGCGCGCAGTGATCAACACTGGGAACAGAACCCTAGCTTCTGTAAACCTCTCTCTCGCGGCTTCGTTTCGCACGGCGAACCCGCGTACGTATATGCTTCCACTCCACTACTACGTTCGGATCCCTAGGCGATGGGCCAAGCAAGCAGCCGCGCGGCGAGGTGAGGCTCTGGCGCGGAGGATATATAGGAGAGCGCTCACCAGAAGCGGGAGGTACAGACGAGCACGGCCCAGTTGTTGTTGTGCATCGCGGCGGGCGACGCCGCCGCCGCCGGGGGCGCGGCGGCGGAGGAGAAGGCGAGGAGCACGAGCAGCGGGAGCGTCGGGAGGAGGGGGAGACGGGGGCGCGAGGACCCTGGGATCCGGCGGCCGAACGCCATGCCCGGGGCCGCGACGCGCGGGATCGGGGCGGTCGCCGACTGGGAATCAAGGGACGGGAGAGACGAGGAGCGGAGCTGAGCTGAACTCGTCGTCGCAGGCCGGACGCACGCGAGTACGCGACGCTCAACTGAACGGCGGCGCGCGGCGGAGGGTACTGGGCTGGAGAGGCGTGAGTAGCCGGGCCGTAGAGATTGGAGGGCAGTCAAATGGGCCGAAGAGGTGGGCTGTGCAAGACATGGGTTTGGTCCATTAGGATCACTTCCGACGGATAGTAGAAGGGTACGTCGAAATCGCTAACCTAGGAACGCTCGCTCGTCATGCCCAACAGCCCACGTAGCAAGCAGCCCATCCCCGTGCCTGCCCAGTCCTTCCCCCTTTGCCGCGACTGCCTGCTTGTTCGGCCAGTTCTTTTTTTGTTTTTTAGCTTTTAGCTTCTGTATCTCTGAAAGCTAAAACAAATAAGTTGACTTTTCAAAAGGATTCTCAAAGTTGTTTCTCCAAATAACTTTCTAAATTCAAAACCATGCGCACTGTCCACGTCGGTGACTCCATCGTCTCAAAAATTACAGACAAAAGCCATCAACCATAGTCATAAACTATCAGCCGCAGTAAAAAAGAACAAAACTTTGATCTCTCTTCCGTCTGGCAATACCATTATTGCTGTCGCCACCAAGCTAGTGTCTGGGAGGTGTAAGTTTAAAATCCATTAAGTTAGTTTTGGTGATAATAATAAATGCAACTGTGAGACGAACTTATTTGTTAACTATAATATTGTCTAGTCTCATTTAGATGTGATTAATGATAAATACAAATATGAGACTAATTCGTTTACTGATTATGATGTCGCTTAGTCTCACTTGGATGAAAAGGCAAAAACCATAAAGGTATGCATTCGACATCACATTCGTATATCTTATTGCATTCTTTGGATCTAAAATATAGATTGAACTCCACCAAATAGTCTAAATTGAATATGTGCGTGTGTTTTTCTTATACATTCATGTATGCACATATTTAGAGAGAGTTCACTCTATATTTTGTGATTTTTATTAGTATTGATCTATATTCTTTTTTCCACATATTAAGAATCTATACTTTGAAACATATCTTTTGAGTATATATAGTTTGTGTAGTTCATATATACTCATAATTGATTTAAGTTAAATCAATTGCAATCGGATTATTATCAATCATCAAAAGGAAAAAGATTATAAATATAGTCCCTCCATTATGTGTTAATGGTTAGATGATTAATAACAACCAGATGAATAAGCTTTGCTAGCAATTAATCTCAAAGACAAACACTTCCATTCAAATGAGTTAATTGCTTAGAAAGCTTATCCTAAAGTATACTATCGTGTATACTTGCAAATCAATTTTCTATCTTGTTATTTATTGAGGTTATCATGAATTACCAAAATTATCAAAAAGAGAAGATTGTTAAATCTAGTCCCTCTATTACGAGTTAATAGTAAAGTTTTGGTAATTGATGGCAATTGATTAGTGGACTAATATTTTTCATGATTTGGATGAATAAGTTAGGTTCTACAAATGATGATGATATGTGATGATTTCATGTGTTGAAAATCATCAAGTCAAGATGCCGGATAAAAGATGCTTCGTAAGTTGAAGGCCATCAAAAAAAGAATGCGTCATGAGTTGATGCCTGTCTAAGAGGTGAACTTGATCATCAAGTTAAGAGAAGTCCATTCATGTGTTGATGGAGTCCAAGTAAAGGATGCATCATGGGTTGATGTATATCAAGACAATGACTCAAGGCAAATGTATGACTAGTTAGGGTTAAGAATATATTCCTAGTCTTTTACCAGTCTTGGTATTTGGTTGCAAGAATGGATTACCAGTATAGATTGTTGTACTATTAAAAGGGGTCATGTCTAATAGTTTAAGTCTTATCGTGTGTTGATAGCTCAATCTCACTTGCCCTAGCTCTTCGTGGTATAATACTTATATTTGCAAATGGTTGAAACTCATATGTTGAATCTTTGTAATATGGGATTATACATTGTGAATGTGTTTTGCAAGTGTTTGAATTACATGTTTCCTATTTCTTGTAGTATGAGGCTTATATTTGCAAATAGTTGAAGCTCATACACAATCCTTGTAGCGTGTGACTTAAGATTGCGAATGCGTTTTGCAAACGTGAAGAATCCATGTACCTATACCCTGTGTCATGATTTTAAAAGGGCGCAAATGTGTTTTGCAATTTCTTAGGAATCATTGTTTGATCCATGTGTGCATTGTACTATAATTTGTGAATATGTTTTGTAAATTAATTGAAGTATATTCACTCTTCTTTGGAAAAACGGTAGTACCGGCATGTATTGTGTGGTATGACCGGAAGTCGGTAGTACCGACATGTGTTGCGTGGCACAATCGTACATCGGTAGTACCGACATGTGTTGTACGGTAAGACCGGCCAACGGTCAGACTGGCTGGCGGAAGTATCGATTTATTTGCGGTACATTTTTTTTCCAGAGAGCTACCATTTTGGGGGATTTGATCTCCCTTGGAAAACAGTAGTTCCATATATGTGGAGCGGTATTACCGCTGAGCGGTTGTACCAGACTTTGTACGGCAGAACTACCGATTTTGTTGATAACGGCTAGTTTTCTGACCGTTGTGAGGGAAACCCTAGTGTTCAGGTGCCGTTGGCTCCAGTGCCTCTCGGCTCCCTCCCTGCTAGATTTTGCGACGATGGCGGGGAGGATTGGAAAAATTTTCAAACCGAGTAGAAAGTTTTGAAATCCATATGGATAGTTGTCAAATCTGAGTGTAAAGTTTTGAAATTTGGGATGGAAAGTTTATCTCGCTGAACTCAGAGGCTCAAATTCATGAGTTGAAAGTGTAAAGTGTGAGTTTAAAGTCTTAAATTCTGAGTAGAAATTGTCTAATTCAAGTTGAGCGTTGCTTGATTTGCGCTAAAAGCTGCCAACCTAAGTTAACTTTTTTTCTCGATTTTTGAGTTGAGGGCAACTGTTTTTGAGTTGGAGACCTCATTCTTTTCGTCTTCTAGCTTATGACTTATGCTACAATAACTAACTTTCAAACGAAGTATCTTTTCAACATGAGACCTACTGGTCGATTGTAGTAGACATTGCATCGACTCCAGCTATACCAGTCAAAATCGCACACGACTGTCTCTCTCTGTACTCTCTTGCGAACAGGTAGAATTCAAAAACCATAAAACAAATATTGTAAGACACACTGTACCGACTCTAACTATACCGGCAAAAAACGCACGCAACTGTCTCTCTCCGTACTCTCTCTCTCTCTCGCGTGCAAACAGCCAGAATTCAAAAACCACAAAACAAACGTTATAAGCCGCAGTCGATAAGGACGCACTCGAAAACTTATTTTGATTTGTGTTGAAAGCACCAGATTCGAGTTGAAAAGGCCGAAACAATTGAGGTGGCTTCCACAAGATGGTTCTCGAAGCCGTTTCTCCAAACGGCTTTCCGAGTTCAAAACTGTGTGCACCGTCCACCACCGTCTCAAAAAACGCAGACAAAAGTTATCAACCATAGCTATAAGGCATTAGCTGTAGCAAAAAAGAATAGAACTTTGATCTCTCTTCTGTCTGGCAATGCCATTATCATTGTTGCCGCCAAGCTAAGGTGCCTAAGAGGTTAAGACGTCGTCACAAGCAAAGCCAACGGAATCCTACGCACATGTAGCACCACTATCTATTGGCCCACGTAGAACCCTAGTGTGCAGGTGCCATCGGCGCCGGTGCCTCTCAACTCCCTCCCTGCTGGATCTCACAACGACGGCGAGGAAGGATTGGAAAAATTTTCAAACCGAGTAGAAACTTTTGAAATCCGTATGAAAAGTTGTCAAATCTGAACTAAAAAGTTTTAATATTTTGGGATGGAAAGTTTATGTCGGTGGACTCAAAGGCTCAAATTCTTGAGTTGAAAGTGTAAAGTTTGAGTTTAGGGTCTCTTCTTTTTAGATTCTAAAAACCACTTTTCTACGGTAACTAGCTTCCTACGTTAACTAGTTTTCAAGTAAAGTATCTTTTTAGGTGGGGTATATAAATTGATTGTAGTAGACATTGTAACAGCTTTATTTATATCCACCAAAATCTTATGCGAGTCTCTCTCACGAGCAGTCAAAAGCTATAAGCTAAAAAAAACATACCCTTAGAATCTTAAATTCTAAGTAGAAAGTGTCTGATTCCAGTTAAGAGTAGCTTTATTCGCATTGAAAGCTGCTAGGTCGAGTTAGGCCCCACTCGTTCGGCTTCAGCTTCTTAGTTTTGTCTTTTTTAGTTTTTTTGGCCTTTTTTAAGGTTTTTAGTTTTTTTGGATTTTTTTTGTTTTTTTCTGTGTTCCTTTGTATTGTCCGTTATGGGATGATATGTTTTTTCTATTTCAATTTTAAAAAAATCTAATTACGTTTAAAAACTACCATTATTATTATAGTATAAAAAATAAGTTAGTTATAATAAAAAAAATCAAAAATTATATATAAAAAAGATTCAACTGAGCACAGCCGTCTTGCTCGATTTCGAGTTGAGGGCAACTGTTTTTGAGTTGAAAGCTTGCTCCGATTCGTGTTGAAAAAGCTTGGTTTCGAAGTTTCGTTCGTGGTGTACACGTGCCGCGCGCCGGCCAGCCGGGGTGCGACCCACGTCATGTAACGGCATGATGCCGACTTCACTTGGAGAGAAAACCACGGCGTCGATCTGGCAGCGCTGGAGACCAGCACGTGTCCTCCTTGGTCTGCTCTGCTCTGCTGGAGGCTTCACTCGGTGGAGTTCAAGCTTCGTTCCACTTCCCGAACTTGCCCGACCTGGCGCTGTGCGGTTTTTTTTTTATCGTGGCTTATAATATTTTGGTCTATTTACGAGAAAATATGTATAGTTTTATTTCTATAAACAAATTTATTATAGTATATAATATAGTTAATTTATAGATTTTATCTTAAAAGATATTTTATTTAAAAAATAGTTAACGTAGAAAAGTGACTTTTTCAGGGTGGAAAGAAGATGGCCGAGATCTAATCGACTACAATCAACTGGAATGGAAATGCCGGTTACTGGGGAAATACTAGCGTATTTGCACAAACATCAAGGTTACTAACACCGACGCAAAAACTGTCGCTGATCACATGCGGCACAATGTGTCGATCGATCAGGACGCGATCATTGTGGGCCCTTCGATCTAAAGCGGCACGGTCCAAATAGTATGATATTGCAGGGCTAATCTTTTTGCTCCTACATATTGCCATGCCCATACTACGATGTCCGTCGAATCTGTCTCCCACTACGCCGCTAGGCAACTCGCAACTTTGGCAGTGGGGGCCACCGAAACAAGCCTCTCCCGGGCCCACATGTTAGCCTTCGCAACCCCGTCACCTTTTCCTCCTTCAAAACGTTGCCTTTTGCTTCTAGTTTTTCAGGAAGCCAGGAGCTATTTTAAATATATTGATTTTTTTAACATGGTTTTTTTATTGTTAGGAAAGACATAACGACTGTTTCAATTTTATTTTATTTTCTTTAATTAAATGTTTCAGCTAAAAAATAATCGTCACTGCAGTAAAAGCTATTAAAAAACCATGAATAAAAGCCGTTTTGAACAGCGACACTCGTAGAGCCTATTCTTTTCAGTTTCTAGCTTTTAAACGGAGTATCTTTTCAAGATATGATCTACTAGTTAATTATAATATATACTATACCGACTTCATTTATATTAGCAAAAATCACACGTGATTTTCTATTACCCTATAATCTCTCATACGAAGAGAAAAATCAAAGCCGTAACTAAAAAGCTATAAGCTTCGGAAAAAAATAGGCCCGTAGAATGATGTTGTATTGCTGATCTTTTTGCTCGCACACGTGGCAGCATGCTGCATGTCCAGGTAAAGCAGCAATGGCCGTACCACAGTGTCCATCGATACCCAGTCTCGCACACACGCGTAACACGCCGCCTAGCCGCTAGGCCCTCGCAAAGCCGGCAGTGGGGCCCACCCGAAACAAGCTTCTCCCGGACCCACACGTCAGCCTCGTCCCCCGCCACCTTTCCCTCGAAATCCATCGCTCACCCCCGCGCCGCGTTAAAAACACAGCAGAGCCACAGGAGAGAGAGAGAGAGAGAGAGAGAGCGCGAGCTGCACAGCGCACGCACGCGACACCTCCGCGGCTCAAGCCATGGCGGTGAGCAACAACATCACGGCGTGCGTGACCCTCATGGCGCTCATCTGCGCGGTCCCCGTCATCGCCTCGGGCATCTGGTTCGCGTCCGCGCAGGGGGAGGAGTGCGCGCGCCTGGCGCGGTGGCCCGTGGCCATCCTGGGCGGCCTCCTCCTCCTGGTCGCCCTCGCCGGCTTCGTCGGCGCCTACTGGAACCGCCGCCGCCTCCTCGCCTTCTACCTCTTCGCCATGGCGGCCCTCATCGTGCTTCTCATCGCGCTCCTCGTCTTCGCCTTCGCCGTCACCCGCGGCTCCGGGGCCTACCCGGTGCTCGGCCGCGCCTACGACGAGTACCGCCTCGACGGCTTCTCCATGTGGCTGCGGAGCTACGTCTCCGACGACCCCGGCCGGTGGGAGCGCATCAAGGCCTGCCTCGCCGTCTCCGACACCTGCAAGAAGCTCGCGCGCCAGGGCGCCTCCGTCACCGCCGACCAGTTCTACCAGTCCAACCTCTCGCCGCTCCAGGTAATTGTATTATTATCCATCACCTAATCTTATTTATTGCTACTCCTAATACTAGTTAGTACTAGTAACCGAAGTGATCTTTTTTTGTGCAATATTATATAATTTTGCTACTTCAGAAATGTAGATTTAACATTTAAGCACTAAGGAGTAGGGTGGTCATCCATTTTGCCGCTTCGAACGAACACATTGGTAGTGACACTTGCAGCTAAAACAATTTTTTTTTAAAGAAAGTGGAGAGACGCTTTACAAGGATCTACCGATCTCTCTAGGCCTCTAGAGGTGCTACTAGAAGAGGAGAGGAATCAAATGGCAGCTTACATTTCAATAGGGCACATGGAAAAGCAGGAGTGCGTAATCGGCTTCGTTCACGGGCCCTTTTTTTTCGGCTTTTTAGCTGGATTTTGGCTTCGATTCCTATAAAAGATTTATCAGATGTACCAGTAGAAGATAAAAACTTTGAGTCACAGCATAAAAGAGGCTTTTAAGTTGTCTTTTTTGCTTCGGCTTCTATAAGAATAAAAGCTATCAGCCGTATTATAAAAGAACAGGGCCACTGTGTTGTGGGCCACTCTGCTTTTCCCGGTGCGCAAATGCCAAGTGGTCTAAAGGGGAATCCGTATGTAGGTCCATGTAATTAAGCTTTTTTTGGAACAAATCGGACACTGATATAGACCGGGAATATCATTGCGTAAAGGACGATTTCTTGGTCGGATATGCTCTGCTTTTCCCCAAGAAAGTGTTTTAAGCCCCCTTTTGCAACAAGAAATGTTGTATCAATCCTAACCGTACGACCACGTTTTAAGTCTTAACGACTGTGTCTAGGATCTCTACGACCTTCTTTTGGCCGCTACGACCACTTCCTGTAGCCGTACGATCACGTTGTAGTAGCTATGACCACCTCCTGTGTCGCTACAACCGCTCTGCTGGTCCTCCGACCACGTTGACAATCCTTATGAGCACATTGTGACCACTTCGATCACACCCCACTGCTCCGACCACATGATCGTAAACTTCAGCTGAAGTTATGACCACGCTCACCGCTTCTCGCTGCACTTCTTTCGACAACGGTCGATCACCGTAGTCGTAACGCCTTACGACCATGCATTGATTCTGTCGACCACTCGTTGTAGTCGTACCCTTACGACCACGTCTTCCTACGAGACCGTGGTTGTAACACCTTTATGACCACATCTCCAGCACCTGCGGACACTTCCGCTCTTGTCACCGTTCTCGGCTCTGTGACCATGGTCGTAACTCCTTATGACCACAACTTCTGCTCCAACAGACACATTCGCTCGTCACCCTAGTCATAACTCCTTTATGACCAGGTCTGCTGCTCCTGCGGACGCCTTCCACCCGATCACCGTAGTCGTATCTCCTTTACGACTACATCTGCGATCCTCTGCTCTGCGGCCGTGGTCGTAACTCATTTACGACCACGTCTACCGCCCCTGCGATCTCACGGATCGCCTGAGACCACACTGGCCGCTCACACCGATCGCCTACGACCACGTCGGTCGCCCAGGCCGATCGCTACGACAACACCGGTCGCCTCCTCCTCTCGATCACGCTTATCGCCATGACCATGCTAGTCGCCTGCCTCCTACGACTGCGCCGGTCACTCCAAGCTCTGCGGTCACGCCGACTGCCTATGACCACGCCGGTCACTCCATGCTCTGCACCTTCTCTACGACTGCATCGCCTCTACTTGGTGCTCATGCGACCACACCGGTTGCCCTCTTCTCAGCATCACCTCTGTGACTACATCTCGTCGACTTGGTGCTCTCGCTCCTGCTCTCGGTACAATGGCCTGCCCTTTTATACCTTGCTTTTCGACCACAGGGCAGACTCGACTACGACTCGGACACATAGTCATACTATGACTCCAATTCGGCTACGACTATGAAGTGGACTCTTATACGACCACGACCAAACTCGTACACGATCACCAAGTCATACACGACTACAACTTCTAAACTGAAAACAAGATTACAAACTCTAACGCTACCAAAACTGTACAGTTTTCTACAAAATTTCTGAAAAGTGAAATGCCCGCCTACAGTTTGTACAGTTTTCTGCCAATTTCGGCAAAAACCATGTGAAAAATCATGCGATTGTTCTACAAGTGTAGAAGCGCTGTATTTGCAGTCCGTAGGGACAGTATTGGAGACAAGGGTCGCATGGGGCGGTGCATGGGGGCGTGTGACTACTCTTGTTTATTCTGGAGTTTTGTGTTTTCATTTCTATCACCTAGGTTTGAAATTTAGGGCACTTCAGAGCTTGGTTCTTGGAGTCGAGCGACTGCGGCGTGGGTATAATCATCTCGGTGTCCTCATCTGCAGAGTTTGGCTGTGACAGTGTATGCAGCCGCGTATTCCGGGCTGGTTTCTCTCATATGTTCATATCATCATATGGAGTATCTCTACGAAGGATCTATTTGTCGCGATCTTCAAAACGATAAAGAAAAGAAAATGTTTTTTAGAACAGAAAAGGAAAGAAAATGTTTCTGATCTACCTATTGGCAATGCTGCAAAACCACTACTTTCTTGTGGATTCTCTTATGATAATTAAGTTGGTAACTTCAGTTAACTGTATGAATCTCTGATTCGCCTGACACTGACAAATGACAAAGCTTTGTTATGCTGTGCTGTGCGTGGATGCAGTCCGGTTGCTGCAAGCCACCGTCGGTGTGTGGGTACAGCTACGTGAGCCCGACGATGTGGACGAACCCAGCGCACCCGGAGGCCGACCAGGACTGCGGCCTGTGGAGCAACGACCCCGCGCAGCTCTGCTACGAGTGCCAGTCCTGCCGCGCTGGCCTCCTCGAGGCGCTGCGCGACCAGTGGCACAAGGCCAACATCGCCCTCGTCGTCGCCACCGTTGCGCTCGTCTTCCTCTACCTCGTCGGCTGCAGCGCCTACAAGAACGCGCAGGCCGAGGCCCTCTTCCGTCGCTACAAGTGGTGAGACCACCATGCCATGTGAATTGTACTTGTTGTAGGCAGTATTTTCAGACTTCGCTTGTAGTAGTTTGGGTTAAGTAGGGGAGAAGAAGAAGAGAACTTCAGGTTCAGATGGACCGGCTGCCCGTGCATGTTTTGGAGATTCCAGTGAGAGATGAATGCACTAGTTATTGCTGTAGAGATGTACTTAAGGTCCATGGTCAGATTGTGGTTGAAATTTCATCGTGTTTGGTGATTTGGTTGGTTCCTGATCGACGAACTACCCAGCAGTTACTGAAGCAGTGATCAGGTGGGATGAATGCTTGATGTTCTTGCATTTTTTTGTTCCAGGACCACGAGCACAGTTCTTGCTTGCTTGCATTATTGGTAGGGTTAAGCAGCTAAGTGCAAATTAGGATCCATTAGCCCAGTGCAATCCAATCTACTTCCCTTGTTCCTCCGCTTGCTTTGATTCGGAGCAATCAACGGCGGCGCCGGGGGCGTCGCACTTGCTGAACACCCTGAAGGTGGAGATAAGGGAGAGCGCCACGAAGCACAGCAGCGCGGCGGCGTGCAGCGCCACGGACACGGTGGCCCTGCCGTAGAAGCGGCGCCCGAAGTAGGAGCACACCTCGCCCCAGGACACCTCCCGGTCGCCCTCCCGCGCAAGGTGCAGCACCTCCGTCGCCGCCGAGCCCGATGTCACCAGCAGGTACGCCGCGGCCTGCATGCTCCGGCGGCGGCGAGGCCAAGCTCTTAGCTAACAGTGTCTCGCGATCGTCGGTGTTCAACAGTCGAGGGCGTCTTAAATTCTCAAGTGATATAGCACATTCCTTGACACACTTGGTTTGTAGCATCTAGGTTGCATGTCGTTGTTGCTACATTTTCACAGTGTTATTAACTTAGCATCGTGTAAAGCGTATGTGACAGGTGCATCGACGCGACGACCTGTTGAGACTATGAAATGCAGAGAAAATATGCTGAACCATTCTTACAGTGTTAGTATCATGTAAAGCATGTCTGACAGGTGCATCAATGTGCTGACTTGCAGTGAAATGCAGGGAAATGGTTATCTACTTAGCTAAAAGGAAGAAATGTAGTGTATTTTCAGAACAATGGAAGCACTGCTCTGTGATGCACTCTCTCATCATAAATCAAGTCGATAGAACAGGCTACTTATTGAGAATGTTCCTTTGAGGTTTTCTTTGTTCCGAATCAACAAGATTCTTTGTTCTAGTATCAAAATTAGATGATGATTCAATTTATTGATAGACAATTTCCACCACCAATTAATTGACCTGGTATTAGTAACTCTACCACTGATTATAGTACTTTAGTACTAATTATTTAGAAAAGTACAGATTGATTTAGAAAGGAAAAAAACACTCAAGATGTTACCTGATTGTAACATCCCAAAATTTTGAGTTTTGAAAAATTTAAATTCAAATTAATTATTTTAAGGCAATTGGCTTTTATTTGTATTTTTCTGGGTTTTTCTGGAGTTTATTTCAAAGTTTAAAACAAGAAAATGTATTTTTAATATTTTATAAAAGCCAAAAAGTGTTCATTTTATTTTTCCTAACCTTCCCAGAATTTTTAAATAATTTTTGACAATTTTCTGGAATTAAAAATTAATTTTAAAAGATAAAAGGAATTTTACAAAATTATTAAAAGCAAATCTGAAAATATAAATATTTTTATTAAGTCTAAAATATTCTCTGGAATATTCTATGAATTTTTGGGAATTTTTAGATATTATTTATTATTTTTCCAAGTACTTATATAGTTTCTAGTATTTTCTGAAAATAAATCCGAAAATAAAAATCAATTTAATCCTAGCCCGCCACGTGTCGCGCCCAGATTCAATCCATCTCTCTCCACGTTTTAATCTCATCCATCCATCACAACTTACCCCTTCGTTTTCATCCAACGGTCGCGATACATCCACTTGCCACGTGTCGCAAATCAGACGGCCCGTACCCCTTCACTCTCCATCACTCTCTCTTTCTCTCACCGACAAGTGGGCCCCACATGTCATATGTTTCTTCCACCTCCCCTTCTTTTTCCTCCCTCCATTCTCTCTTCCCTCCATTGATGACCGAATGGAGCTTTGATTGCCGGCCGTTTTCTTCGCGTTAATCCCCGTTTGATGGCCCATTAAGACCCCCTAATCACGCCTCCCCTAATGCCGGCCGTTTTCTCCCGTTGAATGCCCCATTTTCGGCCGAAAATTGCGCCACCTCTCCCCTCCCTTGCCGCCGGCCTTCCACCTCCTCCCTCCCTATAAAAAACCCCCCCGGGAGAGCTATTCCGCACACCCTCTCCCTTCTCCACATTTTTCCCTCGCTCGGCCGAGTCTCCCGAGCCTCCCACCGCTTCCCACCGCCCCTTTTTTTTTCCGGCCGCTGCCGCCCCGCCTCCCGCCGCTCCGGCTCCTGCCATCACGGAAGGTCTGTGCCTCCCCTCTTGCCCCCGCCGCCGCCTTGCTGCCGTGGTCGGTGTGCCGCCGCCGCCGCCATGCGTCTTGCCATCTTGCCAGATGCCGTGGCGCCAGTGTGTCTTGGTGGGGGGGCGCCACGTCTTGGCCGCGTGGCGCCACGTCGCCGGAGTGCCACCTCGGCTCGGTCGCCGGTCCGTGGACTCGGTCCACGGTGGACCGGGCCCACGTGTCAGAAAATTCGAATTTTGAATTTTGCTGACGTCATAATGTTGATTTTTCAATACAAAAATAATTCGGGAAATTACCCCTTTTCTTTTTCTTTCAATTAAAATTTCCCGATGCCATAATTTTCTCGTTTTAACTCCGATTTGACCCGTTCAAATTTCTAAATTTTTCTAAAATCATAATATATCCAAATATACATTCTTTTTCAATTTTTGAATTTTATTTGAATTTTGTGTGTATTTATTTGCTTTGTTGCTTTGTCTTTTTCCGCGCGTAGAATCCGATGTCGCCGAGGACTTTGTCGACATGCAGCAAGAGAATCAAGAACTCACACACGAAGGCAAGTCTCCTTTGAACATCTTGAACCCATGTTTGAGAAATGTTTTGATTATTTTAAATTAATGCATTGCTATGTTACATAAAATGATAATTCATGTTTTAGAGATAATAGTTAAACCGACAATTGTTATGCCCTCATTTGACTTTGACAACCATGTACCTTTGACACCCTAGGTTTTCCCTTGTCTCAATAATGAGATTATTATAAAACTTTGGTAAATGTTGTATCGGTAGTAAATTGCTTAGTCATGCTATATACTCCTTTGGTACCTTTTGAAATGGGAAATTATATTTTGTGGGCTGGATTTTGTTCGAATTTAGTGGTGATTGAGTTGCCACTGTTCTTTAAAACTAAAATAAAATGTGAGAGTTGGTTTAGACCGGGCGGATGGTAAGATTGGTTTGGTGCGGTTAGCACGAGAACTTGTAAAGTGTATGTTCCGCCCTAGTCAATTAAGGACCGACGCTTGTGTTTGTCCAGACTGAGCACTACCGTACAACCACAAGTCTATATGGGTACGACCTAGCTGATTAACTTATGATAGACTAGTTTAGGTACCACCGATGGAAAGTGGGTGCCGGTGTCTTGGTTATTCACGGTGAGGGACGGGTTTCTTGTACTCATACGACGCAAGAGGGGCTTCGATTGGGTGGTTTAGCCCTTCACGGTGAAACCTCGGTGGTGGTAACCGACTAGACTAGAGTAAGGTAAAGGCTTTGTGATGAATTATCTGGGTCTCATGCCTACGGAAGCATGTTGGCTATTAAGATGACTTATCTCTTGTGGGTAAAGCTGTACAACCTCTGCAGAGTGTAAAACTATTCGAATAGCCGTGCCCACGGTCAAGGGCGGGCAAAGAATGCATTCACATGGTAGATCATTGTTTTTGGTTTTAAAATAAAAAGTTTTGGGAACCGGGAGTGGTTGGAACTCCCGGGGTTGTCCTGACAGTTGTAGCCAGTGTGGGTGGTGTAACCCGTTTTCTTAAACTTTGGCGGTTAGCCAGTACTTTAGTGTGGGTGGTGTAACCCGTGGTTTTGAACCTTGGCAGTTAGAGCCGGTAACCTAGTGTTGGTGGTTGTAACCTTCACTATTTAACTTGATAGATTCTGTTAAAACAATCACCTTGCTAAATTGATGCCTTTGAAAATATCTAATGGTATTTGAAATAAAACATTGCTTTGTGCAAAAGAACCATATAACCCTCCTTTGTTAAACCCTGCATGTATTGCATTTTTCCAAGACTTGCGGAGTACTTTATGTACTCACATACTACACTTAAAATAATACCCAGAAGAGTATGAAGCTCAAGATGGAACTTTCGACTACGGAGCATATGGATTCGACGAAGGCTTTCAGGAGTTCTAGGTTGCGTTTCCCCAGTCAATTGCCTGTGGCGTATTGATGAGTCTCCGCTGGATTTACTTTTGCTTCCGCTGTGCTTTATCTTTTGTGTGTGTGCGAGGTCTTGTAACCTCTTATGTAATAAAGGTCTTTCGGCCTGTACTCTCTTTATTATTGTAATTTCGTTGTTGGCAATGTAATCATCACTGTTTAACTGTGTGCACTAGCTGTGATCTGGGACTAGTGCTGTAATACACAGAGAGTTCGGATTTGGAAATCCGGGTCCCGACACTGATCCATGATGAAAATCAGCCAATCGTAGTGACTGAGGGACCTGAAGGATGACAGCAAGATGGAGGCTAACGAGTAGGCAGCTGTGATGGCGTTAATGCAAACCAAATACCTGAAAACATGAGCACATTCGGCATAAAAATAATTTTTTTAAAAATCTATAATTGGAAGAACAAGTTCTACAAATTGGAGTCATCGAGATGTACAGAGAACCATCCAAACTACATAGTCTACACTACAAGTCAAATAACAGAGAAACGACATGGGGAAAACTAAAGCTATAAGTAACCAATTAAACTTGGTGCAAGCTAGTTTACATGCTGCTCAAAGTCTACCCAAAGTTATGGCTAAGCAAATCAAACAAAAAAACTAAGCAGGACACAAGTACGAAGATCGAAGGCAAGCTCATGCATGCTCACCTGAAGCCGGAGAGGTTGGAGAACTTGACCTCCCCATAGGTGTCGTCGGCTTGCTTGTTGGTGGCCATCTCCCAGAGGGAGGCCAAGGTGAGGGGATCACACACAGCCTGAGAATTTGTGTGGTATGGTATTAAGAAAGATTTAATCTCGGCATTAGAGGGAGAGGAAAACCCAAAATTATCAAATGCCTTGATATTTTATGAGTGAAAAGGATCTTTAGTATCAAGATCCACGCAGTAGCTAGCCAAAGCTAAACTAAGGGTTTAATTGATCCTCCTATAAGTTAGAAGCAGGAACTTACCAGATAATTTTTCAAGAAATTATAAAGCAGTAATCAAGTTGTGTTTGCAACAAGCTAACTCATCCTATGAGTGGTATACCCGGGTTTTGAATATATAGTATATTCACTTAAGCGGAACAACTTGTTGGTCAATGATCTAAATCTATGGGGGGACACCTACAGGTTCTATGATCTAGTGACACTAGTCAAGTAATAGTTAAACACTCCTTAAGACTTCTGAAAAGAATTCACCTAAAAGGTGAGATAGACCTCACGAAGAGGCTCGTCATGAAGATAAAAACCACCGATATAAGCACATGCATACTATAATGCTGGGAATGCAGAAAACTAAGAATCTTTCATTTGGGAAAATGACAAAGATTTGGTTAATAGCGAAATAACCTCTAATTATGAGGATATGGGAGAAAAGTATAGTTGTTAACAACGTTGCCTCTATAATTGCTAATGTTTCTTTAATGAGAACCCAGATCCAGAACCAAAGTCCATGGTAGAGACACTTGAAACGCTTATATCGGGTCAAATGAAGAAAACAATTGAGGTTAAACCATAATCGCTAAATACATGTCTTGGTCAACAAGTTCATACTTAATGGATCATTATGAAAATAATTATGTGATAAATGGTGATGATTCACAAGTCAGTGCAGAAGACTAGTACTCTCCTATTATGAATGAATACATATTCTGCTACATTGTATCACTGGCAAATGTCATGAATGAATAAAGAATATGCAGTTAATGGATTCTGAAAATCTGTACGAAAGGATCCATGAAGGACTCAAAATTCTTAATGAGAAGAAATGAAAATCACAACATATATAAATCTCATACTTATGAATAAGTCTCAACCAGAAGAATGAGCATTTTCCTTGAAGGAATAAGTCAATAAGTGACTTACCAATCGATGTCTGAAATCATACCAATGACTAAGCAATCCCTTGAAATAGACAAAGATCCATATAGACCTGAGAGAATGAAAGGACGAACCGTAAGACCAGAAGTGTTGCATATGATCGCTTATTAGTGCATCTCCACCATGATGGTGGAAGTGGTGGTATCTTCTAGTACCATGAAGGAACAAGTATATTGATGATAGTGACAATTTGATTAATCCCATAAATACCAAAACTTAGATTAGTTATATCTTACTTTGTAGCGGTACAAGCCGATTCTTATATCTCTACTAAACAGATTAATTGGTTGTAACTTTGAGAAATCCATTCAAAGAAAGTTGCAAAGTATTTAGCAGAAATGAAGGACTTAATAAGTTAATCATATGAAAGGATAAAATTGTTTGTGTTGCATAATTAAATAGTGGTTATTTGAAAGTGTTAAGCACATTGCTCCTGAATTATTTTATTATCATAATTTCTAGAAAAATAGTGAGAATAAGTGTCTAGAAGGCTACACATTGTGAAAAAATATTATTACAATATTAGAGCAAGAAGACTCCAACCATGTCATCATGAGGGGAGCATATATGCTAAACTTTGATCATAATGCTTAGACTATGAAAATCTTCTTTGATTTACTTAGAAGGAATCAATTTGATGATTACTACCTGAATTTACTTTGTTGATTTTACCACTAAATTGTTGAAGATCATGCATAGATCGTGAAAATCGATAACTATTCATGAAAAATAGATGGTCTACAAGATTGTATGATCATGAAGATCGATAACTATTCATGAAAAATAGATGGCCTATGATTGTATGATCATGAAGATCAAGTGTTGTACTCTTTTTTCCCCTTAGCGAGTTTTTATTAGAAGGTTTTTTAAATGAAAGTTTTTAATGGGGCAACAAGTGCAATACAACTTGTGTATGTGATATACTCTTTTCTCCATCCTTTTTTCCAATGGGTTTTTGAAAGAGTTTTTAATAGACATGTGCATATTACAGTATTCGCCTAAGGAGGAGTGCTGTATAAACTACACCCCTTAGAGTGGTGCACGCCAGCCCTGTGGGCCCCACTGATTTTAACTGTTCAAAAAGAGATGTGGGACATACCAAAATGACTCTTAGGCATAAATATCAGGGATATTAGAATAAAGAAAATTGCCGGATTGCTTTTTTTATATCTTATGTCTATATGTTCTTCTATTTTTGCATTGTTTAATTGTACCATTATTCTTATTTTTAGTTACGCTGGTTGGTTGGTTGTGTGGTTCCTCGACGACATCCGTGTAGCAAAATCCTGATGACCACATCCATGTGGGTCGATTACGTGCTACGCTAGCAGGATGGGCCTAAATTGAGCTCCATGTGCAGCCCGTTTCCACCAGCCTTTGGCGATGCACCGTCAGCACACAGGAAGCGATAGCTCAGTGTTTGTGCTAGCCGTCGAGCAGCCGCCTGCTTGGGTTCCATTCTCCGATCTGAGGTGCTGCTTGGTTGGCTGAATAAGCTGATTTATATATGAAATTATACTGTAATTGGTTAAAATTACATTATAACTGATGATGGTTTATTTGATGTAACTAAATTTAAAAAATTAAAATAGAAAAAGCAGATTAACGTAAACGATAAAAAAAGAATCGGAAAAATATGAATACTAAAAAATAAGTCAGAAATCAGAAGTTTAAACCGAAATGAGCGGAATCAAACCTAGTGCATCTCACCAGAAATAAACAAGTGTAGACGTGTGTTCAGTGGTAGACGCGTACGTTCATGTGCACCATGCATGGGGTTCGTGCGTCCTCGTTATATACTCTAAAGTCTAAACGAGACAGGTAGTAGAGCTGTAGAATAGCCAAGTGAGCATCATCGTTGTACTCCACAAAAAGGCAAGCAGTACAAGTGTAGAAGAACCACTTCACCACTTATGTGCAAAACTTGGATCCATTTGGAATGCGAAAATTATCATATAAATTTCGTAGAAAGCTCTAAATTTTATTTATACGGTAGGGCAATAACATGCTACCTACTGTGATAGCAACGGAAAGCTATTCATATCCCCTCAACATCTACGTGTTGGTGGCTTCCGTTCTCATCCTCACTGGAGGGTTTGCTGGAATGGCCCATGCAGTAGGATGCTAAGTTCAAAGGGTGACGAGTATATTTGATGAATTTATTTTCGCAAAAAAATGATGAATTATTGTAGAAATAAATGGGTCGATTGGCCGATATATAACAATTAAGATAAAAAACTACCAAATGTGTTGTGTGATGTAATTAATCATTATGTACGCAAAGCAAAAGGCACGACTTTCTAGACATATAAATGTATTGATCTACGCGTATACATGGCTATATATATGTACCAAGTATTTAGCAGGGGTGAGAGAGGCATTCCGTTGATAAATTTGTTCCATACCCATCCCTACTTGCTATGAGCTGATGTGATATTGGCGATGCTGCACTCCTCGATCATCAGCCGCCACCCTTCTTTTCATCGTCCCTCGTAGAACGAGCAACCTCCCATGGTAGGCAGCGCGCACCACCGCTGCTTTCCTGCCCCGCTCGCCGAAGCACCATCCTCTCTCTCCCGCTGCCGGTCATTCGGTGGTCATCTGGCCGCTATATGTTTATCCCTATCAGGGACGGAGCCAGACTTAGCTAAGCCCTGGACTGAGCCAGTTGGTTTTGAGTCGATTTGAGTTTTTATTCCTAGACTTTCACACATAAATCATTAATTCTCTATGAGCTTTAATTTCTAGATCTCGGGCTATAGCTCATCTAATCTAAGGCTTAATTCCGCCACTGATCCCACCATCCTCACCGACAATCGTCCATGGATGAGCCTCCAAGCCTGTAGGCTAGCAGAATGTGAGCATCTTGGTTGAAAGATCTTATCGAAGCGCGAGCCTCAAGATATATGATGTGTTTTTTTAGCTGTAATTTATATCTTTCGGCTATAGTTTATTAATATAATAAATAATAATTGTTAAAAAGAAATTAAAGCTAAAAATCGATTGAAAAGCTGAAAGAACGCTACCTCAGAATCGAAGGTGATCGGTAACTTAGGGTCTGTTCTTTTTGGCTGCGGCTTATGGCTTTTGGCTGAAATTTTTGAATTTTGGCTGTTTACGGTACAGATTACAGAGAGATCGATACTCATTTGCGATTTTGACTGGTACAGACGTTAAGCTTTTAACGTGTACTACGTTTAACTTGTAGACCACATCTTGAGAAAATACTCCGTTTAAAAGTTAGGTACTGTAGCGGCTGTCAAAAACCGGCCGACTTGTGGTCTGAAGAACAGACCCTTAATTTGTTATAAGAAATCAGCTAGCAGATACTACACACCAAATTACCAAATCCTCTACAGGCAAACACCGTGTCTCTTGTTCGCCCACCCAAGAGCAGTGGCCACACAACTTTGCATCGACGATGATATCTCCTGCCTATGGAATCCACATCAGCCCAACAACAATGCCAAATAGCAAGGCCAACAGAGTACTAGCGGACCGTACGTAGCCGGTACCGACGCCATGTGTGGAGAGCATCAATAAGTACCATCCCAACTGTCCGTATGCATGCATACACAACGGAGACCTCCATAAGTTTTTGCCATCGCTCATTCGCTTACACCTTAGCTAGCTACCTTAGCTATAGGCTGTAGTGTAGCTGCGACTATCCTCGATCGAGTGGCCGATCACAGTCATGGACCATACATCGATATAGCTAAACATTTGTACTAATTAATATAAGTTGTGATTTTTCACACTACTATAAAAGACGTTTATATTAATCCCTTGAAGTATAGTTGTTGTATTTGCTTATTTTCAGATGATATAGTTAATATTTTCTGAGGCTTGACAAAAAAATAGAAAAAAATTAGGTATAGAATAAAATATCACATATGGTTTTGTGGTATAAACCGTCTGTGAAGAATTATCACAGACGGCTCGATGTGATGGGGAAGTATCACAGATAGTTCTATATACCAACCGTCTATGATATTCACACATCACAGACGGTTGGTAGCTAGAATCATCTGTGATGTGTGAGTATCATAGACGGTTTTTGATTCGAACCGTCTGTGATAGTGTTCTTCACATACGGTTCTAGTTACAAACCGTCTGTGATAACCTTTGATTATCACTATCACTGACACATAAATTTATACGATTCAAAAAACCGTCTGTGATGATAGTTTTGAATCATCTGTGATGACCCTTTTTTGTAGTAGTGTCATGCTCTGTGCACGCATCTTCAGCCTCAAATATTATTAGCAGTAGTGTTAACATATAGGGAAAATTGGCTACAGGACACCGTTCATTGTCCTCCTTTGTCAACGGACACTCAAAATATATGGTTTAGCTAGAACGTACTGACAAAAGCTGTGATTTTGCCGTGAGACACCGAGCCCTATATTTTATCAATTCCGGGCCAGAGGGAGAGAGAAAATTTCCGAAAAGACTCGGGTGCCCCTGCCCACCCCAAAAAAATAGAGTGGGGAGGTGGCGCACGGCGACGACGGTGCTAGCTGGCGATGGGTGGCCGGAGGAGGGCCGACGAGCAGCAAAATGGAGAGCTCATGAGACTAAGAAGCCCAAGGAGGTGGCAGGTCCGGCTAGGTGGTGCCATAGGGCTCGGGCGGTGGTGTTCGACGGCTGGGAGTGGGAGGCCATGCGGGGGGTGTAGGGAGGGGACGACGGCGGCCGGATGGGAGGGAGAAGAAAACACGGCGAGCACAAGCAGGAGAGGGCTACAAGGAACTTATCTGGGCGGCTGGCTGAGTCGAAGAGGAGCCGTGGCGGTCTGGCGGCGCAAGCTTGGGGCGTCGCAGGTGGGGTCGCCGTGGGCAGTGAGCTAGGGTGGAGGGAGGCCTCAGCCGGCAGTGGTGAAGGGTTGCGGGTACCTTGAGGGGGCTCCTGCCAGAAGGAATTGGAGGAGGTCCCATAGGGAGGAGCGATGGTGGTGGCGATGGCTGCGGCGGTCGGCAGCCAAGAAGATGTGGGTTTGGCAAGCTACGGCGAGGGGGGGAGGAAGCAAGAGGGAGGATGGGGGAAGTGTAGGAGCAATAGCGCGGCTGGGGTGACTTTATCGCACCGGGGTGGGCAGGGGCACCAAAGTCTTCTCGAAAATTTTCTCTCTCC
This sequence comes from Bonia amplexicaulis, assembly GCA_036346245.1. Taxonomy (NCBI): domain Eukaryota; kingdom Viridiplantae; phylum Streptophyta; class Magnoliopsida; order Poales; family Poaceae; genus Bonia; species Bonia amplexicaulis. The sequence goes on from CM070740.1 coordinate 14,102,334, forward strand.
CTTCGGACCAAAAATGATAAAATATAGGACTCAGTGTCTTATGGCAAAATTACTGCTTTTGTCAGTGCGTTCTAGCTAAACCATATATTTTAGGTGTCCGTTGGTAAAGGAGGACACCAGATGGTGTCCTGTAGCCAATTTCCCCTAACATATATTGGCTTGCTTGAAATGGCTTAAACCTGTGGCCTTTTGGCTTCTTGATATGTATTTTGGCTACAAATACGTTATAACGGCGATTAGATTTTTTGAGTAAAAAAAAAGAAAAATAATAAAAAAATGAGAAAAATGATAAAACACTAGTATATCTTTTGGGACAATGTAAAAAAAATAAGGAGAAAAAAGAAAAATAAAAAAACCAAAATTAAGAAAATCAAAAACTGAAATCGTTTGAAGTGAGTCTAAACACCTTGTTTTGCTTAAATATGGCAGCGTCCACGCCGGCCTACTGCCGAAGTGCCAATCTCACATCCTTTTTCCCTTCGCGCACGTCGCATCCCATCCTATCCTTGGTTGAACAACGCAAACTCAGTTCATAAGCAAAATACCTCAACGATTCTACTGCAGCACGGACTGCTGGCTAATGCATGCAGCGATATTACAGTACATATATTTCTGTTGCTGTAGCGATGTCCTGGATCGTTCATTTTCCAATCGGGCGGATGGGATTGAGTTCATGGTAAAACATTGTGTCTAAGCTTCCCATGTTAGTGCTAGCTGCTTTTTATCGAACTATATATATGTTCAGTAAATATCTGGTGCAAATGCACTAAGGCCATTTGAAGCGCGATAATTGAACTGTCTCATATGAAATTCCTACAAAATTTATGTTCTAAATGAGGCATAAATGTTGCAAACGCGTGAAAATCGGGTGTGAAAGTTTTACAAAGTTCTCAAAAAATTACCAGAATGTAAGACCATGTGGTGGCAGCCTCATGAAAATGATAAGTATTTGATATTGCTTGTACCTTATTTTTGTTGTTTGATTTTGATTTTGAGAAATTGCATTTTGAGTTGTTGTCATTTGGAGCTAGTGGTATTGCCAGCGTTGTAATCGCGGTATGAGCGAAAAATGGTAGTACCAGCTCATATTGCGGTATGACTGGCCGAAGAGGTATACTGGCCTATGGTTGCCGGTGGCTATTTTTCAGAGAAGATCTTTTTGGAGTTTTTGGTCTAAGACCTGGTGCGGTAGTATCGGCTTTGGAGTTGCAGTATGATCGGAATGGTGGTATGACCGGCATGGGTACCGCGGTCATATCGACTCTTGTGCTAAGTGATTTTGAGTGTTGGTTTATTAGTGTTAGTCGCGGTGGGAGTCCGTGCAAGTGTTAGTCACGTTAGGAGTCCGTGCAAGTGTTAGTCATGGGGAGTCCATGCATGTGTGAGTCATAGTGTATCCATGCATATGGTTAACTGATTAAGAGTTAAGTACATGTTGTTTGTGCTCGGATCAATTGTTTTGTTCTTTGGTGTGCAGGTGCTTTCATGATTGTTACAGCCAGTGGTGAGACAAGGGTACGAAAGGAGTTTTGAGGCCATGACGTGTTGTGTAAGTTCGGGTAGAGAAACATCTCAAACTGAGGAGTATAGGAGAAAGACAAGGATCATCAAGAGGCAATGCATACAAGTGATGTGCCAAATGGACTTATGCGTTTCAAATAGTGACGTTTTTCGTAGTAGGTGTACGATCTTGACGGTAAGACATTGGGCATCACAGACTGTGGAGTGATATTTGTGTGTCATGGGACTTGAGCTTTTCAAGTGGTGATGGCCTCAACGTAGGCGTACGATCTTGGTGACAAGTATTGTCATGAAGATCGACGGGTGGCAATTTAGGAAAGTGTCCAAAACCGGGTGGAGTGGCGGTTTGCAAAACCACAGGACTGACCTAAGTGATTTAGGTCATATTTTTGTGGTAGAAGTGTCTTATTGGGCTTGTGAAGCCTTTGGAATTCGCACTTTGAAAAGCGTGAATTCGCACTTTGAAAAGCGTGCAAGTGTGTGAGAGTATAAAATCCATTTGTGTATGGGTTACTAGATTTCCCCATATATAAGTGGTGTGATCCACTAAGGAATGACTGGTAGGTGTGAGATGGTAGCCTGGCAAGCTTGCAGTATATAAGTCTTGTGTTGAGTTGAGTCTTGGAGAGGCTTGAGATATTACGGTTACGGTTTTCTTGTGTTGAAGTCTTGTATGTGTGCTCTAGACTTAGAACTCTGCTATCCTGTGAGATTAGCTGTAAAATATTCCTCTCTAAGTGAAATAGACATCCAAAGTTTGCCCAAATGAGTTGTGCCATGGATCTCCTCTTGTTCTTTTGATTTGTTTGGTTTTATTGTTTAGATTTCTCTCTTCTTAATCTTTCCTAGTGTCGAGGACGTGTAAGAGGTGAGAATATCTCTTAGAGATTAGACTCCATTCATCTAGACGCCTTTTAAGGGAAGTTTTGAGTTTGTCCGATTTTTCTTGAGAGAGATGTGTGATTTTGGGATTTTGCTCTTGTGGGTGATTTGGATCGAATTCGTGCTATTATCTAGCTAACTATGACATGTAAAAACTCATCCAAGGCCACCTAGATCATGTAGAACTCATGAGCAAAAGCAGATCGAGATTTCTCGTTCTTGCACGGTTTTAGTGATCCTTCCTCAAAGAAAAAAGGTCAGAACTTTAGCAACGATTATCTCGATCGTTGATTGGAATAAGTTCCTGACATTCTAAATAAGGTGCATGCCAAGTTTTAAGTTATTTGGATCAACGGATCAAAAGTTCCATCGATTTTTGTTTTAAAGTTGTGCTAATTTTACTATTCCCACGTTGATCACTACATCAACGGCACTAATTTGCTACTGTAGTTGTACTATCGATTCTATTGTAGCACTGCAGCGGTACTATCGCTGACACTGCAACGGTACTAACGGTTTACTGCAGTGGTGCAACAATTTTATTGTAGCACTGCAGCAGTACTATCGCAGGTATTGTAGTGGTACTATTTTTTACTGTAGCGGTACTACTGATGTTATTGTAGTGGTACTATCGATTTTCCATAGTTTCTTTTGGATCTTTTTGTGTGAGTGATTAGTCTCTGAACTTCATAACTTCTCATGATTATTGGAGTGGAGAACTTGGAGAGTCGTACTCTTCCATTTCGAGAAAAGATTTGAAAAAAGTCTTGTATTATTGTTGACTCCTATTCACCCCCTTTAGTCACCAAATTTGGTCTTGCACCGAGATAGGGGAAGACATGCTCTACATATCTAAAAATTTCAATAGCAAACTCAATCTCATTTGAGGGATATGGAAAAGACAATTACTTAGTGAATATTGATTTTGCACTATTCACTAAAGTATTTGTCTTTTTTTGTCTTGCAAAGGCAAGTGAGGTTGATATTTATATTTGGAATATCAATAAAAAAATTTCCCAATCTTTGAGAATTTTTTAGAACTCCTTCACCCAATTTTTACGGAATTTACAACATTTAGCCATTCTCACCAGATATGGCCCATGTATGTTAGCAGAAAATTGTAAAAATTTACCATTATGAATGTACATAGCGAGGTATCTTAGTAACTCCCACTAAACACATGTTTTTTTTTTTACTTTACACATCTCCAATGCAAGACTTTGATAGTTGTTTTTAGGAAAAATTGCTCCCTTGCCCCAAAGTTTAATGGCGTTTGCTCAAATGCCCCATGATGTCTCACTGACATGCGGGTCCAGGGCCCACATGTCAGTGAGACATCATGGGGCATTTGAGCAAACGTCATTAAACTTTGGGGCACATGAGCAAATCCCCCTTGTTTTTATCATAATATGCTAATAAAAATAAAAGGATTACATATTCTAAAGTATTTTCTAAGACAATTCTAATGATTATATATATATATATATATATATAATGGTAAAAAGTTTGACTGTGAGGATTCCATAACAACCAATATTTAGTGACAGAGATAACTAATTTCATTTTAACATAACCATTAGGCATTTCCCTCCTCAAATATATGTATGGTTAGAGTTGATAAATTTAATTGCACACGTATCTATCAATCAGTCCGTCTGTCTGTATATCTATCTATCTATCTATCTATCTATCTATCTATCTATCTATAACATTCTTTAAAATGATGTTTAAAGGAATTTTCACTTTGAAGGGATAGAAACTTCCACATTAATTGGAGAAAAAATCCACTATTTATAGGGTGAGCCTATATTATAATGATGTGGATTAATTAGATTTAAGGTTGAGGCAAATACTAGAATTTAATGACAAATTCAACTCTATTTTATTTTTTGAATTTAATACGAGTCTATCTTAGTTTCTAAGCGTGCAATTGCCTGGAATTCGTCACTAGTTTGGTGTATTTATGCGACACAGGTTGTAGGTGGTCTGATCCAAAAGCAAAATCCAATGCGAACGTTCAGCTTCTATAAGCCGTTTCTTTCAGTCACTACTTTTCGTTTTCAGGTATTATAATATATTTTATATTTTATTATATCATAATTTTGTAAGTCGCATAGCAGTCCGAATGTTGTAGTGCCTTTTTGCACCGTCTTTCTTACATAATGTAATACTATTTATCAACCACTACTATTTATCAGCCGTTTCTACCTGCCACTTCTATTAGTCACTGTTATTCATCGATCGCAGCCAAAAAATATCAGCATATTCATCAATCTCAGCTAAAAAATATCAGCAAAATCTAATATAAACAGGGCCAACCGTGCATGCTGCAGAAATACTGGCTGTAGTACAAGTACGACACTTTGCCTCGACAGTCGATGCAGCGGCACCATGAGCCAGCTTTGCGTGGCTCTGACTGACTAGCTTTTGCTCAGGCTCATGGAAAATAATGTTGGTTCTACTATGTGCAAATAACATGGAAGTTTAAGTTCTAACAATAAATTATCTATGTAAGTTGAGAGCGCGAGAAGAAAAATTCTTATGCGAGTTCATACACGTTCTCTCTCTAAGCTAGAGTAAGGATGTGCATCATGCGTAGTCCCATGAGCCATAAATAAATTTTTTGAAGAGAAAGAATTTCTTTCTTCTGTCACACAAGAGGAAGTTGAGATAAAACCATATATACATTAAGGAGTTTGAAGATCCGAGTCACACTTTTCAGGGGTTCGAGTTTAAATATTGCGCTAAGAACGTTTTATCTGTTGTTGATTTTGTTTTTGGGTGTTGATTAGTTGTTTGTAACCCTGAGTTTCTTGTAGATTTTTTGCGACAAGATTGTTCTCCCCTAGTTGATAAATAAAGCACGAACTTTGCTCGAGTTAAAAAAAAGATACAACCATACAAATGGATTAAGAGGTGTTGTTTGGTTCTTGGCTTAGAAGGTTCTCCTCGAAGCTTAGAAATCAGGTTTTAGTTGGAGTTACGGCTTTTTGTTAGGCCTTGTGGTTAAATAGAAATGATGTCATTTTCAAAAAGATCAATGCTCATCCTTTTTTGCAGGTCATTTTTAGGGGGACTTACTGGATCAGGTGTTGGTCGTAACTATCTAAAGAGGAAACGAGAAGTTCGCTCTTAAACGGTTGCAAAAGGCTTGAGAGAGTGGTGATGGAGATTTTCAGCAAGTTTGGGTGGAGCAGATGTTTTAGATTAAAGGATTAAGTCCTTGGTCTTTTTTTTTATTATTGTGTTTAGGGGATTTTGTTGTGCCGTTTGGCGGAGTGTGGTATGTGTTTGCTGTTTGGTTCTGTGCGGCTGTAGTCATTTCTGCGGAATGATCAAGGCCGAAATATTGTTATTCCGTTATCTAAAAAAATAGATTAAGAAAGTAACAGCAAATATGGTGGTGCAAAATGACCATCTTAAGCCGGATTTCCTATTAGTGAAAGACTGTCACACACACATATACTACTTAATATGGCAAAATATACAATTACCCAAACATAAAGTACTCTATTTCTCTCTCTCAAACCGATGATCTTTTTTATGGGGAGAGGTTTTTAGTTGATTGAAATTAAATGTGAACTATAGTACTGTAGCAAGTCGTATGAGACACATTTCCAAACGTCAAGGGATCACTTGTCCCATGCATGCATAGCTGCCATGTAGAAATGTTTGTCTCCCAAAAAGTGAAAAGATTTTAGATACCTGACAGAAAGTAGATCACATACATAAGCTGACATAAATATGTAATAGGAAGAAAAAGTCATGCATGAACAACCAATGAATATTACTAGCTAGCTAGTACTTCGTCTTGATTGATCCTCTCCATATTATTAGCTCCAAAACATAACTAGTACAAAGAACAAACATAACATATAGTGGCTTAATTAACTAGCCGCAGCAGCGAAAAAAAACAGTAAAAACTCACTCATGTAGCGAGTTTTGTCCGCTTATTTCCCTAGACGTACATGCGATCACTTTCTCTCTCTTTCTTCCTCCTGATCTCCTCAACGACACAAAACAACAAGATCACAAGGCACGAAATATATATAAAAAGAGCAGAACTCAGTTGCAAAGTTGCACTCATCAATGGATGGCTACTAGTGCTCGATCAGCTATGTAGCTAGCTGCGAAAGAGCCCACAAGATAGGGTCATGAGCAGCATGGCGGCGTCGGTGATCTCGTCGCGAGGGAAGCCGTGGAAGAACGCCGGAGGAGGGCCGGCCTTGCTCAGGCTCGCCGCTGCGACGTTCTCTCCGACGTGGTCGTGATCCTTCTTCGGAGCGGCGGCGCCGGCCGCGTCCTTGGCGGCGGTAGCAGGAGCAGCTGTTGCAGCAGCATGATCGACCATCTTGCACCGCTTCTTGAACGGCAGCGACCGGTCGACGTCCGCCCTATTCTCTTTCTTCCCCGGCTTCGCTTGGGCGTTTCTCACCGGTGTACCCGCTCCCGCCGCACCACCGTTAGCAGCAGTGGCCGCCGCCGCGGCCATCGCCCGCCGCGCCTTCCTTTGCCGTATGCCGCATGCGTTGCAAAGAGACTGCAATATGCAACACAACACATACACACACAAGAAAACACTCTTAAATATGTGTGCGCTAGGTAGTAGTGTAACTGATAGAATTAATCTGGATGATTTGGCCGCGGTTAAAGTCATAGTCGAAGAAGCAGTTAAAGCCATAACTGAAATAGTGGTTGAAGCCACGATCACAACTACAATGGTTGTAGCTACAGTGGTCGTAGCTATAGTAGTCATAGCTACAATAGTTATAGATCGCCAGTCGTAGCTATAGTACCCGGTCGATGCTAAAAAAACCTCCGTGGTCGAAGAGCCATGGTCAAAGATACCATGGTTGAGCAGCCGTAGTCGAGACGCCGTAATCGTAAGTAGTGGCTGGGCGTCCGAGTGACGATTGTAAGTCAATGAGTTGGCCGAGTCTTACAGATCATGGAGAGATTTCAGGAGGTTCGTGGCATGGGAATAGATCCTAGAGGAGTTAGTGGGTACGAAGTACAGGTCATATGATCTTATGTGCATGAAGCTTATTTAAACCATGTAATTCCTATTATGTTATAAGAGTGATGTAGCAATAGAAAAAAATTGAGTGATTTAATTCCAATATTGTATTAGTCTCTCTCTATATGTGTTTATCCAAAGTGACAAGAGCGAGAATTGGGCAATTCAATCCTAACAGTAACAACTTGTAATGCTATGTATGAAGCAAAAAAACACATAGATAGCACACATAAAGATCGATCAAGAGTACGATGCCTAGATAGCAATTTCACCTTGGGGCCACAAGGACCACTTCTCCACAAGGGGGTCTTAGTGGTGTTGCAGTCCGAACACACTCTAATGACACCCATAGCCTGCTGCTGCTGCTGCTGCTGGCTCTCATCAGCTTGGCATGCTTGTGCTCTTCTCCTTGGCTTTCTCGCCGCCCCGCCCTCGGGATCGTTCGTCGCCTTCCTCACGATCCTCGTCTTTGCTGCCGGCGTGGTGGATGTCCACTTGCCGGCCGATTCGTCGGGGCGCTTGCTCTCGAAATCGTATGGATCATGCGAGGATCGCTGGATCATGTCGCTGCCGATGCTCTGAGTGGTCGGTCGGAACGGTGCCGGCGTAGGGAAGACGTCCGACCCTCCCATCATCATGTGATCATTGCACTACAAGAGAAAATTAAGAAGAGAGAACAAGGCAAGGAGCAAGATTATAAGAACATATACTGAGAAAATTTTGGAGCCCATCTACACATGCATATAGCTGTGATCCCCTCACCTGCTTATTAGATTCACCCAAAACATGGTGCCTCAAGTGCTGGTCTCCATAGCTTTGCCCTTGGTGCTCCACAGGGCTGTTGATCATGAAAGGGAACAAGATAGGAGGGTCCTTTGATAGATGGAAAGCAGGAAAGTATCCTTGATCCTGATCTCCTCCTTCCATTAGAGGGAGAGTACATAGTTGGCTCATGTAGATGGTAGACATGAGAGAGAGAGAGAGATCTGGCAAGGTAGCAAGTACTGTGGGCAGAATGAACGAGATCAGGATGGATATAAGGAAGCTGGAGAGGTGGAGAGGAGTGTAGCATTAAGGGATCTGCAGTTGGAGGGGCAATTTACAAGGGCCCAGGGTGATCGTGGACAGTGGAGAGGAGCCAAGAGCTGCTATATAACTAGCCATCTCTCTCTAGCTAGGGCCTAGGGGGAGTTAGAAGGACGTCATGTGATCCCTTTCCTAGAGTGAGAAAGAGGGGTAGACAGGCACAGCACAGCACTACAGGGAAATGGATGAAGAACCAAAGAGAAACAGTCGAACAAACATGTACATTACTGGGCACTGCACATGCAAACATTCATTCCCAAGCCCGACCAAGATCTCATGCAACGTTAAGTTCTTTTTTTCTATCAAAAAGGATTTGCATGGAATCGAGAACACTTGCTAGCTAGCTGTCGCATTGGATGTATATTGATCAAAACCATGCTAGTTGCACCATATATATAGTGTTAATGCGTTAAACTATCATACGTTCAAAATCGCATTCAACGTCTTATGTGAAGAGTTAGTAAGTTAGTTAACACTCATATAAGGATTTGCGATTGGCGGTACCAGATATTTCTCCATGGGTAAAATATCTAGCTAGTCCCCTAGGGCTAAAAATCATTAATATGTCAAATTGGCTATGTTGTTAATTAACATTGGTACCAAAAGCTAGGACATGAAACAAAATTATACAAAATAGCTGACTGCCAAAAGCTATCACTACTACAAAAAGGGTCATCACAGACGGCTCAAAACCGTCAATACAGACAATTTCTAAATAACCGTTTGAATTTATATGTCTGTGATAAATGTGGCTATCATAGACGGCTCTCGAACCGTCTGTGACAATATACAACACAGACGGTTTTAATTAAGAACCGTCTATGATAGTCTAATATCACAGACGATTCTAGTTAAAAACCATTTGTGATAATCTATTATCATGAATAGTTCTAGTTAAGAACCGTCTGTGATTGTGTTCTAGCGTCCTCATAAATAGGCCTCCTTCAGTTCATCAGTATTACCTAATTACTCTACAAAATAGCGCAATTAGAGAATGCAGATAAATAAAAACAGACATATTTATGAGAACAATATCATCGTGCAATAAACTTTGTTGCTATGTCTTCATCCTGCAATAAAATATGAATTTCAATAAGGGCCGAAACCCTAGCCATCCAACAATCATCACAAGAATTAAGGCATCAACAATTAATTTTCACGCGCACGAGCATCAAGATTTAATGGCCAAAACCCTAGCCATCCAAAAATTTCGGATGGGGGATATATCACCAGCGATGAAGGAGAAGCGACAGCAACGTCACTGTTGTGTCATGAAGGTGACACTGCACAAGACACTCTTGTCCTAAGTGTTATAAGAGTGTCATAAGAGTGTCTTGTGCAGCGAACCATGGTATCACAACTGAAGGCAGGGGAGCTCACGACGGTAGTCGGTGTCGTCGAGGGGGCGGGGCGCTTTGGTTTAGGGGAGGAAGTAGGAATAAGGAGTGAATAAACTAGGAGCAGCAGGAAATATTGGTTCTTAGAGTAAAATTGGGGGAAAGAGAGTGGGAGAGTAATAAGGGCGAGTAGTGGGAGGTGGCCGGTGCCTACCGTTCGATACGGAGAGAATGGATGGGTGAGATCGAAATCCTGGGAGAGATGCCACGGATCGGTGATGTTGTATTATCATAGACGGTTCAGATTAAAAACCGAACGTGTACTTCATCCCTCGACTTTGGAGAAACATCATCAGCATTGGCCAGCTCGAGGAGGGTGGAAATAGTGTATTGATTGAAGGTGGAGTCATACGCATCTGTGATTGATAGCACAATGTCATCACTCAGGTGAAGCGATCACCAAATTGGCTATACAAACTTACTTTGAGAGTGGTGCAGCCGGTCTGTATGAGCCTGCAAACAGCTGATGAGGCATGGCGTTAGCATGCTCGTTTTGGGCACCTCAATTTTGACGTACTCCGAAAGATGTCGACCACATGCATGGTGCGTGGGCTTCCTCGAGTGATCCATGCCAATCAAGTCTGCAACGGGTGCCTCATAGGGAAGCAATGGTGTACTCCTTTTCCTCAGGAGACCAAGCACCGTGCCAATGATCACCTCGATCTTGTCCACGGCGATCTGTGTGGACCTGTCACGCCAGCGACACATGGAGGTAGGCGGTACTTCATCTTGCTCGTCGACGACATGAGTCGCTACATGTGACTCATTCTCCTCCGAATCAAGGACGAAGCCGGAGGTGCAATCAAGAAATTTCAGGCCTCCAACGAGATCGAGATCGGACGCAAGTTGCGTGCTCTCTGCACTGATTGTGGGGGGGGGGCTCACCTCGGTGGATTTCATCGATCACTGTGCCGAGCATGAGGAACACTGGCAACTCACGGCTCCGTATTCACCACAGCAAAATGGTGTCGTTGAGCATCGGAATCAGACGGTGCTAGCAATGGCGAGGTACCTCCTCAAGGCCTAGAAGGTGCCTGGCAAATTCTGGGGGGAGGCCGTAACCACAGTTGTCTTCATCCTTAACCGTTCTCTCACGAGCAGCGTGATCGGGAAGACTCCCTACGAAGCCTAGTATGGAGTGAAACCTGCCCAGTGCATTTTTTTCGTACTTCTGGCTGCATAGGGCATGTGAAAGCCACACGACCGAATGCTGACAAGTTGGATGACAGAAGCACTCCCATGGTGCTCATTGGCTACGACCACAACTCCAAGGCGTACCGAATGGTCGAACCTTCATCCGGTCGGGCACACATCTCCAGGGATGTCGTCTTCGACGAAGGGAGAAGCTAGGAATAGGAGCACTCAGACCAGGCCAATGGCAACGACGACTTCACCGTGGCCTACTCCGTAACGGTGGCATGACCTGAAGGTAGCCCGGCAGCTGGCTACGACCACGGCACCGGCTACAACCACGGCGTCAGCAGTTCGACCATGGCAATAGGTGAACAAGTCACTGCTCCAACTACTTTAGTTTCAGGCAATGCCATGACCACGGATAGTGGTACGACTACGGGCAGTGGTACGACCACGGCCAGTTGCACAACCACGGGCAGTGGTACGACCACGGGGGAATTTGCATCCCCGCCATTGACCATGCCGTCGGGCATCGACCTCGATGATGAAGGAGCTCCTCGAAGGTTCAACATGGTGCAGGACTGCATCAATGATGCCCCTCCACGCGAGCTCGATCTTGACCCGGACGAGCTGTACATGCTAACGATGGAGGAGCCAGCCTCTGTAACTGAGGCCCAGGCTGACCGAGGATGACGGATGGCGATGCAGGAGGAGATGAACTCCATCGAAGAGAACCGCACATGGGACCTTGTCGATCTTCCGACCGGCAAATGCTAAATTGGTCTTAAGTGGGTGTTCAAGCTCAAGAAGGACGCTCACGGTGAGATTGTGAAGTGCAAGGCACGTCTAGTGGCAAAGGGTTATGTCCAACGTGCCAGCATTGACTTCGATGAGGTGTTTGCACCCATGGCACGTCTCGACTCTGTGCGAGCACTCGTGGCTGTGGATGCTCATGAGGGATGGCCGGTACATCACATTGACGTGAAGTCTGCCTTTCTCAATGGCAGCCTCTTGGAGGAAGTGTACGTGGTCCACCCCCGCTTTTATGTGCAAAGGCGCGAGCATCAGGTGATGCGGCTACGCAAGGCTCTTTACGGGCTTCGACAAGCGCCGAGAGCCTAGAATGCGAAGCTCGACAGCACGATGACCCTCCTCGCCTTCAAGAGAACTTCGTTCAAGCAAGCTGTGTATACTCGAGACACCAGCAACTCACGACTACTCGTGGGTGTCTACGTCGACGACTTGGTGATGACCGGTGCCTGTCTGGAGGAGATCAATTGATTCGAAGCCCAGATGGAAGTTGAGTTCAAGATGAGCGATCTCGGCTCTCTCAGCTATTATCTCTGGATCGAGGTAATGCAGAGTGAGGGCAAGATCACTCTGTCTCAGGCAAGCTACTCGGCCAAGCTACTGGAGAAGGCAGGGATGAGCGACTGCAACCCCGCTCTCGTGCCAATGGAGCCGGGACTGAAATTGAGCAAAGTAAGCTCAAATCTTCCGATCGACGGCATGTTCTACCGCAGCATCGTCGGAGGCCTACGCTATCTGGTACACACACGACCAGATATTACGTTCGCAGTAGGCTACGTAAGTCGGTTCATGGAATCGCCGACTACCAAGCACCTTAGCGCTGTGAAGCACCTGCTGCGGTACGTGGCAGGGACGATCAAATACGGGTGCAGGTTCACGAGAGGCATAGGGGCAACTACGCTCATCAGGTACAGCGACGCAGACATGGCCGGAGATGTTGACAACCGAAAGAGTACCTCCGGCATGATCTTTTTCATCGGGGGAAGCCCAGTGAGCTGGCAATCACTGAAGTAGAAGACCGTTGCTGTCGACTTGCGAGGCTGAGTATGTCGCCGCCTTAATGGCTGCTTGACAAGGGATTTGGCTCGAGGAGTTACTCGGGAATCTGCTCAACGGGGAAGCATCAACAGCAACCCTACTGGTAGACAACAAGTCTGCAATACAGTTGTGCAAGAATCCGGTGTACCATGGCCAGAGCAAGCACATTGAGACGTGTTATCACTTCATCAAGCAATGCGTTGAAAATGGTAAAGTCCTCATCAACTACGTCAAGGCGGATGAGCAATTGGCGAACTTGCTAACCAAACCCCTTGGGCGGATCAAGTTTCAGGGTCTGCGTGAAAAGGTTGGAATTGTCACCATAAATGGTAGCTAGATCAGGGGGAGTCTGCCAGAATAAGTGATCTAGTTAGGTTGTTGAGCACGACATCCTGGTCGTGCACGTCAAGAAGTTGAGCATGATGTCCTGGTCGTGAGCGTAGTAGGGCTTTTTTCGCTGTTCAGTTAGAGTACGTGCACAATTTGCGGTCGTGGAATGGCATGACCGTATAGTCATGACGCAAGTTTAGGAGGGCCCAAACGGCCATTACTTGTACTCTTTTGGTATAAATAAAGTCCCCAAAAAGCAGCAAGAAGAGCCCTTGATCGCAGCAAAACCACCCTGTGTCTTCCTTCTTTATCGCGTGAGTTCTCTTAAGTCGTAGAGCGTTTACGACTTGCAAGTCGTAATCGACTTGCTAGTCGTAGGGTGCCTACGACTCCATAGTCGTATATGACTTACGATTGCCAGTTGCGACTAGATACTCGTGATAGCTCCGAGTACTCGTATACGACCACGTGGTTGTAACTTCGGGTGCTCGTATACGATAACGTGGTCGTAGCTCCGAGTGGTCGTAAACGACTTCATAGTCGTAAGCTCGTCTGTGTGGTCGTAAACGACTACGTGGTCGTAAGTACGACTATGTGGTCGTAGATCCTACTGCGTGGTCGTAAGTTCGACTGCGTGGTCGTAAATTCGATTGCGTGGTCGTAAGTTCGACTGCGAGGTTATAAGTTGTTTTACGTGGTCGTAAGCTTGACTGTGTGGTTGTAACAAGTACCAAGTACTTGTTAGTCGTGAGACAGATCTTTAACAACCTTGAGAGGGAGGCTTGTGGAGAATCGGGTTGATGCAGCAGCTCTATCAAGGATAGGTTTGCATGAAGGCACCTCTGTCTCTCTCTCAGTCGAAACAAAGAAACATTAAAGACATGAGCAGGCAACGAGACACTTCCTGCGCCTTGGGGCCCATGCAAGCATAGCTTTTGGATTTGCCGGCAGCAGCAAATGGAATAGTAGTTTTGCCTCTACTCATAGCTAGAAATATGCCACCGGCTAAACAAACCAATGTTAATCATATCATCTACTTTTGTCTAGCAGGGGAGAGTGGATTAGAGCAAGTACCTTAGGACGCCAAGCGTGGGGATGTCATGGGATCAAATTTCAAAAATTGTTAAAAATAATCTTGACTTAGAGTCTAAGATATAGTAAAATCTGTTTCCGTGTGTAACTCAAGTTGAAGTTATGTCCAACTTGATGTCCAAATACGTATACTAGTAGGAGAGTCTTAGCCTATATATTGAGAAGACTTGTAGCCAGTTTTGTAAGAACAGAAGTAAAAGAAGAACAGAAGTAAGGAAAAAGGAGAGCAAGTAAGAGAATAGAGAAATTTAGAAATTCTCCTGTGTTCTCTCAGTTTATTTGCGATGTACGCTTTCTCCTGGAATAAAGTTAACAAGTGGTATCTGAACTTACGCGAGAAGTGAGTCGCTGAAAAAAATCGTCTCGACGATTCCGTTTTGCACTCATCTCACGCAACGCTCCCGAGGCATCCGCTCCGTGCGTCATCATGTTTCAACAGCTCATCCGTGTGGCGTATCTGTCGGTCAAGCAATAGAACACGTTTCTGCAGCAAGGAGGAAAGCAGTCATAGTTAAGACCGACTGCCTCAATATTTTTAGAATCTTTGCATCTGGATGGACCCGTACTAGTTGAGTTGAGTTCCTACATGTAGCATGTATGTAGAACGCTTCATGTGGAGGCGTGGCTGGTAGTTCATAATGCATGGAGACTTAAACTAGAGTATGTCAAGTCAAGATTAAGGGGGAGATTGTTAGAAATAATCTTGACTTAGAGTCTAAGACGTAGTAGAGTCCGTCTCCGTGTGTAATTCAAGTTGAAGTTGTGTCCAACTTGTCCGAATACGCATGGTAGTAGGAGAGTCTTAGCCTATATATTGAGAAGGCTTGTCGTCAGTTTTGCAAGAACAGAAGTAAGAAAAAGAGGAGCAAATAAGAGAATAGAGAAATTCAGAAATTCTTCTATGTTCTCTCAGTTTATTTACGATATGTGCGTTTTCTCCTGAAATAAAGTTAACAAAAATGATAGATGTCTCTTGCACCTACAACAGCCTGGTGTTTTACAAGTTAAGACTGCAATCAGTTGACTTATCAAATGATGGACGGTCATTTTTTAGGCCATTTTGTTTACATTTTTTAAGATAGCAGCAGACAGTAAAGATGCCAATAACGTATATGATTTTAGGCTCAATAAACTGTTTAAAGAATCGTTTCAAGAAATCGTCCTGTTCATTTTGAATTCTAAAGAAACTAAAAAGTCTAAAAGAACAGAGCCGTAAGCTATTTAGGCAAAATATTTCACCAACTTTGTATGGAACAGGAGACTTAGGTCCAAAGATACGATCTTTCCCATGACTCGAAAACATGATAGGACACTGCTAGCCAATCTACAGCCTTCTGGCTATCCAACCGGTCTTTTCATCACTGAGATAGGGCAAGAAGCTAGCCGTAGCATGACTACACATGCACATGAGCAAACCACCGATCTCTATTCCCATGAGCAGGAGCTAGAGAAGCGGATCAACAGCTTAACCCTGAAATGAAGCGATGCCTCTTCCCACATGACAAGCCCACACACTTCCATGGGCGTGCGTCCAAAATCTGGGCAACTTGTTGCTCCCCCTCTCGTGATGCCCACTGGGGACAGGTCGCAGCGGGGAGAGCTCCCAAACAAGCCACTAATGGCGCAGATTTGAGCAGAAGGGGGCAGGCCGCGCCCACTGTTGGAACAGAATACTAGGATCCTACACACATATTTACCTGTGGACACACACTACACGGGAAAGACGAGAAACATAGACACACAGAGAGAATTTCCCGATACGAACTTAACTTGCGCCGGATTTTCTCTTGTCTTTCTATTCCATCGCTCTCAATTTACTCAACATATTACCTGGTTTAAATAGCCTCACCTAGTGGCTAACAATAGACTTAGCTAATAATAGACTTAGCTAACAATAGACCTTCTGCACTAACCACTAACTCCATGCAGCTATTCTCATGCCACTTCTCAACGTGGCTTTGACACCCACATTAACATACATGCAAAATACAATAACAATCAAGATTAATATCCAACACCCACTGCGCGCCTCTGTACGTGTACCGGCCATCTTTCGCGATCGGATGGATCGTATAGATCGCAGCGAGCGCGATCCATGGTATACGTACAAAAGGAGGAGGAGGCAGAAGTCGACAGCGAAAAGCCGTTTGGTGAGATCGCTGATCGACCAACTTACAACGCAGTTCAGGGAGAATATATAAGAGATCTTCAAGCTAGAATCGAGATCGGAGATGTACCTCTGAGCGGTGGAAGCAGGTGATCGACCCACATTTGAGCTGGAACTGCAGTTTTTTTTTTTTTTTGGTATTTTGGAGAAGCGCCTAGGGTTTTACTTCTTGATGAGCGGAGCTCTCCCACTGGCATTTTCGCCCTGGTTTGCGCACCACCTGCCAGGCATGGTTCAGGAGTGAACCATCAAAACTTCAGCCAGAATGCAGAGGTCGTCTTTGGAACATGGGATTCAGAGCCTTCCATGGTCTATGCGGAGTATGCGTGAATGGGTTAATCTACTGCAAGAAGAAGGCAACTATGGATTAGTGAAGACATTTGAGATTGACAAGGTAGTATACATTATCTATGATTAAGCATATTAATGGACTATTAGCGTAATGTTCAGCTCAAAAAAGTGACCAAATGACCCTCAACTACAGGAGATAGTGCTGTTCTTGCATCATCACTCATTAATGAGCAGCTTGGGCATGCGTGGTGCAATTTCACTCTGAGAACTTGGCAATAATGAACGAGATCTATCTTAAATTTAAAATCTCATCTTATTAAAGTTAGGTTATGATATGAAACTCCGACTGCAATTTTAGCATATTATGTAAATTATTGCAGACATGTTTAGACCACTAATTTACTTACGGTGACAATCCATGAGCTTAAGCTACTAGAGTAGCTTTCCATGTTTGTGTTCACGAAATGCAGGATAGATTCTCTCAACTTATAGGATAGATCTACTCGAAAATGACTGACTATCCGTGAAATGTCACCGGACACATTAAAATACTTTTGTCTCGCTTGAGATGTCCAGCAGAAATATTGGAAAAGTAAAGTATGCCGCGGAAGAAGAGCTAGATCGATGTACCATGTAAGCCAAATGACATCTTTTTGCTAATATGGCATTTGAGATAGGTCGTGCTGTATGTTCACACATAAGCAGATGAAAACTTCAAACCGCACTATCGAACTTATCGTATCAAATATTTGTGTAGCCAGAGATAATGTTCACTTTGATAGAAAGGCAGCCACTGGTTGTCTGATGGTGAAGACGTATACGTATAGGGTTTTTGAATCACTCCTGGAGAGAGAGAGAGAGAGAGAGAGAGAGAGAGAGATTCACTCAATGTCACAGGATGCAAGGTGCCCAGCTCAATGATAGACTTGCACCCAACAAAAATGTAGTTTTCAGAAGGCTCTGCAGATCCAATGGATCATGGCTTTGTGCAAAAAGACACTACGCTTCATACCTATGTGGACCCTCATGTGTGTGGGATCATATGTACACACAAGTGAGAGTGTATATATGTGTAATTAATATAATCATGCACTTCATAATTGAAGAATAAAACATTACAGTGCATACATAAGTAGGCAGAAGAATATCAACAGTAGAACCATAAGCGTGGTCGGACAGTCTAATGCTAATGCCTTCGGCTTTGAAGGGTTGCTGTCACAGTCCAATAGAGTTTCAGGAATAAAACCAGAATGTATACTATTGCCAAACATGAACTTGTTCTTAACAATTCCAGCAGCAAATAATATCTGCTAGCTCTAAATACATCATCTAAAAAAACCCAATGTAAACTTAGAGCTAGAAATGAGAAACAGGGAATCCAAGGAGCTAGTATAGTTCAGAAAATTTTAAGCTAAATAGTAATGTTGAGTGTAGAAGCTGAAGGGTTAATTTCGAGTGCAGGCCAAAGTATGATATTCATTTTAAATTAACCATTTATACCAAATGTAGAATTTTTTTTAGCATTGTTAGTGTATAGCGAATTGATCTGATCAATGGCACTCAAGTGAAGAAACTATTTTATATATAACAAGAAGCACCAAAGTTTCATTTGCTTTTCCGCTCTTGAACCTTTCTCTTAATTAGGAATGATAGACCATGTGGATAGGTAGTGAATATAGTGATGATGATAAATAACTTTCAGGTTGCATTGAAATTTGTGTTTATGAAAGTTTCGATCGATGTTTTTTTGTAAAACTGGAATTGCAAAAATATTCAGGATAAGCGGTCTGACCGCGTTGTATTGGGCGGTCTATCCGGCAGGCTTCGACCACAGATGGTAGTTAGAGGCGTGGACCACAATCGGTAATCGGTAGTCCAATCGGCTTTGTGATGGATTGTCCGATCAGCAGGTCCAATCAACATGTCGACCACGGCAGAACGACCACGGCAGGTCGACCATAGCAGAACAATTACGACAGAACGACCACGGCTGAACGACCGCAACAGAACGACCACAGACGATTGAAGCAACAGTGAATCGGTCTGATCTACAATGAACCAGTCAAAACTACAGTAAACCGGTCATAAGCCACAGTGAACCAGTCGTAAGCTACAATGAATCGGTCGTATCTACAGTACTTGATGGGTAGTGGGTGATCGTAGTTGTAGTACCAGGTCGGTAGTCGATAGTCTGAGCTACAATACTTGGTCGGTTGTCGGACCCGGATTTTTCAATCCAGAATCCTCTACGATTCACTGCACTATTCCCTGGATCAGTAGATAGTGCTCATAGGTATATTTCTGCATCAACTCATACATTTTATGGAATATATCAAACTATAATTTTACATACCAGAGTTAAAATGCACCACATCGGGTGACAGTTTACATAAGGGCCGATCAAGCCAAATATTTACAATACAAAAGACAACAGCGGAAGCATAAGCAAAAGTAAGACCATTATCCACAGGCAAGCGACTGAATGGTAAATGTGTGCAACATATATTATCTAGGCCTAGATAGTATATGTGCATACAATCTCTATTAAGTCTACTTGTCTAGGACTTGAACTCGCGGATGTTGTCCTAATTTTCTTCGTTGGCTCCTCCATCCGTGGCAGGGGTGTCCTCGTAGATATAGTGGTCATGGGTCCCTGTTTCTGATTTTGATAATGCGAGGGTGAGCACAAATTCACCGTGCCCCACGAGCCAATACACGGAATGCAATAGATAACATGCATGGCTTAACAAGGAAAGGCTCGAGTTATTTTACTTGCCATAATTTTCTTTTAAAATATGTTACATAGAAAATTTCCTAAGACCTAGCAGTTTTAATTAAAATAGAGTTTAATCAATGTATGAAAGAGTGCAGTAATAATAGTGATCTAGATACCATCCACCGTTACGTAATTTCTGCACCATATGCTAACCTTTCAGCTTTATAACCGCTTACCTTATCACTGGGGTGACACCTAGGGCAACACAAACTAGGGCTTTTCATTGCCCACCACTTTTCCAATTCCACCCACAAAGTTTTGAAATAGAAATATATCTAGTTAAGTTCCCATGTCCGCGCTTGACCGTGGGCACGGCTATTCGAATAGTTTTGACTCTACAGAGTTTGTACACTTTACCCACAAGAGACAATTTGGTCGTTGCCCACATGATTCCTTAGTCATGTGGTTGAGTAGATCATCACATTAACTTTTCAAAATATCTCGCTCCTTCCATCATCTCACCCATATGGGTTTCCCCCACTTGTGGTGGGTCTCATAAGTTGTACAGGATGTTCTACCCATATACGACTAGCAGCTAGACTACCCATACTAACTAGCTCGCCGCGGTAAACTTCACCCTCAACGAGTGTCCCATTCAAGTCATCACATAGATAGCTACTTGTACTCACCTCCTCCACCGATGAGATGACTTTCAGGGTCCAGTAAATCTATTAAGCCAAGTTGTACTTTACAGACTTGTGATTGTACTTGTCTTACCCAGGAGGTCATGACAAGATTCAGTCTTTAGGGTTATCTGGGCAGTTCTACCACTAACCACACTCTCGTGCACCGCTGCACCAGCCCCCGAACCATCCGCCCAGATATTTAAGCAAGTTGGGGGTTTTGGGGAGCATGAAATAATCATATCAAAATATACCAGTCATTACCACCATGACTTCCCAAATCAGTTTCTCGTGATTAAAAGTGATGCTTGGGGCATTTTAGCGCCCCCAGTATCTAAGCAGTACAAAGCATGACGCATAATTGTAGACTTATTTTTGAAAGGTTACCATTATAATTTTGCTAGAATGACAATGCTCAAATATTTAAATATTCCAAGGGAGGTGTAATACTAACAAGTCAAATAATGGACATATAACTAGAATCTTAAAAGAAACATCTATTTGCATATGAAATAACAGCATGCAATTTGATAATTTAAAACGGAAATAATTTGCAGAAATTATAGGTTCAACATTATCAAAGTACTAACTCGCCTTGGTCACAGTTGACTTGGTCTTGGTTGTCGAGAGTTACTTCAGTCTTAGCCTCTTCCTCTTGGGCCTCGTACGCTATTTTTACGTTGTGCGAAAATTCAGATAAAAATCAGTAAACTAAACAAATTCTCACAAAAAATTCAAATGAAATCAAAAAACCATTATTTTAGTTCCATTGGACAAATATTGATTTTAGATGAATTTAGAAATTTGTTTCACTCTAGGATAACTTAGGGAAAATCTTTTTGGGAGATAAATAATTTAAGTTTTCTGCTTAAGACTTGGGGTAAAATCCAGATAAAACTAAATAATTTCCAATGAACCAAATAAAATGCAAATAAAATTTTGGGATGTTACAATTGCCAATTCAAAATCGAGCGAAACTCCCCAGAAATCACAAGTTGATTAGTGGTGGTTGGTTGCTTACGGTCTTGTAGATGAGGAATTGGTAGATCTTATTGTTGGCGGCCTTGCCAGAGGGGAGCTTGCTGGCCTCGATGATCAGGGTGGCCCAGCGACAAGCGCTGTCGATGACATCCGCTCTCTCCGACTGTGTCGTCGGCCGACCGGCGTCCTTGGTGTCGTCACCACCACCACCACCACCTCCCACCCAGCTCCGGCACCTGCGCTAGGAACCACTAGAGCATGCGACCCGTCAAGCCTCACATCGAAGCAGCAATAACACAAAACAAAAACTGAAACTTCGCTTCCTCCAGAGCGATTGGGGCCATGCCTGGTGGGTGGAACTGGAGCTTTAACACAGCCTTGGCCTTGCCACCGACGCCGCGCTACCGTGCTGACTTGTCGGCATTTATAAGCAGGGAAGCGGCACGAGGAGGCGAGCAGCACGAACAAGGAGACAGGCGAGCAGGGAGCCGGGGGAGGGGGACGACATGGATGAGGCTCTCAATCTTGTCCACGTCGGACTATGCCGACGGGGGGTGGAGGGGATGGTGTTGCCGTGGGGGTGGGAGTGCGACATGGTGGCGCGGGTTAGGGTTCCGACGGGCGGTGGCGGGAGGCGAGATCTTGTGGTTGAGGGAGGATGCGAGGAGTGTGGATATCAAGAGGGAGGATGGCGGTGAGATGGTGGGCGGTGGAGTGGTGACAGATGAAGAGCAGAGGAGGGAGCGGAGAAGGGCAAAGGTGTGGCGACACAGAAGGTGATTGGGGCGAGGTGCTGGCGGAATGTGCGAGGACGGTGGGTAGGGGAAAGAGGAGTCGGAGGGATGGACCACATGCGAAGCATTTTTTCATGTGAGAAGGGTGACACCAACTCTTTCTTTTAAGTAATAGATAGAGATAAAGATGCAACTCAATCGCTGCGAGTGAGCTGATCAGCACTAATGTACAATAATGTGCAATACTGTAGTGCTCGTACTCCATCACAATGCTCTTTTTTCCCCTCTCATACGAGGAAGCATAACCTATTCTCATTGGTAAAGCGGAAACACAGTACAATCTCCAACGCCATGATTTACCAGAACGGTTGATACTAGGTGCGAATCCATGGGGTAGGCTTCATCAGGCTAAAGCCTACCCTCCACCGGTTTCTTGAACACCCCCCGCGGCGACGGTCAGCGATCACAGAGTCACTGGCGATGACGTCTGAGGAGAAGAAAGAGCACGGAGCCAGGGAGAAGAAACAAGGTCGAACCGCCGAAGAAGTAGAAATGCAGGCCCACGGGCCCAACGTCCCACCGCCCAATAC
This sequence comes from Bonia amplexicaulis, assembly GCA_036346245.1. Taxonomy (NCBI): domain Eukaryota; kingdom Viridiplantae; phylum Streptophyta; class Magnoliopsida; order Poales; family Poaceae; genus Bonia; species Bonia amplexicaulis. The sequence goes on from CM070740.1 coordinate 14,124,803, forward strand.
ATGTTGCCCTGATCAGCTATTCAATACTACTCTTGATGCAACTATGAATGAGATGAATCATCGCTTCAATGATGTTTCCTCGGAGTTATTGGTATGCATGTCTTGTCTTGATCCAAGCGACTCATTTTCTAAATTTAATGTTCAGAAGCTTATTTGACTTGCTGAGATTTATGCTGTTGATTTTACGGTGGCTGATCGATTCTTATTAAGAAATCAGCTTCAAACCTTCATTCTAAATATTAGGAGAAGTGACGAATTTTATGGATGTCCTGATATTTCCAAACTTGCTCAATTGATGGTTGAAACAAAAAAAAGATAGAACTTTTCTATTGGTGTATCGCCTGATCGAACTGATATTGATCCTTCTAGTGGCAACGACATATGTTGAGAGAATATTTTCAGCACGAATATTATCAAAGCAGATTTGCGCAACAAAGTGTCGGATGATTGGTTGAATGATTTGATGGTGTGCTATACCGAGCGAGATATATTTAGATCCATTGACGATGATGCAATCATAAAATCCTTCCAAGGCATGAAAAATCGCAGAATGAATTTGCCTTGTAAAAGTCGTGATTCAAGCTAGTGGTATGGTTCTTTTATTTGAAATGTTCTCATTTAAGTAATTAAGTATAATTTGCTATTGTATTACTATTTCTATTATTTTGATGTACAGATTGTTATCTATCGGAATCATATTTACATGTTTTTGGGATTCACTTGCTATTAGCGAGGTATCTCCATTGTATCTCTCTTTTTACTTTGCTTTTATTCATGTATGAAGTTATGAATTTGATTGCACAAGAATACAAAACTATGTTTCTTATAAAATAGTTTAGTTATTCGAGGTGTAGAGCCAACAATTCTACAAAACTTACAATCTAGTGTAAGAATGTATAATTTTTTAGTCCACTCTTATTTTGTATTCTGGATTCGCTACTGGTTGATACCTATTGCAAAGAAGCCTCGCCGTGGAAAAATGCAGGATAGCGCTGAAAAGTCTGTATCACCGATGGCAACGGATGTTTTTCCCACCACCACGTCCACATGAGAAACAATGGTCGAGCACACACCAAAAGCACTACATGCGCAAGCCTCCCGCGTCCTATTCCAAGAATCTACCGAGCTTCAAAGCTCTGTCTGGGCATTTCGACGAACTCCTGGTGAACGACCCAGACCTCTCACCACTTCGATCACAGGATCCACAGCAACCGGTCGCAGCCAGGTTACGCCGGATTGAAAGAGGAGAAGGCGGCGGCAGCGGCGGCGGCGGCTCACCTCATATTCCGGCGGCCATCCACATATGCACCGCCACGGCGGCGCGCCGGCCGCGAGCGAGAAGAGCCCGACGCGGCGGGGAAACAACTACCACTGCGCTTGACGAACGGCGTTACGCTATGATCTCGTGAATTTTTTTCCCACGTGTTTCGTGTAGTGGGCCTACCGTCCTATGGACAAGACCATTAGATTGCCCAGCCTAACTACAGATTACTCGCTCACGTGCAGCCTAGTTTTGCCCACAACCACATTGGGTTGCCAATTTGGCCGAACAAAACTTTCGCCAATCCGGCCCATTTTACCTAAACAGGCCGGCCCAGTTATCCCAATTGGCCCGACTGAGAAACCAAGAGGAAATGGACGTTCACGTCGTTGCTGAAACTAATCTCCACCGTCGAATCAGTCGTCCGACGGCTGAGATCGCGCGCATGAAGCCCTAGGTGAGATCCCAGGACCACGCCTCCATAAGTAGGCGGCCTCGACGTCCCCCTCGGCTGCTGCTGCCGGTGCCGCCAGGGTTTTTGCCCCGCCTCTCCTCTCATCTCCTGCGCTGCTCGCGCCACCTCCGCGACCGTAAGATCTCCAATTTCGCGCAGCAAATATGTGCGTCCGTTCGTGATGGATGAATCTCACTGTTTGTTTTTGTATTGATTTCCTGCAGATCTGAGATGGAGCGAAGCCAGCGACCCGCCGAGATGGCGCTTGTAAGTGTTTCTTGATTTGACTGTGTTCTGTTTACTCCTTGTTCCGCTTGGTTTGGGTGGATTCTTGCTCCTAGATTTGATTTTGTGCGGGTGCTGAATTTCCTAGATTAATTGAGATGGTTTGGTCTGTGGTTTGAACTTGATATGGCGTGGCCTGTTTAGTTTCTTAAGATTTTTTTAGCATCTGTGGATTGTTGTTGTAGAGTCCGCAGCAAAAAGATTTTGATGTGGTTTGGGCGCTAAATTCTTTATCTGGGTACCATGCTCGTGAGTCGCGATGCAGCTAGCTTGTCTGCTTCTGCTGCATTGCTTAACATGCATTTCTTGTCATGATTCTGTGGGCTTTAGGAGGGGTTTTTATCAGGTGTTGGCTTGTTAGTTATGTGAAGTTATTTGGATACGGCGATCCATGACATGGTTAGGTTTAGGTCAAGGGTCTCTCTGGTTTTGGTGATACTATTTTGTGTGGACCTTGTGCAAGCTCCTTGACATGGAGATTTAGTGGTTTTTGCGACTTGAAATACTGCTAGGAAAAGAATGAAGCTGTGAGGAGGCAAGTGCCGCCTTCACCATCTTTGATGGACTAAATTTGTGTATTGCTTAGTTATCCAATGCTATGTGTTGTGGCTACTGACCAAACAGTAAAGCGAGAGAGTAGTGGAGTGGTTGTAATGGAAAAACAATACCTGCCCTCTCTCCATGTCCAGGGTGTGTATATATTTCCCCACGAAGCATAATTACAATCTTACCCTCACAGCCATATATCTTTCATAAGGGCATATATGTTATTACATATATCATATTGGGCCTTACAATTCCTTAACAGGCTAGATAGGCTTAGGTGGGGGCCACCCCTACTACACTATGCATCACACATTGTAAACCATTTGCCAAAAGAGGGTCCTTCCTAGATAGTTTTAGGAATTTGGGTAGCCCAAATTCAAGTGGAGAAATGTGATCAGCGCCATGCTAGTATTTACATTAACCTATTTTTAACAGAGATTTGCATCGTGGTGCTCTTCTAGTACGCTTTGGTGGATTTGTTTGCTGCAAGTTCAATCATTCAGAGGCTTTCAGAGCTGAAGGCTTATTCACTTTTTTTCAGATTTTAGGCATCTAGTGAGTGTAATTAGGCTGTAGTTTGCATCGACATGTTTGAAATTGCACACCATATGTAGCTGTGCATTTCTGGTTGTAGTTCTGTACTCTAATTAGTTTCCATATATCATTTGTTCTGTAGCACATCAAAGGATTAAAGTTGCTATATTAATGAGTTAGTACTTCTATTTCTCAATCAGTTGCGCTGTTCCCACTTATTCTGTTTATCTTGGTTCTGCAACCCGTATTGGATGTTATGTTCACATCCTTCCCTTTGTCACAGTTTTCATAATCTCATTCTGTTATGTGATATCGTTTTCGTGCTCAACCATGTAATCTGCCTTTTTTTATTGGTGTAGGTGTTGCATGCTGGCAGTGGAAACAAGAATGCATTTAAGGCACTCATCGCAGCTGAATACAGTGGCGTTAAGGTTGAGTTGGTGAAGAACTTCCAGATGGGTGTCTCCAACAAGACTCCTGAGTTTATCAAGATGAACCCTATTGGGAAGGTATGGGCAAAAACTCCTTGATAAGTTTTGTACAATAGTGCAGAATCTGATTCGGGAACTTTTTTTGCAGGTTCCTGTTCTAGAGACTCCTGAGGGCACTGTTTTTGAGAGCAATGCCATTGCACGATATAGTAAGCAAAAGATAGCAACTAATTAATGTTCCTTAAATCTTTCTTGGACATATATTTGGTTAATTACTTAACTCTCTGTCTTATTCCTGAAGTTGCTCGCTTGAAGGATGACAATCCACTTAATGGATCTTCACTACTTGAATATGTGAGTGTTATTTTACATTCATTCAATATCATTCCTTATAATTTGTACATGTTCTTAGAAATTTTTGTTCCTTTCAGGCGCACATTGAGCAATGGAATGACTTTTCTGCGACGGAGGTTGATGCTAATATTGGAAAATGGCTGTACCCACGTCTAGGACTTGTTCCCTATGTCACTGTGGTAAGTGCAGCCATGTAGGGATCATGTATTGTGTTTTCTTTATATTGACAACTTGTGGTCTAATCTTCTTTTTCCCCCAACAGAGTGAGGAAGCAGGTATTGCCGCTTTGAAGAGAGCATTGGGTGCCCTCAACACACACCTTGCATCAAACACATATCTTGTTGGGCATTCCGTGACACTTGCTGATATTGTGATGACATGCAACCTCTATATGGCCTTTACTCGGATCATGACCAAGAGTTTTACCTCTGAGTTCCCTCATGTAGAGAGGTACTTCTGGACCATGGTTAATCAGCCAAACTTCAAGAAGATCATGGGCGATGTGAAGCAGGCAGAGTCCGTCCCACCAGTTCAAAAGAAGGCTGCACCACCGAAGGAGCAGAAGCCAAAGGAAGCCAAGAAGGAGGCCCCGAAGCCAAAGGCAGACGAGAAACCAGAGGAGGAAGAGGAGGCACCTAAGCCAAAGCCCAAGAATGCCCTTGATTTGCTTCCTCCAAGCAAGATGATCCTCGATGAGTGGAAAAGGTTATACTCAAACACGAAAACCAACTTCCGGGAGGTTGCTATTAAAGGTAGGTTTGTTTCTGGAAGTGAAGTTGATTGCATTGCTGTATTCAAGAAGGGTGATGGTTACATGAGATATACCTATTAGAAGTCTGAACTAACATTCAGTGAATGTGTAGCTTTCAGTAAATGGCATTTACACAGCCTTTAGTAAATACCACAATTTATATATTAGTTGATGTTTTAAACAGTTTCTACTACTTGGCTATTAATTGCATGTTTTCACTATCTAGACCAACTACTCTGGAAATTGGGTAATGGGCTATAAGAACTGAACTCACTTCCTTGTATAACGCAGGTTTCTGGGATATGTATGACCCAGAGGGTTACTCCCTATGGTTCTGTGACTACAAGTACAATGAGGAGAACACAGTGTCCTTTGTGACCATGAACAAGGTGGGTGGATTCCTGCAGCGAATGGACCTGTGCCGCAAGTACGCCTTTGGCAAGATGCTTGTGATCGGCTCTGAGCCACCTTTCAAAGTCAAGGGACTTTGGCTCTTCCGTGGCTCTGAGATCCCCAAGTTTGTCATGGATGAGGTGTACGACATGGAGCTCTATGAGTGGACCAAGGTTGACCTCTCTGATGAGGCCCAGAAGGAGCGTGTCAGCGCCATGATCGAGGACCAGGAGCCATTTGAGGGCGAGGCATTGCTGGACGCGAAATGCTTCAAGTGAGCCCCTCTTGGACTGAGGAAAATGAGCTATTTAGGCTCATGATTCTGGACAAGAAAAAAATGCTCGCTGCTTATGGCCGCAATATTAGTTAATATTAGCCGAGTGTACTGGTTTTCTTTTTGGGCGCTATGTTAAGAGTTTTGGCCATGTTAACTAGAAATTCTGAAAATTGTGTGCAGCACTGAAATCATTCTTGTGTATCGATGATACTGGTATGCATGCTGAGCTTCATTTTATCTGGAAATAGGAATAGAAGTGCTCAGACGTGCGAGTTCATTCATTTGGTCTATCATGGTGTGTAACCTTGTTACACTAGTGGTTAAAGAATGGAACTTGTGTGATTTTTGGTTGACGAATACGAGTACTGCTCGGCATTACTATGCGCACAAGATGCCCTTGACTTATTCCATTTTCGGATCTATCGATTCACTCATCAGCCGTTCCGTGATGTGACTGAACCATAGCTCAACAATTGGTGATTTGCTTGCAGATTTGCGACTCTTTTAAGATAGCAGCTTGCAAAATTCCTTGCATGCCAGTATGCCACCAAATAATGTGTGTGGAGACCATCGCTTATATACCACCGAAAAATCATCAATTTTAAAATATACCGCCAAAAAATTCAAGTTCATTTTAATACCATTAAACTATCATAAGTTCTTAAAAATACCTCTGCCAACCCTCTGTTACATGTAGCGTTCAAATTACCTAAATACCCACTAACGCAACCCGGAATTACACAAAATACCCCTGACAACTTGCCCCGACAACTACTTCAATCATAGCACTTTGACCATGGAGTTTCGACCATGAAACTTCGACCACGACGTTTCGACCACAACGTTTCAACCACGGCTTCAACTAGGACGTTTCAACCACGGCGAGGCAAATGGAGATGTAAACGGAACCAGACGAAACGGTATTTGGCCCAACTTCAAAAAAAATAGATGGTATTAAAATGAACCGATTTTTTATGTTATATTTCTAAAGTGGTCTTATTTGGATGGTAAATAGATAATTATTTCTAATGTGTGTGACTCCATGTTATAATCTTAAGACACATTTCAGGGAGACTTAAAAGCGGTAGTTTTCTTAAGTGAGTACAATAATGACGTACTCACATCTACATAGGTATGTTTAATACACACGTTGAAACAATACGAAGACTTTATGAAGCATGGACACGTGATTTAATCATTGAATACACCCACATACATATATCTATTTGCTTGAACAATATTTAAGAGTATTATTCATAATAAAAGTACCACCGAATATAAGGCAGCTGTAGGCTCGAGCCCCGGTGGATGGACTGTACACCTGACAGTCGCACCATCCGAGCGTAGCTCGGTCCTCTGAAGCGGCAGTATTCAAGGGCACATGAAAACATTCTATCAAAGAAATGAGCTGAAGTACGTACGTGTCTCGAATTAGGACAGATTGATTTGTCCTCCTTGCAGTGGTCTTGCATATTGATTTGTCCTCCTTGCAGTGGTCTTGCATAATGGATTTCTGATTATATGTTTTTTCACATATATTGCCATGATACCAATGACAATATATGTCCATTAATAACCATAAATATGATAGAAAAAGGAAAAGGGATGAATTTTTATCCCCAAGAGAACCAAAAGCATTAAGATATCATGACAATTTATGAAGATGCAGAGTAACATCTGTATACAGGATATACAAGATTGCATGTGGTAAATGTCGGGCCGCAACTTTTTGCAGACGCCACAAACTTTTGATTTCCTTTTTTTTTCTTTTCCAATCTGATCAGAAAATTCAAGATCCTATATTTGTGATGAATTCTGATTCTCAGAATCACCGTTGCAAATCCAAAACTAAACAATTATTTACCATGGCACGGAGCACTTCGTGTTGCGCCATATTTTCTTCGCTCGGAACTAACATACTATGCTTTCTCCAGCAGCACCTTTGCACCGCTTCAGAGAGTTCTCACATTTTTCACAAATGGATGCACAGAACCTTCGTCCATGCCCATCCATACTGCAGAGATTTTGAATACATCTCCAGAGGCTTCAACATGAAAAACTCGGCCCCTGTAGTAGCTTAAATACTTGTATTTTTTTCATTTGTCCTGAGATTTGTCTCAGGAATTGTCAGCAGCTTTCTGTAACAACTAACCGCTGTAATTGCTTTAGCGGTGACAAGAGCTGGGAGAACGATGGTCGTTTGCTTGGATCGCTGCACAAAAGAATGCCGGTGTCATTGTCAGTGAGGCAAGTGGCAGGTAAAAGAGAGCGAGAATTGAGGATAGGAGCAAGTTATTTGAAAAATGGTTTGTTATCTTACTTTTCCCAACATGAAGATATTATGCTAGCCACCAGTGCATCGATTTCTTTGGGAATGTCTAGTCGTCTGTTCTGGAACCCAACTACTCCTACAACTTGCATTGGGTTCAGCCCGCTCCATGGTACACGCAATGTTGCTAGTTCCCATAGGATTACTCCAAAACTATAGACGTCACACCTGATGCCAGCATTCAATTTTCAATCAGCACAAGAACATGGCAGGAACAAGAGAAGTCCAAGATGTGTTGAGAAAAATAATCAACTCACTTCTCGTTAGATGGTTCATTACGTAGAACCTCTGGTGCCATCCACTCCGGCTGCAGACCAACAGGAAATACGGTCACAAAGATGGAATGATAGGTCAGTTGAACAAGAAATACATAGGAAGCAATATGCCACTCGTGAAACATAATCCATAAATCAGGAAATTATTATAGAAGAACCATTGTCCAAGTAGTTACTTCTTCATTGAACCAAAGCAATTATTTAAACAAGAGAGTAAGCAATTATCACGCTGGGGATTCAATAATGCAGAACGGAGCTAGCTATCGAAAGAGAAGTGTGCCTATAATCTATACTCTGCCTCTGTCAGGGCTCTACTGTCAGTTAGTGTCCCTATGCAGCTTCATTCTTAAGCATAAGTTTGCACTTTGAAAAAGACTTTTCATGGTCACTTTTGGTATCCATGTGCATGCTATACCAGTCTGACCCCTTGTTATTAAGTCGCGCGACTAGTCGCGACTAATCGTCGATTAGTCGACAAGTCGGCACACAGGCACCGACTAGTGCCATCGACTCGACTAGTTGCGCTAGTCGGTCGACTTGCCGACTAGTCGGCGACTAGCCGCGACTAGTCGCGACTAGTCAACCAGCGCGAGTCGAACGTCTAATTGGTTCTTGCTCTGATTTTCATCCGTTTGACGCTTTGTTCTTCCACTTACTCTCATCTTCTTCCTTTATTTTGCTGCTCTGTTTCAGATCTTGATTCTAGTTTTTTTTCTGTTTTAGACTCAGTTTCGATGCTTTCTTCTAGAGCAAGATCCGAGTATTCTTCCACTCTGAGCCTGGGTAGCAGTAGCAAGTAGTAGTGGTGATAGAAGGCAGTTAGTAGTAGAAGCAACAAGCAAGTAGTAGTGGTGATAGAAGACAGTTAGTAGTAGAAGCAACAAGCAAGTAGTAGTAGATTAGTCGACGACTAGTCGGGATTAGTCACGACTAATCTCCAAGTCGGTAGCATCACGACTCGACTCGACTTTACGACTTAATAACCTTGGTCTGACCCAAATGATTATTTTGGGCTTATTGTCCAGCAATGGAGTTCCTTTCAAATAGTGCAATGTACCAAGCATGGTGTGTTTACATAGCACATTTGACATTTTTCAGTTGTTGTAGAACAAGAGGAAACTAAAGAAGGAATTCTGTTAGCATGTTAAAGAGTGCCAACAAACTTGTCTCCATTTGCGGCATGTTTCTATCTTTTATGTTAGCTAAGTCTGCGTAGTTGCATTTGTGCTTCTGGCTGCAGTATATTCACCTCCAATAGTTAGTCTCTCCATATTAAACAGAGTATAAATCTATGATAACAACCTATTCATCTCCCCGATCATCAACAGTTGTCTTTCACTGCTGTTAAATCTTATATATTCACTTTCTGCCGCCACATAATCCTAGCTTAACATTAGTTTTCATCTCTCAAGATGGGAGGCTCACTCTTCTATCTAGCAAAAAATTGGAGACCAACAAGGGGGAAAAAGCATGGGTTGAGTTGAGCTACACAAATGGTTATGCACAGCGACTACTGTACCTTGTTTTGCATAAACCATTTAAACCTTGTTCCAGAACACTGGTAGTATGCAATACCTAGAACCAAGCAACCATAAAAGGCTACGAGCAGGCCTCAGCGACTACATTTTGTCAAGAAAACACCAGATGCAGCACCCCAACACGTTACTTCAAATCATTTGCATGTCCTAGTAAAGTGCCAGGTCATGTGCAGCACAGGCACATCTTATTTTGAAGTTCAAACCAATGTTTTAGGGTTTCCAGAGAACAAAGATGCTAAAAACACAGTGATTACAATCTAAATGATATCACACAAGACCCCCAAAAATCAAACATGAAGAAGGAAAATCATAAAAGGATCAGGGATATTACTGTTCCAGCTGTGGACTTAGAGGAAAGGAAAGTGTGATGCTTCAACCTTGACATGCCAAAATCTGACACCTGGAAAAATACATATGTACATTGTGATATTAGTCTATGCATAACTGCATATATAACATTTTTTGTGATGCAACTGTTGATCAAAGAGAGGACGAACATGGAATTCCTCCAAAGAAACATTTTGTGGGTACACAAAGCTTGTAATGATAAGTATTCTGCAATTTTATTCGGCATTCTACATTTAAGTTCAGCTAGACCAACTTTACATTCTTGAGTATAGAAACAGCAACTTGTGATTAAAGAATAATAAAGGCAGAGGAAAGATGACCAGTACATCTCTTGCTCTAAGCTGATAAACCCTACACATTTCAGGTGCTGCAAACCAGTAATACCCCTCTGCTAAAGTTCCACAAGCACTTAAAACAGCAGCCGAGCAGTTACACTGCTTGGTTCTATTCAGACTAGAGTCTAAACAATTAAATCTCAGCCTCCACTTTTTGTCCACATTTTCATCATACATTGGCTCATTTAGTGTAACATCCCATTTTTGCTCTTAGCTAAGAATACCCATAAGTAGGAAAAATTTAGATTTTCATTGTACAGCTGTGCATAACAAAAGGTGATTACTGGCAGACATCAAGAGGTCTATCAATTAAACAATAAAGGAGGGCATGCAATCCAGAAGTTCCAGGTAAAAACAAGGATAGACAAATAAGAGGTGCGCATTTTTTATCAAAGTAACATCATATCACCTTTAGACAATCTTTGATCCCCCAGTATGATAGGGGAGCAAACAGTATAGGACTAAAGGTTTATCCAAGGTGAATGGAGACTAACAAGAAAATTAGAATGATTTTTTATTGAATGAAAGGATTGTGATGAAGAGGGTCACCTTAACAACCCAATTTTTATCCACTAAAAGATTTGGGGATTTCAAGTCACGATGCACAATAGTAGGATGGCTAGCATGCAAGTAATTCATCCCTTTTGCCTGCAAGAATACAATATCAACTACTGTGTAAAACAAGCCACAACAGATGAAAGCAAACAAAGCAACTTGCCCAAGCTTACCACATCTAGTGCCATTTTTAGCCTTCGTGTTTCATCAATTTGACTATTTGGCCGATGCAGTAGACGATATAGGCTCCCTCTGGCACAATAAAGTATATTATATTTTCTGTAATTATTCTTTGGCTCTTTGTAGTAATTACTCTTTGGCTCGTTGTACTCGCAATAATATACCCACAAAGGTTGAAGGAAAAATTGACTATTTTGACAAAACAAAAAAGAGGGAGCTGCACAAACCTTGGGAGGTATTCAGTTAATATAGAGAGATTTGGAGGTTGTGTCACATATCCCAAGAAAAGAACTACATTGGGATGCCTCAGCCTCGACATGATTCTCACCTAAAAGATAAGGAGCTAATACATACTTAGTTGAGACAAAATTCAATGATAATTACACTCAAGTTGTAAGAGAGGTGCAATATATCAAATTTAGAAGTGAACTTACTTCACATTTGAATTGCTCTAGTACAACACCTGATAAATCCTGGTCAAGAAATTTCTTCACCGCAACCTCCTGGCATAAATGAGAATAATGCATCAGGTCATCAGGAAACTCTCACAGAACACATTCAGCAATTTGAGTGACATTGTATACATTTTCCTCCGCTAACTTGGTGAATTTCTAACAGATTGGACCTGATATTTCCCATATTTAGTCTGAAGGTTCTTCCTAATTATGTTAAACCATGTGGGTTACCAGCTATGCTGATAGTTCAATTTTATCTACATGGAACATATTATTAGTTGACTTTCATATTTAAATGTACTAGCTCAAGAATTTTCCGTTATGCAGAAATAGATACAACGTAAATCTAAGCGGGTAATTTTTTTGTTTTCTTGGCCCTTCTAGGCAATAAAACCTGATATTCAATGGCCGCTAAAAATTACAGGCTTGCATGTGATATTATAATCCTAAATAATGGTGGCTACAGATTTTTACAGCTGAAGGAACTGATGAAATGCATAACGCAGTCGCATAATGCCATAATCACAATTTCACAGGTTGCTTCCACATTTTTGTTGTCTATAGAGCCGATGTAGATGAGGTTTCCAGCACCATATCGTCAGCAAATGCATCGAAATTAATGTTAATAGTTTCATGTGTCCTGCTCAATTGTTCAGCTTGCAGTCATCAAGAGAAGACAGCTAGTAACCTACCAGGGTAATGAAGGTGAAACAAGGTTACCAAGCTATGGAGTGAAGGGTAATATGGTGTTTTAACACATAATGGCTTATGTCAACCTCAGTAATGTGTTAACTTTTAATAACATGCATAGTCTAGGGCCTCTAGGCACAAGGCATACTATAAACTTCACGTAACCATGTTCCACTATAGATAACACACAGTTTTACTATCAAATACTCGTTAAATGAATATTAATATACAAATTGAACTAAAACGTATAGAGAGAGAGGCAACTGCTCTGCAAGAACACCATAACTTCGTCAGCATTAGCAAATTATCACCTTCTACTATCTTATGATATGAATTATAGACCTTATAGTGCATAATCTGTTAATACTCCTAGCAAAATATCATATAAGGCATTGCTATTCAAATATGTGACTTACCGTGCCATTCCAATCTGCATGGTATACTTCCCCATATGAACCTGCAAAGAAAAAAAAATCTTCAGTTCATGACACCAAATAGAGAATACAGTAAAAAAGGGCCAAAATAATTATTTGCAAAAGTGTAACACGAAATTCAGCTTAGGAGAAAGGACCAAAACAATCAATTGCAAAAGTGTAACACGAAATTCAGTTAAGTCCACTATTCTCAAAAAAATGATAATCAGAAGATAATCAGAAGGAATTAATGATGGGGAATCACGTAGCAAAATACATCTAATTTACTACTCCCTCTGTCACCAAATAATTGCAGGCTTTTTTTACCTTTAAAGGTCTCCAAGATACAGTTTTGACCAATAACTTTGAAATATCATTGCTAATTCAATGAAAGCGGTGTTGCAAAAGTTTGACCACAAGCATTCCATAATTGAACTTACTTAGGGGCTGGGAAGGATTTTTTTAGTAAGTTACTGAAACAAAAGAAAAGGATCCATGACACAAATGATACATACTGTAAAATCAAGAAATTGAAAGCATTGAGACAAGCACAAGTCATTACAATGGACCAATGTGTATGAAACCAGATAGATTAGCAAACCAAAGCTTCATGAAAATTAGTATAGGAAAGGGTTTACTCCAGTCAAAAATACAAAAATAATGGAAAAATATTTTTAAAAAAAAGTTCTACAAATTTGGATATTCTAATATGAAAACCCAAGATGAAATGGAAGAACTGAGCACAGTTTTGTTCGAAACAGATACATAGAGAGGTTGATAATTGTAACATTACAGGGCCTGACTTTCCAATCAAATAAGCAAATTTAGTTCTTTTAAGTTTTAGCACCAGCAGAGAGCAAGAGGCATTCAGCTTGCTGCACATACGTTCCTGTGAGTTGATTTTTCATTTAAAACTTAAAATGAAGTATTTTTCCTAAGAGAAGCTGCCTCTTTACTAGTCATTTACTGCCTTACTGGTAAGATAAGGACTAGAAATTTATGCATACCTAGACCAATACGCTCTCCAATATGAAGATCTTCCCATGGTATTTCATATTCAGCAACATCATCTATAACAGAGCTGATTGTTTTCACACTAGAACAGCTCAACTTGTCCAAATTTCCACTGCTACCTCCTGACATGTTTACCAAAGAATCTTCAGCAACCCTTTGATCCTCACTGGAAATAGCATGAGATGCATGATCATGCAAGTCCAAATTTTTATAATTGCTTCTGTATTTTCTACAGGTTGCTGTACATCTTCATAAGGTGCCAAGGGAATATTCTGGTAACAGCTCAATGCCGTTAGTGCTCTGGTATTGTCAAGTTGTGACGAAGAATCTTTAGCTGCAAAACCACTTGGTGAATTTTGACTTGTTTGAGCAACTTCAGGAGAAGCGTGTTTGCCCATTCCTGTTGTCTCATAGGTAGTATGACTGTTTTGATCAGATAACAAAACAGTAGGTAGCAAAACACCACCCTCCAGGAGCAAGTCATGCAAATTTTGTGCAAACTCTGGGTCCATTCCTTCAGGCGCTAAATACTTGGAAGCATCATTAGCATTCATCTGCTGAGAAGTATCGCCTTTAATGTTGAACACATTAAATTGGCCTTTATCACAGATAACATGTTGCTTAAGTGGATTCTCTGTGTGAGATGTATCTTCCAGCTGTGAAGTTGCAGGACCTAGAACAGAACTGTGATCAGATGAACTTCCCCCAATGTCATTTCTAGTTTCATATCCATCGTTAATCTGCTCAAGAGCTAAGCATAGTTCTGCAACACTCTCTTCAATGGCGTCACTGCTGAGTTGGCTATTGTTGGAGTCCTGAAACTGACTACCAGAAGTCTCTGAAGGGATTAAGGTGCCTGGAGCTCCCATCAGGTCCACTATATATTCAGCACTGCAATAGTTACAATCCATAAGATTGATTTTTGTAGGTCAATAATTAAAATATCCTAAGATCAAATATAGGGATATAATAGAGCAATTATACAAGACAAATACCTGTCAAAATCAATTTTAACCATGTTAATAGCCCCTTCATCTGTTCCGGTATAATATATTCCTTTCACAAGCTTGCATGGTAGATTAACTTGGTCAGCTAGTACCTGAAACCAATTTGATTATTTGTTTTCTTTGTTCAAGAGGGTCCTACTGAAGTGCGAGTTTTCCACTATGAAAGGCAATCAAAACTCAAAAGCAATTTTTTACAGCATCCCCTTCATCAATTATGCATCTGGTGCAGCAAATCCATGATTCACCGATGCATATGGATGAACTAGACTTGCTACTTTATTGGATTTCCATAACTTCTAAATTAGTTATCTCGAGTGCTAGGACACTAACCATCCAAAATCATATAACCGGAGGTACTCGTAGATACTTTGAACAACAGTTTCACGATATAAACTATGTGATAAGATGGAAATTACCAACATCCACCATTTCCGCATTTGTTACAACTTACAACTAATACTATCTAGTATGGTAATGGTAGGTTAATGATCACATGAAACACAGGACATTTGCAGAGGTACTAACCTTAAAAAGCAGAGATCTGTGGCGCGAGAGCCCAATCCGAAGCGAACCAAGAGGAAGGACAATACTGTTTAGCTCAGCACAGAGCTCAGAGCTCTTTGCGGTCCATTCCCTGTTCATCCCATCAGCATCCTCCACTGGACCGCCCATGGCATCCACCACGAGGCTTGCGATCATCTGCACAAGCTCTGCCGAAGGAACTCCACCGCGTCCTGCCCTACTTTGCGCGGCGATAGCCATAGCCCTCCCCTCGAGGCGCTTCAACGAGGAATCACGCTCCCGATTCACCAAAACGGCCACATATGGAGCATCTCGCCCGACGGGAACCGCCCTCAGGTTGCCCAAAGAGGGGAACTTGGCCTGGAAGCCCGGACACATCGGCGCGCCGCACACGTCGTAGAACCCGTCCGACAGTTTCTCGTCGTAGTTGACGACGTTGTGGTTGCAGTAGCGCGCGGAGAGGGCCTCCATGGGGCTCCGGTCCCCAGCCGCGGCCCCCGCGCCGCTGCCAAGGCTGATGCGCTCGGCCGCGCGGATCTGGACGGAGTCCGGGTCGACGAGCCCACCGGGATCCGACGCCGAGATCGCGAGAGCCAGCCGCACCTGGTACTCCTCTTCCAATCGCGTCATCGTCGCCTCCGCCCCCAGCCCCCTCGGCTCGGACACCGCCACCGCCGCAGGCGCAGAAGCCGGAGCCAGCGCCGGCTGCGGCAGCTCGGCCGCCGCGGCGGCCACGACCGGCGGCGGCAGAGGCGGGTGGACAGAGCGCCGGTGCGGCGGGCGGTGGTGGTCGGAGGACGGGCCCCGCGCCGTCCCCGCCCCGCCCCGCCGGCGCCGGAGAGGTGGAGCTTGCGGAGGAGGTGCTTCATGCGGGACATGGGCCGCGGCGGCGAGGAGGCATGCGATGCGACGCCACGAGGATTTCCAGAATTCCAAGGCCCAACCACTAATCGGATGTTATAGGGCTCGTCCTCGTCGTCGTATTGGGTTTGATCCGATCCAACAGCTACTCGGTTGTTATAGGGCCTGTTCTGCTGTTGTGTTTTTTTATTATATTTATTAGTCTAATAAATAGTGATAATTAAAAAAATTAAAAGCCACTTAAAAATAAAAAAGAACAGAGTATAGCATTTACAAATTACGTTTGGTAATCTTAGTATTTACTGCAATATTTTCTATAAAAATACTTGCATATACTCTGCACGATACTTAATTGTCTCTGTTTTTATATGTCTAAAGGTCACATCTGGTCAGAGGCTTAGGGCTTCCAGTGAAGCCAAATTAATGGCATACTATTGAGAACTCCGTAGGTTTATCTTGATTTTGTCTTTTTATTCTAGGGATAGCAAGTACATGTTATCTTAAGTTTACGCAAACAGCATAGACATATACAGTCAAAATATATGGTCGCTTCGTTTCTCGGTTTAAGAAAAAAGAAGGGTGAGAGTGAATTTTTAAAAACTTTAAAAATACCACTGTATTAGGAAAGGTATAGCTTTTAAAACCACAGTTTTTATCCCAACTAAACACCGTAAAGTTTTTAATACTATGATATTTTTTAGATATCATGATATTCTCTAAAAACTCCAAAAAATACTTTGTATTCAAACAGCCCGTAAAATCTCCTATTCCATTGATCTATCCATCTCTATATCGAGCTAGATCCTCATCATATCGAGTCTTTTCTGAAATTGACATAATTTAATTTAATATTATTTTATTAATAGTTTAAAATATTTTTAGAATCAAGCTAACAAGCAAAATTAGTTTTATCCGAAATTGAAATCGTCGTGGTCTCCACGGTGAAGCCTAGAACAAGGCAGTGGGTATGTTCTTTCTAGCTGTGACTTTTGATTTTTGACTAAAATTTTTGAATTTGAGTTGTTTGTGATAAAAATTACTGAAAAGAGATACCCGCATACGATGGCTAGTACAAGTGATGAATTTTTAACGTGTAATACAATTAACTTGTATATTTTATTTTTAAAAATATTTTATTTATCGATCATAAAAACCAGAAAGAACGGGACCATTTATCTTCTCCTCTCTCTCTCTCTACTCTCCTCTCTCTGGTGATTTTCTCGTTAGTTTCGACTTTTTCCTGAGGCGTAGTTGGGTGGGGTAGTATGGTAAAATGGTATGCGCGGTCGCGCTTTGAAGGCTGCAGAGGGAAGGACGATGGCTCCATTCTATTACTTTTTTAACCGGTTTTTTACTCTGATTTTTTTAATAATTACCATTTATCAGATTAATACATCATAATTAAAAAAACATAAGCCGTAGACTAGAAGAACAGCGGCCGATGACAGGTGTGGCTGACACGGTGGGTTTCGATCGCGCGGCTGTGATTGCTTTGCTCGCTTGCCTGTGGTCCAGTGTGGAGTTTTCCGAGCGAGAATTCAGTTTTTTGGAGATTTTTCTGGGCTCCGGGCGTATCTCCAAAAGCAAATTAAGTGCGTATTAGTATCATCTCAATCCCATCGTGATTCATGAAAAGGCATGGTGTTACGTTGCTACGCTTTACTGCCAATGCTTTTTCAGATGCGATGACGGCGACCCTTGAGCGACGGGTACCATGTGAATGCGGAGAGTTCCTGTCATGATTTACGTTGTTTCGAGGTAATTTTGATCGCCAGCAATTCTAGTATCCATTCCTGGATTTTTTTTTTTATTTTGCCATACTGCGCAGCATGGCAAATTTTTTTCAACAAGCTAGCTTAAAAGAAAGTCGCCGACGGCTAGCAGCTACGCATTATTCCATCAGCTCACACATAACTTGTTTTACAACTGCATGCTGGTATGAAACTTTGCTGAGCTTGAGCTAACTGACTTGTTCTTTTAGCTCTGGACTTTTGGCTTATCTGAAAATCAAAATAAGCAAGGCGATTTTTTAAAGCAGATTCTATAAATAACTTTTCAAATCTAAAAACATGTGCTTGGCATCTTTGTAGTCCGCTGCCATATCAAAAAAAATAGCCAAAAACCATTAGCCACAGTCTAAAAGAACTAGACTAACAACATGCTTCTCCATAATTTACTCTTAACCTTTCCCATTTAACTTCCATTTCTTCACCCCTTTCAGTACCAGGTGCCTATTGTGCTTGCACTTTTGGTGGTGATTGTTGTTGTATTAGCCGGCAAGCATATATAGGCCTCGCTCCAACCGGCTGCAGCTTTCGACTGTTGGTTTTTGGCTGAAATTGTAAAAGCAAAAGCAAAAAAACCGAAATTAACAAGCCGACGTGTTCATTCCAACTTCTGACTTCCAAAAGCCCAAGCCACTTGGAGCAAGACCATAATAGGCAACCAAGAATGTTTGACTTTGAACGGCAACCGTGTGGATGGATGGATGGATGCATTATGCAGATGAAGCGACATTCATTGGTTGAGAAGTGTGTGTAGGGACATGCTGCTTGTTGTCCACTCCCAACATGAGAATTGGGAGAAAAACTAACAAACGGTATACCATTACCTCCTTCATCGACGAGATAGCGTTGCCTCCCTTTCCTCCTCCATTTCTACGATGACGATGGGTTCACCACCCCCCTGTATGTAGAGGGAGGTCGGGGAGGCAGTGGGCGGTGGCGGAGGGCATTAGGCAGCGGTAGAGGGCGATGGCGGAGGGAGGAACGGCCGAGACGGCGACGTTGTGAATATTAAGTTGGGTAAGGTGATGGCGGCGAGGGAGGGGGAGACAATGGCATAACGAGATTGTCGTCGGTTGCTGGGTGGTGAAGGAGGGGTGGGGGAGAGGCTGAGGAGGGTGCGGAGCTGCCATGCCGGAGAGAAGAGGGGAGGGAAGGGAAGCGACATCAGGGGAACGCCAGAGAGTGGCAGTGGGGGAATGGCCAAGGGGCAGTGGGGGGAGGTGGGAAGAGCATCAATGATGAGAAGGAAGGGAAGGGGAGTTGCCAAAGGCTATCTCATTGGATTGGGTCCAACAGGATAGCGTTAGGTAGTAGCTCTCAAAAGCTGGCCAATCACCATCAAAATTCAAATTGTACTACACATGGCTCATGAGTCGCAAGCCAAGACCCAACCCAACCCAACCACTAGTGGCTTGGCTCGGCTCGGCTCGGTCGTTCGTTGGGCTAAGCTAGCTCTCAATGCCGCTAGCTGCCACTGCTTGCCCATTGGTGGAGGCAATCGCTTTTGTGGAAGAAAGAAAAAAGATTACAAAATTGATCCAAAACACGGCTGCCTTGTTCCCCCCTTGCGACTCTTGACGATCGAGTGGATTACCAAACATGTCTGTGTGGAGTCTACTTGCACATATGCACCAATCAAGTTGCGATTAACACATGAAACCACAAGTCCCTATAGATTAAAAGCGGCCAACAACTTCCTTTGGTCCTATTCGAGACTTAAAGCTGGCTTTTGCTTCTAAAAAGCCGAAAGCCCTCGAAATGGACTAGTTTTTAAACAATTCTTGGATAAGTCAAAAGCGTGAGAGAATGTACTAAAAGCCAAAATTTAGCGGATGAGTGCTTTTCTAGCTTTTGGTGGGTTGAAATTGGGACATTGACACTAAAAATTGGTGAAACTTACTCACCAAATGCCACCACATAAAAGTTGTTCGTATACTCTCTCTCTCCTTTGTTCTCTTACCCTCTCTTGGCTCTCGCTTTCTCTTTAGCTCCCGACTCCTATTCCCCCTTCACCCTATGGAGTCGTTGCTGTTGTCTCCCTCCCGTCGCCCCTCCCCTAGCTACCCTCCCAATGCCGCCCCCTTCCAGCACCATCCGATCAACGTACGCCAAGAGCGTCCAGAGCCGTCCCCCAATCGGCTCTCCTAGGCCACCCACGCCGTCATCCTCCTCTGCCCCTCCCTTCTGCATCAGTGACACCATAAATGGGTTAGCATATCTGCTCCCTCTTCGTCCAGATCTAGAGGACGGGCGGCTGAGTGATGGTGAGGCTGATGATGGCCCGGCGGTAGGGGAAACCCATCGTTGAGGGCGACGATGGCCTGGTGGAAGGGGAGGCCTAGCAGCGGGAGCTCATCTCTCTCTGCCCAGATCTCCTCCTGGATGTTGCTACTCCATCCCAACACTGCCAACCCTCTTTCGAAAGGCACTATCAAATCCCTCCCCGTCCCCTTCCAGATCAATGCCGCCGCCGAAGCCGCTGCATCCCTCCATCCTGATGGGAGTCACAACGTCTGCTCTACAGATCTGGCCGGCGACGACGGAGGCTGAGGGCAACACGCTAGCATAGCTAGGCGGAAGTGGCAGCCCGACGATGGCGGTGGGCCAGTTGAGGAGGCGGCCTGGCTAGATATAGTTTTTTTTTCTTTTACTAATTTTTGTGGGATTCTTTGCAAATTTATGAACTATCAACATATTGATCAAAGAATTGGTTATCTGAACATTTGTCATACTCAAAGAATTGAAATCGTTGTGTTCTTGCATGTTCTGTTCATGGATAGATGTGAAATCAAGTGTGTTCATGGAAATATTGTGTGTTCATGAATTTATTTATAGCAATTAGAAAAGACAATTTAGGATAATACAAATTTTGATCCATCCTTCGTCACCGATACCTTCTAAAAGCTAGCTGCATTTTGATGATCAATGAATTAGTTGTATTTGTATGCGGTGATATCACTTGCTTATAAACAACAAACGATATTTGCTTTGTAATTTATTTTCATTATTATTAATCGGCTAAGTAAAAAGTACTAAAATTCTGTAGTTAAGTACATACATATTTTCTTTTCTATTTTTTACAAATAATAATAAAAAACAAGCATAAAAACACAAAAGGAGACATGGACACTAAGAAAGGTTGCTCAATTGTTCGTAACTTAGTATAATTAAGTTGTTTCCTCAATATTTTTAGAAAAAAAAACCAGCCATGTTTACGCTAAATCAACACATAAACATGCCTTTAGAACCTGAAAGGGCATTTAAGATATTTCAACCTTCGTCCACAGCTGAAGCAACCAGTCGGCCCAACAAAAAGCTAGACTACCAAAGGTCCTCTCAAAAAAGTTACAGCCATCAGCTGCTGCTGCTTTTCAATCAAGAAGTCAAAAAAAAGCTTATGACAAAAAGCTACAGCTCCTCCAAACATGACTTAGTTTCTCTTGAACAAGAGAAAAACTATATTTTTGAAGAGCTAAGCCATAAGCTAAAAAGACTGAGCCTTTGATTCTATTTAAAGCCACAGGTAGTTTAAGGTCTTTCAAGACGGACGTGTTGCCATAAGCTCCCAGACCGCATGACTCAGGTGTTGTGGTGTCGGGGCACGGGACTGCGCATGCGTCAGCCGGCTGAAGTCTCGTGCTAGGGGAGGGGGTCAGAAATGGCATTGCGATGATTCGAAGGCTACATTTGGTATTTGTGTGCCACACAAGGCCAAAAATACCCAAACTTCATGTCTAGTGAAAGTGCTTTTTTTCAGAATGGCGGAAAGCTACCTTGAATGCTCTCTAAAAGAAGAAATAATAACACCATGATTAAGATTGTTCAATTAATTGCCAATTAGCCCGTAGATGGTGTTGTTGAGTAGGCCATGTACAATGGTATAGACAACTACTGTCTGTAATATCTTCCATGTTATCTATAGATGACACTAAAAACAACTCATATAATATGTTGTTTTTTTACATGCCTCTATAAGCAGCTTCTGTCTGATACAATGTGTCTTGTTTATTGTGTTACAATCGACTACTGAATGAGAGACGGATCAATTCTCTATGCTTCCTCCCTTTCACCCACATCGTCTCATTTTCTATATGGTAATATTTATAGAGAGTTGATATCATATCATTATATATGATCTAATTACTCTAGTCCACGATTATTGAATTATCAATTAGCCGACCAGACAAGGCAGTATCACAGCGCATGCCAGCATGGAACTAAATAAAAAGATGGCTTGCTCAAAACACTCTTACGTAAGGGTTTGAAGTAAGTTGGCTATTTAAAATACCTACGGCGGCAACGCGGAGTTTAGATTGGATTGGGTGAGTAGATATTGGTCTGTTTGGTAAGTCACAAGTCGGTCGGTTTTTGATTTTTGTTACAGTACTTAACTTTCAAACGGAGTATTTTCTCAAGACGGGGTTTACAAGTTAAATGTAGTACACGTTAAAAGCCCAACATCTGTACCAGCCAAAATCATAAGTAAGTATCGATCTCTTTGTAATCTGTACCGTAAATAGCCAAAAACCATAAGCCATAGCAAAAAAAGAACAGGGTATTACTCCGTATTATGTGTTCTCGAAATGAGTAAGTATAGGGCTACTACTTTACCCATAGACGCACATGCAGTTGCAAGTGGATACACGGGTTTCAGACATCCACATGTTCCACCACCAACCCATTGGTCTCAAAGTAAACATCACGAGACACAGAGAGAGAGAGGCAGAGACTCGATCCGTGTACCAAAAAAAAAGTCATGCTTTCTCCTGCTAATCTTCACTCCAAAAAAAAAAGTCCCATGCTAGCAACAATGGCTTCCTTAGTCTCTGAAATGAAGGTCCTACATGGTGGCATTGTAGTACGAATACGATTCGTCCCTGTTTTGAAGTTGAAATTTTATGTATAGATAAAATATATGTAGACATTGTTTCAAAATCTGTTGTAACTTTTTAATTAGTGTGCACTGTAAATATCTTAAGCCTATTACTCCAGGGGCTTCCGCGCGCAAGTCGCTCGCCCACGTCGCCCCCGCGCGCGCGTCCGGTCAGCGCGTGTCACCAGAAAACGCGTATGATCAGGTGTGGCAAAATCCTGTGTTTTTCCGAAATTGCGTGCAGGTCCCTGGTTCTCGCGAAAAGGTCCCTGGATTTTTTTAGTCCCTCCCTTTTGCGTGATGGCCCCCCGCGGTTTTTAAAATTACACGCGGGTCCTCGTTTATTTACGTACAGGTCCCCCCACGGTTTTTTTATTTACGTACAGGTCCTCGTTTTTTTTGCAGAAAAACCCTTTACCTTTTTCAAAAATGCGCATATGCCCTTGGATTTTTTAAAATAATTCCTCGCGCTTACGGTGCCTGGCGCGGCGTGTCGCCGCGCCTACAAGGCTAGTTGTATAGGACGTACGCAACGTCCTGCTTATATAGTTGCTTCACTTGCCTGTCCGCGTATGAATCTTATTGTACGTATGTATCGCGCCCAGTCGCATATCTAGTATATCATAGTTTAAGTGTATAGGATACATTACCGACGCCGTGGCCCACGTTGAAAAGATTAAATGGGCCGTATTGGCAGGAAAAATGGGCCGTGAATACAAGTCCATCATCTGGTTCTGTTTTTTCCCGATCTCTCCGCGACAGAAAGAGACGGTAGTACCTAAAAAAGGGGACGTGGATTTTCTGGACCTATGTCCATCTGAACCCATAATCTTCACCCTTAATGGTTGCAATGGGATCCTAGCCATTTTAGTGTGATATGTTGAGCTAATAACATTGGTTCTGTTTTTTTTAACTTTATAAATTCCTTCAAACAAATAAATGAGACGGCTTTTTCGCTACTATTTCAAAGCGGTTTATCGGAATATCTTTTTCAAAGTGGCTTATTGACTTTTGATTCGTTCACACAAATAATTATGCTAGACAAAAAACGATAAGCTGCAGCCGAAAAATTCGGCCGTTATATGTTCACTTTTGAAGGTAGGAGTTTGTCAAATGACTGGGAGGGAGTAGCGTGCAGGCTATGAATTAGTCTATTATTTTTAGCTTATAAAAATTACTTTTCGATTTTTCTATAGTAACTAACTTTAAAACGGAGTACTTTTTTTTAATGCGGAGTTCACAAATTGATTGCAGTACATACTGTAACGACTTTATTTATATCAACTAAAATCGTACATGAATTTCTCTTACTCTATACTTTACACTCACAAACAACTAAAAGCCATAAGAAAAAAAAGGGCTGGTTCTTTTGGGCGGGTTTCTTCTTTTTAGCTTCTAAAAGTTGCTTCTCGACTTTTCTACAGTAACAAACTTTCAAACGAAGTGTCTTTTCAAGACAAGTTCTATAAATTAATTGTAGTATACACTGTAGCGGTTTCATTTATATCGAATAAAATCGTACACGAGTTATTTATGTCTCCGTACTCTCTCACACAAACAGCTAAAAGTCATAAGCCGCAGCCATAAGCCGAAGTAAAAAAGAACATACCCTATGGCTTATGACTTGGTTTATGCTACAGTAACTAGCTTTTAAACGGTATCTCTTTTTAAGGCAGGGTTTACAAGTTGATTGTAGTAGACACTGTATCAAACTTACATATATCGATCAAAATCACACGCGGGTATTTCTCACTATACTCTCTCTTGCGAACAGTCAAAATTTAAAAAATTAAGCTAAAAGCCACATGCCTCTCTTCTTTAGCATTTATAAAAACTGTTTTTCGGATTTTCTACAGTAACTAGATTTCAAACATAATATCTTTTCAAGGCGGAATCTACAAGTTAATTGTAATATACATTATAGTGACTTTATTTATATCGTTTAAAACAATACGCGAATTATTTGTGTCTCTACAGTTAAAAGTCATAACGCACAACTATAAACCATAAGCTATAAATCGAAGCCAAAACTGTTCCCATCTAGGCTCATTCCCAACTGTTCCTCCAAGCTATGTCCATGGCGATATGAGAGAAAACTCCTGTCCTGAATCCAGCAAGAGAGTTCCTTCCTGACGGAGAAGTTGTGTTCCGCAATCCGCCGTCCGCGGGACATGGCAACCTCGTCCCCGTACCGCCTGTGGGGGGACCTGCTCCCAGGTAGGGATGGCAATTATGCCCGTTTACCCGTGTACCCGTGGGTAAATACCCTAATGGAGTCGGGTATGTGATGGATTTTTTACCCACGGGTAGGAAAATGGGGGGAAAACTCTGCTCATCGGGTAAGCGGCACGGGTATGGGTTAGCTCTACCGTGCCGTCTGCCTCGCCTGCTTACCCGTGGAATGGACTGACAAGTGGGCCCTCCAAAAACCAGTAAACATCAACCGGTCCAGGTCCACACTCCACGGCCCACGCAGCGGACGCGCCTCCCAATTCCAAATCTCACCTCCACCTCCACTCCACTCCATGGCTCCACGCGGACCACGCCCCTCCGAAACTTCCCATCCCACCAAACCTCGCCTCCCGGTCCAGCCGCCGCCTCTCCTCGCCGAGACGCCGACACACCAAATCGCCGCCGCTTCACCGCCGATCCGCCGCTCCTCACGCGCCTCGGCGCCCCTCGTCCGCCGTTCCTCCATCGACCGATCCACCGCCTCGCCACCCCTCGGCGCCCCTCGCCGCCTCGTTCGCCGCTCCTCCACCGACCGATCCGCCGCTCGCTCGCCTCGTTTCGCCGCTCCTCCACCGACCGGATCCGCCGCCTCGCCGCCTCGTTCGCATTGCTCCTCCACCGACCAGATCCGGCCGCTCCTCGCCGCCTCTCGGCGCCCCTCGTTCCGCCGCTCCTCCACCGACCAAATCCAGCTGCTCCTCGCCGCCCCTCGCCGCAGTTGTCCTGTGACTGTCGAAATTGAGATGAGAGTATTTCTTCTCTTTATGATTGGTCTTTTATTGTAGTATTTGATACATCAATTAGATTAGTTTGCGGCAGCATGTATCATCTAGTGAATGTATGTGTGTATGTTGTTGAATATGTGAATTTGCGATGTATTGGTGATGTTTGAATGTGAATATGTGATGTACTCAGTTCGCGGGTAAACGGGTATGCCCGCGGGTGACGGGTACCCGTGGGCGACGGGTATGGGTGGGGTTTTTTACCCGTGGGCGGGTACGGGTATGCCCGTGGGCGAAAATTGGGGTCGCGGGTACGGGTATGGGCGAGCACTACCCGTACCCGCCGCGCCCGATTGCCATCCCTACTCCCAGGGCCTTGGTGCTAGGGTAAGAGGCCAGCCAGTAGTAGAAGGCGGCGAGGCAGTGGAATCAACGTCGTCTTCCTCCCAGCGGCATGGTCATGCGAAAGAGGTTCGTGTATTCTGGTCAATTTGGTGCATCTGGTCTATGCAATTTCTTTGTATGAATTCTGTACCAGTGCTAGGACATGTATCGTGTCTGTTTTTTTTAGCTGTGGCTTTTGACTGTGATTTGTGATTTTTGGGTTGTTCGTGTAAAAGATTATAGAGTAACTAAAGCTCACATGCGGTTTTTGCTGATATAAATGAAGTCGGTACAGTATGTACTACAATTAACTAGTAGACTCTATCTTAAAAAGACACTCCATTTAAAAGTTAATTACAGAAGAAAAACCAAAAGCTGAAAAAGAACAGGTCCGATATTTATACAACAGAAAAAGGTTGACCAGAGGCGCTGTCCATTTGGTGTACACGGAATGGTCTTTGTTTCAGTAAATTGCTAACTGAATATTATACTTAGTGCACAATTAGTAGGATGGAAGGATGCTTTTGCTTGCATACTTGTTGGAAATTCAAATTATTGCAAGTGTGCTGAGCTTATCAAATATGTAGCATTTCACTAGAAATTTCATGACCAGAAGCTGTCCTGCATTGTGTTCTGTTTGTGTGAACTGTTAGGTGTATATGATAAATGATAGAAACTCGTTTGAATGCTATGGATTTTTTGCAGGACACTTGATGGAGGGTAAATAGATTTCTAGAGTTTTCAGTTTTTGAAATTAATTGTTGATAAATATTAGACCATGTGGATAGTTGTGAATTTAGTGATGATGAATAATTGACATTTGGATTGCTTTGAAATTTGCGTTTGTAAAAGTTTCAACTGAAGATTTCGAGTCAGAGTGGTTTTGGTCAGCTCCGAGTGGTTTTGGTCCAGTCCGAATGATTTTGATTGGCTCCGAGTGGTTTCGATTGGGTCCGAGTGGCATCGAATGGTGTTTGAGTTGTATTGGAGTATCGGACAACGTTCGAATGCCATTGTTGTATTGGATGGCATTCGAGAGCCATCGGAATATCGAACAGTGATTGAGTGGCATCAGAGGTTCGGACGGTCGTCCGATCGACCTTATGCTGGATGGTCCGATCGTTAGGTCCGAACGACAGATTTCGACCACGGCAGACTTCGACCACAATAAGTCGAGCACTACAGATTTCGACCACGTCAAGCTTCAACCACGGCAATCTGAACATGGTATTTCGACCACATCAGACTTCGACCACGTCCGGCTTTGATCACATCTAACTTCGACCATGTCCGGCTTCGATCACGACATTTCGACTAAGGAACATCAACTACAGCATAACGACCATACTTGGTCGAAGATGGTAAGTTACAGTGAACCAGTCGTAGCTACAATACTTTTCCATTATAGTAGCTACAGTACCTAGTTGGTACTCGGTAGTCTTAGACTTTGTGATCAGTAGTCGTAGATTTTACTAGTTGGTAGTCGTAGTTTTTACTAGTCAGTAGTCATATATTTTACTGGTCGGTAGTTGTAGACTTTACTAGTCGGTATTCTTAGACTTTGGGATCGATACTCGTAGACTTTGCGGTCTGCTGTCATTGTCTTGACTTTTCTATCGGTTATCGTAGACCTCATGATCGATAGTCGAAGGCTTTTGTGATTGCTTGATGTAGGCTTCACGGTCGGTACTCAGAGATTTCATGGTTGGTACGAGTGCTTTAATTCTTGCGTTCTTTGAGTACTTTGGGTACTCGTATTGGGTCAGTAGTTGACTAATTTGTGCATGGTGGTTGGTGATCGTTGGTCGTTGCTACAGTACCAGGTGGGTACTGGGTGGTCGTAGCAGTTGTCGATGCTATAGTACGCGATTGGTTCTCGATAGCCGATGGTGCGGTTACTAGTTGATGGTCGTAGTCGTAGACTCGGAGTGCTTGATGCCTGTGATTCCCGAGTGTTCAAAGCGATAGGGATTTTCGAGTACTTGTGGTTTCAAGTACTCGATGAGCTAGCGACCGGTCCGTGTTTAGAGGTTGTAACCGGTCGGAATTAGTGGTCTGAAGTTGGTGTTTTGAATAGCGATGGATATTGTGGTCGTGGACGACTTGGTTAGTGGTGAGTTATGGTTAAAGGTGTGGTTTGAGTGTGTGAACTGATGAAGTCAAGTTGGGAAGCACTTGTGTCGGAGAAACGTTTTGTTGGTCTTTGCATGTACAGGTGGGCGTGGAGACAATCATGGTCGGTGACGAGGAGGACTGAGACTAGGATGGGGAGATCTGAGGTTCAGACGGTTGAGGATGTTGTTTGACGAGTTTTTGTACAAATATTTTTAAGTTAAAGCAAGTACCGAGGTGTATGTTTGGGAAGAAAGTTTCGATACGTGCACGTGCTATCCAAGATTCAAATTCTTTAAGTCCGGATTTGGAATTTGATCTCAAATTATAGCACGATTGGCACCGCATGGGAGTCACGTACGATGTCTATGGCCCTTGCTCGTGCCTATATAAGGAGGAGAACGATACACCCATGAGGAGCGGCCGGACGGTTCCTGAATGGGGAGCACACATCCAGACAGATGCTCCAGTGGAAAAAGAGATACACCATTAGCACACGTACGCGAAAGAAGCTATTTGTGAAGAAGATACAAGCAAAAGAGGAGAAGGCAGAGGAGCCTGAGGAAGCAATCCGTACAAGCTAGGCCATGGCGTGCTATGCTCAGAATGGTAAAGAACCTCCCCTCCTCTCTTTCTTTTCTATCTAACTAGCCTGCATATTATGAACGACGATTATGATTGGAATGTCGTCGAATGACTATGGCTGCTGCTGGTAGCGCCACCGACTAGGTGCTCTGGAGCTCACCGAGATGCAACCCGTGACCCTGATGTCAAGACTGTTGAGATCGTTGTTCGCCTTCCGACTCACTGGGTTTGAGGCATAAAACTCCTCCGCTCCAGACTTCTCCGACCGCCCGTTGTGCTCGGGCGCTTTTGACCATCTGTGATATTTGGGCGCTTACGACCGCCTTCGACACTCAGGCTTCTTCAAATGTTCACAACACTCAAACATCTCTAACAGCTTGTCATAGTCGAGTGGCTCCGATCGCTTATTGAAGACGGATGCCTCTGACCGGCTGTCAAAGCCGAGTGTCTTCGACTGCTTATCAAAGTGAGTGCCTTCAACCGCTTCTCACAAATGAGTGCCTCTGACCGCTTCTCGAAGACGGGCATCTCCTACCACATCTTGAAGATGGACGTCCCCGACCGCTTGTCAAAGTCGACTGCCTCCGACCGCTTCTCGAAGACGGACGCCTATGACCCGTTGTCGAAGCCAAGTATCTCCGACTACTTGTCGAAGTCGAGTGCCTTCGACCGCTTGTCAAAGTCAAGCGTCTCCGACCGCTTGTCGTAGTCGAGTGCCTCCAACCGCTTCATGAAGGCGGGCCTCTCCAACCGCTTGTCAAAGTGAATGCCTTCGATCTGATATGCATGGCAATATTGCAATGTATACATCTTTAGGCTGTTGTTGTACTAATTGGTTTATGCAAAACAATGAGAATGACATAATTGTACTGTTCTTTTCATTTACTACGCCTTCAGAAGTTCATGATGAGCTAAACAGGAGAAGTGTTGATGATAAATATATATACTATGCATACACGTTGTATTCTTTGTTTAGTACAATTTCAGGTTATCAAAAGTCGAGGACGGCTTTTCTTGAAGAAGGGGAGGATGGTGCGGATACACATATGTCTTACACTTTTCAGTTAAAAAAATTATTTGACTGGAAGGAATTATTGAGCCGCATTAAATATTATTAGGTGAATTTATTTCTTAATGAATTTCATTGTATTGATGAGAATAGTATTCTACCTTATACAAACCCTTTACGTATTCTTAGGTTTGAACGTCGTGAAGACTTTGGAACCACGAGAGAGGAGATGGAGTCTGGGACCAAAGCATTGAAGGAGCATCAGATTGAAGAACTTCTTTGGCTCAGCTATTAGAGATCCATCCGGCCACAAGACAAGAGTTTAAGAAGTCCATGGAAAAGTTTACGACTATGTAAAATCCAATTGCTTTGAGTCCGAACCATTCCACGGCCTACGTACCAATTGCTTTAAGTCCGAACTTTTGTTAGTAAATGAGTCTAATTAGGAGTAGGAGTTATCTTCGGAAGTCCTGGCCGAAGTCAATTGGACTTCGGCCCATGTACACGTGCACGGTGGCATTGGATACGGCCGCCGTATATATGTACGCGTCGTTCGCATCATGTAGGGGAGGAAGCCGACTAGAAGATGGAGACTAGATAACGAAGAGGAGCTGAGCAGGTTTTTGATTTTTTTTGGTTAGCTAACTAAATTCAATGAAAGATTTATGAGTTCTTGCAAATTAATATCGTTCAATCTTTCCGCTGAGAATTGGAAGCGTGATAGAGCTTTCACTTGGTCGTAACTCCTTTACGACCACGTCTGCGAGCCTCTGTTCGCCGTGATCGTAACTGCTTTACGATCACATCTACGAACCCTGCGATCTCACCGATCGCCTACGACTGCACCAGTCGCCTCCACTGCGATCACACCGACCGCCTTCGACCACATTGGCCACCTACACCGATCGCCTACGACCACGCCGGTCGCCTCCTCTGACCACATAGGTCGTCTCTCTCCTCTGCGATCACGCGGATCGCCCACGACGACGCTGGTTGCTCCATGCTCTGCGGTCACGCCGACCGCCTACGACCATGTCGGTCGCTCCAAGCTCTGCACCTCCTCAGCGACTACATCACCTCTACTTAGTGCTCCTACGACCACGCTGGTCGCCCTCTTCTCGGCACCTCCTCTGCGACTAC
Source organism: Bonia amplexicaulis (assembly GCA_036346245.1). Lineage (NCBI taxonomy): Eukaryota > Viridiplantae > Streptophyta > Magnoliopsida > Poales > Poaceae > Bonia > Bonia amplexicaulis. The sequence goes on from CM070740.1 coordinate 14,155,455, forward strand.
ATTGCCTCAATCTGGTGCTCTTCCACTCTCCTCTCGGTACAATGGCCTGCCCTTTTATACCTGGCTCTTCGACCATGAAGCAGACTCGTCTTCAACTTTGACACAAAGTCGTATTCGACTACGACTATGACTCACGACCACGAACTCTGACTCCGATAGAGGCATACTTGTACACGTCTACTACGTCGTACACGACTACGACTTCTAAAAACAAGATCACAAACTCTAACCTCATGCTGACCTCAGGTGGAGATGAAAAATCCTTAGATTTGCAAAAGATTGGAATGTTCCTCTCCTCATGCTGACCTCAGGTGGAGATTTTCTCTTTTGAGTTCATCCGCCTTGGGTTACGTTCCCTAGCAGCTAGGGGTGGAAACGGATCGGATACGGTCGAATAGTCTCAAATACAAATACGAATTCATGTTTTTAAAACGGATACGGATACGAATTCAAACATTCTCGAATACGAATACGAATCGAATGTCGTAACGAATACGAATACGAATTCGAATCGGATATATGCTTAATTCGGTCGAATACGAATATCCTCCTACGAATGTTGTAATCGACCGGTTTTTCCGATTAGCGATTTTAAATTCAAAATTTGATATTTAAAATTTTCTCAAAATATGATTTCCACAGTTCATATTTCTGGCACCATTGTTTATTCGCACATGTAGCCTACACGGTAGCAATTGTATCCATCGACCAAAACTGTAAACATCACCTCGTTCTGTAATGATCTCAGATTCCTGGAATTCAAGCACTTTATAGTTTAGTAATGCACGCATCCGACCGACAAATGGCAGCAGCCGCTGGCCACCCAAATGGCAGCAGGTAGAAGCAGTCGCTGGCCGGAGTGTACTAGTTGAGGACTTGAGGTCTTGGCTCTTGAGTCTTGAGTACTAGTTAAGGAAATATGGAAATGAGGAGTTGAGGAGTTAGTCTCGAGTCTTGAGTACTAGTTGAGCGAAATGAGGAGTGTACTAGTTGAGGTCTTAGCTCTTCCTCTTCTTGAATACGAATGCGAATACGAATATTCTCGAATACGAATACGAATATTCTCGAATACGAATACGAATACGAATACGAATATTCTCAAATACGAATACGAATATTATCGAATACGAATACGAATATTTTCGAATACAGATTTTTGCTTACCACATTCATATTTTCTCGGATACGAATACCGGATAAAACGAATTATCCGTTACCGTTTTCCACCCCTACTAGCAGCCACTAACGACACGTTTTGTCATCTCTCTGAATCTCTATCCCCTCAGGAGGCTATATGAAGTCAAGCGCTCGAGTTATAGCAGATTCAATAATTAATGTCTTGAAGAAAGACTTGGTAGATTTAGGTACCGAGTACCTTCCGTGTAGAAATTGAGTGACTGCGACAGTAAATGCCTAATGGATGGATATTGACCTGTATATCAGAACCTTCGTGGTGATTGTATGTAAATGCACTGATGCACGTATATTCAGCACGAAGTCCTGCTAAAAGTTTGATAGAAGGAAATTTCTTTGCATGTGAAAGCTTTGGGTTGTTTCGGCGATCCTGATAATCTTCAAGGTTGACACAAGGAAAGTTCTTCCTTCACATGTGAAACCTCATGCTACTGGACATTATCATGTTCTTTGACGTTTGTATCTGCAGTATGCTGTTTATTTCCAGTGAATATCTTTACTACGAAGCCATTCCTGGAGAAAAGCTTGAAGAATTGTGGCCGAGAGTAGCTGCCTGGATCAAGACTTTGTCTCGCAGCTGTGCCCTAACTTCACTGTCATTTGACCTGGGAAGAAAGGTACGCATTTGTTCCTGTTGGGCTGTTGCTGACTTGTCACTGTACACTCTGTCTTGCAGTTCTTTTCGCCTGTGATATTTGGGTATCATTTGTGATGTACAGCTCTCCAATGTTCGGTAGCTGTCCCGTTGGAGTTCAGCTGCTCAACTTGAGGTCAACTCTCCAGCTCTTCTTGTTAATGAATTCTGAATCGGCAATACAGTGTATATCCAGGTAATTTCTCATGAAAACTCATAGCAGCCAGCGTGTCATTTTCATCTGTAAACTCTATGGATTTAGAACTGTCTACACAGCAGAAGTTTCTTATGACATATCGCAGCTCCAACTTCCAGCTCCCATGGAAGTCTTTCCGTGCTCGCAGCGAGGATTTACACCTCTTTTTCTATGTGTGTCAAGGTTGATGGGTCTGAGCAAAGATCTGCTGAAAGTAATCTTCAGTGCTTCCCAAGTGGCAGAGAGTCTCATTTTAGTCCAGATCTTCTGTTGTTTGCCTTTGAATTTTCCCTCCTTCAGGCAAGGTCAGCAGTCCAACATAGCGGCGGAATTACATGCTGCTAAGCAGGGAGCAGATCAGAGCAAACTGGTAGTCGCAATCTGCCATAGTTCGATTGGATCGAGCGGGAGTGCCTCGCTCACGTGCCCTTATACAATTCTTTCCTTTCAGAACTTTTCCGATCAAAGTCGCAGGACTTCCAAGTACATTCCAAAGTACCATATCGGATTGGGAAGCTTCTGCACTTCTTACTGGCCTCTCATCTTTCTTTTCTCTATTCTCATCTCCTTGATATTTTTCCAGCAAAATTCAATGTCTGGAAGTTTTCAAGAAAGTACATAGTAACAATCAAAAACAATCAAACCTGTACTTAGGTAGTGCGAATGGGGATCATTGGTGGTTGGTCAGATTATTAACTGTTGCCGGACTATGTGAGCCACCTGTTGGGTAATTTTCACTGTTCCAGAATTTCCAGCGAAATGCTATTTGCCATTCGCGATATGTACGAAGATCATCTTCTTCCGAGAACTAACAAGGCGGTAAGTATACCGATCAGCTTACTCACCATTCATGCAAGTTTAGTGGTTGGATCGGGTGTTTCCAAGCCGTGGATGTTAGAAATAATCTGGATCTCGAGTTCAAGACATAGTAGAGTCCGTCTCCGTATGTAACTCAAGTTGAAGTTGTGTCTAACTTGAAATTCGAATACGTATGTAAGTAGGAAAGTATTAGTCTATATATATTGAGGATGATTGTACCCAGTTTTGTAAGAATAAGAAAAGCAAGGGAAAAGGGGGAGCAAGTAGGAATTCTCCTGTGTTCTTTCAGTTTATTTGCAATGTGTGTGTTTTCTTCTAGAGCAAACTTAACAACCAGTCTTCTATTTATCCTCTCGAGCTAGGTCCCAAGAAGGAGAGTACACGCATATGTGAGTGCGTTCAATGATCAAGCACATGTCTACGCTCCATGAGGTATAGATCTCCGCTCTAATTAGACATGTGCTAGTCGATGCACCCCGTGTGTGTGAATTGAGCCATACGTATGGGGTGTGTGCATCCACCGTTGTACTTAAAAAACACTTAATGTTCATCTTCAACAACCAACTAAATTTTGAGCAATTAGATCTACATCATGTGGATCTACTCTCTCTCCCTATATGTACTATATAATGACCCCACCTCTTTGTTCACTTTCAACGTCGTCGTCGGCTCGCTGCAACCGCATTTCCTTTTGCGCTACCATGCCTTCGGCGTTGATGACAAAGAGCCTAACCGCCTCTGGTGGTGACAACAACAAGCTCAAAATTCATTGCTGGAGATGGGGAAGATGTCATTGGTAGACGAACCATGTAGCAAAATCAATGATGAGAATTTTTGACTGATTTTTAAAAAATAAGAAAAATGTGGCACTAATTTGAAATTTATGGACAACCTGCAGCGCAATTTTCAAACAAATTTCCATTTCTCCCTCCCTCCCTCCCTCCCAGCGCTGTAGTTCAACTGGGTTGTAACATTTCCTATCACTATCACCTGGTCAGCACATGTCACAACTCGGCCCAACTACATCAAAACAAAAGGGTAGTAAAAAAATGCCCGTCTTCGCAGTTATCTCTCTCCTCCCAAACCATCTTAAAATCGAAAGTACAATTTACTAAAATCCTCAAGGAATACAGAGCGCTAGAAAAAGGTGCATTTAAACAAAAAAAGAAAATTAGGATAATTCCCTGTATGCTACTAAGAGTTAACCCGATCCTAGATTTGCCACTAAAAAGTTCGCTTTCGTTATTTGTCATTGAGTTTCCACTTTATTCCCTTTCATGCCATTGTTGTTACCTCTATTAGTGCCCATCACTATTAGTAGCATCAAACTTGTCAGATTTTTCTAAAAATAACTTTGCTGCCCCTCCTCTCTTATCTCCCCGCTCTCTCCTTGACCATTTCTCTCTTCCCCAAATCCTGCACGAGTTCAACAACAGTGGCATAGAAGGGAGCAAAGCGTTATGGGACAGTGGCGGCGCTAGGGGCCAGCTTATCTCCCCGCTCTCTCCTTGACCATTTCTCTCTTCCCCAAATCCTGCACGAGTTCAACAACAGTGGCATAGAAGGGAGCAAAGCGTTATGGGACAGTGGCGGCGCTAGGGGCCAGCAGAAGTGGCAAGCAAGACATGGGGTAGCAACGACGACAACGGCGGCATGGGGCAGCAGTAGAGGCGAGCAAGACATAAGGCAGGAGCGGCAGTGGCATAGAAGGGAACAAAGTGCCTAGGGCAGCAACAACCGCGAGCAAGACATGGGGCAGCGGCGACGGCGACATAGAAGGGAACAAAGCTCCATGGGACAGCACGACAGCATGGGGCAGCGGCAGCGGCGCCATGAGGCAGTGGTGGTGGCATGGAAGGGAACAAAGCGTCATGGGATAGTGGTGACACCATGGGGTAGCGGCGGCGGCGAGCAAGACACGGGGCAGCGGCGGCAGCGCCATGGCGAGTAACCAGTGAATGTGGTTTGGGGTAAAGAAAAGAGAAAGAAGGGCAAAATTGTCTTTTTCCACCGTAACTTAACAGCTACTTCACGGCTGGGTAACATAAGTGGCATGTAGAGACTCAAGGAAGAAACACAATAGCATATAGAGAAGTGACAAATTAGAGATCGGATTAACTCACAGTAACATTCAAGGAATTATCTCATGTTAACTTTGTTCCAGGAGAAAACATACACATCGCAAATAAACTAAGAGAACACATAAAATTTTCTTAATTTCTCTATTCTCTTACTTACCCCCCTTTTTTCTTGCTTTTCTTCTCTCTCTTCTTACAAAACTGGCTACAAGCCTCCTCGATATATAGGCTAATAATCTACTACTAACATACGTATTCGGACTTCAAGTTGGACACAACTTCAACTTGAATTACACACGGAGACGGAGTCTACTACGTCTTGAACTCGAAGTCAAGATTATTTCCAACAATCTCCCCCTTAATCTTGACTTAACATACTCTAGTTTTAGTCTCAATGCATTATGAACTACTAGGCACGTCTCCACATGAAGCGTTCTGTATGCAAACTACATGTAAGGACTCAACTTAACTGGTACGGGTCCATCTAGATGCAAATATTCTAAAACATTGAGGCAGTCGGACTCAACTACGACTTACTAAACTCATGCTTGACACAGAACGGTGACACATCTCTTCAACGTTCCGATCTTAACTCTGCTTACTTGAGTTTGGACGGCGACACATCTTCTCAACGTCCCTGACTCAACTCATCATCAGAGAAGTGTTGATTCATCATCGTTGAGTGCTTCATCGTCTCAGAGATGGATGGACGGATGAAAACTTCGCTTTTCTATTGTCGTTGCATGGACGGAAGAACCGAAGAACGAAACGCCTGGCGCCTACCTCTTGCTGCTTCGGAACGCGCTAGAATCGAAGGACCAAGTGAAGACGTACTTGTTGTCCTCTGCGCTTCGGAGATGGCGAAACGCGACAGGAGAACACGCCGGAACAGGGGGCGCCGATACTACGTGCGATACCTTAGGAGCGTGCGCGGCTCTGATACCACTTGTTAACTTTGTTCCAAGAGAAAACGCACACATCGCAAATAAACTAAGAGAACACATGAGCATTTCTGAATTTCTCTATTCTCTTACTTGCTCCCCTTTTTTCCTTGATTTTCTTCTTCTACTCTTCTTACAAAACTGGCTATAAGTCTCCTCAATATATAGACTAATAATCTACTACTAGCATACGTATTCGGACTTCAAATTGGACACAACTTCAACTTAAGTTACACACATAGACGGATTCTATTACATCTTAAACGCGAAGTCAAAATCATTTCCAACATCTCAAGATGTTCATTGGCCCCCGTGCTCATGGGCTCGTAATTTGTACTTTCGAGCACAGCTGCAGTAGCGTCAGCTTGGTTGTTCCAATCCAAATCAAAGAAGAATTCACCTACGTACTCCCCTCCTCCTCGATGAAGCAATGCGTATGCGTCCATCCATCGATCATCTCCAATCGATTAGGTCAAGAAGCCGGAGGCGATCGAGGGAATTGGGTCAAAGCCGATGTGCTACGGCTCGTCCGGCGACGACGGCGTCAACAAACCCTCGACGGCCTTCGTCACGGCTTCCTTCAGCGACGCCTCGTCGAATCCGCCCGCCTACAAGATTGCAAACCACATCAGTTAGCAAGATTCACGAGCAAGCTCAGACACACGAGCCGCCACGAAACCACCGTAGTAGGTCTTGTTCTGGTCAAACAAACAAAGCATACAAGCGAGTTTCAGGGTGTAATTTGACCCACAGAAGTAGTAACCGGTAAGTCAAGGCGATTGAAACGGCTGGATTTATCATTTTGTTCTTGCGGTTATTTTGCCAATAGCTAATGGTTTTTGGCTATGTTTGCTGATTTTTGTCTGCGCTTTTCGATATAGCGGCAGACGGCGGAGACATGATACTAACGACGCACACAGTTTTGCCCTTGAAAAGTTGTTCGCAAAATTTGCTTTAAAAATCCACTATATTTATTTTAACTTTTAGATAAGTTAAAAGTCAAAATCTCAAAAGAATAGTGCTGTAGCCGCCAGCGGAGCTTTTTCTAAAAGGAACATGAAAAGGAAAAGACCGGTGGTACATCGCAGATAGCTAAACCCATCGTTCCTGAAATTTCGATTGAAAAACTAAGGAGCATTTGATCATTTGTCTCATAAGTTGACATGTAATTGATGATTTATCTTTTTGTATCACTGATGTATAGAACACCGTAGACTAAATCATCAATTGTACCTTAAATTTCTTAAGTTTGGACAAATGGTCAATTATCTCAAAATCCGGAGGCTGGTTGAGGTGGGCTTGTATCCTGCTGGCCGTGACGTCACCCGACATCGAGCCGGGCAGTCAAGTTTTCTCTTGTGGGCCCCACGAGGTCGCGGTGCGTGAAAGGGGAGCTAATCCGTTTGACTTTGACCTAGCTTGGAACAACCAAATCTTGCGTCCTCTACGACGGAGATAAAACAAAAAAAAAAACAAAAAGATAAGGTTCAATTTTGTCCGGGTTTTTAGTAGCTCTTAGCTTTGTTTTTTTAAAAATTATTATTTGTTAAATTAAAAACTATAATTAAAAATTATAAGCTGCAGTTTAAAAAAACCTTAATTTAAACCTCAAATAAAATCCCTAACTTGGTGTTTTCTCGGTCTTAAAAAAACCTTAATCTGAACTATGAAGCTTGAACTACGTAGCATAGCCGTATAAATACGCAAGAAACAAGCACTTTTTAAGAAAAGAAACAAACACGTCGACGGCGTATTATTCGTACCGTTGCTCGCAGTGTTAGGCTGGCCTGAGCGGTGGCGCCACCGCTGCTGCTTGGTTGCCTTGCATCGACGGACACCACCGTGAAACGCCCCATCTCCTTGAGCAGCGCGATCACACGGAGCACTAGCTCCGACAGGTCGCACTCCGCCCGCGCCACCACCCTTATGGTCACCTCACGGCGGGGCTCCGACGATGTCGACGCGCCAGCGCCGCTGCTCATCACCTGAACCTGTACTCTCTCCGGCGAGCCGCTCATTAGCCATTGAGCTTCGTTTGCTGCCCTGGCTGAGCTTCCACTGATCCGTTGGTGACTTTGGGCCTCGAGGCTCCGGTTCTTCGCTTCGAGGTCGGAGATTTGAGCTATCAGCAAGTTCATGTAGTCCAGTGTCTTGGCAAGAACCGTGGCCTTGTCTTTCTACAATGAGAAATGTACAAGTGAAAACCAAGTATAGATGCAACAATTTTGTGCTCAGCTCTCAAGGGCCAATGGCTGGTAAAATAAATAAAAAAGCTAAATTAACAGATCAAAATGGCACAACGCACAATGTACTAACCAAAAACAAGTTAATTAATTATGTGTAGCATTTCATGCTGATTATAAGCAAGCTTCTCTAAACTAACATGGATTTAATTAACTTGTAGCAAGTTAAGGTATACAATGAATAATTGTAAGTTGTAACACAGGATTAACACATCTCATGTACCTTTGATCCCAGAGGGAGCAACCCCCTCAGCGTCTCGAAGCTCTCGTTGAGCCTCTCCCGCCGCCTCCGCTCCGATATCATATGGTGCAGCTGGCTGCTCGACGGCGGCGGCGGCGGCGCGGCCTCCTCCCCCTCCTCCTGCGCCGCTGCGCCGGCGGTGCGCTCCCGGTTGCGCCTAATCATGTGCATCCTCCTCAGGATGGAAATGCCCATCTTGATCATCCGCTGTCCATGCGCGCCCGGCGGACGCCGCGGCGCCCTCGGCGCCAGCGCCGCGTTGTACGCCCGGAACGCCGTCGTCGACCCCAGGCGTGGCCACCGCTGCGCGCGGTGGTTGCCAGGGGGAGGCGTACACGGTGTGGGAAGCGCCGACGACGAGGCAGCGGAGATGACGGCGAGCATGGCCTGCGCCATCGCGGCGTCGTCGGCCTCGGCGCTCGGGAAGTGGACTTGCGCGTGCCCGTGCCGGCCGAAGGGCACGGTGTGCGGCGGGCGCGGGTGGAGCAACGGCGCCACCGTTAGTTCTGGGGGAGACGGCGTGGCGGACGGCATGGCCATCGTGCGGAGGAACGACGCCGAGCTTTCCGCTGGGCTTCCCACGGAGACGGACGGCAGAGAGGAGGAGGACGACGACGGCCGCGTCGGCGGCAGCTGGAGCAGCTCCTCGAGCAGCGACTGCTGGAAGAACTCCTCGGAGAAGACCTGCTCCACAGTCGTCTGCATGTTCATCCGCGGGCCGTTTGCCGCCGACATGCCGACCTCGATCTCGCCGCTTCCGCATCCCATGAACGCCGCCACCTGCCAATGTTTGTTCATCTAGTTGGAATTATAGTTCATATATATGCATACGATCATACGAGATGAGAGAAAAACAAACCTTAATGCCAGCTTCCTGAAACACAAGAACAACATGCAAAGATCAGCATTTTCCATTTTTCAAGTTAGTGGAATTAAACCTCATGAGTCATGAGTACGTACTGACCTGGTAGAACTGCTGCTGCACCGGCAGCGACGCCGAGCCCGCCAGGTGGTGCTCCGGCAGCTCCATGTACGCGCTGCCGTCCTTGTAAGCCCACCCAGGCACACACCTGCGCGCCCGTAAACCGAGTTGCAAAAACCAAATCACCACCATGCACGCTTGAATCCAAACACGATTACAAAACTTCGATCGATTACAGAACACGATTACGCACCCGCTCACGACCGCGCAGAGCGACCCCCGGTACGCGTCGAAGAGCGCGCGTACGCGGTCGTCACCGCGGCCGCCGTCGCAGAGCCATGCGTCGAGGCACAGCAGATGGGCGCTGCTCATGGAGGGCATTGCACACAGTAATTAAGGGACGAACGCAACGACCATCCAAGCACGAGACACGAGACGATGGCATGATCTGCGTACCTGGTGGCGGCAGCAGCGGAAGAGGAGGAAGGAGGCTGGCCGGGGATGGGCGCCCAGACGCAGAGGTATGCGCAGCCGGGGACGCGCACCGCCGCCTGCTCGAGGATGCGCAGCCGGGACTCCTGGCCGAGCACGAAGAGGGTGTCCATCAACCCTGGAGACGACGAGAGATGGCGTCCATGGCTAGCTTCTCGATCGATGATGGCTGGTCGTTTGCTGTCGCTGCCGTCGTCGATCGACCGATCGGTGTGTGCATATATATGCGCGCAGGGTGACGATGCAAATGTGTATGCGCGCGGGCGTGCATGCATGTGGATGCGAGTGGAGGGAAAAGTAGAGCCTACTGTTAGTAGAGCATAGTGCGGTTGGGCTTGCAAGTTTGGCTGGGAGAGGATGGATGGAGCCATGGAGGCGAAGGGATCGGACGGGTTGAAAAGTAGAGAAGAAGGAGGAACTGCCTGCATGGAAAGTCGTTCAAAGGTCTGCTGTTGGCCATGGCCTTGAAAAAAGGTCAAACAAGGTGGCAGGGATGGCGCTCTTGGAGCCCTGTAGGGAGACTTGCTTTAGTGTTCGGGCCTGCTCAATTTAGCGATGATTTTTGAATTTTAGTCTTCAGCTGAAATAATACTGTAATGACTTATTAGTTTTTAGCTACAGAATTCAATTAAAAGAAAATAAAAAAGAGAAAAATAAAAAACTGTTATATCTCTATAGATCATCACGTGCACCTCGACGGAGTTGCCTTTTCATGACTACCAACATGTCACTGAACATTCTGTAACGGCTTGCCATGGCGATAATAGTTGATTCCGTGACGAATCAGGGGCGACGCCCTTCAATTTCATGATGGTTTGTCGTCACCAAGGGGGTTTCGTAACAACCTTTTGAGTTGCAAGTGTAAATAAGCAAAATAAATGGAAACAAAATTAAGATACGTAATTCATAGTAGTGAAAATTAATCTCTTCTACACTCAAGTTTTTGGCACATTTGGTGTTTTTGAATCCGTATTTATAAAAAAAAAAGCAGTCATCACGCCGAATTAGTAAAAGTATCGTTTCTGACAAACGATGGCCATACGACAGCCATGGAGTGACACCTGGCCTTTGCCGCACAGTCACCGTGTGGCAGCACGGGCACCATGCGTGAGGTAATTAGTTAAGAGTCATTAGCGCTATTCTAGTCGTAATTAGGGAATTCATTTATGCACACTGTTTGTATGAATTTTTAGATATAGAAAATGAGTTTAAAAATTATAAATTTTATATGGAGCCTCCTAATGCAGCGTAATTAATTTTGTAATTTTTTTATAATTTTTGGAGCTCATTTTATATTAAAAATTTCTTATAACAGTCTATTAAATGAATTCCTCATTGAAATTCAGTATGGATAAAATTATAAAAAAATTACACAATTAAATACACTGCGTCAGAAGGCTCTACATAAAATGTCATAATTTTTAGAGCTCATTTGTTATATCTAAAAATTCGTACAAATAGTGCACCTAAATAAACTCTAATTATGATTAGAATAGCGCTAATGATCCTAGCTAATTACATCACGAATGGTGGCCGTGTTGCCTTCACGCTGCCACACGGTGGTCGTGTGGCAGAGGCCACGATCGCACCCTAAGCTATCGCACGGCCACCATTCGTCAGCAACGATATTTTTGCTAATTTAATATGACAACTGCTATTTTTATAAATTCAGATTCAAATACCATTAAATATACTAAAAACTCTCTACACTGTCCTATACGATCAGCGTGCTAGCTCCTTAAAAATAAAGCCGGAAGCCAGATGCCCTTCAGGTAAAACCAGCGTGTGTCGTGGGTCTTCTCCTTTCGTAAGTTGATTTGGTAAAGCACGAAGAAACTTATTTAATGACAACTCACCGGGGTTATGGGCAGAGTGCCGTGCACTTGGTCCACTGCTTTTCGCAGCTAAAATGGGATTTGGTCTACCTACCCCTGCGTGGCTGTGCGCCTTTCTCCAGACCAGGTCAAGGCCGCAACTCCTGGTGCACAGGCGTGCGCAATGGGCCATGGAATCTTTCGTACTCTTCTAAAACTATTAGCAATGACAATTCTCCTAGTCAAAGAATGCACTAACTAACACGTATGGTTAGTGAACAGCACATCGAAATATATATATCACGTGATACTAAGCCAGTATTATTATTGGAAATTTGGAAGTACATGCAGTTTTATTTATATGGTACTAGTAGACCAGCTCGTTGAATTCACCGTAGCAGTACGTGTTCATACAGGGTTACAGCTACATGTAGCTAGCAAGCAAAGGTAATGTACTCTTCGACAGTGTATTGTTTGTCTAATTAACGTCATGCTCATGAAAGATCTGTCATCAATTTTTAGTATTAAATAGATGATTGGCAATGTGCAACACATTTGCATCCCTACGGATAAATTAAGTAGAACGAGAATTCTGCATGCCGGGTTCAGAGGTGAAGTCAAATTTTAGTCTTCTTTTGCACACTATAGTCTATCTACATCGCAAGTACGACGTATCCTACGAATTAATTACGCAAAGAATACTCCAAATTAGGCTGATTAGATATGTTAGTGTCTCTAAAAGAAACCAGTGAATATTATTCTCCAATGTTCAAGATCCTGCCAAACTGCAGATCCTCTTAAGGCCACCTGGCCTGAATATATAGGGTCTGTTCTTTTTTGCTGCGGCTTATGATTTTCGGCTGAAATTTTTGAATTTTGGCTGTTTGCGACAGATATTACGGAGAGAGAAATACTCGCTTGCGATTTTAGTTGATACAGATATTAGGCTTTTAACGTGTACTACAATTAACTTGTAGATTTCGTCTTGAGAAAATACTTTATTTAAAAGTTAGGTACTGTAGTAAAAGTCAAAAGCCGCTTTTAGAAGCTGAAAAAAACAGGCCTATAAACTTACATGCATGCCCATACGAATCTTGATGCTTGGCACTTGGCAGTGTCTAATTTGGTGAAGAAAAGTAGTAGTCTTGTGTGAAAAAGCAGCGAGCTGACGACATGTCTCAAGGAAAAGTAGTAGTTGTTGATATTTTTATTTTTTTCCTTTGCAAAACGGGAAGTTGATTGGTTGACTGGGATCCACTCGAGTTGCTCAAGTGGAGTTTACTTGATTCCAAATCTTTTCATTTACCTATGATTCAACGCTAGGTCTTGAATGCTACATTTCTTTATTTACAGAAAATTGAGGTGGTGATCGGTTCTACTGAAAGTCAAGGCTTATGGTCGAAAACACCAGAATGGTGAAAAAAAAATCATGGTGATGAGGCTTATTTGACATAATTAAATCTAAAAAAATTAAAAAATATAAAAAATATGTTAGCCCATCACAAACAACGCAAACGAATACGAGAAAAAAAAAGAACCGACAAAAAAGCGCAAAAAAAGTCAAAAATTCAGAAAAAGACGAAATTATGAATAGTGCCAAAATAAGCTTAAGCCAATAAGCTTAAGCCAAAATAAGCCATAGTGAGCACCCCCTGAACTAGGCAGTCAGCTTGGGAAAAGTTTAACCATGTGGACCTCTATTTTTGAGAAGTTTGGTGAGATTCTATCTTTTCTCTCTCAAGTTTTTTTGTTTGAAAGACAGGTGGGGTTCTCTTTTCTATTTATAAGTTTTCTGAGTTTAGTAGAAAACAATTACTAGCCTATGTGGCGCCTTTTTATAATCCACTGTATAAGATTTTTTACATCATCTCTATATTTTTGTTAAAACTAGCAAAATTTACCGTGTAATTACGCGGCTAGATTTGACAACATATTATATTTGTTATATAACCTTAGTGCCTTTCAAAAACATATGTAGTTGTGTCAATTTGAAAAAAAAACATAGTTGTACCTGTCATACAATTGCAATACACTACTACAAAAAACCGTATTACAGACGGTTCAGAAACGTCATCACAGACGGTTTTGTGAGCCGTCTGAATTTATGGGTCAGTAATGATACGAGGTCATCACAGACTGTGATATTTAAATATCACAGACTGTTCTAGTTAAAAACCGTCTTTGATATTTAAATATCACAGACTGTTCTAGTTAAAAACCGTCTTTGTTGATATCTAAATATCTAGAACCGTCTGCGATTATCAATTAGCACAGACGGTTTTTAGTTAAAAACCGTTTATGCTATTCTCTTCTACCCCTAAATCTATTTCTGTTTATTGGCTAGCCTCAGGAAATGCTAGCCATGCCCTCTGAAACAAGCAGAATAGCATGTACATGTATACATCCAATTCACATCTCAATTCATTTCACAAACATAAAGCATTCATTTCACAAATTAATTAATTGAAATGAAATAAAATATCCATTAACAAATACACAATTACAATCAATGTCAATCTTACCCAAACAAAAAAATCATTGTACGCTGTGAACTCTCCATCTGATTTTATGACTCCAGCCACCAAAAAGTACGCCAACAAAAAATCAATAGCTTCTATGCCGGCCTTCTTCATTTCCATCTTGACATTGCCTTCTTCCTTTCCATCTTGCTTCAAGTGAAATTTTAGTCGCAAAGAGGAGAACAACAAGGAGGCTGGGCTATTATGGTAAGGGTCAGCAAGGAGGAGAAGAACAGCAAAAAGGAGAAGAACAGCAAAGAGGAGGAGAACAGCAACGAGGAGAAGAACAGCAACGATGAGGAGAACAACAACGAGGAGGAGAACATCAAGGAGGAGGAGAACAACAACGAGGCTGAGTTTTGGTGATTATTTATAAGGGAGGGAGCTACGATCCGTGGGGTGAGGGTTGGTGGATTTCTATTGGCTAGGATTGGATTGAGGAAGATCGACGGCCCGGGTTGATTATCACGAGCAGTTTACATACAAACCGTCAGGATATACTCTATCACGCAGCAGTTGGTACCTAGAACCGTCTGTGATGAATGAATATCACAGACGGTTCTATATACCAACCGTCTGTGAATTAGAACACAAAATTTTATATACCGATGCAATATAAACAACTAGTCTGAAAAGATAAAATAATAAAGTTTTATATGGCTTATATATACTCATTAAAAAGGTTTCGATGAGATCTACAACTTTTCAGTTGAAGCAAAATCTAAATTCTGAAGGGAAGACCAAGAAAAAAAGGAAAAAACAGAAACAAAAAACTTGCGACGCAGGCTTAGGTCCAAAGATGGCTGATTTTCGGGGTCTTGGAGGGCGACTAGCATACGTAGGTCATTGTTTTGGGATCGGGCTCGTCGTTAACTTTCGAACGAGTACAAGAACATCGAAAACGGACACCGTATGTAAAAGTTATGCCCGTTTTACTGAAAGTGTCTCAAAATTGAATTCTACTCGGACTCAAGCGGAAAATTATGAAATTTTGGGGGATTGCAAGGCGGAAAAGATATCACAGATGGTTTTTAATACGAACCGTCTGTAACAACTTCATTATCACAGACGATTTTTAATAAAAACCGTCTGTGAAGTATCACAGATGGTTCTCGATAAGAACTATTTGTGATGTCCGCCATTATCATTGACGATTCTTATCTAGAACCATCTGTGATACTTCACAGACGTTTTTTTATTAAAAACCGTCTGTGATAATGAAGTTATTACAGACAGTTTGTATTAAAAATCGTCTGTGAAAATACCACAGACGGTTATTCGTATGAACCGTTTGTGTACTTGCAGCGGGAACCATCTGTGATATAGGCATCCAGTTCAGCCTCTTTACAGTAGTGATAGTTGTAATATCTATATATGATTAATCTGTGTCACTGTAATCTGGCTCCACCAAAATAAGTGGTGTAGATATTATCTTTTATCTCGATTAATGAGAGAATTTCTTATTTATATATGATTAATCTGCACTTTTATAAATTGGCACCACCGAAATAAGTGGTGTAGATCTTCTCTTTTTCTCTCAATTAATGAGAAAATTTCTAGAAATTTTACTTTTTTCTCCTGATTTAAGAATTATTGCGGGATTTATAGACCTTGAAAGTGAATAACGTACCATGAATATCACCAGTTATTTGTAGATATATACTCTCTCCAGTCACAAAAGCACGTCATTTTGGACATCAACGCAATCCAAAAATACAACTTCAATCACTAATTTCTATTGCGATAATTTATTAAGCACAATAAAATTATATTATTATAAAAGTACTTTGTGAGATAAATCTAAGTATATAATTTTTATGTATCCAATCTAAACCCTAAACACAAACACACACTTAATGTGTAGTTAATGGGACTCAAACCTATATGGGTTAAAGTAGTCGCTGTTTGGAGGAAAAGCAAATACCCAAGAGCTGCTCGCCACAAGACATTCTCACCTTTCAGCATATTGAGAAATCGAGTAGTGAATACAAAGATTACGAATTTTGGCTGAAATTTTTGAATTTTGGCTATTTGCGACAGAGATTACGAAGAGAGAGATACTCGCTTGCGATTTTGGTTGATATAGATGTTAGGCTTTTAACGTGTACTACAATTGACTTGTAGATCCTGTCTTGAAAAAAAAACTTCATTTAAAAGTTAGGTACTGTAGCAAAAGCTAAAAGCTGCTTTTAGAAACCATAAAGAACATGCCCTTAGGTACTGAAGGCAACCTGGAGAAAATGGTGCTAAAGCAAGTAGTAGTGGTAATACTCCTTGGATGTGTGTGTTACTTGTCTGGACTCATGTGGTCACATGTTTGCTTGAAGGATATAGAATCCAAGAAATGGGGATGCCCCATTTGCCATGCCAAGATTAACCAGGTTATCTGCCTCTACGCAGTTTGAGCAGTTGAAACAACCAACTTGAATCCGCAAAAATTTTGCATAGGTTTATTTGGAACACAAAAATTTCGAAGGAATTTATTGAAAATAATTCATTTCTTATATAATTAGAAAAAATTCCCATGTTTCAAGTAGTGCTTTAATGATATTGAATGGTGACCACTTTCTCACGCTAACTGCACCTTGGGCCTCATTCTTCTATTTTTATATCCTTCCCACACGCTTGGCGCTTCTCTCGTATTGCATTTTCTCCATCTATCTAGGAGTAGGGTACATCGCTAGCTTCAATAATTATTATCCGTCAAAGATGCCCTCATTACTTCTTATAAGCTTGAAGGTGGGACTTACAACTTTCCAAAATAAAAACAAATGTTCAGTGCAATCCTCAAAGCGGGGACCGGAGTTGCTCTTATTACGAGCTCTAAGGTAGGACCTACAATCTTTTAAAATGAAAACAAAGAATATTCGGTGCAATCCTCGAAGCGGAGGACCGGAGTTCCCCTTATTACTCGTTACGAGCTTTAAGGTGAGACCTACAACATTCCTAAATGAAAAAAAAGAATGCTTGTGCACTAAGATACAACAATCCTCAAAGTGAGGAAGGAGAACCACACCTTAGCATCTCAATTTTAGCATCTTCACTAACTCATATCAACAATATTAAATGGTGATCACTTTCTCTCGCTAGCCACACCTTAGGCCACATCCTTGTCTTTTTTATTCCCACACACTTTGGCACCTCTTCGAGTGGCCTCTCTCATATTGTACTTTCTCAATCTATCTAGGAGTGGGGTCCATCACTAGCTTTAACAATTATTGTCTGTTAGAGATGCCTGTGTTACTCCTTACAAGCTCGAAGGTGAGACCTACAACCTTCCAAATAAAAATAAATGTTTGGTGTAATCATCGAAGCAGGGACCAGAGTTGCTCTTATTACTCATTATGAGCTTTTAGGTAAGGCCTACAACCTTACAAAATGAAAACAACAAATATTCCATGCAATTCTTGAAGCGGGACCGGAGTTTCCATTATTACATTACGAACTCTAAGGTGGTATCTACAACCTTTGTAAATGAAAAAAAGAATGCCCGCGCTCCTAGGAACCGTCTGTGATGTAAGCGTCCAGTTTAGCCTCTTTTATAGTAATGATAGTTGTAATATCTATATATGATTAATCTGCGTCACTGTAATCTGGCTCCACCAAAATAAGTGGTGTATATATTATCTTTTTATCTCGATTAATGAGAGAATTTCTTATTTATATATGATTAATCTGCACTTTTATAAATTGGCACCATCGAAATAAGTGGTGTAGATCTTATCTTTTTCTCTCGATTAATGAGAGAATTTCTAGAAATTTTACTTTTTTCTTCTGATTTAAGAATTATTGCGGGATTTTATAGACCTTGAAAGTGAATAACATACCATGAATATCATCAGTTATTTGTAGATATATACTCTCCCCAGTCACAAAAGCATGTCATTTTGGACATCAACGCAATCCAAAAATACAATTTCAATCACTAATTTCTATTGCGATATATTTATTAAACACAATAAAATTATACTATTATGAAAGTATTTTGTGAGATAAATCTAAGTATATAATTTTTATGTATCCAATCTAAACCCTAAACACAAACACACACTTAATGTGTAGTTAATGGGACTCGAACCTATATGGGTTAAAGTAGTCGCTGTTTGGAGGAAAAGCAAATACCCAAGAGCTGCTCGCCACAAGACATTCTCACCTTTCAACATATTGAGAAATCGAGTAGTGCATACAACATGTATCATATTTCCTCCGTTCTTTTTTAGTTACATCCAAGAACTCGTACCGCTAAACTTTTTAAAGTTCGATCATCAATAAATTATCTAGATTAGCTATATAAAAAATACCATTAGATTTATCGTTAAAAATATTTGTATAATATTACAATTTTATTAGCATATCTTAATATAAAGTTATAAAATGTAATGATAAAAGTCGTATCTTGAAGACTATGAAAAAGTAAAAAAACCGAGTAAAAAAGAACTGAATAGTGCTTTTACACCCCCACCCCTCAGTATAAATATAATTAATTTTAGCTGTTGAGCTGCCACACGATTTAAAATTGTGTAATTGTGATTCCACAGGCGACACCTCCCGTCTCTTCCAACCTCAACTGCGCCTCCACTTGCTGAAGAAACGTTCTATAACAGTCCTAGTTGATTCCATGCCAGTTGATGTAACCGTGTCGGGGCTGTTCTTTTTTACTATGACTTTTGGCTGAAATTTTTTAATTTTGGCTATTTACGACAGAGATTACGAAGAGAGAGATACTCGCTTGCGATTTTGGTTGATATAGATATTAGGCTTTTAACGTGTACTACAATTGACTTGTAGATCCCGTCTTGAAAAAATACTCCATTTAAAAGTTAGGTACTGTAGCAAAAACTAAAAACCGCTTTTAGAAGCCATAAAGAACATACCCTTAGCTACTGAAGGCAACCTGGAGAAAATGGTGCTAAAGCAAGTAGTAGTGGTAATACTCCTTGGGTATGTGTGTTACTTGTCTAGACTCTGGATGCCCTGCGGAAGGTGCCTTCTATGTGGTCACATGTTTGCTTGAAGGATATAGAATCCAAGAAATGGGGATGCTCCATTTGCCATGCCAAGATTAACCAGGTTATCTGCCTCTACGCAGTTTGAGCAGTTGAAACAACCAACTTGAATCTGCAAAAATTTTCATAGGTTTATTTGGAATGCAAAAAAATTCGAAGGAATTTATTGAAAATAATTCATTTCTTATATAATTAGAAAAAATTCCCATGTTTCAAGTAGGGCTTTAATGATATTGAATGGTGACCACTTTCTCACGCTAACTGCACCTTGGGCCCCATCCTTCTCTTTTTATATCCCTCCCACACGCTTGGCGATTCTCTCGGATTGCATTTTCTCAATCTATCTAGGAGTGGGGTACATCGCTAGCTTCAATAATTATTATCCGTTGAAGATGCCCTCATTACTCCTTATAAGCTTGAAGGTAGGACTTACAACTTTCCAAAATAAAAACAAATGTTTAGTGCAATCCTCAAAGCGGGGACCGGAGTTGCTCTTATTACGAGCTCTAAGGTAGGACCTACAATCTTGCAAAATGAAAACAAAAAATATTCGGTGCAATCCTTGAAGCGGAGGACCGGAGTTCCCCTTATTACTCGTTACGAGCTTTAAGGTGAGACCTACAACATTCCTAAATGAAAAAAAAGAATGCTTGTGCACTACGGTACAACAATCCTCAAAG
The DNA here is from genome assembly GCA_036346245.1 of Bonia amplexicaulis. NCBI lineage: Eukaryota > Viridiplantae > Streptophyta > Magnoliopsida > Poales > Poaceae > Bonia > Bonia amplexicaulis. Next base: position 14,175,234 of record CM070740.1, read on the forward strand.
TGAGGAAGGAGAACCACACCTTAGCATCTCAATTTTAGCACCTTCACTAACTCATATCAACAATATTAAATGGTGATCACTTTCTCTCGCTAGCCGCACCTTAGACCCCATCCTTGTCTTTTTTATTCCCACACACTTTGGCACTTCTTCGAGTGGCATCTCTCATATTGTACTTTCTCAATCTATCTAGGAGTGGGGTCCATCACTAGCTTTAACAATTATTGTCTGTTAGAGATGCCCGTGTTACTCCTTACAAGCTCGAAGGTGAGACCTACAACCTTCCAAATAAAAATAAATGTTTGGTGTAATCATCGAAGCAGGGACCAGAGTTGCTCTTATTACTCATTATGAGCTTTTAGGTAAGGCCTACAGCCTTACAAAATGAAAACAACCAATGTTCCATGCAATTCTCGAAGCGGGACCTGAGTTTCCCTTATTACATTACGATCTCTAAGGTGGTATCTACAACCTTTGTAAATGAAAAAAAGAATGCACGTGCTCTGCGATACAACAATCCTTATTTGGTGGGCTCTATTCTTCTTTAGACTAAGAATTGGAGATATTTTAACACATATGAATTACAACATTTCACATAATTCTAAAGAAATTGTTAAGAGATAACAATATTTAGACTTGTATTATGTTTTGTATTTATTTTGTTTTTTTAAATTCAATCCACGTGTCCACAAGGGGATGTCAGCTATATAGCCTCATGTGCCAGCACATTGGTAAACTATTTCTTTTTTTTGCAAAAATACCAAGATAAACTAAAATTTTTCTCAAACCCAATATTTTTTGCTTAAACCCTAGAAATTGTGACTAATTTGCAAAAAAATCCAACTAGGGTTTCTTAAAATTTCCTCTTAAAATGACCACCTTTGTGACTGCCCCAAGGCAAAGAATTCGAGGAGGCCCAAAACCTCTCGTCCTCTCTCCGCTTCACTTTCTTGCTGCTCTCTGCTGCTCCGCCGGCGAGGCGGCGAGCGCGAGGGAGGCGGAGAGCCCAACCCCACCGCCGCAAGCCCTCGACCCCTCCTTTTTCCCTTGTCCGATTCGACCCCAAGGTGAGCAGCCATGCGAGCGCGATCTCGCTCGCGGGCGCGTCTCAATCCCTGTACTCGATCAGTTCAATTTCCATCTCCCACGTCTCGTGTCGTTGCTTGGCATGCTTGTGTTCTTGGAAACGGTGGGCTTGCGGGTGGGTCGCCTGGGTTCTTGGAATCCGTGGGCGCTTCTTTTCTTTGCTTCCTTGAGCTGATACGATGAGCGCCTCGTGCATTTCTTGGTTCTACGGCGCTCCGGTGGTTGCTGTTGGTTTGTGGTTCTAGGAATAGAACAAAATTCTCCCGGTAGGTGCTGGGGCAATAATGTTGGGTTTTGTTAGGGCTCTGTTGTTGTTACTTCACAACAGGACTTGATGTACGGGAACCATCGTTCCTGTCCTTTTGTTTCTTCTTATTGGGTTGGAGGAGTGGGGCAGGGGGTTGTAGTTGAATAGCTGTTAAGATCAGGGATACTCCGGGGTGGACGGTCCGCACGTTATTTGCTCGGAGACATTTCTATGGTATGTTTGGAATTGGATAAAATATTGGCAAGTGCTTGAATACTTTTCCACTACCATTAGTACTAACGCACTGAGATTTGGCGCAGTTCAGTTTTTGTGAGGGCATAGAAATGCTACTCCAAAATGATTTTCTAATATTGCAGAGGAAATATGGTGTGTGGATACATTTGTTTATGTGCATAGTAGTCGCTCTATGTTGATTTGTTTTGTCAAGTCTTCGAGAAATCAGAAACTCCTGTTGTTCTGTAATTGAGCCATCTATTGTTTCTAATATAATGAAATTCACAATGAAATTTGACATAATTAGTTCGGTACTTTGATTACTGTTGCATGACAATACGAATTTAAAAGCTTGGATTCACTTGCTTGCACGGATATACTCTCTTGTGCTATTGATCGTGGATATGTCGAAAAAGAAAGTTTCCTATTTTTTAACTAGGGTAAATACAAATTGTTCTGTGCACTTGTTTTCCTTATTAGAAGGATGTGGTATTGATTTCCCTCTTTTTTCTTCAGACATCAGCTGCTTACATAGATTGGTATACACAGCAACGTAGCATGGCACAACAAGAGGGCATGCACATGGTTTTGGAAAGGACCGCAGAAGAACAGATTTCACCGCAAGCTGTGGAAAGTAAGAGCCGAGAAAAGAAGGCTGCACCAGAACAAGAACTAACAACTACTGTGTCCGATAAAAAGAAGTGCTTTGCTTGTAAAGAGACATCACACACTTTGGAGCAATGCAGGATAAAAGAAAAACTGGTTACTGTGGCACAGCTATTTGGCCATTCTACAGGTTCTCCATTCTACATGATTAAACCTTCAGAAGAAGCGGTTGAAAAAAAGAAATTCTACCATCACTGCCTGCTGATCACATCTAATATCAGTAACTTGGAGCTGGGAAAAGTGAAAGTTGAACTGAACAAGCTGTGGAAGCTGACTAATGACTGGGAGATAAGAAGAGAAAACAGGCAGAATTTCCTAGCATCCTTCAGCTCAGAGGATGACCTAATAAGCTGTTTAAAGCCTCCCGAGATGGAAACATTTATGGATGATAAGGAAGTGAAATTCACTGTAGCAAGGTGGAAGGAAGGCCATGAGGAAAATTTTGACTTGATTAGAGAATGGTTTTTCGTGTATGGGGTCCCAAGAATATACAGAAACTGGAAGGAGCTACATCAAGTTGCATCTGCAGTTGGAGTGTTGACTGAGGTGGATGAGGAAAGTTTGGAAGGTGGGGATAAGGAGCCTGTTAGATTGAGGATGGCGTTAAGAAATCTTGTTGGCGCTCCTTTCTCTAATCACTTTGTGTTTGGATGGTCTTCTAGACTGGTCACATTCACCATAGAAGACAAAGTACAAAGGATAGAAAGGCAAAGGAAGGAATTAGAAGATTGGAATGGTGAAGATCATCTTGATGGCTTCAATAAGAAATATGAAGACAAAAGAAACAAAGGCATCGAGATACCTCCAGAAACACTGAATAAAGGAATGAATTCAGAGTTCAGCAGTTGTACCACAGGGATTGTAGCTTCGACAGGCAACCATATTTTAGATTTCAAAGAATGCTCAGACAAGGAACATAAAAAGGAAATGAAGACAACAGAAACAGCTATATTGCTGGAAGAGCCGAAGTTTATTGAAGAGTTAAGAGTTGATGGAGAGATAAAAGAAAACAACATAAGTGCTCCAGCGGTCACTACAACCAACTCTAAGAAAACAACAGAAGACACTCCAAAAGCTGAAGGGGTGCAATCCATAAGTGGAAGTTCGACAGGCACCATTAGAGGACTCTTCAGAGGTGAGTGAGAACTCTATATTCGTGAAATTTGTTATCTTATCAAATCTGTTATGATAAATTTCTTTCTAAATCCCATTAGAAGGAAAAAAATACTTATAAGGGCATGGGCAAAAAATCTTTATGTAAAAGAAAAAACAAACATATTCTCAATTTTTGAAAAATATAATTGAAAAATTTGTATGTAGTGAATGTGCTGGGCACAGTAGGACAATTGATTGACACTTGACATCATTTCAGACATTTCCCATGAAGATATACGAAAGCCACATATCAAAAATGTATACGGAAGAAGAAAAAATCAAATGCAAAAAGGATCCATGGAGCAACAAATTGCTTCAAAGAAACTGAATGAAGGAATGAACCCAGAGATCAGCAGTCGTGCCACAAGGATTGCGGCTTCAACAGGGCGTAATATGTTGGATTCCAATAGTTGCTTAGAAAAGGAACATGCGAAGGTACTGAAAATGGCAGGAACAGCTCTAGTGGGAGAAGGGCCGAAGTCAATTGAAGAGTTCGGAGAAGATGGAGAGACTAAAGACAACAATGTAGGGGCTCCAGCTGCCACTGCAATCAACTCTAAGAAGCAAACAACAGAAGACACTGTGAAAGCTGAAGGAGTACAATCTTTTAGTGGAAGTTCAACATGCATGGTTAGAGGAACACAGAAAAAAGGTGAGTGAGAATCCTATGTACATAATTTTTTTATCCTTGTATTCCTACAAAGCTGTTCCAAACAAATCCTCCTATTAGAGTTTAGAAGGAAAATGCCTAAGCATTGGGCTGCCAGTCTTTATAGAAAAGGAAAAAAATGATTCTCAATTTTGGAGAGGCATAATTGGAAATATAGGAACATGTGTGTACATTAACTTATGGACTATATATATTACTGTAGCCATTCCCTTTTTTCACAAAAAAGAAGAGTTGCATGTATTTTTTTACAAAAAAGAAGAGTTGCATGTAGTTTATGTTGCTCGAGAAGAATTTGTTGGGTTACACAACTACAATTAATCAACTCCACACTCCACAGATATAACAAAGAGTGTACCATTTTGAAATGTCAAATGATAAACTGCAGTTTAAAATTAGTACATTGAGGGAAACAATAACTGCTTTGCTGTAGCATGTGGAAGGCGCATACCTTGAGGGACAAAAGACCCAGCTTGAAATTAGAAATGTTTCGATTATTAGACACTTCATGCTGAATCCTCAAGTGCCTACCGAAGCTGTACTTCCTGTACTCTGCATTAAACCATTTTGTATATCTGTTGATTGGTTTTTAATCTATCGCAATGGAGAACATCGATTTTCATACAGTTGGTTTGAGGCAAGTAAATAGGGGTTCAGTTCCAAACTTTTTGCTGTCAAACTTTAACAATGTTTCTGATGAAACAAGTAACCATCCCCTTTTTCAAAGTTTTGGGTCAGGAAATATTTTGTTATTGCATAATTTTGTTAACACTGTCTCTGAAGGTGCTGACATGACTGGAATGGGACAAGAAAGTGCTGAGTTCGATGCAAGGCAACTTGTTTCTAAAATGAATGCGCAGTATGTGATCTGACATTTTCTTTTGGTCTATTTGTCTCTGTGTTTCTCTTCCTGTCTCACTATTTCAGCATTATGGTCTACTTGTTGCATTCATATTTACATTTGTTATCATGTATGAAATTTGATTACTTCCAACATGGCATGATATAGGCTGACTCAAAATTCCAAGGAACTCAGCACATACAATGAAATCTATGAGAGTTTCAGCGAAATGGGTCTTCAAGAAAACTTACTGAGGGGAATATATGCATGTGGTAATTCTCATTTTATCTGTTGTTCTGTTGAGATGCCTATGTAACTGTATAAGCATGTTCCGAACACCCCCTCCTGTGCTTATCCCCTTTTCTCATGCAATGTGGTTTAAAGGTCTGGAGAAGCCTTCCATAGTCCATCAGAGAGGAATTGCGCCATTGTGCAGGGGCCTGGATGTTATCCAGCAGTCGCTGTCTGGAACAACTGTGACACTGAGCTGTGGAGTTCTGCAGAGACTCGATTATGGATCTACAAAATGCCAAGCTTTGGTTCTTGTACCAACACGTGACTTAGCACAGGAGACCGAGAAAGTTGTTGGAGCACTTGGTCACTTCCTAGGTGTCAAAGCTCATGCTTGTTTTGGAGGACATAGTGTCTATGAGGACCAGCAAATTCTGTCGAGCAGAGTTCAGGTCGTTGTTGGTACTCCCGGTCGCGTTCTTGACATGATGCGAAGGCAAGCACTCTGCCCAGATCACATTAGAATGTTTGTCATGGATGAAGCAGATGAAATACTCACAGGAGGTTTCAAGGACCAGGTTGGTTTTGCACCCTCTTACCAGTTGAATTGTAGTAATCACAATGAATGATTGCATTGGACATCCTACTTACATATATAGCATGCGTTTCCTAACTTCGTATGTTGTAACCATTCTTGTTCTATTAATTTGATACTCCAAATATAGCTCTTGCTATGCTCATGTAATTCTATAATGGCCCCTATGATATTATTCAGCTTCTCCCAACCATCTATCTTTCTTGCAGATCTATGATATTATTCAGCTTCTCCCAACCAAAATCCAGGTTGGAGTATTCTCTGCCACCATGTCCCATGAAGCTCTTGAGATTTGCCGCAAGTTCGCGAATAAGCCTTTGATGATCATTGTGCCAAGAGATGAAGAACTTCAGGGTATCAGTATCAAGCAGTTCTATGTTAAAGTTGAGAAGGAAGAATTGAAGCTTGACAAATTGTGTGATCTTTTTGACACCATGGCAGTCACACAAAGCATTATCTTTGTCAACAGCCGGCGTAAGGTCAAGTCACTGACAGAAAAGATGAGGGGCAAGGAGTACACCGTCTCAGCAAGCCACGGCGGCATGGACCAGCATGCCAGAGACAGTGCTGTCCAGGAATTCCGGTCGGGATCGTCCCGTGTCCTCATCGCCACCGACCTTCGTGGCACTGATGTGCTGCATGCCCCTGTTGTCATGAACTACGATCTGCCAACGCAACCGGTGCACTACCTCCGTCATATGCAGCGAAGTGGGCAGCCTGGAAGGAAGGGTGTTGCCATCAGCTTCGTAACTCGCGCTGATGAGCGTGTGCTCTCTGACATCCAGAGGTTCTGCAACTCCCACATAGGGAAGCTGCCCTCCAACGTTGCTGACCTCCTGTGAGCAATTTCTTAGTTGGTTATGGTGTGCACAACTGTTCCTATCGACCCCAGTTCTTGCAGGGTGCTCAGCAAGACTTGCTGTTTTGCCTAGGGAGCTCTGCAACAGCTGCATTTTATTTGTAGAACCATGTTTTTCTTCTTACAACATCAGAGGGAGATTTTCCTGTGCCGAATGGTTGTGCTCGCATGCGCGCACGCGGTGCAAAACCTTAATACTAGTTTCAGTTCGAAACTGATAAAAAAAATTCAATATTCAGGCAGCAACGAAAGGCAACTCGAATCTTTCTGTTTTTTTGCAGCATTTCATTGTACCACATGAGAAAAGAGCACTAACTGACGCCGGTTCAACTCAAGACAAATCTAAACACAGGTTCTTAAATCTTAGATGTCCTCCTACTTAGAGAAACAATTTTCATATTCTAAGCCTTGTGTGAAAAAGAGCATAAACCGTGCACGTACTGGTAGATAGGCTGTCCGCTGTCGTCAGACGTGGACACCACTTGCACGGAGAACGAACAGGGATCCAAAGCCCTGCGAAACAAGCGAAGCAAATTTAATCGACCCCATAATCAAGAAAGGCTCAGTTGCAAACCGATGCGCAATTTTATGCGATCGCAAACTGAGAGGAAAACATCAGGTAAAAGGAACCATAATGCGCGGCAAGATATAAGATAAGCCGGTTCCGAATAACCGTAAATCGACGACGCATTTGCATTGCACACTAGTTGCGCAACTTACACAGCGGTATTACAACAATGTAGCGTTCATGCTGAAATGAAATATTCCTACACCCTATATATGCTCATGTTCTCCACCTATGAACTAGTTCGATCTGGCTGCAAAATCGAGAACCGATGGCGATCTGGGTCGTACAGGTGCCAGATCGGACAATGGGATTACTACCAAAGTTGCATCGCGGCACCAAATCCAGAACGAGGAGTGGAGACTGGAGACAGAAAGAGAAAAACCCTAACGCTTCGATCGTGCGCTTACCATTCCGGATCTGATCTGAGGCCGCCGCGGTCGCCTCTCTCCTTCCCACCGCCGCGGTCGCCTCGCTTCTCCAAACTCGGAGGCAGCAGGGAGCGGCAGCCAGGATGGTTGGGCCAATTCGGCTTCAGACGCGCACATTTTTCAGGCCAACTACGGCCCAAAACCAGGAGGATTAGCCGTTCGGCCGTGGGCCACCGAGCCCAGATACTGTATTTTTTTTAGACGACGGAGATCACAGAAGACAGCTAGCCAGTAGGTCAGCGTTTTTTTAGAGTACAACGGACGCACACAACCTATACGCACCCTCTAATTCACACAAACATAGGTGTAGAGCAGAGGTCTATATCTCACAGAGCACGGGTCTGTTCTTTTTTGCTACGGTTTGTGACTTTTGGCTGTGGATTATAGTTTTGGGGTTATTTAAGTGAGAGATTACAAAGTAACTGAAACTCACGTGCGGTTTTTGCCGATATAAATGAAGTCGGTACATTATGTACTACAATTAACTAGTAGACCTCATCTTGAAAAGACACTTCGTTTAAAAATTAGTTACTATAGAAAAGATAAAAACTGAAGAAGAACAGACCTATGGTTACGCCCTTTAACCACTAAACACACTCATGAGTATACTCTCCCTTCTTAAGACTTAGCCCGAGGAGATAAGTAGAAAATACTTCGTTCAAACTCAGGATCGGTGGGTTTGAAACACCGAACCCATGGCTGAGGTAACGCTCAGTTGCTAGCAGGTCATAGAGTTTGATACAGAGTTTTTCGACATGATTTCAAACGAGAAATAAAAGGCAAAGCAAAGCCTAGCTACTGACATTCAGAAACATATCAAAACAGCTACAGCTTCACTAGCACCAACAGGATAGGCCTCAGAAAACCTGCTTGCTTATCATGCGCAAATCACTTGCTTATCATGCGCAAATCACTTGATTTGCTTTAAGGAGTAATTTACAAAGCACCTGGCTGTCTCCTCTGAGTAAGTCAATGGATACAAGGATTTTCAGACACGCTTATCAACGGCCAGCTAGCTTAATTTTTTATTACCCGGCAGGATTAATAAAAAGAGTTCTCATATTAATTCCGATGCTTCTGACAAGAATTGGATGCAGTAGTAGTACGTACTACGTACGTAGTCTTGTTACAGCAGGCGGCTTGATTCTTCAGTGAACAGCGGCTGCAGCTGCATCTGACATGCTGTGATTGCCTTCGTTTCTGTACAGCCGTGGTCCTAAAGTAGGGAAATAAGCTAGCAGTGGATAGCGACTTAAATTATACTATAATGATAGTTAATTTTTTACAAAATTTTCAATTAAAAAGTAAAAAAATACCGTTATATCATAATGGACAATGCAAATGAATTAAGAGGGAAAGAAAAGCCGAAAAGAAAAAAACAAAAATAAATAAAAAAACCAAAATTAAAAATTTGACATGTTCCAAGTAACTTTTGGCTTTTAGCTTTAGAAACCAGAAGCCAAAGACTTTTAGATGGTGCTCATTTCAACTTTTGTTGTAAGCTTTTAGCTTTTTTCACTGGTTCAAGCTTTTTTTGCACTATAGTTGTTGTTAGTTTTTTAACGTAATTAAATTAAAAAATAAAATAGAAAAAACATGAACAATGCAAAGAAACGTGAGAAAAAGCAAAAACAAAAACAAAAACAAAAAATGCACCAAAAACCTAAAAAACAAAAGCTAAAAGCTAATTAAGCAAGGCCTAATAAGCTGTTTGGAGCGGGACACTACATTTTGTCTGCTTCAGTTAACTCGAGAAGCCAATTCGCAATACTGGCCTCTTCCTGCTCACACTACTGACATCTTTCAACTTGTACGGAATAATTAATGAATTGCATAGGAAGGAAATTTATAAAGTGCAGGATTGGATAGGCAACAAAAGAGGATAAATAGTGCCTTTAAATTGTTTTCAAATATTTACAAATCCTTTACTCCGATAGTTACAAAGCTATGGAGATTAGGAAGTGTAGGACCGAAATGGCAACAGAGGAGGTGAATAGTGCTTTCAAAAATAAAATCATCCCCTCAAGTATCCACACAGCAGATCCTCCCCTCAAGTATCCTCCCCTTCAAAAATAAAATCCTTTCAAACTCACGCTCATGGATCTGAGAGGAGGTCATTGTGACGGCCATGGCTTCTGCACTAGCATTAAACATAGCATCCATGAGCACCGTACGATGCCCTGGATATAGCCTCCGTGAGTTCCACCGACACCCCAGCTCCAAGGCTTGATGAGCTCCACCGACCCTAGCCATGGCCATGATGAGCTCCAACAACATCCCGACCTTCATTACCATGAGTGGCCTCCTGAGCCTCACCCAAACTCCACAGTCACCAGGGCTTGGCCTCCGCAAGCACCAACTCAGCTCCGTTGTTGCGGGCTCCACCGACCAACTCAGCTCCGTTGTTGCGGGCTCCACACCGGTGTCGCCGCAAGCTACCCCAACAATCTCTGCGCCTCACCACAGTCAAGTACCTCCTCCACTTGGTAGGGTATTGCAGGCGTTTCTCTAATTATTTTAACTCATTTTGTTACAGGTATTTTTTGTTGCAACATTTTAATTTTATTTGTGCAACAATTAGTAACAATGGTTGCAATATCGAGATATTTTGTCTACCATGTTGTTGCCCCTTTCTTCGTTTGTTGCAGGATTTTTTTCGATTTGTTGTGAATTTATTTCTCGGTTATTGCATTTTTTTTATTGTAATGTTTTGATTTCACGTATGCAACAATCAGCATAACAATTGCAACATCGAGATTTTTAACCTACAAATATATGGTTTTTTTGTTGCATTTGTTAGATGCAATTTGTGTTCTCTAAGTTATTTTTGTTGCAAGTGTCCTTCCAGATTGTTGCATATGTGTTTTCAAAATGTTGCAAATGTTATAGCATTGTTGATTAATGTTTTTTTAAACTTTCGTGCTAGTTTTTAAGTATATCTATGTATACAAACAAGATTTATAATTTTTAAGATAATTTTGATAAGAAACTGGATCACTCCTTTCCTATTTTTCGAGAACAAAGTACTTATGTTGTATATTTTGAAATTTTTGTTGCATATATTATCAAAACATGTTACATCGATGTGTACAATAAAAAACTTCTTGTAGTATGTCTGAACGCTAACAGACTCGTATTTTAATTTATGCTAGTGTAACCTACCAGAATGCCACATATTGGTCTTAGGGCATCCATAGTGTATATAACCCAAGAGGTCTTAAGGTGGTCCCATCTAAACCTTAAGGCCAATGCTGTAATGTATATAACCCACTAGATCTTAAGATGGTTCCACTTGTCAGATAAAGAAAAAATGTATTTTAATGCTTATGGCCAGGTCTTTAGCTTGAGGACTGGTTTTAAGGTTTTTTTGCTTATGATCTGCTTAAAGTCACCCCTGTAATGTATAAGGTCGACCTTAAGGTGGCTTAAAATCCTTTGTTTTTATACACTGTGGATGCCCTTAGCACAGCTCCATTAACAAATTGCGCAAAACGGCAAGCAGCTAGATTATATAGCTAATTAAGCGATCCATGCGAACCGTCCAAGCTAGCTACAACACGCCGATAATAACGCCAATTACAAGGCACAGCTCACAATAAAGTGTACACACTTGACACGCACACGCTTGGAATTTTACCATTACCCCCGTCGTCAACCTTGCATATTTTCCATGTAGCCCCCTCAGGTTGCTGGTGTTCGCGTATGTTCCTAGCCGCTGTTGCCGGCGTGGTGGCCGCGGCGGAGCATGTCCCTGTAGCGCAGGATGGAGTCGAGGCGCTGCAGACGCAGCTGCTCCCGGAACCGCTTGATGAAGTCGTCCGCGCGCGCGTCCACCTCCACCGGCGGCTGCGGCTCCTCCTCGTCGCCGTCGGCGGTGGCAGCAATACGGTGGGCCCCGCCGCCACCCGTCTCCCTCGCCGTGGCCGGCCACCGCGTCTCCGCCACATCCTGCTCTGAATCTGGCGCGAAGTGAGCGAACGCCGAACTCTCGCTCGCCGACTGCCGCATCCGCGCCGGGAGCCGCGGCGCGGGCGCCTCGCCGCCGGCCGCCGCCTCCGACCGGCTCCTCTCCATGTGCGCCTGCTCCTGCTCGTGCTCGTGCGAGCCCTCGCGCCCGAGCTCCGCCGGCGACGGGAGAGACGGCTCCGTTACCTCGTCGAACGTCTGGAGCGCCGGCGCGGGGTCGTCGTGGGCGGCGGGGAGGCGGGAGTAGCTGAAGGAGCGCAGGCGGTCGAGGGCGAGGGACGGCGCGCGCAGGAGAGCGCCCCGGCGCTCGCCGTCGCCGTGCGCCGAAGACGACGACCTGGACGCCACGGCGATGGTGCCGATGACGAGGTTGAGGAGCAGGAAGAGCACAGCGGGGGTGAACCATCCGCGCACGGCGCTCCACAGCGCGGGCACCGCCGCCTCCAGCATCTTCAACCTCTCCGGTGATTCTTCACCGATGCGTTTGATGGTCCGGTTCGGGCCGAGGGTTTTTGGCCTCGGGGTTTTCCGAGTGGAAATGGAGGAGTCTGATGCGGCGGGGGAGTTCAGTTTTAGCCTTTAGGAGGCCAGCCAGGTAAAAAAAAACGCGCCTGTGGAGCACGTGGAGACGGGGGAGTACAAACGTGGCGTTGGAGTGCGTGCGATGGTTCCTGCTGCGGTGGTGCCACCAATGTGAATGCGAGTGTGTCAGTGTGGATAAGAACGTACAAGAGTAGGAGTGTAGGACTACTATACAAATCTCAATACTTTTTTGGCTTACACGGCGATGTTTGTAATCGTAATTACAAAAAATAATTATATATGTATTGTATTAATAAAAATAATATTTTTGTTGTCTATGGCCGGACGGTGATGCCGTAAGGCTGACATGTATAACCTGCCGCCTCACCACCGAGCATCAGGTGCCTACCGCCCCGCCACCGGGCACTATGTAATTAAACCAGCTTAATTACCGACCTTAATTATTTTTTATATACTGTCTGTTCAAAATTTTAAATATAGCAAATGAACTTTAAAAATTACAAAATTTTATGTACAACCTCCCGATACAACATACTTGATTGTATAATTTTTTTGACAATTTTATCGGCTGTGAATGTTTCTCAAAAATCTGTACGATTATGATAATTGTAGAAGTTGTTACATATAGCAAACGAGCTCTAAAATTACAAAATTTTACGTGTAGCCTTCCAACACAGTCGACCTAATTGTGTAATTTTTTTTGAAATTTTATGTACTCCGAATTTGCCATGTTAATTAAATCATAATTAGCGATATGCGATGCTCAGGTATCTTTTGCAGTGCGTGACCTCTAACCTTTGCAACTACGTCGGCCCATTGCTACTATCTTTCCTTTCTCGCTGCGTCATTCACACAATTGTCACTCTGTCCATGCTGTCCCCCTCGCGCGCTCCCTCGTCCACACTATTGTCGTTATGTCTGTGCCGTCCCCCCTCGCCCGCTCCCTCGTCTCCATATTTGTCAGTGTTACCATGCCATCCTCCCTCACCCGAAGTGTTGCACGTCGACCAGGAGTCCTTAATTTGCGGGGTGAGCATACCGGATTCCCTTTTAGCTCGGCCATAAATACGAACATCTTACAGTTGGTCATCGGTCATGTAAATCGCTCATCACGGAAGCTCATTCTCACGGTCGTCACTCAAAATTAAGAGTGCATAGCTAATTATTTGGAAAAGCTAGTGCATAGCTCATTAAAGATGCAGAAGTACTGATTCCTTTCCTAGCCTCCTCAACTAATGATTCGTAGCTGAGTATAATGGAAAACCTTACCAAATTTATTGTAACTACACTTGGTCTAGTCTGGTCTTGTAGATGGGCTGAGCAGGCCAGGGCAAACGTGGTAGCCCATAAGATTCAACCTTGCTTGATTTAGATAGATATATATCGCCCAACAGTGGCAAGGCACTCATGCATTTTGGTCGATTCCATGCAACACACACTAGTACCATATGTCCATATGATACCACGTTTACAACGATCGAGCACAAACCAATGTAGCTTAATGGAAATTTTTTTAAAAAGTTGAAATTAACACTACCATTTATTATCCTCATAAATAATCGATGATTGATTTATAAATTAGCACAGATATATTACACCGGTAGGAATTGTAAAAAAAAGGCACTAATTAGGAGCAAAAGTTTTTGAAAGATTGGAATGAGCCACACTACATGGCATTGCATTCGCTTAGTATATATGGTGTATGTTGTAGGGTGGCTCCCACTTAAGCTCAGCCGGCCTATAAGAAGGTTGTAAATATTCAAAGTGGGACATGTGTAATGACATAAATGCCTATGAGAAGGATACTTAAATGTAAGGGTACCGTTGTAAAAACACTCCCCATGTGGATATATATACGATACACGCTATGGGGAAACCCTAAGCACTGCTCACCTAACTCTCCACTACCATATCTATCTCTCTCTGTTTGGTCTATAACCACAACAGTTGGTGCCGTCCGTGGGGAGGACAAGAGCAAGCCGCAAGATCCGAAGAAGGATGGCACCAAAAAAAGCTTCATCGTCGGCGGCGAAGAAGAAGAGGAGCACGACGGAGTCCCGCGTCAACACCAGGGCCTCGGCGTCGGCAGTCGCGGGCGTGGACGGCGACACAGGCGCGGCAGCCACGAACGTCGACGCTCATGACGCGACGATCGACTCCGCTACCACTGGCGCGACGGCCGACACCACCCCGCGCGCGACGATCGACCTCGCCACCGCTTGTGCGACGGTCGGCACCACCCCACGCGCGACGACCGACCCCACCGCCGGCATGACGATCGACACTAGCAACATCGATCGGGTAGTCGGGAGCGGCAACGTCAACGCCCAAGCTGGCCTGACCGCCGTCCCTACACCTAGTGCGGGAGCGGCGAGCGGTTCCGACGGTAATACTGGCCCCGTCACCGACTCCGGAGTCCACCACGCCGACGCATCGGGCAACCCGGGAACACCAGAGTGGCCGCCGTCCTCCTCCTTTACAGATCTGGACTTCCTTGGCGTCGATGTCCATGGCGGCCAGCAGATCCAGAGACAATGGCTTCGGAAGTGATAGGGGCGGCGGCTAGTTGAGGTCGATGGCGGCGTGGCCATGCTGTTCGAGGCATCGAGGTTCATGGTGGTGCGACTGTGTGGGCAGAGGCATTGGGGTCCATGGCGGTGTGGCCATGCGGGCAGACATGTTGAGGTTGACGACTGTGCGACCGGACGTGTTGAGGCTGACGATGGCACGAGCGTGCTGGCTAAGGTCAGATTTGCTTTCCTCCACCCACAACACGGGGCACTGAGGGCTTCGATGTCCATGCGCCAGTAGCCAGCTGCTCGGCCGTTGCCACATCAACAGTTGTTTTAGGGGTGGAGACATGAGTGAAAAGCAGTGTTGTCAGACCCGGACCGGCCATCGACCAACCAAGGTCTCGGGTCACTGATCTGGTGGTCGGATCGTTGGGTCATCGGTTGGACTGCATATTTTAAAATTACATTTTCAAAACTATATATATATATAGAAAAAATCAACAATACAATAACAACAATAGTAAGTAAAGAATGCGAATGAAAAATAATAAATAACCATTGATGCTCATAGAAACAACCATAAGGTCTATGACCATAAGCAATAAAATCATGTATAAGTCGATAAGATAAAATCAAACAATAATGTAGTGAAATCACAACTGTCTAAAATATCATATACATTACTTTAGCTAACAAATTTACAGGCAAATAATCACTAAAACCTAGTAGCGCTCAAAAGACAAGTATTATCATCATTTTTTTAAAAAAAGTTCTTTAATTTGAGGGTAATTTTATTTTTTTTTTACCTCAGGACAAAACCCAGCTGGGTTAATGCAAACCGACCAGGTCAACCGGATCGCTTAAAAGCAACTGGGTCAACCGGGTTAAGGCATTATTGTGTTTCACAGAAAGTTATATTTGCGGTTTGCATTCCAGAATTCCAGGCGCGCAGCAAAGATTATATACATAACATAACATGTCAAAATGCGATACGGGAATTAAAATAGTCAATCAGAAGCTTAAACCAAATCCTTTAAAGTCATATAAGCACATATGCCAACAGTTAGCGGCTTGCGAAGACAGTGTTACAGCGCAAATATAGTTATCTCACACCAATACTGTTCCTAACATAAAAGGCTTGTTTTGAGGGTTCTAACGCTCAGCATATGAAAACTAAAGAATACAACACTACAGGCAGCCTCAGCGACTAAAATTACACAGTTGTCCCCGGCTAGACTTTTAATTCAACGAAACCGAAAATGTTTTGATGCCGCTGAATAGGTAACCCAAGATAAATACGGAACTTTTAGGAGATACAAGGGAGATGTGTGCTTATTGTATCCTAGAAAAAACTCATGTGAGTTTGTTGCTCATTTTCCATATGGATGGTACCTGCTAGAACCCCGACCACCTGCACCCCCACCACCAGCACCCCCTGCTCCCCCATAACTACCATATCCTCCGGCACCATAGCCACCTGGGGCGCCACCATAGGCACCACCTCCATATGCACCACCGCCGTAGGCACCCCTCCATAGGCACCACCACCATATGCCCCATATGCACCATAAGCACCTCCGTACACGGTGCCACCATAGCCACCACCAAAACCAGACCCAAATCCAGCATTGCCTCCATAGCCATACCCTCTGCCATAACCATATGTTGTACTATCATAATAACCTCCAGGAGCAGATCGATAACCAGCACTATACCCATAGCCACCACCACTGCCACTGCCACCACCGCTGCTGCCACCAGCACCAGCAGCTCCACCACTACGATAAGAACTGCGGTAACCACCACCCCCGTGACTAGATCTCCCATTACTACTGTGATCGCCCCCATGTTTCTTTGGTTCGGCCTTCTTTATTTCAACCTGAAAAGAAAATTGCTCCAAAAGTCAACTAAAAATATTACCAAGCTAACACTGACTTGAGATTACAACAAACAGTCTTCTGTTGATGGGTAGAAACATCTGAGATTAGTTTCAAATCAATTTGACTTGGCAAGAAAATGACAATTAATGCATAAAATCTCTAAATACTAGAACATATATGCAGCACAGTGGCGGCAATCACAAAAAATAATAAGAAAAAATCCACAAAAGCAGCTGCTGCTTTTGTCAGAAGGGCTCCCAAGTTCCAATCACAATTTGGAAGCAACTGTCGTAACTTAAAGAATTGGGAGCAGATCAGGCCCTCAGCTCCTCATTTGCTTTATAATGCCACTAGTTTTCTTTTCTATGTAGCATATGAGCATTTCTCAGTTTAATTATATTTTCCCTTTCTGTTTGTTATTAAGTGTTCCTATAGAACTAGAAGATGGGTAAATGATGATTGCTGGCATGTTTATCAACATCTGCACTGCTACAGAAAGTTTGCAAACAACAAAATAAGGTTCTGACCTGCTTTCCACCAAGATCACGCATTCTTCCCTCTGATATGACCCTTTCAACAGAATCTTCACTTTCGAAAGTGACAAAACCAAACCCTCTTGAACGCCCAGTGGTATGATCAAGCATTATCTGATGTTCAACCACCTTACCATATGAGGAAAAGTGATACTTCAACTCATCTGAAATTTCATACTTTCTCAGTTTTCATCATAAATGAAATATGTTCAAGATTAGTTATTTGTAACTAATAGTAACCTTCAGTTAGTGCTGCAGGTAGACCACCAACGAAGATCTTTCTTGTCTTGGGGCTGTCTTTTGATGACATTTCTTCCCTTGGGACAGTCCTCTTGACTTCAACCTGAATAGATCATAAGTTGAGAGAGATAAAGCTAAACTTTAATTCAAATATGCAACTCCTCAAAAGAGAATAAACTGTAGAATGAGGTCCCACACAACGGCCGATCTAAATTTAGATATCCTACCGTTCTTCCATCTATAACGTGTTCATCCTCCAAAACCTTGTCTATAACGGATGGATCAGAAAATGTAACAAATCCAAATCCACGAGGCATCTTAGTATGCTTGTCCTTCATAATTACAGAATCAGTTATTGCCCCATACTTCTCAAAATGCTTGGAGAATGTTTCTACATACAAACAAATAACCATACAGATTTGTCAATTGGGAAAAGAAGGATTAACTGGATTGCAAAAGAGAAATAGAACTGGCAAGCCACGGAGTATTGAAGAAATAGCACAGTGAATTGGCAATAAGTTAGGATGGAAATATTCCACATAAGAGTAGCCAGCATAGCAACATCCATTCAAAAACCAAGAACGTCAATAGATACACAAATGCAAGACTACAAGTAATCCACCCCCCAAAACTCATGCTCATGCCTACTTTCACAATTTCATTTAAGCAGAAATCATTCAAATCTTGTCGCATGAACCAAATACTATGTAAATATTCCAGCATTCAAAGGTGCACATCATCATGTGCAACTTATGCATTACTAATTTACTACTGTCATTATTATTACTTTTGGTATTAAATAAGTGAAGTTGGGCACTGTATCCAGGTATACTACCCCTATCAATCCACAACAGAGAAAATTTTCATTTGACAACCCACTGTGCACAAATATGACTCAAAATTCCCAAAAATTTAATTAACAAGAACTACAAGACATGGGAAAGATGAAACAGATTCTTTCTTGCTCGTGCAGCATGTATCCAAATAAAAAAATAGGAGTCAACAAATCAATAAAAATACTAAAATAGAAGGTGAAGTAAAATATGCAAAAAAAGAACTCAATGAAGGATGCAGAAAGATACAATTATACAAGTACACTGATATGTATATTTGTTATACTTCTGTCTAATGTCCCCAAAATCTAACCTTGAATGCAAAAGTCAAATTTTGATAAAAATGGACACTGCGTGATTCGGTAATTTTCTATTCAAAAGAAGTGCAATCAGCAATGGTTGTTTATTAAGCCTCTCAAGCAAAAATAATCAAGCTCATATGTGGGACAAAACAACTTGAATAACAGATTTTTACATTTGGATGAGATATTTTAAACCAAATAATACAGGAAATGTGCTAACCAGTGCAAAACATAAAACAGTTTTAGTTAGGCAGGGTAAGGAACCAAATTTATTTCAAAGTTGGAACACATCAACCAGTATGCACATAATTTTTTTTTACAGCCTGCGTATCCCAGACATCATCTTGTTCCCATTAGCAGAAGTTAAAAATTACACAAGATTGACCAAAAAATCATGGATGCACAGTTGCGCACATACACCATCCTTCATACCCATTACAGCAGTAATTCACGCATCCTACGAAACTACCGCACTTACAAGCAGAAACAAGCACAAAACACATGAATAAGATCAACCTATCTTAGCAAAAATGATGAAACAGCAAAACAGGACTGGCTCACTTCTGGATGCCTTTTAATATTTACTCACTGTCAAAAAGGTCATATAAATAGTTACAACAGTGCATTCACCAAAACACTACTTTTCACAATGTAAAATGCCATATCAGATCCTGGCTATGTTGGACCTACAACTATGCTAATGCTATAGCATGTTTCCACCAATTTCCCTTTTTAACACTTTCTATTCTATCAACAAGCTACATCGCACCTCACAACAACCACAACATTTAGTTTGACGTTTGAACTGATGTATAACAGCATCCTAGACAACGGAAATTATCAGTAGAAAAAGAAAGAAAGAATCATCTTTCACCTTCAGTCGTCTCCCAAGCAACGCCTCCGACGAAAATCTTCCTGCAAAAATCACGAGCATGTATCAGCCCCAAACCTTCTTCCAACCCGAAAGCAAACACAAAACCCTAGGCCCAAATCCCTTACCCCGACGAGTCACCGGCCGCCGCGGCCCTCCCATCGTCCCCGCCGGTGTCGCCATAGCCGACGCCATTGTCCTCATCTCGCCCTCCCCGCCTCCCCAGGTGGCCGTCCTCCTCGTCGACCTCCTCCACTTCCTCCACCACCTCCTCCTCATCATCGTACCCGTTCATGGCGTGCTGGTTGTCCTCCGGGTACCCCGCCATGCCACCAGCTCGCAGCCGCCTGCAGCAAACCACCGGAATCTGAGCAACCATGCGAAGCCAGCGAAACCCTAGGTCGCGACCGGGGAAGGGCGCGAGGGGCGGGTAGATTACCTCGGAATCGGAGCAATCGGAGGGTAGGGTTTGGCGGTGGAGTCCAAAGCAAACCCTAGGAGCGCGGCTTCGCGTGCGGGTTGAGAGAGACTTTCTTCTAGCACTTTATCCTTTGTTGAGTTGAATTAAATGGCAATACACTATCTACTGATTGATGCTATTTAATTGTTAATCTAAAAAACTAATAACCTTGGATGCATGTCATGTTTTAGTTTTATATTTCTAAGACATCTACAGATCACATACATCTTTAAATTATTCTAGCGATTATTTGACCTACTAAGATTATAGACATTAGCTTGGTCGTCAAAAGCTAATGGTTGTCAAGATACCAGATAGGCTAAGACAATCCTATTTCTTTTAAAGAAAAGTGTGCTTTCACTTGGATCACGTACTCTATCCCGTTAAACTCATTCGTATTTCATACCCTTGTTTTGTTTCTTTGCGATTGAGAAGTTAGGGTTATGTAAACTGTCGAAATATAAGGTGTTTTTACCTGAGGACTTCAAAAAGAAAAGGAATATATCCTTATCATCAAACACACATGTAATATCTCCTCTAATGCATGCATCTCTTTACAGGCTATTAGATTGTTACATCATCAATTAATTAGAAGTATTTATGTGCATAAGTATCTTTTAAGCACCTACGCCTCTTCAAAACACTACAAAATGTTCTTCCCCAAGAAAAACGGTATTTTTTCCAATCACACCTCCTCTTAGGGCTTGTTTGGGAGGCCTATTCCTGGCGGGGATCCATGTGGGTCGACCGAGATTTTCGTTCAAAATCCTGGCCCATCCACATAGATCCCCGCCAGAAATGAGTCTTCCAAACAAAGCCTTATGGAACTTGGGTTTTTTTTTTGCATAGGTTAGCTCGGAAGTTGCCAGCCCATCTAAACGAGCCTTGCACAATTCCTCTTAACAAAAATATCCTAGGATTCGGGCGCTAGCAGCGTACGGTCGGCCGTAACTTTTTATCACTCATGTATGCAACAAATTTCAGCTATGTATGCAACAAAATATTTTGACAAACATCTCGACGTTGCATCGGTTATTGCTTATTTTATTGCTTACATGAAATCAGAAATGTTGTAGCAAAAAAACAAGCACTTACCTCATGGCAAGTGGGACGGCAGGAAGGTGACGTGAGCGGCTTGGATCCGACGCCGAAGGAGAAGGCGGCGGAGCTTGTGTAACGTGGATCCTAGGTAGGGATGGCAATTGTACCCGTTTACCCGTGTACCCGTGGGTAAATACCCTAATGGAGTCGGGTATGGGATGGATTTTTACCCACGGTAAGAAAATGGAAACCTCACCCATCGGAACGGCAATGCAGGTATGGGTTAGCTCTACCGTGCTGCCTCGCCCATTTACCCGTGAAATTAACTGACATGTGGGCCCCTAAAACAGTAAACCCTAATATCCACCCGTCGGTCCAGACTCCAGAACTCCAGTCCACTACGCGGCCGCCCATCTCGATCGACACAATCCCGAAACCTCCAGATCCCAGTCCCAGCCGCCGCCTCTCCTCCTCGCCGAGACGCCGATCCCACCAATCCTCCCCCGACCGCCTCGCCGACCGCCGCCGCCCCCTACCGCCCCACCTCCGGATCCCACCACTCCTCACGGCCGCCCACCACCGCCCGTCCTCCTCTCGGCCACCGCCTCCCACATCCTCCTCCCTCCGGCCGCTTTGCCGCCCACCGCCCCCATCCTCCTCATGATCGCCGCCCGCCCCGTCCTCCTCGCGGCCGCCCATCACCGCCTGATCCTCACGCCGGTCACCCGCCTCCCACATCCTCCTCCCCGCCGGCCGCTCGGTCGCCCCACCGCCCCATCCTCCTCGCGCCGCCCACCTCCCACATCCTCCTCCCTCAGGCCGCCGCCACCCCGCCCCACCTCCGGATCGGATCCGCCACCTCCCACATCCTCTTCCCGGTCGGTGATGGAGGAGGAGCTCATGAGGCTGATGCGGACTCCGGGAAGGAGGAGTACCGCCTGCTTGCCGCAAACCGCACCGCCTCCGTTTCCTCTCCAAACATTCATAAGAAAAACTGCTACTTTTTATCACAGATTGCTATAATCTGACTCTTCTTCTCTTCTATGCAGATGTATGATGATCTAGATTTACCCTTCGCAAAATTGCATCTACTGCGAATTTGTCTGCAAATTTCTCAAAAGTCATGGAAATTTGGGGTTTAACACTGGCTATACTGCTGCATTCTATCCTCATGGTCTGATGGTTTGAATTATTATTGGTAGCATAATTACACACTGCATTTTTTTCAGTGATGAATTGTTTTGTTCTTCCTTTGCAAAGACCGGACAAGAATAGTTTCAACAATAGCATCTCGGATCATCAAGTAGGTGTGACTATCCTCTTGCGCACTTGCACTTTTAAGAAAATAATATGTGGTAGTGATAATCCCCAAGTGATGACAAGAAAATCTATGTGAATTTGTGATATACTTAGTGATAATCTTTTGTGTGATGCATTGGTGATGTTTGATTGTGAATTTGTGATATACTTCGTTCGCGGGTAAACGGGTATGCCACGGGCGACGGTACCATGGCGACGGGTATGGGCGAGGTTTTTTAACCGTGGTCCTTCGCGGGTATACCCGTGGGCGTAAAACGGGGTTGCGGGTACGGGTATGGGCGAGCACTACCCGTACCCGCCGCGCCCGATTGCCATCCCTAATCCTAGGTGGCAGTCACATCTGTGAAACCGGTGCTCCCCGCGCGGGATTTGGGCCGACAGGGAAGGGCGACGGGTGCGGGAGCTCGAATCGGGACGCCAGGGCAGATGGCGCAGAGGAGTAGGCGGAGCCGAGGAGATAGGAGGCGACGATCTCTACAAGGTGCCGGTGGGGAACGACGAGCTTAATGACTCCCGAGAGGGGTCCTCGGTGTCTGACCCAACCTAGGCTCAAGCAGAAGAGGAAGACATCCGCTGGCTAGTACTATAAAGGAGAGATGGTGGGGATGAGAATGAATGAAGCAAGGTTATGAATAAGATAAAAGATGAGAAGCTAGGTGGGAATGGACCATGCAGACGCATTGGACGTCCGGCCCATAACAATTCCCTTCTTTCTGAAGAAAAAAAAAGCCCAGGCAAAATTTCCACGTAGGCCCCACGCCTGTCGCGGGTCTCCATTCTACTCCACGTCATCACCCCACTCTCACCAATCTCCCACCAACACTACTCACATAAACCTTCAAACTGACATCGGGGCCCACAAACGTTGTTGACCCACATGTCATTGTTTACTAAGAACAGTTCAGTGGACTAGTGCCCGAACTGCCATACCTTCCCACTTCTCAAAGCAAAGCACCAAAAAAAAAAAAAGAAAAAGAAAGAGAGAGGAGCGCCCGAGTCGCGAATCGTCGGCCATGGCGCAGTCGCCGGCGGTGAGGAAGCGCACGGCGGCCCTGACCATTGTCCTGACACTCGTCCTGGCACTCGCCTCCGCGGGTCTCCTCTTCCTCCTGGTCCACCTCTCCCCCTCCTCGCCATCCCTGCACCAGCACCCCCACCGCCGGCTCCGCCTCCGCGGGGCACGCGCCGGGCATGGAGGCGCCGCCTCACGCCAGATCCCGTTCGACCCCGTCATTGCGGACCTCGAGCGCCGCCGCGACGACCGCGAGTGGGAGCGCCTAGCCGCCGCGGGGCTGCACGCGCCGGGCATGGAGGCGGCCCCCGTCCCCGAGGACCTCGCGGACGCCGATGTCGACGCCGACGAGGACTACATCAACGACGCCATGCGGTTCAACGTCACGCGGCGCGTGGAGGCGTTGTTCCCCAAGATCGACGTCGACCCCGCCGACGGCGCCGTGACGGGGCCCAAGCTGGCCGCGTGGAACCTCGCCTCCGCGCGGCGCGAGGTACTGCACCGCACCGCCCGGGAGCTCGACCTTCACGACCGCGACCACGACGGCCGCGTCGCCTTCTCCGAGTACGAGCGGCCCAGCTGGGCCTGGCGGTTCGACGGTACGTATTTACGTACGATACTCTATCTTTGTACTAAATTTGGTTATGCGGCATTTGCCTACTTAGAAAGTTCGTTTTTTGGGATGATACTTACTATGCTCCGTTCTTTAGGTTTTTCAACGCCTTTTGGCTTCGACTTTTTTTTTCAGTAATTACTATTTATTACGCTAATAAGCCGTAACCAAAAGCATCAGCCACAGCCAAAAAAAAAAAAAAAACAGGTAGCTGGTTAAGCTCAAGATCTTGGTGCGGAGAGACGTTTGATGTTGTGTTGTAGTTGTTGGATTGGCGGATTGATGAGCAGATTTTTGGACTACAATTTGTGATATCATCTACAGAATGGAAATGATTTCACATGACAATGTAGTTCGATAATCTTTCTTTACTAATCCATTTGCTGTGTAGGCTTCAGCAGCCGTGTTGAAGCAGTAGAAGTTTCAAATTTTCTCACATTTAGCTTTTGAAAGAAAAAAACCATTTTGTTTTGCCAGAAGTGCTGTTTTGCGAAGGCATTGTGGACGTCTTTTCACCCTAATCTCCTGAGGCGAGCTTACATGTAATGCTTTTTTTAATCGAATTCTTAGTTTCATTTTTCTTTTCACCTGTGATGGAATACAGTCTCCATGCCTGAGTACTTACCTGTTCTTCAGAGTTAAATGTTCATGTGGAAGTTTTCTATTTTCCTGTGATGGAATATAGCTCAATGTCAATTCATCTTTTGGGAATTGATATTCATTTCAATGTTATTTTTTATCCGTGCCAATATTGTGGCATAGCATAAGTGGGAAGAGTAAATTCTAGTAGATATTGTGCAAAGTTGTTTGAACCATTTTCTATTGTTTGTGATCATACGAACATTTGTTCTTATCCATCTTGAAAAGACTATATTCGTTCATTTTCGGCATGTTTCCTGGGTCAACCATAAACTTAGAACTTTCATTTTCCGTACCTATTCAACAAATATCCGCATGTAGATCCAGCCTGAATAGTTCTTATGTGGGCTGACCAAGTCGTATATGTTACATTGGAAAAATAGCGTTCAGGTGTGCCTACAAAGCTCATAACAAATATAATTAGCATCCTTCAATAAACCATGATCTGCCGCTACTAAATGATCACATGTGTGCCTTAACGATGTGAACACTAAGTCTCATCTATGTCCAGATCATAACTCAACCAATGATGGGGTGGGGTGGTGGAAGGAGGAGCACTTCAATGCTGCAGATATGGATGGTGATGGCTTACTAAATCTGACAGAGTTTAACGAGTATAACTTTCTCTCTGATCATCTTTTTTTTTTACTTCTCAAGTGTCTTTCTTGTTTTACCAAGTATGTACTTTGATTTACTGTGTGCAGCTTCTTACATCCAGCTGATACTACCAACCCAAAGCTAATACATTGGTTGTGCAAAGAAGAAGTCAGGTGCAAATTTTTTCCCTACAAACATCTTTTACCTTACGCATTTGTCATTCAGGTTTCAATAACATCCTTTTGCATGATCTTATTAGTATTTCAGTTGTGCACAAGAAAAATGAAGATGAAAGAGACCTTTCCTTACAGGAATTGGAGTGGCAGAAAAAATATATAAATAAAAGAAGAATGCTTATGTAACTTTGGATCATACTCTTAAGTTCTTTCTGACTGATTTTAGTGACAAATCACTTCCAGTTCTATTCTAAGTTTATCACAACTTTCATACTCTGTGCGTGTTGTGGACACATTTGTGGGCCAAACATATCAGCGTCGCCGACCGTGCAAGAGACCTTCCCTGCCGCAAGGATGACCAGGCACAAGGATGACCAGGAGATAAGTTAGTTATTATTAGATTTGGTTGTTAGGAAAGGTAATCTCTTATAGATAGAAAGTAATCTTTAAGTATGTTTTGTTAGGAAGGCTCCTAATCTATAAAGGTAGCCAATCATCATTGAAAGAAGGCAATAAAGAAAATTATCAAGCAACAGCCGGCTGGATCAGAGCCTCTGCCGCAGGGAGCAAGTCCTGCAGGTGTTGAGGGTGATCTGTGCCTAGTATCTCCCTTGCACACACCAGTGCGGTGCATATAATAAAAGAATCAACAATTTTTGTTTTTCATCAACTATTTTATTTTTTTGTTTTTCATCAACTATTTTATTTTTTCTCATTTGTCAAATTATGCTGTTGATACTTGATACTACATACTGGCTTCATTGTGGATCACGGTATCACACAATGGATACAACTGGAGTAGATTCTGACTACAGATTTGTGATGGTGTCAGTTAATATTCTTAAAATCTTGATACTTGATTAGTCTACTATGTCAACAGCTGCATGCTTAATGTCATGAAACATTATGGATTTTCTCAATAGTCAAAACAAGCTGGTTTATGAACTATACCCTAGGGCTTTAATGGAAGATATACTCTGAATTTGGATATACTCTGAATTTGGTTTTGTTATGGCTGATTTATGCTAATTCTTGTTGAGTTTTACGTCATGTTTGCATGTTAACATAATAAGTATAATATTTCTTAAAAAAAATGTGGATTTTTCATTAATGAAAAATCATGAACCCTACCCAGTTACACTGAAAACCAAGTAAAGCCAGTTAGTTCATTCCTGGGCTGTGCATTGTGCAAATTCTTTGCAATTGTGTGTCAACCGGTACCAAGCTGGTTATCCAAACTAAAATTATTTTAGGAAGGTATCAAGCTGGTTATCCAGACTAAAATTATTTTAATAACCCACCCTGCCGCAATCACATCTATGTGAGCTTATTTAGGGGTGTCAGATGGACATTTCAACAAGATCAACATTTTAAGATAAATTTTTGTTGACTATTTAGGGAAAGAGATAAAGACAATGACGGGAAGCTCAATTTTCAAGAATTTTATAATGGATTGTTCTACTCAATTCGACATTATGATGATGAAGCTTCAACAGTTGACTCCAATGGCTCTGATGCACCGGCTATAAAATCATTTTCACAGCTTGATCAGGATAATGATGGGTAAAAATTACAGTTCGTACTTCATAGTGTTTTCTATTGGTCATATTCACTGAAGAGTGAACTTGTGAGATTGAGTTTGGAGGCTTCCACCATTTTGTAGGCTTTTGTCAGCAGATGAGATAAAGCCTATAATTGGAAATCTCCATCCAGCAGAACACTTCTATGCCAAGCAACAAGCTGACTATGTGATATCACAGGTAATACTAGCAGACTATCTCATTTTATTTTTCGGGAAATGTTGGCTGACCTTTCTGTGTAATGCTGTCAGAATTGCATCTAGATTTCGAATTCATGAACTTTTATCAGTGTGTGTGCAGCAGCTTGCTTTTTTTCTTAAAGATTCTTTCAACTTCAATCAAGTTGAATGAGTAACTTCGTAGTATGTTTGTTAAGAAAGACCTGATGATTTGTTATCTGATAGGCTGATAGACCTTTTATCCAATGTAGGCTGACACAAACAAGGATGGACAGCTGAGTTTGAAAGAGATGATTGAGAATCCCTATGTATTTTACAGTGCTTTGTTCACAGAAGATGATTACGGGTTTCATGATGAGCTCCGGTAGTTCCTTAAAAGTATGTGCGGCACAAGATTGTACTTTATGTGCTTTATTTAATTCCTACCTTTCACTAATCCATGTGTTTGCATGTTTAACAGCATGAAGTATTCAGGAATCACCTTTAAAACACTCTGTTAGACACTGCTGTGAATAGATTACTTCCATGATCTGTCGGTTTCATCTACTGGCTGCAGGAACGTTTCACGGTATATCACTTAAACTACCTTGTTAGTTCTTATTCATTTGACTGAAGTTTTGAGTATTTTTAATCCAATGACTTCCTTTTTTGGCAGGTGATTCCATGTATAACACAAGCGTGTATTTTCATGTACCGTTTTAGAAGCAGGGCGTTCTTTTGTAACCTTAACCTTTCTTGAATTAATTTTCTTCATATGTACGGTGAGGTATTGGTTCTTTCATTTTTATGCAAAGTAGCCTCTTCTTCCAGGATCACACACTTGTAAACTACGAAAACCAGGAAAGTGCAACTGTAGGGCTTGTATTGGCATTCCTGAACCAAATTTGTAAAGATTATGCAGTTCTCTACTTCGGAAAGTATTCTTTTCTTTTCCTGCATGTGTGACATCTTATTGCCGATAAATCCGCTGTCTGTTTTGCCAAAAAGAGCACCTTGTTTTGCATTTGCAAGCAGATGTGCAATCAAAATGAAAGGCAGAATTTTTTAGCACCTGAAGTGTTGTGAAGTTTACATCCTAGTATCACTGAAGCCGCCATATGACGAACTGGTAGTCTGTCAAGCAATACTGGTAAGTACCTATTGGCTGGCCAAAGTAAGAGCATATTTGGATCGCCGTATCTGTAAACAGACCATGTAGGAAAAGAGGCATCAGCTGATTGAGAGTGCATGTTCCATTTCCTTTCAGTATTTATGCAGAGTTCCTACATTCCAAACAGGCGAGAGTTCATCGATCTGATTATAGCCTTGCAGATCGAAGTGCCAGTTTTATGCGTAAATTTTGGTCAAATTCACGCTTGCATCTGACAAATTGGTGCTGGAAACCTTGCACTCAAGTTTGTTCTCCGTGATTTGGTAGCATATATACCTGCACGAAATTGAATTTGCAGCACCTTTACAACTTCAGATTACCAGTAGCTTACATTGCAATTTCCTCCAGCTAGCTAAATATGATACAAATTCAACTCATACACACACCGTTATGCATGCAGCTTCGAATTCACACCTCCTGAGTGGCAAAGCTGATTCACAAACGTCGACGCCCACTCCTGATCCGCGCTCTGTCGTGCCTCCTGATGGCCCTGAGCTTGACGCCGTGGCGGAAGCAGAGGACGCGGTCGAAGTCGAACTGGATGGGCGACTCCATGGCCGGTGAGTGGCGGAAGACGTAGTGGCGGTCAGGGGCAAAGTTACCAGAGGAGCTTAGTAAGACTTGAGTCTCATCTCTCCTGATAATAATTTTGTACATAGTAAAAATAAAGAGAGAAAGAGAGATTAATAAACCCAAAGCCAGCTCTTCTTGATGAGAAGATTAACAACAAGCATGAAATTAAAAAAGACGACGACGAGGCGGAGGAGGAGAAATGAAAATAATAAAATTAAAGAAGAGCTAATCAATCAATCAAAGAAAAAAAGTGAAATAATATATGTAAATCATAAAATTAAAGAATAAGAAAAGGAGTAGTGAAAATCATAAAATTAAAGAAGAGATAATCAATCAAAGAATATATATATATATATATATATATATATATATATATATATATATATATATATATATATATATATATATATATATATATATATATATATATATATATATATATATATATATATATATATATATATATATATATATATATATATATATATATATACGTTGAAATTAGGCACCGTGGTGCCGGACACCTTGATTTCAAATGCGAATTCAACCCAAATTCGGGTATGTTTTTTGAAAATATCGCTTTAGGGTATATATCCATCTATAACAATTCAAATGAAACATATACCTTTGAAAAATATACTCGAATTCAAAGTTTTGAACAAATTTAGATCACATGCTTTGCTAATTTATATATATAATCAGCACATACTTACAGATCAAACTATCAATAAAAAGGCAACTACAGTTCAAATTTCAGCTCGAACTTGTTTGAACTAGTTAGTAAACTAGTTAAACTTGATATCCAAGAAATTTTAAAATTTTTCGCAGCGATACAATCCTATTTTAGATTTATGGTGCCGGGCACCAAGGAGCACGTTATATATATATATATATATATATATATATATATATATATATATATATATATATATATATATATATATATATATATATATATATATATATATATATGAATTTTCTTGAGTCCGGGATGATGGTGGAAAGCGCGATGAACCTCTTGTTGATCTTCTCCCTTTGCTGCCGCTCCGCGATGATATGGTCCTGCGCGTGCCCCCTCTCTTCCCGGCCGACGTATGCGCTATAGAGTATGAAGGTGATAAGAACATTGGATAGAGTGTGGAAAAGGATGCTGCTTTTTGTTTCTATTGTCGTGATTCAAATTAGTTTAATTCTCATATGTTTCATATGATCTAAATTTTCATTGACATTCATAATTTTTTCTATTATATCACTAATTTTGATATATTTTATACATAGATGATTTATCGCTACTCCATACTCATGGCGCTTTCTTATTATCGAGTAACTTACTTTCTATTTTTTATTATTTGTCTCTATTTAATTTATAATTTCTATATAAATTTGAAATTTTATAAGAGAATCTAATTTTATATTAATTTATTTTAGATCTATAAATAGTTTAATCCATTCTCGATTTTATTTTGGCTTCCACTGATGAAGGTAGAGGTGGACGGCGGTGAGCTTCACCTGCTGCAGCGCGAACCTGTGCCCGACGCACGCCCTCAGCCCGATGCCAAAGGGGATGTGCGCGTACGGGTGCTGCACACGCTCCTCCGCCGGCCGGCGATGATGGCGTCGAGGCGGCGGCACAACAGGCGCTCGTTCTCGTCCATCTTGTAGTTTGCTGTGCCCGGCACCCGCCGCAGCAGCCGCTTGCACGGCTTCTGGGCGCACGGCAGGAAAGCCCGAGGATGGTGGACGACGAGCTCGACAGGTCCATTTTGATGAAGTCCATGGTCTTCTTGTACTGCTTCAAAAACTCCCTGACGTCGTCGTTGCCCTCGCCGCCGCCGTTCGCCTTTTTGTGTGACCTGTGATCTGTGACCTGTGATCTGTGATGTGCATTTTTGCCCCTGGATTTCACAACTTTTTCCGACAATGATGTGCAGAAACCCTCGTTTCTGGTCGTGCAACCTGATGGCTCAGTGTTTGGAGATGATTGCTGGGGAGGCTCAGCCACTGTAGGCTAGGCCAGTGGCTGATCTCAGTAGGATCGTAGCCAGGCAGGTACGTACAACTTCGTGTAGATACCATGGATTGATTGTTGATAACCGAAAGTGAAACGATCGCATGACACCATGTGATGACACTAGTCAACTTCCATTTTACATTCTTCAATCTTTGTTCACAATCAAGTATATATTCTTCAATCAGGTACGTACAACAAAAGTGCAGAGGCCATTGTGTCCCGCACTATTCTACGGAGTGTAAATGAACGCTAGGAGCCCCTCGCACCCCGCACCAATCTATGGAATATAAACAAACGTCGGGAGCCCAATGCGTCCCGACGTACTCTATGGAATCTAAACGAACGCCGGAAGTCCAACACACCCCAGTGTGCTCTACAAAGTTTAAACGAAAGTGCGGAGGTCATCACACCCCACACCACCATACAGAGTCTAAACGTACGTGCAGAGGCTATCGTGCCCCGCACCACTCTACAGAGTATAAACGAACGCTGGGAGGCCATCACGCCCTATACCACTCTATAGAGTCTAAAATCAACGCCTGGGGACCAGCGTGCCCACTCCAAGTGAACGTTCGGTGCCTAGCGTGCCGTACCCAAGCTCACAATCTGCGTGCGTGTACACAAGCATGAGCATGTACGAGCTGACAAGTCTACCGTCGTCTTCGATGATGCTCGTTCGAAGGGTAGGGGACAGAGCACGCGAACCTACCGAGACTACTGCTATCTTTGACGATGCTCGTTCGAAGGGTGGGGGGCGAAGCACGCGCAAACCTACCAAGTCTATCACTGTCTTCGATGATGCTCGTTCGAAGGGTGTGGAACGGAGAGTGCACGAGCCTGCGAGTCCACCGCCATCTTCGACGACGCTCGTTCGAAGGGTGAGGGACGGAGTATGCGCGAGCCTATCGAGTCTACCGTTGTCTTCAATGACGATCGTTTGAAGCGTGATCCTATCAAGTCTAGGGAAGCATGTGCGAACCTGCCGAGTCCATCACCATCTTTGACGACGATTATTCGAAGGGTGGGGGACGACGGGCGTGTGAACCTGCCGAGTCTACCACCGTCTTCGACGACGCTTGTTTGAAGGGTGGGGGATGGAGGGCATGCAAACCTATCGAGTCTTCCGCCGTCTTTGACGACACTCGTTCGAAGGGTGGGGGACGGAGCATGCGCAAACCTATCAAGTCTACCAACCTATCGAGTCTACCACCATCTTCAATAACGCTTTAATACTGATGGGACAGGGCGCGTCTTTGAGGCACCATGCGTGCCCTCTTAATTGACGTGGGTGCCCACATCCCTAAGAATGGATTGTCACCACGTGTCTAAAGCCGATGTGTGCTTAGGCCCAGCATACGAGGCTGACACGATACCCTAGGCGGTGGGACACGTGGGCATGGGCATAGCATGCAGACCGGGCCTCGAAAAAGAGGGCCGGAGGAGGACCTCAGCGGCACCTAGACCGACCCCAACACGTAACCTTGAGGACCCCGGCACGAAGGCGCATAGCTCGCCCAAAGCCCAAGCAACGGAGCAGAAGAAGCCCACCACAACGGCAACGTGTCCAACAAATGCGAGGCCTGGGCGAGGCCTAGATGCATCGGCCAAATAAGGCTCGCATAGGAGCACGAAAGCCGACCAGGTGACATGGTCAGTGATTAAGGCACACTCCTCGAAAGCGCTCCGAAGGGCTACCCAAAGCGCGGGCGTTATAGTGGAGCTCGTTGACCATCTCAACGCTCGCAACAGTGTGCCGAAGGGACAGAGGGGGCAAAGTGCGAATGACATGGTTTTGGTCTACGGTTGCGAAACCCTTAACCATGAGATGCTACTATTAGGGGAGTGTCCCTTACCTTAGCCTAATCGGTCCACCGGGAGCAAGCCCAAGTATACTTGTAAATAGAAGATAGGCCCGTGAAGACCATGCCAAGGAAATGACATATCTGCCCCACTAATTAGGACCCAAAGGGGGGTATTTATGTAAACCTCCTTATCCATGGCTATAAATATAACCTCTAAGGCACCATGGAGGGGAAGAGAACATTTTAGTGTAAGCAATAGTCTTAAGTTGAGGTTGAATACAAGGCACACAGTCTACACCTCTCCCCTCTCTTGAATTCTAGGATATGGGTACCCCTCTCAGGCCTCTTGAAACTTTGATATCCACTGTTTGGTGTGTAACCATAGTATGTAGAATTCAAGCATCAACCTCTTTGGAAATGTAAGAATTTTAGAGTGAAAGGGGAAATAATCAACTCTCATTGAATGCTTTCTTTCTTACGAGTTCAACACATCTGGAAGGAGAGTATCAAGCCTATTATTGAGCAATCTGACTCGAAAACAGTTGCAGTTTCATACAAGGAAACAAAGACGATAGTGTTGAGTTCCTTTCAAGCACGTACGTTAATCAGTTCTCGTTTCAGAGAGTAGGGAAGCTTGCCAAATCACTGCTCTCTTGATAAATCTGGTGTAAAAATCTACCCACTTCTATCGATGCACAACCTGCTGCCAAGTCACGCTTGCAACCAGGTGGTGTCTGGTGAGGCTAATAATGCTTGCTGTTGCCTCTTCATTACCTGCAAAATTGCAGCATAATCCGTCAATTGTTGCCTTGAGCATTTCATAACATGTACATCATGAAGATCAACACAGCTAATTATCGTTTGCTTCCAGGAGAATAAAAATGGTGACGTGAGTTGTGATATCTCAACTCCTGGGAGAGGATCGAGAGGCTATGCTATGTTCAGGTATCAGTTCAGTGTGATGATGACGAGAATCTGTGTCTGCATATGGTGTAGGTGATTCTACCTTCCATTTGTAACAACTGGATATCTACCGATGCTCTCGCACAAGCTAGTTATCGTATTGTCATTTCACCTAAAACATGTTAATGTTGATGCAGTCACAAACTGATTATCAGAGTATTAGTCTAACTAACAAAACATGCAGTTATTCTCACAAAGCATGCAAACTGATTGCTGAAAAGACACAAAAATGATACGGATGTTTTATTGGACTATATGATCACACTAGCTCTATAGGAAGGCTGGAATTAACTAAAAAGGGTGATTGAAATCCTCTTGGGAAACGGCACCGGATCTGCACGCCTAAACCCAAACGACCACTCCGCAGTTCGTGAAAACAGAGGACAGGAAGAACACAGTCTTCCGAGTACAAGTGGGAGAGTTCTTGCACAGCAGGAATGCTTCTTTTCTTTTTTCACTCTTTCTCTCTCAATTTACTTTAGAGTTACAATACAACTTTTATACAGACTCGACCCTGACTCACGATGACTCGGCTTCAACTGCTCCGCCGCTCTGCCCATGCTTCGCTCCGGCGCTGACGACTACTACAGAGCCTACCAACCGCAACTGCTGTCCACACCGAGCAGAGCACTGATGACTGCTACAGTGACCGCCGTATGCTACAGTGGCCACCAACTATTACAAAAGTTGATGGTAACTGACCACACACAAACTAGTCATCTATGACTACACAGACTAGTCGTTTACGACCACACTGGTCTGGTAGGCTGCAGCAACGAGGGCAGCAGCAAGATGATACGAGAAGGCACGGGAGCGAGTGAGAGAGCTTGGGCGGCGGCAAAACCAGAGGCGGAATTTGTCGGGTGATAAACAGTGCCAACACAAAGATCCTTCGTTGAGCCAATGCAGCAGGGAATTTATGGCTTGGATGGCTAAGATTTGTACTAGATTAGATCAAGGTTCACACGAAATCAAAATCTCACAAAATTCAAACTTCTTTTTTGAATTTTTAGTTTTGTTTCATCTATCCACATCTTTGATGGCCTTCTTTCCGGTCAAGACTAATTTCAGCTTGTGACAACGTTTCTTCTCACCGTCTGCATGACAATGGTTGATTGATGGGACAATTCTTTATTAACCACTGCAAATTTTCATGGCATATCTGAGATTTGTGCAATTTGCAATGGCACGCAAAAAAAATTCCTTGATTAAATTGCTTTGTACTCCAAGCAGCAGAATTTGTTTATAGTTTGATGTGGTCTAAGCTCCAGGCTTCGAGGCAATTGGTGGATTCTGTATTTGATATCACTTTCCCTTTCATGGACATACTAACCTGATCATTTCAGCTTCTCTGTTGAGCTTTTGGCTTTGAGCTTCTAGTTACTTAATGTCATTTTTTTATTTTTTGGGTATTTTTTGCTTTTTTTCTTGTATTTTTTTACATTGTCCGTGATGGTTAATATGTTTTTTTTTCTAATTTTAATTATTTAAATTTAATTATGCCAAAAATCATCAGTATGTACAGTATAAAATAAACTAGCTACTAGTACCAAACAGTAAAAAAATAAATTATAAGCCAACAAAAAAACCCAAATGAACAGAGTCTCATATGTCAACAAACTTTTTTTTAAAACACAATATGCCAAATTGCCAACAAAAATATTGCTAGTTAGTTTGAAGGGAAGTTTCATGGGTAGTGTTTCATGGACTCTATCCACATCTTTGATGGCCTTCTTTTCCGGTTAAGACTAATTTATCCATGTTGTAACTTGTGACAACGTTTCACCGTCTGCACGACAACGGTTGATTGATGGGACAATTCTTTATTTACCACTGCAAATTTTCATGGCATATCCGAGATTTGTCCAACCATGCAAAAAAAAAAAAATTCTTGATTAATTGCCTTGCACTCCACGCAGCAGAACTTGTTTAGGGTTTGATGTGGTCTAGGTTCCAGGCTTCCAGCCAATTGGTGGCTTCTTTGTTAGATATCACTTTCCCTTTCAAGGACATACTACACATTGATCCAGTCTCATATAACAGCAAACTTTATTTTTTTAAAACACAGTATGCCAAATTGGCAACAAAATATTGCAAGTTGGTTTGAAGGGAAGTTTCGTGGATACTGCCCTGGTCTCTATCCACATCTTTGATGGCCTTCTTTCCGGTCAAAACTAATTTATCCATGTAGTAGGTTGAAGTCTGATCTAAATTCGTACTATGTCTACATCGAATACTACATCATTTTATGCCAAATATGGTATGATCGGTGCTAGAGCCAGACACAGGCTGCACGAGATGTGGTGTTAATCCATCGTAACTGACTCTTATACGGTTTTTTTTCGTTTAGGACTCACCCCCCTCACTTCCCTGTAACACATAGAAGAGTAAGAGTTCTATTATAAACATATTCTCGTATAGCAATTTGCCTCCAGATGGTTTTTTTCATAAGATTTTTAACGTAAAATTCATATCTTCCTGTCTCTCTATTTTATAAACAGTAGTATCAAAGTGTAGAAGATCTGAAAATTTGTTGAAGCTCAATCCATTAAGGGCCTGTTCTTTTCCTCCGAAGCTAGCGACTTTTGGCTTTTGTTACAGTATCTAACTTTCAAACGGAG
The DNA here is from genome assembly GCA_036346245.1 of Bonia amplexicaulis. Taxonomy (NCBI): domain Eukaryota; kingdom Viridiplantae; phylum Streptophyta; class Magnoliopsida; order Poales; family Poaceae; genus Bonia; species Bonia amplexicaulis. The sequence goes on from CM070740.1 coordinate 14,211,226, forward strand.
TATTTTCTCAAGACGGTGTCTATAAGTTAAATGATCTACACGTTAAAGCCCAACATCTGTACATCCAAAATCGCAAGTAAGTATCTGCCTCTCCGTAATCTGTACCTTAAACAACCAAAATTTAAAAATTTCAGCTAAAAATCATAAGTCACAGCCACACCTAAACAGACCCTCAGTCGTCGTCTCTCCATCGAATCCAAGGCGGTGTTCCCTTTCGTTTCCCATAGCAAGACCATCTCATCATTAATAAAAATAGCAAACAATCTCGCCGAAGCATCTCAGAAGGAAAAGGGCTAGCTTCAAATGATTTAAAAGTTTTTGGCTTCTGGCTGCCAACTTTAAAGGATGGAAGCCACTTAAAACACATCGACTTCTTAATTTCGATTTTTTTCTCTTATTCTTTTGTATTATCTATGATGATATAACATTATTTTTCTTTTTTCTCTCATTTATTTTTTTTAAATTGAATGATTTAAAAAACTAATAATCGTTATCGTATAATTTTAACTACTATAATACAATTTTGTTTTTTTTAAAAAAAATCAAAAGTCCGTCTGGAGCAGCCCCGAAGTCATGTGATGGCAAGAGCATCACGTCGCAACAGAAGAGAAGACAGACCAGCGTCGAAAGGCCTCACTCAAAGTCAAGGAGCCAAAGGAAAAAGTGATCAAGCACCGGAACCCGACCGCACGCTCTTATCCTTACGTCGGGAGAAGAAAAAATTCACGAGGATGCAAGGGGCAGGCAGGCAGGCAGCCGCGTCACATGAAATCCAAGGACCAGAGAGTCCAGAGGCTTCTATCCTAGCGCAAAGAGAGGAAAAAATGGCACGATGTACGAAGCACCGTTTAAGGTGCCGGTTCCTCTGCCAATTTCAGCTAGTCACACACTAATTCATACCGATAAATTTTAGATATCTAAAGCCAATACTCCGGAAACGCCGCTGGCGCCGCCGCCACGTCGCCCTGCGCTGCCCGCCCGGCGTGGCGGCGAAGTTTTAATGCGGTCGGCGGTGGTAATTTCCTGTGTTTTCTCGAAATTGCGTACAGGTCTCTGGTTCTCGCGAAAAGGTCCCTGGATTTTTTTGACCCCTCCCTTTTGCGTGATGGCCCCCGCGGTTTTTTAAATTACGCACGGGTCCTCGTTTATTTACGTACAGGTCCCCCCGCGGTTTTTTTACTTACGTACAGGTCCTCGCTTTTTTGCAAAAAAAACCCTTTACCTTTTTCGAAAATACGCATATGCCCTTGGATTTTTTTAAATAATTCCTCGCGATTACGGTGCCTGGCGCGGCGTGGCGCCGCGCCTACGAGGCTAGTATTCTATATTGCAACTCTAAAGTATAACCTTCTGCTGCTATATTAGGCCAGATGGTTTTTTTATGGCAAATCAAGATATGAGCTACTCTATCACAGTTTGATGTCCCACTTGTTTCGATTTTAACTTCTGGCTTATTTTCACTATTCATAAATTTTGTCTTTTTCTAAATTTTTGGCTTTTTTGAGTTTTTTTGATGGTTTTTTTCGTATTTGTTTGCATTGTCCGTGATGAGCTAGTATATTTTTTCTATTTTTAAAATTTTAAATTTAATTATACCAAATAAGCTACCTTCAGCAACAGTGAAATTTCAGCCGATACAGTACAATTTCAGCTATAAGCTACAATTTTTCAGCCCAACCGAGCGGGTTAGATGACACATTTTTAGAGATCGACAAAATACCAACGATATTGTCCATTGATGAGAAACAACGTAAAAATCGCAAGACCTTATCTTATATTCATTTTTATCTATCAAATATATTATGCAGAAGGTTTTGTAGGAGTCATCCGTGTCGTCGCATTAGAATAGATTTGTATGACTAAAGATCTGATCAGCAAGATACATCTAAAGTAGAAGCTCTATTCTTACAAAATAGCAGAGGGAGCCTTATTGTTCAAGAAAGTTATTTTATTGTTCAAGAAAGTTATATCTTGCTGATTAATATGAGAATTTTTAGAACTTTTCCCGATTTAAGGAGAATTGTGAAAATTATTTTTTGCTCTTAAAGCGAAGAATGTGCCTTTAATCTCACCAGTTATTTGTAGATATATAGATATCTCTAGTGAGTCTACTAACGATTGAACCTCAGTTTTTTTGCTCTTACAACGGGCAAAGTGGGTATATTTGTAGCTGCCTCTGGTTCAAGAGGCACCGTCACTGGCAACAGAGGAGGGGGAGGGGGGAATGATGGTTTCAAAACTTTTCTCTAAACATTTATCAATCCTTTACTTAAGTATCTGTTGAGTTATGAAGATCAGAAATAGAAACCAAAACCAATGCAATCAACTCAAAGGCTGAAAAACAGAAACCTGCACCTGTACGGTCTGACCGACTACCATAGGGCGGTCTAACCGGTCGCGCTGGCAGTCTGATTGGTAGCCTAATGGCGGTCTGACCGATGAGAGTGGCAGTTTGATTACTCTCCTATTCTATAATAGAAAATCAACACGAGAAAAATTACTTTTGATGTAACTTCAAAAATCCAAGTCTAAATGAGATAAGATTTTGTACACATCTTGCATGAGATCTTAGGAATCTATTTCATCCAAAAGTTGCTTGAATCCTTGTCAAAATTCAAACCTTTAACAAGAATACGTAAGCTTGCATCAAAACCGGGCACGAATCCTTGTATGTATGTATGTATGTATGTATGTCTTTAGCATCACGGGATCACCACCTATTTCTACCCATAAATCTGTTCAAGCGATTGGATGCTGCCCATCTCTAGTTCACTTTCTTGTGAATTAAGTGCCGAAGAAATGGAGACGGAGGAGGGAAGAAGAGGGATACCGTCTCTGCTCTCCTCCCAGTCCGAGGGGGAGTGCATTGCATCCAACATCACACAGGTGCTCTGTTTAAACCCTGTTTGTGCTGGTATTCTTTCTTGGAATACTTTTCAGTTGCTGCAAAGTCTGTTCTTTTTGGCATCGCAGTGCCTGTCACATACCGATTCTTGTGCTTTTCAGCTGATTGGTTGGACACCACTGATAGAACTGAAGAGGATTGCTGAGAAGGAAGGCGTAGCTGCTCGGTTGATTGGCAAGATCGAGCCGTACCAGCCCCTGTGCTCTGTGAAGGATCGGACTGCTCTCAGGTCTGGCCTATTTCTCATTTTCTTGAGCACATTTGGATGGAGTTTTTGCTCAAGGAGCTAAGATATAATGTAATAAAAGTATAAAATGGTTATACACATACGGTTATATTTGAACATATGAAATGACAGATATTGGTATTTGATGCCACATGATATGGTTTACCGTGCTATGTTTGACAATGGTATGGATGAAGTGCTAATTGTTTTGTTAGCGTCTTACTAATGCTAACTTTGCAGATTGATTGAAGATGCAGAGGAGAAAGGCTTGATCTCACCTGGTATCACAACACTAGTGGAGGCCACAAGCGGTAATCTCGGTATCGGCTCGACATTTGTTGCTACCCAGAAAGGCTACAAATTCATTGCCGTCATGCCTGCTGAGGTCTCAATTGATAAGCAGATATTATTGAGATACTTGGGCGCTGAAGTGATATTGGTTGGTTAGAAGCTAATTACCATGTGCCTCATAGTAATTACTGAGTTGCTCATCTTACAGGGGAGATGGTAACCTGTTTGACTTGTCTCCTCCAGATCCTAAGCCACTTGGATTCAAGGCTCTCCTTGAGAGGGTAGAACAGCTGAAGAAGGATATGGAAAATGTTTATTTCCTTGATCAGTTCTGCAATCCCGCAAATCCTGATGCGCATTTTAGATGGACTGGTAACATTATTTCTTTGAAGTAATTAAATTGGTTGTAATCCTAGTTGTGTGCACTGTGTCCAATACTCAATTGCAAATTATTAGATGGCTTTATGAGTTACACAATGGGAACTACGCACTGAGCACCTTAAATTGTTGGAATTACTTAGAGAATGACATGCAATTAGATCTTCTGATCTGATAAACATTAACAACTGAATTTCAGTAATGCGTTCAGTTCCTGAAACTTTTTTATTTTTGGACTGCAATTTGTCCTTAGGACCTGAGATATGGAAAGATACAGCAGGCAAAGTGGATATATTTGTTGCCGGGTCTGGTTCAGGAGGCACCATTACGGGCACGGGTAGGTATCTCAAGATGAAAAATCCGTCAATAAAGCTAATCTGCGTTGAGCCAACTGAAAGTCCGATAATTTCAGGTAAGACATTTAGCAGCTATTCTGTGACCATGGATGCATATACCATAATACCATGCATTATTACTCTTTATTACATTTCACTCTGCAATGAGGAAAAACTAATTTGAATGAATCAAACATGTGTGACATAAAGTACTTATCACTTATTGTTCCTATTACTCTTTTTTGTTCTATGCCCATTGGTAATCTTACTTGGTTTCTTGGCTTGTACGTGAGTAGCATCTCATGGTGTTCTATCGACTGTAGGTGGTGAGCCAGGGCCACATAACATTGAAGGCATAGGGCCAAATTTCATCCCAGAAACTTTGGACACATCACAGATAGATGAAATCGTAACAGTGACCACTCAAGAATCCATGGACACAGCGAGAAGGTTGGCGAGGGAAGAAGGACTGCTCGTCGGCATATCTTCAGGAGCACATGTAGCTGCCTGCTTGAAGGCAAGCTCGACTTTTGCGAAATGCAAATGCCAGCGTACTAGTTATGTGAACTTTCTTCCTCTTATTTCTGAACCATTTTACTAGGTTGCAGCAAGGGAGGAAAACAAGGGAAAGATGATCGTGACGGTGTTCCCCAGCGGCGGCGAGAGGTACCTGAGCTCGGAGCTCTTTGCGCCGGTGAGGGAGGAGTGCGTCAGCATCAACATGGCCTTCTGATGTTCAACTTGACGCAATAACAGCGCAAAGATAGGGGTGATCCAGAAGCGTACTGTTATCTACTACTTCCCAAGACTTCATGGCGTGCATGCTTGTCCTAGCCTAGCTTAGAACTGGCTGTTTGTGTTTGAATTACACTGCATCTTTGGTCTTGGAGGAAAAAAAATAGAGTGGCAGAAATGTTAAGACTTAAGAGTATATTGTATATGCCATGCTATTAGTCTCTTGACTTTTTGGCACCTTTGGCATATTTTGAACTCGTATTTATAAAAATAACAGTAGTCGCGCAAAATTTACAGAAATATCATTTCTACCGTCCGATGGCCATGCGGTAGCCCTGGTGAGGCGACACGTAGCCTCTGCCACATGACCATCGTGCGGTAGCGCAAGGCACGCACAACCAGTGTATGGCAAAGGCCTACCGTACGGTGTAAGATCGAGGAGGACGACTAGACGGGGTGAATAGGTGGCCTAAAAAATTTCTCCTTGCAATTAATATCAATTTTTATTTGTCTAAACCAAGTATATAATGCAGAAGCGTAACTCAAATTGGACCGGCTCTACGAATTAATTCTTCCACCTCAAATCCACTAGTAGTAGCTCTTTTCCGCTCTGGGTAGGTGAACTCTAACCTTTACAATTCACCGCACACGACGTCTCCAACGCAGTCTAGGAGTTGGTAACCTCCAAGAGTAGTAAGTCAACTCTCGCTTGACTCTCACCACGTGCAACGAATGCACAAGCTCGAGTGGATACTCAATCCACCTCTAGATGCAACAAATGCAATCTAGAGCCTTCCTCCTAGCTCACAAGGTGCAACACATGAATAATTGAGAGAAAGATCTCACACTAGCACAGAGTGAAATAGAGTGACAGAGGTCTTACTCCAACCGGCCATAAGGGGGCACATATACCCACACAAAAAACCTAGTCGTTGGAAGCAAAACACATGAGAAAACAAGATTTTCGAAAGTACCAATGGCAAAACTCTGGTACTTTCGCTTCTCTCAGCAACGGTTGGAAAATTAGTCGTTGCAGACAATTCCAGTTGTTCCGACGGCTAAAGTCCGGTACTACTGATCATCGGAAGTGGTTTGCATACTTTTAGAATCATGACACAAAAATTAAATATGAACTTCAACCATTTACAAAACACATTTGCAAATATAAGCCTCATACTACAAGGAATAGAAAACATAGACTTCAGACAAGTGCAAAACATATTTGCAATATATAGTCCCATGTTACAAGGATTCAACACATGAGCTTTAACTATTTACAAAATACATTTGTAAATACAAGCCTCATGCTAAGGAGAGCTAGAAGAGGTGAGGTTGAGCTATCAACATATGATGAGACTCAAGCTACTATATATAACCCCTCTTAATAGAACGACAACCTATGCCAGCAATCCGGTCTTTCAACCAAACACCAAGACCGGTAAAAGACTAGAAATACATCCTTAGCCCTAACTGGTTATACCTTCGTCTTGAGTCATAGTCTTGACATGAATCAACTCATGATGCATCATTTACTTCAATTCCACTAACACATGATAGATATTCACTTGACTTGATGATCAACATATGATCATCTCCTCTTGGACATGCATCAACTCACGATGTATCTTTCACTTGACTTGATGATCTTCAACACATGAAGTCATCCCAAGTCACCATCATTTGTGGAACCTAACCTATTCAGTTAACTTATGAAAAATGTTAGTCCACAAATCAATTGTCATCAATTATCAAAACTTTACCATTAACTCATAATGGAGGGACTAGATTCTACAATCTTCCCTTTTTGGTAATTCATGACAATTTTAATAAATGATGAGATAGAAATTGAATTTCGAGTATACAACATGTACACAACACTTGTATACTCTAGGATAAACTTTTTAAGCAACGTTTATTCATCCGGTTGTCATTATTCATCCAACTATTAATACATAATAGAAAACTAGATGATAGTCCAGTCATGAGTATATATGAACTACACAAGCTATATATACTCAAGGGATATGTTTTAAAGTAAAGAACCTTAATATGTCGAAAGATGAATATGGATCAATACTAATGAAACCTCAAAATATAGAGTGAACTCCCCCTAAATGTGTGCACACTAGAGTATATAATAAAGACATATGCACATATTCATGTTTGACTATTTGTGGAGTTCAATCTATATTTTAGATCCAAGAAATGCACTAAGATATAGGAATGTGATGTCGAATGCATACCTCTTATGATTTTCACCTTTTCATCCAAATGAGACTAAGCAATATCATAATTAATAAACAAATTAGTCTCATAAATAGATTTGTCATTATCATCAAAACTAACTTAATGGAGCTTGAACTAAAAATATCACCCTTTTTGGTGATGAATGACAAATCCATTAACAATAATAGCATTTAGAAAAAAATAAACATATGATGGAAAATTAAACTGAGAAGAAAGTATAAGCATAAAGAATTTTCCATTTTTGACAATTTTAACAAATTGCTATTCTCCCAATCTCCCCCTTTTGGGCATTTTTACTATTGTCCCCCTTTTGGTATTTTACTATTCTCCCTCCATTTTTGGCATTTTACACTATATAAACAATGCTATTATTCATAAATCTCCCCCCTTTTGATATTTATCACCAAAAAGCAAGGGAAAAGATGGAGCCAAGATGGAGATTAATACTAAGTAATTCAACTTAATTTAGTCATAAGAAGATATGAAAAAGATATATATGAACAAGAGGGAATTTGAGGTAACTAAAGAAAAAGATATTTGAAACAAATTCAAATAATCTTACTCTTGAGAGTTCATTAAAGGCTTTTGAATTTCTCCCCCCTTTTGGCATTTGAATCACATTCCAGTTTGAAGTTGCAGATTTTCAGACTTTGATATTCAATTAAGCTTTAAAAGCTTGTTGAAAAACTAATTTATAATTGACCAATAATTATAATAAAATTTATTAGTATAGATCAATAATAGGGGATAAAAAGTAATTGCTATGCCTTCCTCAGATTTTGATCACAAATAAAGATACAAAAATCACAACTCTGCTCAGAACCATGCAAATTTGTGAATTTTCAGCATTTGAGTAAAGGGACATAACTTTTGCAAATCAATTTTAGATGCTTTAAAATTTTTTAGAAATAAACTTTGGACTCTTAAGAAACTTTTTCAGTAAGAATTTACAAAAAAGAAGTCTCCATTCAAAAGATGTGCAAAATGCACTTTGAAAGCATAAGAAAAGATGATTTTTCAACTAGAGCTCAAATTTCAATTCAATTTAATTTTCATGTAGTTTTTCATTTTTATGGCTTTGTATGAGTTAGAAATATTATTTCAAGCCAAGATATACAAGTAAGTCCAGCTCAAATAGCAAAAACTCATTATATGCAAGAATAGATCATTTCGGATCAATACTTGTTTTTGAATGAGAGTCAAATGAATATAACTTTTCAATAGTTGTACTTTTGTAAAAACTTTGAACTAAAAGAAATGTTTAAAATGATCAACCCTTTGAGTTTCATGTTGAACACCTTTCCAAATTCTCAATGGATTTTGATTTAGGGAAATATGTCATTTAATCCAAAATCAAGATCATATTAGATCATTTTGGGGCCAAATTCTCCTTTTGGTTTCCAACATAGAAGCTTTTACTCCAAATGGCTTTAAAATATTTGAAATACATATTTGAGTACTTTTATCTAGTTTTTCATACATTTTAGTCTTTTAAGTAAGATATTTGATTTTTGACCAAATGGGCTATTTTGAAAAGCTAATCTTGCATACCATTGGTTTTCACTCCATGAATACCAACTGAAGCAAGTGAGAATGAAACACATTCATCTACAAGATACATAAAACATTCTTGGGCAAATGGGTTAAATAATTTTCCAATAATAATTATTTACCCTTTTTGCTTTATTAAGCCTAAAATACTATATAGGTTTTTCATAACGAAAAATTCTCCCTTACATAAAGGTTCCTCTTGGCATTTATCTTAGTTCTTCTCGGCAAGGTTTCGCCTCATCCGGCCCCCTATTGCGCCTAGTGTGAATGTCCAACCCAAAGTTCACACTTCAACTCAAACAGAACTAAATCAAAACATTACTAATTAATCAGACAAGTACATCCTATATTGGATATGTGGTTGTACGATAAGGCCCAGCTCATTGGCGCGCAAGATTAAGTCCTTAGAGACTACTCAGGTGAAACAGCCTCATCCAAAATGTGCTTCCTGCACCCCCTTTACTGCTCGATCATTTGCCTGAGTATGAAATCAATTTTTGTTCAACCAAGCTCAAATGGCATCCCCTGCCATGGCATAACAAATTTTATTAACAGTTGCTACCCGCCACAATTCCATATATGGTTAAGTCGAATTCTTATGAGAAACATGGTGAAGGAACCCATCGCACAACTAAAGCATGTCTAAGCATAACTTTGATTCCCATGTTGGTATTAAAATATGTCTAACTAAAATTACCCATCCTATAGTGTTTAAGAATATATGTCATTCACAATGATTCAAGGTGGCATAATATCAAGTAGGTATTTAACTAGTCCTGAAACCATTTAATATAAAACTAGCAATGCATGTTAATTTAAAACAATATAATTTTATAAAATGGGTTCAATATGGCAAAGGTCTATGACTTGCCTTCATTGAAGTTGGGGTTTAACACTTCCTGTTTGTCCAAACTGGCGTCGGCGACGACGGATTCTACACGCATGAATCGAGAAGAACAAACAAATAAATAAATAAACACAAACAAAGTTGTAAAAATACAGAATATATATACTGGAAGGAGGTTTATGATTTTAGATGAATTTAGAAATTTGAACGGGTTCAAACAGAGCTACGATGAAGAAATACGTGCTTTTGGAAATGTTGGCCGTGGTCGGAGGGGTCGGATCTTCAGAGAGTGATCGGAAGCTGCAGAGTGGTCAAAAGGCTATGGTGGCAGTCAGAAGTTGAGGTTAAATGTGGTCGAACGGCTCTGCTTGGTCTTTGCCACCGAGTGGTTGAAAAACTTAATAGCCGCTCGGAAGTTTAGAGAAGGGGTTGTAATGGTCGAAAACGGTGGTGGTCGGAGGCTTAGAGTGACAACGGTCGAAAGCTTAGAGGGAGAAACGATAGCGGTCGCAACAATGAGTAGTCAGAGGAAACTATAGTTGAAAACGATTATGGCTGAAATGATCGGAGGGTCTGGAGAGGTCAGAGAGACCGAACGATTCGGAGTAGTTAAAGGAATGGGACGGTGCGGAGTGATTGAAAGAATCAATTGGCTTGGAGCGGTCGAATGAATCAGTCGGAGTAGTCATAGCCGACGAGGATGTTGTAATTGTCCAGGGCGATCGTAGAACTGAGAGTGGCCGAGAGGCCAGGAGTGGTTGAAGACTATAAGGTGGTCGAAAACGAGGGTGGTCAAAGGATATAACGTGGTCGAAAGCGGCTATGGTCATGAGAGACTATGATCATGAGCGACCGTGGTCGAAAGGTCGTAGTGGTCGAAAGGAACACCAGGAGTGATCATAATTGATCAGAGTGGTCAAAGGCTACAGAGTGGTTGGAACTCAGTAGTGGTCGAAAACAAGTGGGGTCGGAAACAACAGTAATCAAAACTACAGTGCTCGAAAGCTACAGTTCTCAGAGTTTTAAAGAATGGTTAGAACTTAGGACTGATCAGGAGCGGTTGGAGTGACTGAGATCGTTGGGTTGCTGTGGTCTTAGGGTAGTCAGGGCTTCGAGAAGTGGAGAATGTTTAGACCAATCCGATCGGTAACTTGCTTTACGTTCGTCGCTCGTGGTTGAACGCGGAGCAATCACTTTCAACAGGCAAGGAGGTTTACTAGAGATAGTTGGAGAGTGGTCGGTGACGGCGAAAGACGGCGGTGGCAAAGTACTTTGGTCAGGGAATCGCTCCGGCAGCGGTCTTGGACGGTGAAGCGGTCGACAACTGTGCGGGCGGTGGCTCATGTGGCCGATGGTGCATGGGCATGGAATGCGGAGAACTAAGGTGAGCACGAGCACGACTTTGGCATGTGGAACACGTCCTATGCTCACCTTGGTCGGAGAGCGACCAAGGAAGGACAGTGAGGCGTGAGGTGGCCAGAATGCCATGGTTCATGGTGGCGAATCTCCAAAATGTCGCATTGATCAAACCAAAGAATGGAATATGTAGAAGAGGTGGATGTGATGGTGCAGTAGCAAAGAATTGAAGAACAGTTCACCAGAGGTGACGATTCGACTACTGAAGTTGAAAACGCCCGACGACGAAGAACATTTGATTCCCGGTAATTGGTTGTGAGAAAAATTAAAAAAATGGTGGATGAGTTTCTTGGATGCTAAGACAGTAGATAACGTGAGCAAATGTTAAAAATCTTCACCGGAATGATGGATTCCCAAATCAACTATGATGGTTGACATTCGGGAAAATGAGAAATTCGTCGTCGTTGGAGCTCCGAAGGTTATGAAATTTTGAGCGAATGAAAAGGGGTAGAAGAGGTGTTGGTGTGCCAATTTATAGCCTGTCTCATGATTCGAATCGCTGAGAATGTGAGAAATTTCAGAAACTGATGGATAAAATGGCAATGAAAGCACTAATGGAATGTGGTAATGGAAGCATTGACTTCAGTGATGACTGTGTGGTGTTGATGGGCTCGTATTGCTTCAGATGGATTTGAATTCGGACGCTTGAGTTGAAAGATATGGCAAAAAGAATGGTGACTACGTTTTGTGTTGGTTTTCTATACAAACGAACACAGACGGAGGTTGAAGATGGATGAACAATGTTCGTGTGCACTATAGCCTGAATAGTACTTCGGAGGAGAGAAAAAAGAAAAGAGAGGAAAGGAAAAGAAAAGAATAGGTCAAGAAAGATTAGATTAGACCTAGAAAAATAAAACAGACATGTTTTTGGAAATTCGGATTTTTAGAGATTTGAATTTGTATTTTCAAAATTTGAATTCAAATTTAGAATTTTAGGTTGGAATTGGAATTTGATATTTTCTTCCAGTATTACCAATAATCCAAATAAAATCCAAACACTTTAAAATAATTAATTTCAAATTAAATTTTTAAATAAAGCAAAATTTTGGGATGTTACATATGCACACATTTAGGAGAGTTCACTGCATGTTTTATGGTTTCATTAGTATTGATCCATGTTTCCTTTTCAACACGTACTAAGAATCTTTGCTTTGAAATGTATCCTTGAGTATATATAAACTTGTGTAGTTCATATATACACATGATTGATTTAAATTAAATCAGTTGTAATCGGGTTGTCATCAATTATCAAAGAAAAGGATTGAAAAATCTAGTTCCTGCATTATGTGTTAATGGTTGGATGATTAATAACAACTGGATAAGTATGTTTTGCTAACAATTAATCTTAATGGTGCACACTCACATTCAAATGAGTTAATTTGTTAAGAAGCTTATTATAGAGTATACAATTGTTGTGTACATGCTGTATACTCGCAAATCATTTTTATCTCATTATTTGTTGAGATTATCATGAATTACCAAAAAAGTAAATATTGTAGAATCTAGTCCCTCCATTATGAGTTAATGGTGAAGTTTTGGTAATTAACGACAATTGATTTGTGGACTAACATTTTTTATGAGTTGGATGAATATATTAGGTTCTACAAATGAGAGTGACTTGGGATAACTTCATGTGTTGGAGGTCATCAAGTCAAGATACGGGATGGAAGATGGTTTCAAGAGTTGATGGCTATCGAGAAGAGGAGATGATCATGAGTTGATTAAGATCGCGAAGAGAAGTTGATCAAGATTCCTAAAAGGAGATGATCATGAGTTGATTATCAAGTCAAGAGAAAACCTATCACATATTGATGGAGTTCAAGTGAAGGATGCGTCATGGGTTGATGCATATTAAGACAATGATCCAGAATTAAAGTAAAGATGTGCATCACTAAGCTTCAAGAGGATGATCAAAGCTTCAAGAGGGTAATCAAGGCAAAGGTGTGACTAGCTAAGGCTAAGGATGTGTTCATAACCTTTTATCGGTCTTGGTGCTTGGTTGGAAGACCGGATTGCTAGTACAGGATTGCCGTACTATTAAGAGGGTCTTGTCTGGTAGCTTGAGTCTTATTATGTATTGATAGTTCAAATCTCACTTGCTCTAGTTCTCCGTGGCAAATAGTTGAGGCTCATGCGTTGATTCCTTGTAATATGGAACTATACATTGTGAATGTATTTTGCAAGTGTTTAAAGTCTATGTTTCCCACTCCTTGTGGTATGAGCCATATATTTGCAAATATGTGTTGTAAATGGTTGAAACTCATATATAATCCTTGTAGCATGTAATTTATATTTGCGAATGTATTTTGCAAACGCATTGAGTCCTTGTATCTATTCTTGTGTCATGATTCTGAAAGTGTGCATATATATTTTGCAACTTATTAGGAATCATGGTTTCCTTATATGCATGATGCTATAATTTACAAATGTGTGTTGCAAAATTTGTTGAAGTATATATATGCACTCTTCAGAAAAATCAAACTACTGATGTGAGTCTTACGGAACGCTAGGTGGAACTACTGACATGTAATGCATAGTACTATCGCGTCAGTGGTCAAAGACCTATGTGGTCGAAGATCGACGTGGTCAAAGACATGTATGGTTGAAGTTCAATGTGGTTGAAGATCGATGTGGTCTAAGACCGATGTGGTCGAAGACCTGTGTGGTCGAAGATCAACGTGGTCAAAGACTAATGTAGTCGAAGACCAGTGTGGTCGAAGATCGATGTGGTTGAAGACTTGTGTGGTCAAAGATCGGTATGGTCGTGGCAGTCAAACCGACTTTGTGTGAGCAGTATGACCGGCATGCAGTAGTACCGGCCTATGTGGTGCGGTACGACCAGAGTTGCAGTACTATTGGTCATTAGTTTCCAGTACGTTTTTTCTAGAGAGTCACCTTTTAGCAGGTTTTCTCTCCAAAGAAAATCGGTAGTTCTGCATGTTTGGAGCGGTACTACCGCACTGTGATAGTACCAGACCCTGTGTGGCGGTAGTACCAATTTTAGGCTCTAACGGCTAGTTTTATAATCGTTATGAGGGGAGCAGTAGTACCGGCCTGATAATGGCGGTACTACCGATTTTCCTGATTTTTGTCCCCAACTCATAATTTCATTGTGTGGATTATAAATGCCCCCTTGTGACCGGTTAGAGACAGACTTTTGGCACTTCATTTCATTCTTTTGATCTAGTGCGAGGTTCTTATCTCAATTGTGCATGTGTTGCACCTTGTGAGCAAGAAGAAAGGTTCTAGGTTGCATGTGAAGCATCTAGAGGTGGATTTCATATTCACTTGAGTTTGTGCATTCGTTGCACATAGTTAGAGTCAAGTAAGGGGCTTAACGTATTACTCTTGGAGGTTGCTGACTCCTAGGCGGCGTTGGAGTCATCGTGCACGGTGATGTTCTTAAAGAAGGTTGTGAGAAGACCCAGCATGTTGTGAAAGTTGCGGCTTACCTACCAGGAGCAAAAAAAGAGCTACCATTAGTGGAATGAGGTGTTTGGCTTAATTCATGGAGCCGGTCTAATTTGTTTGGGCTTACCTCAATGCGGAGTAGGGAGATTGGCAAGTCTTCGAACACCACGGTAAAAAAGAAATGTATCATTGTGGTTTATTTTCTTATGCTCAATTTACATTCAAGTAATTTATATTCATAGAATTAAATCGATTGCTTATCACCATAGTATTGCAAACCTTTGACAGAGACTTAGGTTATTTGTGCTCTTAGGTGAACCTAGTTGATCTAGACTTTATTTGTATTATACCAAATTGATTTACGCTTCCGCATTATAAACTTAGTTTTAGCCAAAGGAATTTTAATACCACCTATTCACCCCTTCTCTAATCAGCCTCTTCGATCTTACAGGTGGTATCAGAACTTGGTCTCTCATTTATTAGGCTTCACCGCCTAGAGAGGTAAAGGATGGCGACTAGTAATATAGTGCATCTCGATGAAACACCTCTATTTGTTGGCATGAATTATGCTAATTGAAAAATCCACATGATATGTTATTTTAATGTCATGAGCCCTAAAATTTGGCGGATTGTAGATGTGGGCTTTTCCCCTCTATTGGATCTTCTTTCTCTAACAATTGAGGAAGAGAAATACTTATATCTCGATGCTCAAGCAACTAATGCCTTATTTAGTGCTTTGAGTGTAGATATGTTCAATACAATATGCAATTTCGAGAGCGCTCATAAGATGTGGACTAAAATTCAAGATGATTATGAAATATCCACCTCAACCGATAAGTATTGCATACAAGAGTGGATGTCGGGGTAAGAGTTCTCAATCTCTAGCTCTGACGATGCAAAATCCAAAAGTCCCTCCACACAACTCATTGCTTCATGGCTAAAGGTAATAGAAAGGTAAATAACGACAATAATGAGCCTACATGTGATGAGTTGATGGTATGCTAAAAATGCTTAATGTATATCTTGAAAGAGAGAAAACGAAGTATAAGATTTTGAAGAAAGAACATGTCTCTCTTCAAAATGATTACAATGTGCTAAAAGATGAGCATGAAATTATCATTTTCAAGGAAAACTATAAGCCTTAGGTGGATATAGGAATTACACTCATTTTACTAGATGATATGCCATATGTAGCTCCTAACTCTTGCATTTCATCTAAGCTTAGCATATCCACATCTTGTGATGATTTTCTTCACATGCCTTGTTGCTCTCAATTAGATGCTTCTACTTCCTCTATACTTGTTAATACTAACCTTGTAGAGGAAAACAAAGAGCTTAAGGCCTAAGTCACTAAGTTGATGAATAACTTGGAGAAGTGCTACAAAGAAAAGGCCTCTCTTGACAAACTTTTGAGCAGTCAAAGAAATTCAAATGACAAGAGAGATATTGGCTTCATCTCCAACAAGAAGAAGAATAGCAAGATATGGCACAATGCAACACACTCGAATGTCAAGTGCTTTGGCCTCGGTGTGCCCCAACAAGTTGGATGACAAGACAAAGTCATAAAAAATAAGGTATTTTAGTAAGAAACAAAATGTCAAACTTGCAACAATTGTTGGAAAAAGAGATAGTTTAGTAAGGATTGTCCCAAAGGAATCATTTCTGAGCCATTTCTTTATTATGAACATTATTTGCTTAGGAAGAATATAAATGTCAATGTGTTTGCTAGAAATATTAGTCCACAAAAATTTATTGTTAGGGCTATTTGGGTGCTCAAATCCATTGTGACTAACATTCATGGATCAACCAAGTTTTGGGTACCAAAATACGCATAAATGCTTAATAGGTATTTGGAGAGGCATTGGATGCCTAGCTCATTCATGAAGAGGTGAACTCCACCATGTGGAAAATAGGAGCTAAGTTTGATAATGATCTTGCCACATCATGAACTAATGCCATCTCTGTAACAAGTACTTACATTGAAATATTTAGCTCCTAACCTTGTGTAGGTTGAATTACATGAAAATCTTGAAAAAGGGGTGCTCCTGCTCTTGTCCTAAAAGTTTATTATTGTAATCATGAGCAAGAGGTTATGGCACATTAAGGGGAGTATTGAATCATAATCAGGTATATCACATTCCTAATTGTCCCAAATTGATTAAGTACTAGTATTGATTTTTAAATTTTAGCCATTTAGCCAAGTGTCAAAAATTTAAAATTATTAGTATATATTTGATAAACTAGTTGAAAAATGTATACAAATGCATTTCAAAGGTTTTGACTTTAGTAAAACTTATTTTGATTAAAATTGAGTTTCTAACCCAAAACTAGCAATTTAATATCTTGTTTTGGTTTTAAACACGAAAATTGACCAAAATTAATTCTAAAAGAAATTTAAAAAGTTTTCATACCGAAAACCTAGAGTTGGCTATTTCAAACATTATTGGTATTCAAAAATTGTTCAAAAAGCCAACCAATCAAAAGTTATTTGGTTTTGAAACTCATCTAAAATCTGAAGTTGACCTAAGTGGTCACAATCTAGCACTTCAATGAGTTTTGCCTTTTGAGCCAAAATTTATGAACATATATTGGCTCACAAAGGGTATTTGTAGCTCATATATGAAAAATGGATGTTAAAATTACCCTCACATGCTCATTTTGACAATCATGAAGAGACAGGGGTGGGAATGGTTTGCACCGACCCTAACCTAGCCTGCCCCCTCTGTCCCACACAAATCTTTGGAGATCCATAGGCTAACCACAGGAGGAAGTAAGCAAGAACCAAATGATCCATTGGATCTTTAGGATCGACCTTTTTCTCTACTAAATACCACTATCTAGTCTATCCTAATGCCCTTTTCACTCAACCCCGAAGGGAGAAATTTCCTAGATAAAAATTCCAGCCAATCAAAAAATAAAAAATGTTTAGGAAAATAGGGAATTAAACGAAAGCAGAAGATGAAATCAATGGATCCTAGAGCAAGCGCATCGTAGCACAGACGACGATAGCTTGGGAAAAGGGGATGAAAGAAAGAAAGAAAGAAAGAAAGGGAGGCTAACCACGATCCATATGTGCGGCGGGTGAGCGTAGAGGCAATACCTCTTCCAATTGATGGACACGATTCTGATGAGCAGGCCACCCAGCCATTAAGGAAAGGAAACAACAAAATCAGAAGTAAAATCTCGTATACGAACGGATGAAGTAGAACTGTGAACCTAGGCGAAATAAGGGGAGCAAAATAATCAGGGGGAGGAACTCATGAAAGGATACACCCAGTGGCGAGCATGGAGAGGAAGAAACCATCGTAGCTACAAGCAATCGGCACCGAATTAAGAGCAGAGCTTGAAAGAGCAGAGTAACTTGAAAGGAAAGCGCGTGGTAGAGAGAGAGAGAGAGTTGGAGACAGACCGCTTGAAATCGATGCCCCGCATCACCATGGTTAGATCTGATTGTGAATTTGTGATGGGGAGCGTGGTGTTGGCGGTGGCATCCGCATCTGCCTCTGCATTGGGGGGTTGGCTCCAGCTTCCGATGGGACGAGTGAGGGGAGGAGAGGAGAGGAGAGGAGAGGAGAGGAGAGGGAGGGTGAAATAGAGCCACCACCGCCACCTGTGAGCGCTAAGAAATCCTAGGAGATCGATTTGGCTTGATTCATCGGAACCCTAGGAATCAGTAGGTTCAGAACCTATTGAACCCAAGTTTTATTGGGTTGAACCTCTATCCCATACACTGAAATTTTGGATTGGTTTGGTGGCCTGTTGGATCAAGTTGACCCATTCCCACCCCTATGAAGATATTTCACTAAAACATAGTTTGTTTTTGAAATAATAAAGCTTAAATTGTTAAAAACTATATTTAATTGAGTTTTAATCTTGGCATATAGTTGGATATGCTCCACAAGTGATTTATGTTTCTTTGTGAAAAACTTTAGAGCAAGTTACAATATTATATCTTTTTTCTCCTCTGAAATTCAAATATTAGCGTGCACTCTATTGCAGTGCGATACTACTACAAGTGTCCAAGCAGTACTATCGTTGAACGGTATGACCGCACATCCTTTGGCAGTACTACCGATTTTTTTTGGAAAAATGGTTGATTTGACCAAAATTCGCTGATATCCAATTCTCTTAGCCATTCCCTTTGCTCATCAAAGTCAAGTTGATCCTTATTATCATTGCTAGGTACTCTTAAGTATTTCTTAACTCTATATGCCATTTGTCTTAGTTTAATACTTTTATCATAAAAATGACATTCTATCTAAAAGTAGTAGACTTTTGATCACCTTGACCTTAGCATGAGTTTCATTTTTATCTTTACAAGTGATTTCATGTTTTTTCTTTCAAAAGTGATATCCAATTTTCCCTTTTGCCCAAAAAAATCTTTTTTTAACCAAGCTCTCTCCTATATGAAATCTCTCCTTTATGGTATCTTCTCAAATGATATCATCCTCTTCATACAAGCGGTATGCTCTTCAAATGGTATCAGGTGGAAATCATTGAAGATCTCTCAAGATTATTTCAAGTGGTTTACAAGTGATCTACAGGTGATACCCCATTTATTCAAGATGAATTTAAAATTAGTATTCACAAGTGGATTTCAATCCATCGAGAGAAGATCAAGTACCCAAATGGACCTTGTGGGATACTACTTAATCATACAAGTGGTATCAAGTTTTTACAAATGGAATCCATCACACTTAGTGTCATGTCTACTCACAAGTAGTATCAAATTTTTACAAATGGATTTAATCATGCTTGATATTATTTAAGCTCATAAGTGGTATCAAGTTTCTACAATTGGAATTAAGGCCCTGTTCTTTTCAGCTTCTAAAAGTCGCTTTGACTTTTCTCAAGAATTAGCTTCTAAATAGATTATTTTTTTCAAGATAGGGTCTACTAGTTAATTGTAGTACATACTTTACTGACTTCATTTATATCGGCAAAAATTGCACGTGAATTTCTATTACTCTGTAATCTCTCATACAAACAGCCCAAAAGTCACAAGGCACAGCCAAAAGCCACAAGCCGCAGCCAAAAAGAACAAGCCCTAATTATACTTGGTATCATTTATTTTCACAAGTGGTACCTAATGTCATCATAAGTGGTATAAATGTCAAAGTGGTATATACTTTTCATGGAAAAGACAGAAGAACCACGAAAGGTTGAAAGCACCTATTATAAAGAAAAGAAGAAATTTTGATTTTTAGTACTAGATGACATAAGGAGAGAAAGTTTAAATAAAAAGAAAAAGATGTGAAAAGAGAAGGAAAAACAAGATAGAGGAGAATCCTTTGTGTGTGAAAGGAGAAAAAAGAAATGCCAAGATGAATCTTTGTGTAAGGGGAGTTCCAACCCCCTCGATGGAATCCAAGTTGGTTTTCACATGACGTAGCATCCCCGTTGGGCACTGACTACTTAATCCTAGTCAGCACCATGCCCTGCCGACTCCAAGTTTGGCCACCACATGGCCGCTCCTCGACCTCTGTCCTGCTGGCATCTTCTTGGCGAGGTCTTCAGGTGCCGCCGGTCGGGCTGAGGCGAAGGCAAAGGCAAGGGCTTCGAGTGTGGCCAATGCTGGCTGAGGTGGTGTAAGTTCAAGTTCCATCAAATTTGTTTTGGTGATAATAACAAATACAATTGTGAGACTAACTTATTTATTGATTATGATATTGCTTAGTCCCATTTATACGAAAATGTGAAAATTATAGAGGTATGCATTCAATATCACATTTTTATATCTTATTGCATTTCTCGAATCCAAAATATAGGTTAAACCCCATTAATAGTCTAACTTAAATATGTGCACATAGTCTAACTTACGTATTTTATTATAATACAACTAATTAGTTGGACAAGTTTTTTAATTGAATATAAATTCGTGTTTCTTTAGATAAAGTAGATAAATTAGAATAATTAAACGTGATTATACAAGAATAAAATGTCATTAATATCTTCATACTACATAACTTATGTGGATACCCAGATCTGATCGAATTGAGTGGATATTCAATTTGAATTTATATTCGTTACTATGTTTGATTAGTATACGTATTCGAGAATATTCGATTTATATTTATATTCGTACTCGTTTATAAATATAAACATAAATATGATTTAGATACTATTTGACCTGTTTTCGCCTTTACCCACGTGGAATCTTGGTCATGGGTGCCTCGAGCTTATTGAGCACGTATTTCGGATGGCATGCGCAAATCAATTCCAATTCATTTCAACCTTGCCTACGTACATTTCAGCATCGATATCTCGATCATACAGCTAGCTAGACCACTCAGTATATCAAATTCCGGACCACCACAACAACGTCATTTCACTAATCTACCACCACACAAACTGCACAAATGTCAGAGATCGGTCTATGCACGTCCTTATGCATCATGTATTGATTAACCATATGTCCTAGAGAACGCCTAAGCCTACAATATTACATGAGCATATATATTCATCGAGTGCTACATGCCAAGAATGTTTTAGGATGCAGGTTGACCACATTAACGTAGATTAAAATTTCTTTATCGCGTAAATCAGAAAATCATACAAATAAGAGACCATAGATTATTATCACTAGATATGCAGTACAACAGAAGTAGAGTTGAAGCAACTGGTTCAACGCAACGCGCGTCGGTGTAATAAAAGTAGTTGATCGCCCTTTAGCCAACAATCTACTCCTCATGATCGTCCCAATCAGTGCCGCTATCACAACAACGTCTCTAACAAAGTCCACATATCCAGGGATGGAATGTTGTACACTAGTGTGCTAGCACCAGCGCGTACGACATGGCTTGTGAGAGGTAATAACAGGGTTTTGGTGTGTGTGTACCAAATATGTCCATCAACTCCATGACTCTTAATATGGCCCCTCGGTGGAACCCTATATTAGGGGTCCAACAAGGTGCAAAGCCCACTTGGCCCATTAGTAATGGATCCAACCTAAACTGATGTGTTCCAACCCGTTAAGTGTGTGACCTTGTAGTCTTATGTATATTTGATCGTGACCCGAAAACTCTTTTCTAGTCCACAAGCTAGTAGTGTTTCCTAGTAAGACATATCGACTACTAAATATACATAAAAATTATATCAGACATACCTATATAGTGCTCATGTACCAATCCCTTTGCCTCACGATACCAGATTGAACTTAAGACGAGAAGCATGATATCTTATGATGGCTCGATCTTTCACTCAAATCTGTAGTGAATTACTCAGTTGTAATTGACTTCTTAACCACATTCGGCATGGTCATACACTTCCTTAGTCCAACCATATGGAGGGACCCCGAGATATCTCTCTTGTTATATAGGAGGAATAATTTTCATCTTGACCGCTCATATTTCTCCGTATGTTTTATAGTAAATCTGAAATCTGCTTTTATAACCATCTAGTTATGGAGTAGTGTTTGACAACCTCTAAGTAAATTATTGCACATGTAGAAAACAATGACGATATCAGGTTTAAGGATTCTACATACAATACGTATAAGACCAACTAATGACACTTAAGAATATAACAATTCATACAATGTTAGTCAATCCAACATCATGTTCTCTAACATGTTTCCACATTATTGATTTGATATTTCTATATTTATGATCCGTAAAATATGATCATCAATCAATACATGTGCTGATCTATATATTGTAATCATCCCATATAAAGATATAAGATCAGGAATAATTTAGAATAACATCAAAACATGATTAAATAGTTCCACAAATAAGTTACGTACTTATTGATTAATACAAAAGACATTTTTAAGGGATAAAATAATATACTATTTAAAATATCATAAATATAGAAGGATTATCATTGTCTTTATAATTATCTTTAAGGTATATCACTGATAGAATGAGGAACTGCCGTTTTCGATCTGCGTACACAAGGACTAGAGCGCGTACGTGCGTACGACAAACTTAAGGTGGCACGGCAACAAGCTAGTTTGTGATGGAAGGAAAGATCGATCTCTGTGATCTGATGCATTATTGATCGACAAGTCAACGACGGCGATTAAGGCCGGACAAGTCAGGGACGAGCAGTGAATGGGGTTGGTGGTGGTGTGCTCTCACTCGATGGAATGGGCCTAACCAACGGCCGATTAAGGGGTAATGCAGTTGTAAGCATACATTGCCTTCGTCCATTGATCTGCTTTCTATTTTGCTGGACCAAATATCTAGAAGGCAACAAGTACGTATCTGTAGACTTGTTTTCGGATGGACCATAGTCCATAGGTCATTGCCGGTTTGTGGAGTGAGCTCAGCATGGAGTGCCAACTTTCGTAGAACGAGACCTGCCAACAATAGATAGTCACTCGTGGGACAATCGTTGCGCGGCACAAGGTTGTGCAACTTCTCTCTCCTCGATCTCTTGCAACGTACAGGTAAAGGACTATGTGGGAAATTTAGGATATTGTTGTGATAAATTATTGTAAGTTTTGTGCAGTGGTTAAGTGTTTTTGTAAAGATCGTATTTCGGTTGAGCTGTTTTTTAGAAGTGTCAGGAAAATCGAAAATACCGTAGGTATTTATGCGGTAGTACCGTAGAGCGGTAGTACCGACGTTGTAAGCGCGGTCATACCGCACGAACAGTAGCTCCGGTAAGAGGTACGGAATGTTTTTCCAAAGAGGTCCCGTTCGAGATTATATGGTGCGGTAGTTCCACTTTGGGGAGCGAAAATACCTCAGTGCAGCAGTACTGACATGTTGCTTGCATTACTACCGATCTTCATAGAAAAACAGAGTCAAGAGAAATTAGATCATAGATTGAGTTAGGTTGATCGAGCTCGTTGCATTAAGGTTGCATGATGCATGTTTTGACTAACGTGGGTCAAGTTGTGAAGAACTTGTGCCCGAAATGTGATTTCTTTATCTTTGGATGTGCAGGGTCGCTTGGAGTCAACCGTGGTCAACGGCGAGTATCGGGGCTAGACTCATGGAGGAGTTGAGGCCTAGAATGATCGACGATGCAAAGTGAGACGGTGAGCTCAAGCATAGCATGAGAAAGGCAGGAGATATTGAAGGCGGGTTCAAACGACGAGATGGCACCATGTAGCTTGCACGAGCCAAGTGAGCCATGGTTCGGTGGAACTGGGGCGGGAGACACTTGGCGACGTGTGGCAAACTGGTGGTGCATCTACACGTGGCAGGCATGACAATTACTTGTAGTGGTTTGTGATGACCGAGTCAAGTAAGGTATTTTGGTAATTTGACCAAAATACCAAAAACCATCGTGGATCAAAACCGTGGCACATAGGCGATGCGTCGGAGAGCAATTTAGGTCAAGATGGAGCTGGTTTGATCAAGACGGATCAAGACTAAGGATACAACGAATATAAACTTATGCGCTTTGAAAAACGTGCATAAGTGAACTTATGAGAGTAAAACTCGTGTGTGTGGGGTTAACGAATTTTCTCCATTGTAATAGTAGATAGGATTCACTAAGGGATATATGTGGCTGGTTGCCTACCTATAAAAGGGGGTTAAGATGGAGACATGGGGCTAACCATCCAACCTATCTTATGTGATTTCATCTCTAGGGTTAGGGTTTGAGAGTGAGTGTCTTGTGTACTCGTTGTCCTCCAAGGTAGAGTGATTGTAAAACCTACCTTCTCAAATAAGCAATATATCAATCGGCATGCACTCTTGTGTCTCCCTTGTCTTGATTGATGTGGCTTGATTTTAGTTGGTTTTAATCTCTCATCTTTTCTCTTCTTGATCTTACTATGCCAAGAATGTGAATGAGATGGAGATAACCTCACGAAATCAATCTCCTATCATCTAGTCACTTTGACAGCAAGTTCATCAAGAAACCCGATATTGCTTGTTTTTGGCCTAATCGAGTGATTTCTTGTTTCAAGGGTTTTTGCATCGTGTTCTTTGGTGTTCTAGATCGCTATGACATTTGGGAATACATCTAGTGCCATTTTGGCCATCATCTACCCACGAGTAAGTTGTATTCACTGTTTAGAGTTTTGGCTCGGTTTTGGTGCACCATTCTTTCAAACTAAAAAAAGCCTCAACTTTCATTATGATTTTCACTATCGTTTGTTGGAATATGTTCATAATACCCTAGAGAAGATCCTTACAAAATTTCATATCATTGGATCTTTCAATCAAAAGTTTCATCGATTCTTGTTTTTGAACTTGCGCTAAAATCACTGTTCTTCAAGGAAAGGTAGTACCGCAGTGTAAACAAAGGTGCTTACGAAAATGGTAGTGTCGTAGTGCAAACAACGGTACTTTCAAAAATGGTAGTACCACAGTTATAAAAACGGTAGTACCGATTTTGCTGATTTTTCTCTAAAATATCAGCAGCTTGTCTTGTGGAGGTTTCTTATCCTAATCTTCACAGCTTCATAACTGTTGCAATGAAGGATCGTTCAATATTTGGGGAAAATTTTGAGGCACCATTTATCCCCCTCTGTTGCCATCTGGAATTTTGAGGCACCATTCATCCCCCCTCTATTGCCATCTTCGTTCGTACAATTGGTATCAGAGCCCGGTTAGCTCTTCACATAGATCTTAACCGGTCTTTAGAGCTATGGTAGCAGACAAGTATTCCACCAAGCCTCCTATCTTCGATGGGGTTGACTATCCCATTTGAAAGAGTAGGATGAAGTCTTACATTTAGACTCAAAGCTATGCGATTTGGAAAAAGGTTAAGACTCGGTTTGTTGTTCCGCCGATGAGCACATCATGGCTGTGAATACGCTAGATCTGGAGGCAAATGCTAAGGAAAGGAACATAATCATTCGGGGTTTGTGCTGAAGTGAGTTTGATCGCATCTCTCATCTCACATCATCATATGACATATGGGTGACTCTCGATGCATACCATGAAGGCACCACCCAGATCAAGACCATCCAATAGGTGTAGTACAAGCGAGAATACAACAAATTTAAGATGCTTGCTGATGAGTCCTTGGATGAATGCTTTGGTAGATTTCACAAGATACCAAGCAACCTCCGAGCTGTTGGTCTCACATACTCAGACTCGGATAATGCTCCAAATGCTTTCTGCCTTGGACCTTAGGGTTTGGGAGATACATGTGACCACCATCAACGACACGACTGATCTGTCGATCTTGACTCTTGATGTGTTGTACTCATACCTCAAGACTCATGAGATCGACATCGTCTCTCGCAAGATGAAGTCATGGTCGATGGCCTTAGTCACCGATCTCACTTCTACCTCTAGAGCATTGTCGGATGCTGCTTATAGGTTCTCTTTGGCTGCTTTGTGTAATGGATTGAGAGTAGGCTACGAGAGCAGAAAACAAAATTTTTCTACCGCGCACACAAGAACATCATGCTTAAGGAGGATCATGGATCGTTACCACTAGACGGCAGCAATGAAGAAGAGTTGGAGAAGCCGATCCAACCACGCAGCGTCAGTAGTAGTGGAAGTAGTCGATCGTCCCGAACCGATCGTCTCCTCCACGCGATCAACCACACCACGAGCGATCCAATCAGAGGTTGTTGATGCCGATCAACGCCGCAACGAGCAGCGCCTCCACCGGTATCCACACGTCCGGGTTTGGAACGCCGATCGCGAGTGTACCAAAGACTCATGAGCGGCTAGGGTTTGGCTCGGAGGTGGCGGCTACGGATTAGCTCGGGATTATCGGGTTCGTTCCTCCCCTCGCCCATA
The DNA here is from genome assembly GCA_036346245.1 of Bonia amplexicaulis. Classification (NCBI taxonomy): domain Eukaryota; kingdom Viridiplantae; phylum Streptophyta; class Magnoliopsida; order Poales; family Poaceae; genus Bonia; species Bonia amplexicaulis. Next base: position 14,237,228 of record CM070740.1, read on the forward strand.
TATATAGACCTCCTCACTTGGGCCTCGTGGACCGAGGCCCAATAGAGTCTATCCGGATCTCTATCCGAATTGAGCCCATATCCGAATCACATTCAATTAGTGTTCCAACCCGTTAAGTGTGCGACCACAGAGGTTCACGTATACTTGGTCGCGACCGAAACACCTTCCGGTCACCACATTAATAGCGGCCTCTAGCAAGACATATTAACCCCAAAGTATACGTAAAGATCATATCATTTGAACTCGTAATGTTCTCATGTACTAATCCCTTTGCCTCACGATATAGATTAAGCTCAAGGCGAGACCGTGTCATCCTCTTAATAGCTCAATCACTCTCGATTCCGTGATGGATTATAAACTCGTGATTGACTCCTCAATCACCTTGGCATGGCCATGCACTTTCATAATCCATTACATCGAGGGGCCGAGATATCTCTCCCATAAGGAGGGCAAATTCTATCTTGATCATTCACATCCCACTACATGTTTCATGGCAAACCCAAAGACTACTTTTATGACTACCCGATTCACGGAGTAGTGTTTAGTAGTCCCAAAGTAAGCTACTACGCATCTTGGGAACCATGATGATCTCAAGTCTAAGGATTCCACATAAACACTACTTGAGACCAACCGATGACACTTGGAATCTCTGCGGTGTCTCATGGCGGGTCTATCCAACATATGTTCACTAACACATGTCCATATTATTGATTGGTATCTCCATACCATGATCCATGAGACATGATCATCAATCAATACATATCTCGATCTTTGAATCATATTTGTTCCTCATATGAAATATAATCGGGGATCATTTAGAAATAGCAACATTTTGGCATTAAGAGTCTCATGAATAAGTCACATACTCATTGATCAATAATGATAATGTCTATTTCAAGGAACAAAGCAATGTATCATAAACATAGTATGTGATATATTCAACATCTCCATGTTGCCTCTAGGGCATATCACCACAGCCTCCCACTTGCACTAGAGTCAACCATGTAGGTATCTAATACCCATTGCCCTAGTGTGAGCCTCATGCTTTGGCGGGAAGCGGCTTTGTCAACGGATCTGCAATGTTCAAATCCGTGTGTACTTTGCATATCTTAACATCGCCTCTCTCCACAATCTCGCGGATGAGATGAAATCGCCGTAGAATGTGCTTGGACTTCTGGTGCGATCTAGGCTCCTTGGCTTGCAAGAATGGCTCCACTTGTTGTCACAAGAGAGGTCCATTGGGTGGAGGCACTAGCCATCACACCAAGCTCGAAACAAATTTCTTGATCCAAACAACCTCTTTAGCGACTTGAAGCCGCTATGTACTAAACTCATTGTAGAATCAAGAAGCTGTCTCGCTTGGAACTCTTCCACTTACCGCACCGCCATTCGTGAGAACACAAATCCGATTGCGATCTAAAATCATCTTTGTCAGTTTGGAAGCTAGCATCGGTGTAACCATTTACAACGAGCTCTTCCTCACCCCCATAGACGAGGAACACATCTTTAGTTCTTCTCAAGTACTTCAAGATGTTCTTTACGGTAATCCAGTGACTTTCACCGGATCGACGGTATCTACTCGTAGCACTTAAAGCATACGAGACATCCGGACGTGTACAAAGCATGGCATACATAATGGATCCAATAGTGAAGCATATGGAATCGCATTCATTTTATCCCGCTCATCGGTGTACTAGGACACCGATTCTTGCTAAGATTTATACCATGTGACATAGGTAGGAAGCCTTTCTTGGAATCTCGCATGTTGAACCTTTTCAACACCTTGTCAATGTACGTATCTTGGCTTAATCCAATCGACCTTTTGATCTATCTCTATAGATCTTGATGCCCGAATATATATCGCCTCTCCTAAGTCTTTCATAGAGAAACTACTTTTCAATGAAGACTTAATGATTCGAGCATAGGAATGTCATTTCCGATCAATAATATGTCATCCACATATAAGACCGTAAACACGAGTGCGCTCCCACTAGCCTTTTGTAAACACAAGGCTCTTCTTCGTTCTTGATGAAACCAAACCCTTTGATCACTTCATCAAAGCGAATGTTCCAACTCCGAGATGCTCGCTTTAATCCATAAATGGATCTTTGCACTTGCATATCTTTCTAGGCGATTGCGGATCGACAAAACACGTGGGCTGTGTCATGTACACATCCTCACTCGATTTCCATTAAGGAAAGCTGTTTTGACATCCATTTGCCATATTTCATAGTCGAAATAAGCGCAATCGCTAGAATGATCCGAATAGACTTTAGCATTGCGACGGGCTAAAAGTTTCATCATAATCAACACCTTGAATTTGTTTGAAACCTTTGGCCACCAATCGCGCTTTATAGATGTGAACATTTCCATCTATGTCTATCTTTTCTTGAAAACCCATTTGCACTCAATGGTTTTAACACCATCGGTGGATCAACCAAGTTCCAAACTTGATTACCGTGCATGGATTCAATTTGGATCTCATGGCTTCAAGCCATTTCTAGTCTGGTCCCACCATTGCTTCTTCATAGGTCTTAGGTTCATCGTTGTCTAACAACAATATATCCCGTTGTTGAGTAGTCAAGAACATGTACCTCTCGGTACACGACGTGACCTCTCGACCCACGTGGTGCGGTGTGTCCACAGCGGGTTCTTCAACAGTTTGTTCATCTGTTGTGGTTCTGTAGGAGCTGAAACGCTTTCAGGTGTTTCTCGAATTTCTTCAAGTTGCACCATGCTCCCACTATCCCTTCTTGAGAGAAACTCTTTCTCTAAGAAGACACCATCTTGGGCGACAAATACTTTGCCTTCTTCTTGATTATAGAAGTAATATCCTTTTGTTTCCTTAGGATACCCGATAAAGAAGCATTTATCGATTTGGGGTGAGCTTATCGATTGTAAACGTTTTACATAAGTCTCACATCCCCAAATCTTAAGAAAAGACAAGCTAGGACGTTGTCTGTCCACATCTCATATGGTGTCTTTTCTCGATTTTGATGGAACTCATTTAGTGTGCGGTTTGTTTCAAGAGCGTACCCCCAAAAAGACAACGGAAGATCACTGTGGCTCATCATGGAGCGCACCATATCTAATAAGGTGCGATTTCTCCGTTCAGATACCCCATTCCATTGAGGTGTTCGGGTGAGTCAATTGTGGAACAATTCCACAATCCTTCGATGATTACCAAACTCATGGCTTAAATACTCGCCTCCACGATCGGATCGTAGAAACTTGATTGTCTTGCCTAAATGATTTTGCACTTCATTTTGGAATTCTTTGAACTTTTCAAAGGATTCGGACTTATCTTCATCGGTAGATATATCCATATCTACTAAAGTCATCGATAAAAGTTATGAAGCATCGAAAACCACCTCGGTCGTTGAGCTCATTGGTCCACATACATCAGAATGTACGAGTGCCAATAAGTCACTTGCCCGTTCACCTTGACCGGTGAAAGGTGCTTTTGTCATCTTGCCAAGTAAACAAGATTCGCATGTCTCAAATGATTCAAAATCAAATGAGTGCGAATACCATCTCTATGGAGCTTCTCCATGCGTTTCTCATTTATGTGACCTAGCGGCGGTGCCAAATAAGCGTGGATTCAAATCATTCGATCGTTGCCTCTTTGTATTAATGTTATAGACCGATGACTCTTCAAGAGTAAGAACATATAACCCATTCACCAATGGAGTATGACAATAGAACATATCTTTGAAATAAAGAGAACAACCATTGTTCACGGATCTAAAGTCATAACCTTCGCTTGTAAACATGAAGCGAAATAATGTTCTTGGAAAGAGATGGAACACAATAACAATTATTCAATTCCAAAACTAATCACGAAGGTAAAGACAATGGCATGGTGCCAACAACCACCGCATGACAACTTTTGCTCCATTGCCAGCGAAGATCCACTTCGCTCCTCCTCAAACTTCTACTTCTTCTTAGCCCCGCAACGATTTGCAAATGTGAGCAACCGATCCGTATCAAATACCCAAGAATCGATAGATGAAGTAGCAAGATTGATTTCTATAACATTTATACCGGAGCGAAGTCGTACTTCCTTCTTTTCTCAAGATCCTCCAAGTACTTTGGGCGTTCCTTTTCCAATGTCCCGATTGCTTACGAGTAGCAATCGCATCGAGAGCAGGCCCTTCTTGACTTGCTTGGCCTTAGAACCGCTCGCGATCTCATCGGAGCTAACTTTCTTTGACCGCGCCTTTCTTTACATAGGGCTTGCCCTTGCCTTTCTGCATCATCATCACATGATGGTGCTTTTCTTAATGCTTTCCTCGGTGATTTTAGCATCCCATGCAACTCGACCAAGGTCTTGTCCATGTTGTTCATGTGATAGTTCGAATGAATGGCTCAAAGCTCGGGGAGCGGCGAAGAATCACATCGTAGCCAACTCTTGGCTAAGGGAAAACCAAGCTTTTCGGACTCTCAATGTAGCCAATCATCTTAATCACATGAGGGTCGACGGATTCCCTTCGCAAGCTCGCACGCAAACAAGGACTTTGAAGTGTTGAACCTCTCGGCCCTTGCTTGGTTCTCAAACATACCACGCAACCCCACAATGATATTGTAGGCATCGTGTTCTCATATTGCTTCAAGCTCGAGAGGACATTGTGGCAAGCATGAGACGACTCACATCAAGGTAATCATTCGTTTGCTTCTCATAAGCTTTCCGTGCACCACGGTAGCATTATCGGGTAAGTCATCGGGATAAGGAGACTCAAGGACATGCTCCTTGCGCTCTTGCTTGAGAACAATTCTCGGGTTGCGATACCAATCCAAAAGTTCGTTCCATTGAGTTTTCTTTCTCAAGAATAGATCGCAAATTAAAAGAACTGGATGCGGCATTAGTTGACATGATCTACAACAAAGAATATGCAAAGTTTAGCACTATGTTCATGTTTGATCTTCCATTAAACAATTTAACAAAGATACTCCCACTATATGTTTTGTAATCGTCTTCCTCTAACGACATATAGTGGTCAAGATCCATGTTCATCTAAGTTCTAGTGAGCTTTGGCATCACCGCTAGAAACCTAATGACGAGGTAAGCAACACTTGCTAATCACATCTTATGTGACTCTTGTTTGTTGGGTGGCATCCAATGCCCCGGCTCCCAACACCATGCCCCAAGGCCCAAATCTAATTTGATAGCCTTGTCAAGTAAACCAATACTATGCATGTGGATGTCCGACATCCACCCTATTAGATCAAGATAGTTGATGGTACCGCTTTGGCGAGACCTACCAAACAATGATCATGATTCTTATAGCGCGACAATTGGAAGGGCATCAAAACAAATTCTTAATTTTTCTTGAGAGAAGCTATTCGTCATGAAAACTAACCCTTAGTTGGTATGGCATGAAAGAATAGTATGACAAGAAATAAACATCACATGCATATAATCACATTATACCGTGAATGGTATGGCATTTTGTATCGTAGTGGTCGCCATCGCCATGGTTCCACGGTGATATTCTTCGCCACACTTCTTGTCCTCTTTGTCATCATGCTTGAAGCCTCCATAGCAAAGAACTAAACTATTACAACTAATAGGTAGCAAATGAATTACATGAGGAGCTCAAGCATCACAAGTCGACACGCAGTCGTTATACAATTAAAGAACGACCTCAACCCTTGTGATTAATACGACACACAGCCGCCAAAACACACATGCATCACATATGCATCTATGCCATACCATTCACATCATTCCTCGCAAAAACAAGTTAGCGTAGAACATATTCTACCGCCCGACATGAATGTGTTTCTATAACAATCTATGCGTGTACGCATAACGGCGGTCCCGTGGCTGTCGACCTCACGGAATTACATAGATCGCATCTATGAAATCGCTATGAAAATCTCATCGGCCGATCAAATCAACCAAAACCGAGCCATTCAAAATGTCTCAATTTTCATTAGATCAATCACATCAATCATCGCGATCGGTATGCTTGAGGAGACCGCAACACAAGACCTCGATCCGTTGGCTCAATCATCGATCGGTGCAGATTAGCCCGATGGTGTTACCGGTAGGTAGGGGCAAGTCGCGTACATCAAAGAAGGAGCACGAACTAATCTTTTGGCCACATGATGCTATCAACTCATACATATTCCAACCCCTTATGACCGATTGATCTAGTCCGTAATAGATCCAATCTATTACAACCGCATATCAACATATGCGCTGATCCAGATCGCAAACTAAGCAAGATGGCTCTGATACCACTAATGGATCGAGAGTAGGCTACGAGCGAAAACAAAATTTTTCTACCGCGCACACAAGAACATCATGCTTAAGGAGGGATCATGGATCGTTACCACTAGACGCAGCAGCAATGAAGAAGAGTTGGAGAAGCCGATCCAACCACGCGTCGAAGTAGTAGTGGAAGTAGTCGATCGTCCCGAACCGATCGTCTCCTCCACGCGATCAACCACACCACGAGCGGATCCAATCAGAGGTTGTTGATGCCGATCAACGCCGCAACGAGCGCCGCCCCACCGGTATCCACACGTCCGGGGTGGAACGCCGATCGCGAGTGTACCAAAGACTCGCGAGCGGCTAGGGTTTGGCTCGGAGGTGGCGGCTACGGATTAGCTCGGGATTATCGGGTTCGTTCCTCGGCCCCTCGCCTCCATATATAGACCTCCTCATTTGGGCCTCGTGGACCGAGGCCCAATAGGAGTCTATCCGGATCTCTATCCGAATTGAGCCCATATCCCAATCACATTCGAATTAGTGTTCCAACCCGTTAAGTGTGCGACAGCAGGTTCACGTATACTTGGTCGCGACCGAAACACCTTTCCGGTCACCACATTAATAGCGGCCTCTAGCAAGACATATTAACCCCAAAGTATACGTAAAGATCATATCTTTGAACACAGTAATGTTCTCATGTACTAATCCCTTTGCCTCACGATATAGATTAAGCTCAAGGCGAGACCTGTGTCATCCTCTTAATAGCTCAATCACTCTCTCGATTCCGTGATGGATTATAAACTCGTGATTGACTCCTCAATCACCTTGGCATGGCCATGCACTTTCATAATCCATTACATCGAGGGGCCCGAGATATCTCTCCCATAAGGAGGGCAAATTCTATCTTGATCATTCACATCCCACTACATGTTTCATGGCAAACCCAAAGACTACTTTTATGACTACCCGCCACGGAGTAGTGTTTAGTAGTCCCAAAGTAAGCTACTACGCATCTTTGGGAACCATGATGATCTCAAGTCTAAGGATTCCACATAAACACTACTTGAGACCAACCGATGACACTTGGAATCTCTGCGGTGTCTCATGGCGGGTCTATCCAACATATGTTCACTAACACATGTCCATATTATTGATTTGGTATCTCCATACCATGATCCATGAGACATGATCATCAATCAATACATATGTCGATCTTTGAATCATATTTGTTCCTCATATGAAATATAATCGGGGATCATTTAGAAATAGCAACATTTTGGCATTAAGAGTCTCATGAATAAGTCACATACTCATTGATCAATAATGATAATGTCTATTTCAAGGAACAAAGCAATGTATCATAAACATAGTATGTGATATATTCAACATCTCCATGTTGCCTCTAGGGCATATCACCAACAGTCTCCCACTTGCACTAGAGTCAACCATGTAGGTATCTAATACCCATTGCCCTAGTGTGAGCCTCATGCTTTGGGCGGGAAGCGGCTTTGTCAACGGATCCGCAATGTTCAAATCCGTGTGTACTTTGCATATCTTAACATCGCCTCTCTCCACAATCTCGCGGATGAGATGAAATCGCCGTAGAATGTGCTTGGACTTACAGTGCGATCTAGGCTCCTTGGCTTATGAATGGCTCCACCTTGTTGTCACTGAGAGAGGTCCATTGGGCTGGAGGCACTAGCCATCACACCAAGCTCAGAAACAAATTTCTTGATTTTAGAGGATAAGGAAAATGATTTTAGAGGATTATATACCATGCTTCTTGATCTGCCTGAAACCTGTGATAGTTGTAACAACTTGAAGATTAACTTAAAGAAGGCAGATCATAAAATTGCTTAAATGCAAGCTGCTTTGATGGAGCATGTTACTTCTTATGCTAACTGTACTAAATTAACTGCTGAACTTGAATCTGTTTCTAAACAATTTCTGGACATGTGTGATCATAACAAGAAAATGGCTCAATATGCCTCTAAAGCACATGTTAGCTCACCATATAATTATTATGATAAACTAAAATCTGAATTGATTGCATTAGATGAAAATATATGTGAAGATAACTAAGGATCTACTAGAGAAGCCAAAATCTGATTGCTTGTTCTGTGCTGAATTAGGAGAGAAAATGGAGGAAATGCAAAAGACCTTTAGGGAGAGTTATAAGGCCCAAATGGCTAGGATTAGGGCTACCTCTTGTGTGTCTTGCGAAGCCCTAAAGGTTGAAGTGTCCGTGCACAAGAAGAGATATACACGTGCTATTCTATCTTCTTTTGGTTCTTCATCTTCTTCTCCCCGTTCTTCATGTGCTTATCTTTTTTGGGAGTGTGAGTACCTCATAAACACTCTAGAAAAATTTGTTGGAGGTAAGAAAAAGATCGATCTTATTCTAGACAAATCCAATATTTACAGAGGGTTAAGGTCTGCTTCTAAACCATCTATTTCAGTGAGAGACGAGGTGCGTAGTATAGCGAGAGATCAGTCTTTTGTTTATGTGACTGGTTCTACTGCTCATCATGTGACTCGGTACTGGATTCCTATATCTACTCTTATTTACCCCAGTATTGAGCCACCGATGTTTTCTTCTCACTAACTCAGGTTCGCCGGGCTGAGAAGGAAGAGATTTGGCTTGTCGACTCTGGTTGTTCTCGTCACATGACTAGACTCTCGTTGGTTCTCTTCCCTCGTCCGAGCTCTAGGTGGTGAGATGATTACCTTTGGAGACACCTCATCAAGTCGAGTTAGCGTTAAAGGTACTGTGCGCATTAATAATTCCTTCATTCTTAAAGATGTTGCATTAGTGAATAAGCTGCGTTATAATTTGCTATCTATTTCTCAGCTTACCAATGACGATTTCGAGGTAAGCTTTAAAAAATACTTGTAAAATCCTTGATTCTTTAGAAAGTCTAGTTTGCGGGATTTCTTAGTTTGGGAGAATCCTTCGTACTGATTTTATTGAGTCTTCTGATGATTCTCTCCGGTGCGTAGTTGCTTCTGAGTCATGCGATCTTTTCTTCTGCCATAGGAGACTTGGTCACATTGGTTTTGTTCATTTGACTCGAGTAAGCTATCATGACCTCGTTTGTGGTCTGTCTCAGCTCAAGATGGTCAAAGACTTAATTTGTGCCCCTTGTCACTATGGCAAAATGGTTACTGCTTCTCATCCCTATGACTATGACCGATGCACCAGGACAGCTTCTTCATATGGACATTATTGGTCCAGCTAGAATGTAGTCGATCGGTGAGAAGTGGTATGTTCTTGGTGTTTTAGCCTCGAAGGATGAGACATTTAGTCATTTTCAGAGTTTGTTTGGTAGGTTGCCTGCATATATAATATATAAAATTACCAAAAAAATAGACAATTAGGACGTCTATGTCGAGAGGCTGCACATAGAATTTCGTATTTTTGGAGCTCATTTGTTATATGTAATAACTCCTACAAATAACATAATTTTATGAATTTTTGAGTAACATTCACATTGGATAAAATTGTAGAAAAATTACACGATGAAGTATGTTATGTCGGGAGGCTGCACGTAAAATTTCGTAATGTTTTGAGCTCATTTGCTATATTTGAAAAATCAAAGAATTAGTAATATAAAATAATAATTAAGGCAGGTACCACGTGGTGGCCAGGTGGCATGCTGGGAGGTGTACGGTGGCCAGGCAGCAGGCAACGGCCGCCCAATGAATGAGCCCCCAGGCGCCACATGTCAACTCCACACTGCTGCCGTCTAGTCATCTTGTGGCAGAAGTGTCATTTTTATCATGCTTATGTGTATACTGATATTTTTGTAATATAGGTTTAAATAGTGCTATATGTGCCAAAAATTCAAGCCCACTGATGGTGAGGTTGCTTTTTGCGTTATCTAAGCCTGGATTTCTCTTGGCCATTGTGATGATCAACACCAACAGTGAGCTCCACCGTAGCTAGTAGTAGCTAGCAGGTTGTACTATAGCTTATTAAGCCCAGCACTATATATATACAGAGAGGATAGGTTGCTTGATAACTTTGGCAGTGGAAAATCGCTTCAGTACAGGTTGCAGCCTCTAGTCTCCCCATAATATATATTGATATGGCAATTGTATACGCTACAACATGAACCCACGTAGTGACGTTGTTTTTAATATAGTCTATGCAATTTTTCGTGTCTTTATATTATTGTAGAGACGTTATTAAAATATCTCATAAGCGTCTTCCTATGAACCATGGCTAAGAACATAGAGGCATATTATTAAAACATCTCTATATTCTTTGTGACATTTTATGTCTCTAAGAGAATAATGCATTTTATAGTAACATTAAATTGTGTTACTGGTATAATGTGCTATAGAAAATAAAATCTAAAAAACATGTAAACTCTTGCAAAGGTTGGTACTCAAATTCACGACCTCATGGAAATAGTATTTCTCTTGAACATGTTGCACTAGCCATCTTAACCTCACCGGTTCACATGTTTAGTTGTGACCAGTGTTCAAGTAGGCGCTAGGCGCTAGGCGGGTGGCAAGCAGGGGACTGGCGCTTAGGGGGCCTAGGCGGCCGACTTTAGCATGAATAAATTTATTCAACTATTGCTCTTTAGACATCTATGTAAGTATGAAAGAATGAAAGAAATAAGAAATGACTTCAAGACAATAAAACACAGTCACATATATCAAATAAAAGTGTAAAATAAGTTCACAATCATACATAGACATAGTTCACATCATAACATCTCACACCAAAAGTTCTCACACCAAAAGTTCTCAACCACATCTTCATGAGCTTTCTTACTCTTCTTCTTGTTCTTTGCCTCCGCAATAGAGTTTCGACACTTCTCTTGGTCTTCCTTTGTGGATTTGGGGCATTTCGCAACATTCCCACTAATATGCGCAATATGTTGCTTGATTCTATAAATCCCACCGGAAACAACTTTATCACACAAAATACATTTGACCTTGTCCAGGTTGTTCGGATTCACCAACACACCATATTCCCACCCTACGTCACCCGACTTTCTTTTCAGGCTATCTTCAGTGGTGCTCACCTCCGGCGCCGAAGCAACAGATGACATACTACACATACATCGCATATAATTCTTAAAAATTAGCAAATCATAAATATACTAGTTACTACACAGTACACAAACATCCTACATCCCCATGCCGACAGCCGGCTCCAGCCGACTGCCGACACCTCACCCACGCGGGGGTCGTGCGGCCGATGGGCCGAGCCACTAAATCGCTCGCCTCTCGCCTGCGTCGCCTCTCGCCGCTCTCGCGTCTCCCCACTCCCCCGTCTACATTCCACAGCCGCTCTCAGGCTCTCCGCTCTCGGCGGCCGGGCGGCGACTGCGACTGTGCCTCCCCTCCGCCGCTCCGCTCCCCTCTCAATCTCTCCCCGTCCCTGAATCCCCATGCGGCCGTGCGGCGTGCGCTCCTCCCGCGGCGGTGGGGGGGCGAGGCGAGGGGGCGAGGCGGAGGACTGAGGGGAGGGGAGGCAGAGGACGGAGGCAGAGGGGGAGGCGGAGGTCGGAGGGGAGGAAGTGCAGTACCTTGGAGATCCGGCGAAGGGGGAGGCCAGCGGAGGAGACGCTCGGGCGCTCGGCCAAATCCGGCGAGGACGCGAGGCGGAGGGATCCGGCGGTTCGACGGGCGCGGCGTGGGAATCCGGTCCTCGGAGGTGCGGCTGCTCTATAAGTCTCCCCAACCCTAGCTTTTGCGCTCTGCCGAAATGTCACGCTCGCAATGTTTCGTGCTTTTATGTCATTGTCCACGCCTAGGCGTCCTCGGCGGCCGCCTAGCCGCGCCGCCACCGCCACCCCGCTTTGGTTTGCCGCCACGCCCGCCACGCCGAGGGGCCAAGTCGCGGCCGGCACCGCCCACCGCCTAGGCGCGCCGAGGCGGCCGCTTAGACCGCCTTTTATATCACTGGTTGTGACACAATATTTATATGCAAGTCATTTAACACATATAACCACTGAAAAAACACCTCTAGATAGTTAAAAGTGTCTCAAAAAACTGTCTCTACAAAACAAAAAAAACTTTATACGAATTAGAGAGCGTCTCAAAACTGTCTCTTCACGATAAAATTTTACATATGGTTCTAAAACATCTCAAAACCGCCTCTATAATATAATATTTTGTGGTAAATTTTAAAGTATCTCTAAAAAGTATATGTAGGTTATGTAACTTTAATTTTAAGGATAAGTTAAAAAACACCTCTTAAAAATGCCTATGCATATGTTTCTCTTGCGATGATATTTCCCAATCACACGTACTGGATCTGGGTCGACGTAAGGAAAGCAGCCGTGTGTCGCCTCCCGCTTGGAGCGAAATGGAGGCTCACACGTCGAATCCACCGTGTACTTCACATTCCACGTAAGAGAGCCAGCTATTGCACTTCATTAGCCTGACATGTCAACTAGGATGAAAACAGATCGAATGGTCTCAAATACAAATATGAATCTATATTTTTAAAATGAATATAAATTTAAATTCAAATATTTTCAAATATGGATATGAATATTCTCAAATACAAATACAAATTTTTTCGAATACGGATTTTACTTACTACATTCACGTTTTCTCGGATACGGATATCAGATAAAATGGATTCCTAGCGGTTTTGCCGGTTTTAAACCATCTAAATTCAAATTTTGAATCACAGAATTCATCCGGATACGAATATTCTGGAATACGAATACGAATATGAATATACTCAAATACGGATATAAATATTCTCGAATACAAATACAAATATTTTTCACTACAGATTTTACTTACCATATTCATATTTTTTCGGATACAAATATCGGATAAAACGGATTATCCATTACCGTCTTCACCTCTAGTGCCAATCACTCTTTCAGACTGTAGTAGCCACGGATGTGGAAACTCCAATGCATCGGCGTCATGCTTGGTAGCCGTCCAACTAGCCAGCTAGCTTGCTTGCTCTCTTTCAGTGTATACATCTCTTCTCGAAATGTGAAACAAAACCGAAAATGAAGAAAATTCAAAATGAATTTGAGTTTGAGTTGAATTTGGTTTCCTTTTGCTTCCTAGCCCTAATCTGCACTAATCTTGATGCAAAACCCCACTAATCCTTGTCATCTTTGTTGAACGGAGGGATGAGCGGTGACTGCTCATGTCCGAAAATTCTTGTCGCCGACACCTCCTCTCGCCAGCCCGCCGCCTCGCGCCTTCCCCGCCAAGACGCCTTGCCGCTCTCTTCCACCTTGCCAGCTGCTCTGCCATGCTCTCGAGTGCCTCTGCACCGGTGGCGGCTTCACGGCCGTCCACGATCGCCACCTCCGCCCCTTCTCGCTGTCGCGTTGGCCAAATGGGACAGCCACTTCTCGGCCTTTGTCTTGCGACGCCCAAAGCTCCACCTTACTCCCCGGTGGCGGCCGCCTGAGCTCCCGAGCCTCCCCGGCCAATCCACGCGCCGCCACCGGCTTGAGCCATCTTCGGCGCCAACTCTGATTTCTCCACCTATTTAAGCCCCGAGGACTCCCGGTGGTAGCCCTTCACTCCCTGAACCCCGCCCACCACCCCAGAGCCGCCGCCATCGCCTCCAACGCCGGCAATTCCGAAAATCCCCAAAAGTGAGCCCTAATCCAATGTCCTATCCCCGGCCAACCATTCTTCAATTCCTTTCACGTGTAGCTTCCTCAGCCTCCCAGAAACCTCCCTCACCCGCCGCCTTAGCTCCCCGAGGCCCTCCTTCCCCAGCAAAAGCAGCGCCGTAGAACCACCTCACCGTGGCCAGCCCACCTCCGACCTCCCACTCATCTGCCGCCCATTAGCTCCTCTAACCCCACTAATGCTCAAAAGCCGACCCAATTCCCAAGAGAAGCTCCCAATCGCCCACGGTTTCAAAATGGCCGAAAACCAAAACGGCTCGCCGGCGATCGCCGCCTCACGGACTTGACACCACCCAAATGGAACCCCATACTCCCCGAACCCAACCCTACCCCAAAAGTCGTCATGAAGTCGCCAGAGCCCCGCCGGCACCGCCGCTTCCTTCCCCCTGCTGGCTGGAGACGGAGGAGGAAGACGATGAGCGATCTTGGCAAGACTTGCTCATCCGACCGAGCCAGCCCGAGTCGGTCTGACCGAGCCGTCTAGCCGAGCCGGGTCCGAGCCCAATGAACAGTGCCACCGGACCCGATGAATAGTACTTGACCCAAAATCCAAAAATGCATATTTATACCCATTTTGACCGTTTCGAGCCCGCCAACCCATTTCTCAGGCCCATTTCTTCATTTGGGCCTTCCAAAGTCCAAAACTTGGGTTATTTGGATTTTCTGTATTTTATTTCTTTATTTCATTTCTTTATTTCCTAGCTCTATTCTTTGGGCATGGAATTAATTTGTTTTATTTGTTTTGCGTTAGCTACCGAAGTCGAAGAACACCAGGAGCAAGGAGAAGAAACTCAAGTCCAGACCCAACCCGCTGAAGAATACGAATTAATTGAAATATCAGATCCGCAAGGCAAGTCGCACATATTTTGATCATATTGAACCTACATTGTCATCCTTTATTTAATTATCCGTATTTTCATTATGCTATTTACAACCTGTTATTTCATGTACAAATAATGCTTAGAATGTCATGATGTTAGTTATATCCTACCACCCGAAAAGCCCTGTTCATTTTGATAGCCATATTCACCTTGACAAGACATAGTAATGTTAAAATTTGTAATAATATAATCATGATAGTGTAGGAATTCACCAATATCTTTCTACTGTTAAGAATGTTGTTATTTGTTTAGAGTTTGAAAAGGTGGGGGCTTGGTTGTGAACAGGTGGCAGTGCCTCAGGCACTGAATTTGGGTTTGTGCGTGGATGATGCCTCAAGAAATATATAAGGACTAGAACCTTATCTTTGAGTAAAGAACATAGTAATCGCCCAACCACAAGCGTTGACTTTGTCAAACCGGCTTAGTAATCGCTCAACTTCAATTGAACCTTTGCAATTGGGAAGGGGGATACAGAGGGTGAGTCGTATGGGAGGTGGTTAACCATACAACTGTAGGACTGCAATAAGTCGGACGGGATCCGTGGGGTCATCCAAGCTTATTGAGAGTAAAAACCTACTGGGTAAAGGCTATATAAAGAATTGAGCAAGAAATGTCTTGTTTTCTTAACTCGTCGCGAGAGTTAAGGGATCTTGTGGGTAAAGGGCAACTCGCAGAGTCATGACTAATGGTATTCGAATACCGTGCTTCCAGAAACGAAGTCGTGTTTATTGGGTGAATCGGTGGCAAAGCATAAGTAGGGTTGAGAATGATTTGTTAATATTGCAGAGTGATAATCAAGTTTGAAACCCCTTTTTAATATTGAAGTTATGCTTTTAAGACTTTGACTGAGTTATAACTGAAACTGCATCCTCATAAAATAATAGCCTTATTTCCCTTTTACTTGTTATACCCTGCATGTAGTTAATAAATAGTTTCCGTGTGACTTGTTGAGTACGGTAGTAGTACTCATGCTTGCTAAAACATCAATGTAAATAGTCGGTAACGTGGAAGCCGATGAAGACGAAGTGGAGTATTACGAAATAGATGACGCTTGATTTAGGGTTGTCTTTCGCTCAGCGTGCTCGTGGCATCTTTTGTCGTAGTGTATCTAAGGGTCGTTTGCCCTCATCAGTAAAACTTGGCTTCTAGCCCTTATATTGTAATAAAGCTGGCTTTTGTTCTTAAGCTTGTGTTGGCTATGTTATGCACTCAATTGAGATAACTCGCAGCTGAACAGTCCTGGGCAGTTGTGAGGGATTCATAACGCTCCCAGAAATGGGGGTGTTACAGAGTGGTATCAGAGCCCGCTTGCTTGACCGTAGGATGACCCTAAGTGTATTAGGTGTTATAAAAAAAATATTTTATTTATGGAAAAGGAGTTTTTCCTTTAAAAAGTCAGTAATATTTCTGTATACTTCTTCCCAACTTATCCTTGCCTAAACTCAAAATTTTCGTTGTTAGCAGATGGAACGTCATGTCTACTCCGACCCAAGTGCTTTACTTGGAAAGGCAGCTCTGTTGTGGAGAATGCAAAAATATCTCTACGCAACTGAGCAGCAGCGACCGGTATTCTATGCAAGAGGACTGGTGGTCAATGGGAAGCTCTATCAATGGAAGGCATGGGTGTATCTAATGCCACTTCCATTGAGGCCAGATATTTCGCGAAAATTCACAGCATATCGCCTCAAGGAGTCCGATGCCATACAGGATGCAGCGAGGAAAGCGGTGGTGTATCTTCGCCGCTATTATGATGCAGAGTTTGATGAGTCACCATTCCACCTCATCCCGAAGGAGGATGATGAGGCCTGACTTTTCGCCCACACCGACCGAGAAGAAGACCCCAGAATCAAAGAAGCTGCATTGCATATTGTCTTTCAGAGACTCAAGACTCCGGATGGCGTAAGAGAACCGAGTCGCAATTTCAACTCTTTTCACCAAACAGAGGTTTGGGTTTGAAATGTAGTCTGCAAGACTCACGACAACTAGAGCAGGTGAAACATCGGTGTTGGTGAAACACCTGACGATGTCGCTGGGCCCTCCAAAAGGCCACGAAGGATGACGGCACCCCAATATCGAGCACTTTTCAAGGATCCAGTGCCACAAGTTGCGGAAGAGCCTAAAGTCGTCAATGAGGAATCCAAGGGCAAGGAGCCCATGATTGAAGAAGAGGAAGAAGACCCTGAGGAGGAAGAGTGGTGTTCCTCCGGTGGTTCCCCAGACCCCAAGACTTAGACAGTGGCGTAGAATCGAGTTTCGCTAAGTATAGTTAGAACCCCTGGTAGTAGAATGTTTTGGTATTGTAAAACAAGTTGCGGTATAAGCATTGTAAAAATGGTATGTATCCAGCTTGTATGATAAATAAAGACTACTTTTGCCTATGTGATAATTTGTTTGCTATGAGTATCTTTAGTCTTTCTTTTCAAAATTTAATCCTTCTATTCTCGCCTAGAAATCTTATCTATTTCGCCTATCTTAACTAAAAATCTGAATTCTTACTTATCTATCTGACCTTTTAAAAACCCGCTGCAGATCTGAGCTCCTAAATCACATCAATTTGTCGATGGTCAAGGAGGAGAAGGATCTCGGGGGCGGCCCTCGCCAAAGGGAAGTGCCGCAACCCAGTTTAGCAGATATTTTGGCCAAGATGGAAGAAAATAGACATCAAGCGTAACTAAATCGGCCTCGTATGATGGAACAAGATGCCAAATTATTAGAACAGATAGCCATGAGAAGCGGAGGAAATAATCGACAAGGAATGCCCATACGGTCAAATGGGCGATTTTCAAAAGACTCGCCTCCGTCTTTTCTTCCTCACCTGATCCAATGGTAGCTGAAGATTGGTTCAGAGACGTGGAAAGGAAGTTGAATACTATTCAGTGCAATGACAAGGAGAAGGTATTATCGCCTCCCATCACCGCGGGGCCCGGTGCAAAGATGGTGGGTAAGCTACCAAACGATGAGTGAAGATCGAGAAATCACATGGAAAGAATTTGAAGATTCTTTCCGCATGCTCATGTACCCACAAGCGTGATCGAAGCCAAACGTCGGGAATTTCTTGCGTTAAAGCAAGGAGGACTAACGATCACGGAATACCTTCACCGATTTAATACATCGGTCGCTATGCCCTGACGACGTGAAGACCGAGGCAAGGAAAATGGAAAGGTTCAAGGAAGGACTGCAAAAGTCTTTAAAGTATCACATCTCGGCGGTGGACTTTAAAGACCTGACAGCAATGGTAAATAAACTCATTGTGTCTGAAGAGGCTAGGAATGAGTTAGAAGACACGGAAGAGGAAAGTAATGCAAAGAACGCCAACGCCAGACACTCCTAAGCGAATGATCTTAGCACCCCGCCTAGGGACAATGAGGAAGGAGGTTTATGTCGCACCAAGACCGCAGCTTAAGACGAGCCAAAATCCTATGACGCCCCAGCGAACGCTCAATGACTTCTAGTTTGAAGTGTTATAAGCTGGGAAATCATTTGCGAGGCAATGTCCACGCTATACACTGCTCGCTATCATCGTGGCGGTGGCCATTACAAGAATCAATGCCCACGAGGAGGATTGCCCTCTGAAGTGGCAAAAGCCCAAGTTAGGGCCCGACATCTTCGCCATGACGGCTTGTAGCCGTGCCAAACAGAGGAAGGGAGTCGACTCGACAATTTGCATTCAAGCCGCAGGACTCGAGACAACAACCACGACGCCGGCAGCAGATAAGGGTAAAGGATACGAGACCGGTGCAAGGAAGGATAAATCACATCTCCGCAGTAATAGCAAATGAGCCAACGACGCCATCGTTGGTAATGCGTCCTTATCCACTCAAAGCCTTCCTTAGTTTTGTTTGATCCCGAGCAACGCATTCGTTTCTCTCTTTGGCTTTTGTTGTGAAAAACCAAATGCCATTCTCCACTTTGCAAAAATCCTATTCCTTTCAAACACCCGGAGTAGGATGGAATCTCGCTTTGATGCAAGGACTTGGATCTAGAAACCAAGGAGTCAAATTTAAAGCGGACTTGCTATTGTTGGAAATGAAGGGACTGGATGTCATATTGGGGATGAATTGGTTAACTAAATATAAAGCCAAGGTGGATTGTGAAAACAAGCTAGTAACTTTGGTATGTCCGTAAGGCGAAGGTATGATGAAGGACAGATCCAAAGATTAGTGGAGAAAATGAAGGCAAGTGTTCAGAGTATAATGGTAGAAGAAGGAGTTGCTCAAGTACCAATAATTCAGGAGTATCTAGATGTTTTTCCGAAAGAACTACCTGGGAAGCCACCAGATAGACCCATCGAGCTTGCTATTGAGTTGGTCCCAGGGGCTAAACCCATCACAAAGCGTCAGTATCGGATGTCAGCCCAAGAGCTCAAAGAACTTAAGAAGCAGATGGATGAATTAATGGAAAAAGAATTCATACAACCTAGCATATCTCCTTGGTCAGCCCCAGTGCTATTCGCCAAGAAGAAAGATGGAAGTCAGAGAATGTGTGTGGATTATCAAGGGTTGAATGCCGTGACTATCAAAAATAAATATCCTTTGCCAAGGATAGACGACTTATTTGATCAGCTCAAAGGAGCCAAGGTGTTCTCGAAAATTGATTTAAGATCTGGGTATCATCAGCTTAAGATCCGAGAACAGGATCGTGAGAAAACTGCATTCACCACAAGATATGGGTTATTCGAGTTTACAGTGGTGCCATTTGGTTTGACAAATGCACCGGCATACTTCATGAACCTGATGAATATGGTATATATGGAACAGCTAGACTGTTTTGTGATAGTTTTCATCGACGACATACTAATATACTCCAAGACAGAAGAAGAACACCGCCAACATTTGCATATTGCCTTGAGTAAGCTAAGAGAACACCAGTTATATGCTAAATTCTCCAAATGTGAGTTTTGGATGAAAGAAGTAGCATTTCTTGGACATATTGTTACTGAAGAAGGAGTAAAAGTAGATCCGGAAAAAGTAAAAGCGGTAATGGAATGGAAACAACCAACCACTGTAACAGAAGTTCGGAGTTTTCTTGGTTTAGCTGGATATTACCGTCGGTTTATCGAAGGATTTTCAAAAATATCAAGACCCCTTACTCAGCTCCTCAAGAAAGATAATCCTTATATATGGACCGATAAGTGTGAAGGGAGTTTTCAGAAATTGAAAGCAAGATTAACCTCAGCCCCTGTGCTTATACTTCCTAACCCCGAGAAAGATTTTCAAATCTATTGTGATGCCTCAAAGCAAGGATTAGGTTGTGTACTAATGCAGGAAGGGAAAGTGGTGGCGTACGCTTCAAGACAATTACGACCACATGAGACAAATTATCCAACGATGACTTGAATTGGCGCAGAGTGCATGCATTGAAAATTTGGAGGCACTACTTATTGGGAAATCGTTGTGAGGTCTTTTCCACCACAAGAGTCTGAAGTACATATTTACTCAGCCAGATTTAAATCTCCGACAACGTAGATGGTTGGAGTTAATCAAAGATTATGACCTGGATCTCCAATACCATCCCGGGAAGGCAAACGTTGTCGCAGATGCACTGAGTCGGAAAAAGTACCACAGCATAGCTTTTATTCTGGAATGCGCTATTCCATTGCATGAAGAGATTCAGCGATTGAACTTATGTGTTGTTGAACAAGGCCAAATAACGGCATTAGAAATTCAGCAGACTTTAACAGATCAAATTAAAACGACTCAAGATAGAGATGGAGAAATGCAAAGAACTCATAAAGAGAAGTCGGGAAGAAAACTCATCCGAATTAGTTAAGGATGATCAAGGGATCTTGAGATTTAGAGGTCGCTATTGTGTACCTGATGACAAAGAGTTGAAAGATTTGATTTTACGAGAGGCTCATTCATCTCAACTCTCTATTCATCCAGGAGGCACGAAGATGTACCAAGATTAGAAAAAGAGGTATTGGTGGAGTAAGATGAAGAAGGAGATAGCGGAGTATATTGCACGTTGTGATACCTGTCAGAAAATAAAGATAGACCATCGGAAGCCTTCAGGATTGCTAAACTTTGCCAATCCTCGAATGGAAATGGGATGACATTGGTATGGATTTTATTACAGATTTCCAAAAGTCGAGGCAGTTACGATGCTATTTGGGTAATCGAGACCGATCGACCAAAGTAGCACACTTCATACCCATCAAATGGACTTATGGCAAAATAAACTGGCAGAGCTATACTTGACAAGAATTGTGGTATTGCATGGAGTTCCAAAAAGAATAGTATCTGATAGAGGAGCACAGTTTACCTCTACATTCTGGGAGAAATTGCATGATGCAATGGGAACGGATTTAGCATTTAGTACAGCGTATCATCCGCAAACTGGAGGACAAACAGAACGAGTAAATCAGATCTTAGAGGACATGCTTCGAGCATGCGCATTGGTTTATGGAGCTGCTTGGGACATGTGCTACTGCTTTGTAATTCTCGATAACAATGCTTATCGTGCCGAGATAAAATGGCCCGCTTGAAGCCCCTGTATGGGAGAGAATGTAGAACGCCGTTAAATTGGACTGAGACCGGAGAACGGCAGTTCTTAGGGCCACAAATTGTCCAAGATGCAGAAGCCCACGTTAGGATTGTTCGAGACAAAATGAAAATAGCTCAAAGTCGACAAAAGAGTTATGCTGATATGCGTCGGAAAGATCTAAGTTTTGAAATCGGAGATTTGGTATATCTCAAAGTCACACCATTCAAGTCAGTAAAAAGATTCCAAGTCAAAGGAAAGCTAGCCCCAAGGTATATTGGCCCATTCGAGATTCTCGAGAGAATAGGAGAAGTAGCGTATAAGCTGCAGTTAACACCAAATTTGGCTAGAGTACATAATGTATTTCATGTATCTCAGTTACGGAAATGTCTCCGCCATTCCATCGAGCAAGTACCAGTTGATGACATAGATTTACAGGATGATCTGTCATATGAAGAAGAACCAATTAGGATCTTGGAAACTACAGAAAAACAGTTGAGAAACAAAACCCTCAGACTTCATAAGATTCAATGGCAGAATCACTCGGCAGATGAAGCAACGTGGGAAAAGGAAGAAGACTTACAGCGAGAATTTCCCAACCTACTCCTTGGCCCGAGTTGATCTCGAGGACGAGATCCTTTTTAAGGAGGGTAGGTTGAAACAAAACCGAAAATGAAGAAAATTCAAAATGAATTTGAGTTTGAGTTGAATTTGGTTTCTTTTTGCTTCCTAGCCCTAATCTGCACTAATCTTGATGCAAAACCCCACTAATCCTTGTCATCATCTTTGTTGAACGGAGGGATGAGCGGCAGACTGCTCATGTCCGAAAATTCTCGTCGCCGCCACCTCCTCTCGCGCCGCCGCTCGCGCCTTCCCGCGCCAAGACGCCTTGCCGACTCTCTTCCACCTTGCCACCGCTCGCCATGCTCTCGAGTGCCCTCTGCACGGTGGCGGCTTCGCCGGCCGTCACGATCGCCACCTCCGCCCCTTCGCCTCGTCGCGTTGGCCAAATGGGACGGCGCCGGCTTCCTCGGCCTTTGTCTTATGACGCCCAAAGCTCCACCTTACTCCCCGGTGGCGGCCGCCCAGAGCTCCCCGAGCCTCCCGGCCAATCCGCGCCGCCACCGGCTTGAGCCATCTTCGCGCCAACTCGATTTCTCCACCTATTTAAGCCCCGAGGACTCCGGTGGTAGCCCTTCACCCCGAACCCCGCCCACCACCCTGAGCCGCCGCCATCGCCTCCAACGCCGGCAATTCAAAATCCCAAAAGTGAGCCCTAATCCAATGTCCTATCCCCGCCAACCATTCTTCGATTCCTTTCACGTAGCTTCCTCGGCCTCCCGAAACCTCCTCACCCCCGCCTTAGCTCCCCGAGGCCCTCCTTCCCAGTAGCCGAAAAGCACCGCCTACCGAACCACCTCACCGTGGCTGCCCCACCTCCGACCTCCCCACCATCCGCCGCCCATTAGCTCCCTAACCCCACTAATGCTCAAAAGCCACCCAATTCCCAAGAGAAGCTCCCAATCGCCCACGGTTTCAAAATGGCCGAAAACCAAAACGGCTCGCCGGCGATCGCCGCCTCACGGACTTGACACCACCCAAATGGAACCCCATACTCCCCGAACCCAACCCTACCCCAAAAGTCGCCGCAGTCGCCAGAGCCCTCGCGGCACCGCCGCTTCCTTCCCCTGCTTTGGCGGAGACGGAGAGGAAGACGATGAACAAGGCACAAGATCGCTCATCCGACCGAGCCACCGAGTCGGCCCGACCGAGCCGTCTAGCCGAGCCGTCCGAGCTCAATGAGCAAAGTGCCACCGGACCGATGAATAGTACTTGACCCAAAATCCAAAATGCATATTTATACTCATTTTGACCGTTTCGAGCCCGCTAACCCATTTCTCGTGCCCATTTCTTCATTTGGGCCTTCCAAAGTCCAAAACTTGGGTTATTTGGATTTTCGATTTTATTTCTTTATTTCATTTCTTTATTTCCTAGCTCTATTCTTTGGGCATGGAATTAATTTGTTTTATTTGTTTTGCGTTAGCTACCAAGTCGAAGAACACCGTGAGCAAGGAGAAGAAACTCAAGTCCGCACCAACCCATGAAGAATACGAATTAATTGAAATATCAGATCCGCAAGGCAAGTCGCACATATTTTGATCATATTGAACCTACATTGTCATCCTTTATTTAATTATCCGTATTTTCATTATGCTATTTACAACTGTTATTTCATGTACAAATAATGCTTAGAATGTCATGATGTTAGTTATATCCTACCACCGAAAAGCCCTGCTCATTTTGATAGCCATATTCACCTTGACAAGACATAGTAATGTTAAAATTTGTAATAATATAATCATGATAGTGTAGGAATTCACCAATATCTTTCTACTGTTAAGAATGTTGTTATTTGTTTAGAGTTTGAAAAGGTGGGGCTTGGTTGTGAGCAGTGGCAAGTGCCTCGAATCGAATTTGGGTTTGTGCGTGGATGATGCCTCAGTAAAATATATAAGGACTAGAACCTTATGCTGAGTAAAGAACATAGTAATCGCCCAACCACAAGCGCTGACTTTGTCAAACCCGGCTTAGTAATCGCTCAACTTCAATTGAACCTTTGCAATTGGGAAGGGGATCAGAGGGTGAGTCGATGGGAGGTGGTTAACCATACAATCAGGATCGCAATAAGCCTGACGGATCCGTGGGGTCATCCGAGCTTATTGAGAGTAAAAACCTACTGGGTAAAGGCTATATAAAGAATTGAGCAGTAAACAGTCTTGTTTTCTTAACTCTGTCGCGAGAGTTAAGGGATCTTGTGGGTAAAGGTGGCAACTCGCAGAGTCATGACTAATGGTATTCGAATACGCCGTGCTGCCCAGAACGCAGTCGTGTTTATTGGGTGAATCCGGTGGCAAAGCATAAGTAGGGTTGAGAATGATTTGTTAATATTGCGAGTGATAATCAAGTTTGAAACCCTTTTAATATTGAAGTTATGCTTTTAAGACTTTGGTGAGTTATAATCAAACGCGCATCCTCATAAAATAATAGCCTTATTTCCCTTTTACTTGTTATACCCTGCATGTAGTTAATAAATAGTTTCCGTGTGACTTGTTGAGTACGGTAGTAGTACTCATGCTTGCTAAAAACATCAACAGAAATAGCTGGTAACGTGGAAGCCGATGAAGACGAAGTGGAGTATTACGAAATAGATGACGCTTGGATTTAGGGTTGTCTTTCGCTCAGGCGTGCCTGTGGCATCTTTTGCTGTAGTGTATCTAAGGGTCGTTTGCCCTACTGTAAAACTTGGCTTCTAGCCCTTATATTGTAATAAAGTTGGCTTTTGTTCTTAAGCTTGTGTTGGCTATGTTATGCACTCAATTGAGATAACTCGCAGCTGAACAGTCCTGGACAGTTGTGAGGGATTCATAACGCTCCCAGAAATAGAGGTGTTACAAAATGTATGATATGTAATGTTTGGACTAAACAGCACAGAGAATACTTGAATCACCCTGCAGTTCATATTTTAGGATGAGGACGGTGGTATGGTGCGTGCGTATGGATATTTGTCCCTTCTTCTTTCATGCACTCTCTTAATTGCTGTCATATGTCTGATCAATGTCGAGACTCGCTGAAATACAGGAGCTAGTGTTGTTTTGGACCTACATTGTTAGGTAGTGGTACCAGTAATACCAGCCTCCCATAAATGAAGCCGACGGTGACCGGCTGACCGCTGGCTGGCTAGAGATCGAGCAGGCACTCGCGGCCACGCAATACGGAGATATTTTTACGAGGGCCGGCCGTCTCCGTTCAGCGGACGCGCGCGCCTTTGTAACCAGCTAGCAGACGCCGCCTAGCTCATCGGTCGATCGCCGGAAGGCACCGCCTCCCTGCCTTCCCCGCCGTCGGTGCTCTCGTTTTCAGTGTACAGGGGAGCAAGCCTTCTTCTTCGCCCGCCGAAAAAACAGCGGCTCAATCGCCGGCCGGTGGCGACGCGGGCTACAGGAGGACCCGGATTTCCGCGGGCTGGCTGCGTCGGTGACCAGTGATCGATCGCTCTGGCTGCCGCGGCCCGCCGCCATCGGTTTTGTCCGCACCCAGGTCGGCGCCAAAAAAAAAATACTCGACCTTTTTCGGCACGAGATAATCTAGGATCTGGCCGTGGATTCGTGAGGCTGATCGCCCTGGCCACACCTGTCATTGCTTTAGTGATCGAAGTTGACTGATGCGAGGTGAACACGGGAGTTCGTCATCCCATTGGAAACATGCATGCATGTATATGGAGGAAAACATCGAACTTTCTATGAATACACTATTTTTTATTTGAAATAATAAAAATATATCGGAGGCAATATTTTTTTGTAGAAATAGACGACTGAAACCTATCACCTAACGACCAAGCAACAACAATATTGTCTGCAAGCGATTGGACGACAGGGTCCAGTCGCCCAACCGTTGGGTGACTAAAACATGTCGCCCAACCACAGGATGACAGCATCTAGAGCCGCCCAACCTTAGGGCGACTGCAAACAGGCCATGGATTTTGTAGATTTTGTGAATTTTATAGATTATAATTAAGAAGATAATCCATTGGATTTGTAATAAAAGTTTATGATCGTTGTATTTTGTTGTAGTGTAAAAAAATTGTGAATTTATTTAAGAACGATTGAACTTAGAACGATCGGTAAGTACGATGGTAAGTGATACTGTGATGTTACCGGGATTTCGTACACGGAGGAAAACTGGTATGTTAATATTGTTGGATGACTTGCTATGGAAATAATTGAATGCGAAAAGACGAGGAAATAAGCTTGTCTGAATTTAAATAGACTTCATAATACAGCTGAGAGTGATATGCCGCGTACGTTTTGATTACATGCGCAACATAGAGCATCATGTGTGACAAACTAATCCAACTGCTCGTATGACTTATTGTGTGGACCGGGGCCATTTTCCCTTCCTTGCTAGCTTGACGTTGAACTCCTCGGCGGCCTCTTTTGCCTTGGTCGCAATTTCTCTCTTTTTTCTCATGCTCCCTCTTGCGAACCTCCCGCTCCGTACACGTGCACGCCTCGAGATGAGCTTTTGTCACGTGTTGTATACGCAGGGTTTGCTCATCCTTGCGGTGCTCCTCCTCCCGGATCTCAGAGGACCTTGTGACGTTGCAGTCCTAGAAGTCGAGGGCTCACTGGTCCTCTGGCTACATAGGGGTTCCAGGGACTGTGAATACAGGGGAGAGGTTGTTAGTGTGTACTTTCAAGGAGATAAAGTAGGGGAAAATGGTGCACCTGGTCCTTACCGATTACCGATAGGTCGCGGTGTCTAGACGACGGTCAGGATAGTCACTGAATAACTTGCATAGGTCCCGGCACCAACAAAGAAGAGGCGTCTCCCCATCTGGTGGGTGTTGCGGCAAACGCTCGATAGGAACATTCAGAATGTGGTTGTTGCTACGAGGCGCGTCATTGCGGGGAGCTGACCTCGTAGCATGCTAGGCTTGTTCTGCCCAGGCCACAGTAGCCCTTACTTTCTCATCGCGGGCGGCAGCTGACTGTGCTACGTCGCCTGTCACCTCTCATTGCTTCATCATCTTGCTCCGTTGCTTCTTCTGCCTCTTGTCCATCCTGGTGTGGTGAAGCAATCATCGGTGTAGTGTGCATTTTGATTGTGCAGTGTTCTCTTAGAAATCTCTTCGACTTCCTTTTATAGGCCCCCTTGTGGCCTTCTCGGTACATGAAGATGGCCGTGTGTTCACGTCACTGCGCAAATCTACCAAGTGTGGTATTGTGGGCATGCGAAACTGCCTAATCAGGTCTTCGGACTGCGAAAAGCGGTACCCATTAGTCTTCTCTCTGCACAAAGCTGGGCCATGAGGTCTTGTCGCTGCGTAAAGGTGTCTCGTCTAGTCTTCTCACTATGGACAGCCGGCCCGTGTGGTCATGTGGCTGCGCAAAGCTGGTGCGTGCGGTTTTCTCACTGCTCAAAGCTGGCCCGTGCTGTCATGTCACTGCGAAAAGCTGGGCCATCATATTATGCCACTAAGCAAAGCTGACCCGTGCGGTCATGTCGCAATGTATGAACAAAAAGTGTACAGTCAGCCCTAATGACCCCAACAGCATCCCCAGCCCCCCTCCGTCGCCATCTTGGCCCCCTCCGTCTCCACGTCCGTGTCTTCCCATACGGTCCCGCTTGGCTGTCCTCCGCTACGCCGAGTGATAACGCCCTGACAACGTACGACGGTCAGGAAACCGTCGCGCACGCCCTTGAGCTGGTGCTGTAGGCTGCACCGCCGCCTGTATGGCCACCGGTGCACCGGTGAGGGCACTCCCAGAGAGAACCTCTAGTGGTGTGGCCCGAGGTGCAGAGCACGACGCCTACCCGGGCCAGTTCGAAAAGTACTATCCGGGTCATCCTGGCCTAGGGAGACCCCATCCTGGTCGGGGAAGGCGAGACCTGCAATACAAGCATCGTTAGTTCGTGAGATAAAGCATTGGGATAAAACCGACAAGAGGCGAAGCGTATCCTCAGTTGGCGCCATCGTGTCTGGAGGGATGTACGGCACGTAGTACGCACCCTGCGTGGGGAAGCCAGAGATATACGGATGATGTGCAAATAGCTACCCTGGCGGTGTACGAGGCTATCCCCAGCCTGACCCCTAGCCTTGTCAGGGTGAGGTTGTGTAGGACGTGCCTAGGTAGAGCCCCCCGCATGGTGCCATGCCGGTCGGGGCGGCCCTAGTGGATGAACCATCTGTGCACCCGGCGTGGGCGTACAGATCGCCGGTAGCTTCGTGTAAGAAAACAGGGATATGACACATCTACCCCAGGCCTCCACACGACGTCAAGCGTTCACCGACTCCTCCTGTGTCACCTCTGCACCACTAGCGAGACTCCCTCCAAATCGTGGCACCGACGTCAACCTGCAGGAAAAACACGAAACGGTCAATCATCTCAGTGACATTACCATTAGAGAATATTTAAAAATCACATGTAATGTATCACGATGTGAGCGCCCCGCGCGAGGTGCGTAGGGTACGTGTCTGTCGGTGCGGCGACGTGTGCTGTGAGCTGGTCAACGACATGTGCAAGCCTGGTACGTGTCTGAGGCTGGTACCAGCGCATGTACTCCGCATAGTCGCTGCTGTCGTAGGGACGCTCCTCCTCGACGCAGTCGTCAAGTGCGCCCTCCCACTGCTCAGTCCACCCCTCCATCTTCGCCGTCCAATCTGTGCCGCATTTTACTCCCTTTTTAGAGTGCCTACTTATAGAACCATTTCATTAGTACTCATCAAACAAATAGAAAGTACAAGGACATTTATTTATGACGGTCACTCACGCATGGACGCTTTGCGGCACCGGTGGTCCGACTGGTACCGGAACGACCTGACGTAGGCCAAACTGGAGCATCAAATGCTACGGCGCGTAGTACTCGACTAAGATATCGTACACGAGCTTCTGGCACGTCAGCCAGAAAGCCTGATCGCACCAGCAGAGCGAGGACAACCCATCAGGAATACGACTCTGCAATGTCGTAGGTGAGTACGGCCCGGCGACGTCGTCACCGTGAGGTGATCGAATCGCTCCACAAAAGCGAGATATGCCCACGTGACTGGACTCGTGCGAATCAGATCCGTAAGGGACAACGAAGAAAGCAATCAACCTTAGATCACTCATTACGACTGGTTACAACCACTATGCACAGACCCATCGCTAGCTCATCGAGTACTCAAAAACACAAGTATTCGGGAATTCCTGTCACTCCGCTTAGAACACTCGGAAATCACAAGTATCGTATATACTATAGACCAACAACCAATCATTGTACCATCGACCACCAACCGATCACCGAGTATCAACCAGGTATTGTATCACTGACTACCGAGTACCAACGGGGTACTGTAGTAACGACCACTCAGTAAGACCAGTCTGACCACCATGCATAGGCTGGTCAGACCGCTCACCCAACAAGCACGAGTACTCAAGGTACTCGAAGATCACTGGAATTGAAGCACTCAAAGTCTACAAGTACGGACAGTGAAGCCTACGGCAACCGATCGAAAACACTTACGACTATCGATCAGCAAAATCTACGACTAACGATCGCAAAATCTACGATTACCGATCACTGACCAGATACTGTAGCTACGAGCTTATGACCACCGACCGGTTCACTTGTGCTTACGACCAATTAACTGTTGCTTACGATCGATTCGTTGTAACTCACCATCATCGATCTGGTAAGGTCATTCTGCCATGGTTGAAATGCCATGTTCGATGTGTTGTGGTTGATTTTTTGTGGTTGACCTGCCGTGATCGAAATGTCATGATCGAAATGCCATGATCGACCTTCATGGTCGATTTGCCATGGTCGAAGCCTGCCGACCAGATTGCTATCCTAAAAATTTCAGTAACAATAGCGCATCGATTAGAACTTACACAAATACAAATTCTAATGAAATCCAAATATCAATTATTCACCAGCACTAAATGCACGACCACCACATGACCTAACAAATGATTTGTTGTTGAAGAGGTTGTCTCTAGTGTTGTATTTAGATGGGGTGGAAGTCTTAGAGACAACCTTAAGAGAAATTATTGCACATACCTAAGTGGAGGAGGAGGCTGGAAGTAAATAGCTTTTTTCTCACAAAATCTCAAATATATAAAATGGTGGAAATTACGGCCAATATTCACCAAAAGAAGGATAAAAAAACACCTTGACTGAACCCTAGACACCCCCTTGATCCCAGCACACACAGGACAGACCATCACTACAATGTGGGCCTGTTTGGCAAGTCACAAGCCGGGTGACTTTTGGCTTTTGCTATAGTATCTAATTTTCAAACGGAGTATTTTCTCAAGACGGGATCTACAAGTTAAACGTAGTACATGTTAAAAAGCCTAACATCTGTACCAGCCAAAATCGTAAATGTGTATCGGTCTCTCCGTAATCTGTACCGTAAACAATCAAAATTTAAAAATTTCAGCCAAAAGTTATAAACCGCAGCAAAAAAGAACAATGATGGATGCTTCAGCTCCCGCAAACTGTTTAAGATAGAAGCTTGTGTTGGCAAAAAGCAACGGCCAATGGAGGAAAGCTTTACCGGGTATTATAGGTTGGTTGGTTGGTTGGTTCTTGTTCTTGTGCTGGGTGTTGGATGGATGATCCGACCCGATCGATGGAGAGGCCATCAATCATTGATTAATTTGGCGCCAGCGTCGCTATCAGGGAAGAAATGAGAATTTGGGGGTAGCTTTCAGTGCCGATCGAAGCGCAGGCATTTTACTACGCTTTCTGAAACAAGTGGGGGAGGTTCAAATGAAAGCTACAGGCAGTATCTTCACCGATCCTATCCTTTCAAGCCTTAAGATCTTGCAAGATACTACTGTTTGGCAACGACTACGGTTTATGACTTTTGATTGAAAATTTTTCAGAGAAAAAACGAGCTTTATATATTATAATTAACTGGAATACCATGGTGTTTAGCACCATGATCTAAAATAGGTGTTTGCTCTACTTATCATACGTAAAAAAACTAAGGAGCTCGAATCTGATTTCATTTTCTTTTCTCTGTGTTGCGCGGCTGGGCGAAGAAGGCGGACGAGGATCATTTGTCGGTTCGATCTCAGCTGGACCTAGTAAAATCGAGCTGAAAGAGAGGTTTCGCGCAGCGTTCGACGCCTCACGTCTCCGACCCACCTCCACCGCTAGCGCTGATATTTCTGCTGCTGCTCGATCCGAGCTAAACGGCGGCGAACTGTATCAATCCTCGTCTCCTTTTCCCCTTCAAAATTACGATCGTAAATCCAAAAGCATCTGAATTACGATCCCGGCGAGGATGCACGGCAACATCACGCACGATTGCACGAAAAGATCCGCTTGGTCCATGAATTCGACTTCCAAAGGGCGCGTGCTGGCATCTAGCCCTCGATCGAGCTTGTTCATGCGCCACGACGGATGCGTTAGCTTCGCCCTAACGCAACGTGAAACGTAGCGACGTGGCCTTCGCAGCATCTCTTTTTACGAATTCAATGCAATTGCCATGACAGCCTCCGATCGAGCGCGACTTACAAGTTACCGTTTCCATCTTTTTCTTTTTTTTTTCCTTTCCTTTTGGGATTCACTGTAATGTCCCGTGTTTTCTAACTAATCTAACCATCGTAAATAGTGATACTAATAACAATTAGGCAGTCAAATCAACATTAGGGAATAAACTCTTTAATTCGATTCTCACCGAGAGAATTCAACTTAATAAACTCAATAAAAATAAACCAACCACAACTCAATTATTCATTAGTACAATTACAATAGAGAACCAAATTACAAATGTATATTCATCTTGTGCATATACAATTATATCCGTATCAGCAGAGAATAGAAATTGCATTTAGATTAGTATACATTCATATCATATGTACATCAATAATAAAAGGAAGGCGAAGTATATTTAGGCCATTGCATACATGAGAATCCGCCGTCGAACCATCACCACACCGCGATTCCATTTCTGAGTGAATTAGTACTTAAAACACCGAAAAAGATCGAACAAAAGAACAAATAAGAATAAGCGAAGAAAGGAAAGAAGATAGAATTGCTGTCAGAGCCCTAGAGGTTAAGTTCGGGCGGGGTAGTCCGTTCACGGAGATACCTGACCGTCCAGGGGTCAGTCGGCACCTCACAACCATAGGATCATCATTCGGCATAAACAAACCTGACATTGATCTCCATACCATAGCAATGGACCAAATGTCCAAAACCCAAAAATATCATTCGGCCGCTACAGTATGGCTACAGTAAGGGACAACACGACCTCTTTGGATAACCGAGCCACCGAGCCACAGAGAGGATAGCAAAGTATCGAGAAAACACCGCATAGCCACAAGCCAATGCCCACACACAGCCAACCGAGTAAGGGACAGCACGACCTCTCTGGATAATCGAGCCACCGAGCCACAGAGTTGAAGCAGTAGACATACCTGTAGTTCAAGAATTTATCGATGTATTTCCTAATGAGCTACCGGGCATGCCGAGGATCCGAATGGATGGGGAGAGGATGAGACAACCAGGAGAGAGAGGGCAGAAAGGAAATGAGAGCGTCGGCGGAAAGGAAAAGAAAATGGCAGAAAGAAAAAGGAAAAGGAAGAGAAGGAAAAGAAGAAAAAGAAAAGAGGGAAGAAAAAGAAAAAAATAAATTAGGTAAAATAAATGTTGCAGGCCAGATTTTGTTAAATTTAGAGATACTCGCAAATAGATTTGCATTATAGAAACCTTGCTATAAAAAAGTTGTTGTGATTAAATAAATTAATTGAACATCCTAAGAACGGCGCAAGTGAATGTTAGCTGCATAAAAATGATAGAAATTCTTTTAAGTACTAACCAAGACCTAGTAAAATCCTCAATGTCAATGTAATATTCTTAAACTTTTACGCATGTAAATAACGTCAGTCGAATAAGGGCAAATGTTAGTTGACCAATTCAAATCAATAAGAATCTTAGGAGCCGGTTATAAGCGGAGCAAGAAGCCAGAAACCCCACGAACACTTAGTAGAATTCGCTTAATTAATTAGGCCTTAGTATCTATTCGACATCATAGATTAATCTCAGTATGATTTACAGGCGAAGTGCTGAATTTTCAAAGGGAATTGTATCAGGGTAGCGAGGAGACTTAGAGCTTTATTGTAGACTCAGGCAAGCATCCTTTGAGCAAATTTTCAGAATATATTTATAAAACAAGTATTTGTATTAATCTAATATCACCCTGCATGGAAGAAAGAGAATATTTAAATCGAGCAATGGCTAAGAGATAAGAGAAAAGAGATAGATGTCAACTGATGGAGAAGTTGGCCATCTAAGTTAATTAAGAAGGTAGGTAGAGGTTGCCTTGGCAGGTAACAAAGGGGCAGGTTTGGGACCTCTGTATAAGAATAGAATGTAAGGAATCACAAACTTCATCCGTGTGAACAGACCGTATCAAAACATATCAACCAACATCCCGTTTTGATGGACAGACTAGTAGCTCTATCAAAGTATTATATTCTCCACATGGGTAAGTGTTAATTGAGAGGAGAACCCATAAGATCCGGGAAAGCACTTGGGTGCTGGGTGGGGGACCTACAGCCGGGAGAACCCACAAGATTCGGATCAGCATTTGGGTGCCGGGTGGGAGATCCACAGTTGCTGGAACCCACAAGATCTGGGCCAGCACTTGGGTGCTGGGTGGGGGATGCGGGGCGCATATATTAGCGCGGGTGGAGTGTTGGGGAAGGACGGGGCTGCCCCAAGCAACAACTATATCGAGGTCGGTGGGCGCTGGACGAGGGTGAGAAACCACCTCGGACCACTAGTTGAGAGTAGTTGGGTGGAGATATAATATATTGAGATAGATGTAAAAGTAATGTACTCTGGTCTGGGCATCGCATCAAAGGAAATGCAGAGATCCGGGAGCCACCAGGATCAGAATGTTGATGGGTAAAGTGGTACAAGCTTGCACAAAACTATACAAATCATGAATTCATGTCTGTCTCCGGGAAAGGAGAATTACGAAAACTTATGAGGGTTTTTGCTGTTCATGCATATATTTAGTAGTTTTCCAAAGTAATGAATTTGAAATCTTTCCTAACTTAAAAACATTATTTTCTATAAATATGAGATTGAGAATGGATATAAAAATGAGAGAGAACAATAGAGGTAGAACAGGAACATCCAGTGCATATTTGTTATATAAGCTTGCTGAGTACTCTGTACTCACCCTTGCTATTATTTCCTTTGTTTAGAGGATAGCCAGCTGGGTTCGGGCGGAGATGAGGCTTGTACAGAGGAGCCTTACTCCCAGTGGGAGGGAGGTTGTATCGAGGACGAGCCGTTTGAGGGTCACCCCGTATACGAGGACTGAGATGACTAGATACATAGGAGCAGCTCAGACTCTACCGTTAGGGTACTTGTGATATTAGTGTATTATAGTGTATTCTCTCTTGTATAATTAGAATTCTGCACTAGACTTTCCTGGTATTGTAATATCTTATTGATTAAGTTGTATGAAACTTTAGCCCTCGTGCCTCGTGGCGATGCGAATGTATGTAATCTTCTATCTCTAATAATTGTTCTGTTGCAACACTCTGATGGACTTATTATTCGTTAAATCGATGTTTTATCTGCTAAAACGAATAATAATCCATTGACTAATATTATTACCCCATGGTAATAACGCGGGTAGCCACATTCGCTCTCTTTTCTTTTGTGTGTGATTTGTCCAAACTATTTACTTTTTGGATCAAACCAGGTCATGTTAAGAACAGCAGAGGTGAAAGTCGTCAAAGAAACCAAGAAATGGCAAGAATATTGTATGGACCTATGATATGTACGTCCTAGATAGGCATGCAAAGAAATCAAGTATCTTCGACAGAGTTTTGCCTTTGACAGCGTTTGAACTCTTTTGGTTGTGAGTTATCATGGCGCGAGAGAATCACATAAATTGCCTCAAAATGGTGCATGCTCACCATTCTTGAACAATCATGAGGAGCAACGAGCTGTGAAAAGCGCCGTCATATCTAATGGGATGATCTGATGGTTGGAACATGAAAACCTTCTCGCTAATCTCCTACATGATATAGGCCTTGTTTGTTTCCACTTAAGATTATTATAATCTAGCTTATAATCATAAATGGAAACAAACAGTTCAAATTATAAGGTAGCTTATTATAATCTAATAGTCCAGATTATTGTAATCTAATAAGCTCAAAAAAGGAGCTTATTACAGCTTATAGATCACCTTTTATCTAAATGACCATAAAACTTCAGAAAAATTACCCACCTTTGCCATTCATTAATTCCCCAATCTTTAAACATTATAAGCTCAAGGGCATTGTAGTCTTTAAACATTCGAATACAACAATTCATAACTCTGATAATCCAGGCTGCCAAACAACTGACAGCTTATTTCCCACCATGCTTATTATAAGCTAGCTTATATAATCTGCACATATAAACTAGATTATAATAATTTTAAGTGGAAACAAACAGGGCCATAATTGTTTCAAAGAAACGGCACAAGTGGTAGCGCTTTCATGTTTTAGCAACGTGCGATTGCAGACAAGAACTGAAGCACTTCCAAAACAGATTTCTTACCGAAACAAGATCGTCGTATTTTAGCTGAAAACAACATCGCGTGCACCTAAACTGTCACAAGATTTTTTTTTACCTTCACTTTTTGCAGACAAAACGAAACTCATCTGAAAAGCTCACCTGTGGCGTCCCTTGTTTTCTTCTTTACGACTTTTAAAAGTGACTTTTAATTTTTACTACAGTATCTAACTTTTAAATAAAGTATTTTTTTAAGACGAGATCTACAAGTTAATTATAGTACACGTTAAAAATCTAATATCTGTATTAACCAAAATCGCAAAAGATTATCTTTCTTCGTAATTTCTATCGTAAACAGCTAAAATTTAAAATTTTTAACTAAAAACAATAAAGCACAGAAAAAAAACAGACCCCAAGTCCCATCACCGAACCAGAGCAGACGTACACTCGTAACAGCACACACATTCTCCAGCTTTTTTTACTCCATGATTACACGCACACGAAACAAATCTAATCCTGAAGTAGTGAAGTAGGCCAAAAGAACACCAAGAAAACAAAAGGCAAGCAAGCTCCCCACCACCGTCCCTACAAAACTGAAAGCCACCCCTGCTCCCCTTTCACACCTCTAGCAACCAGAACCGGGTCGTCTGCAGCTGTTTAGCCGCAATATATGGTGTAACCTGTTTGTCAAATTGTTTGATTATAAATTGGTGACTTTGATCGACATGACGAGCAAAATGAAGCGAGGGAGAAGGTTTAGGATATTGCATGATAAACTATTGCTAACTTTATAGAGTTGAGTTTTGAATTATGCATCGTTTGTAGTTTTTCAGAAGATTTCTAGACCTAACGGTCTAACCGGTCCGACTGTGCTCAGCGGTCTAACCGATCAATGTCAGTGGTAAAGCGACTGCGCCCCCTAAAAATTATTTTGGTAGTTAATGATAATCTTGTTCAAGAAACTAACATGTTTGCTGAGATGATTGAAAGATTTAGTTTTGGATTTGCAAAGATGCCATGGTGAAGGATATGGAGAAACATACAAGATGGCTATGGTTTAATTTTGCTCAAGACAAAGGTATAGAAATTAAAAATAGACCGACCACTGATCAAACCGTCCACTGGCATCGATTATACTACCATGGTTAAGCTGGTTAGGGCATCCATAGTGTATATGACCCAAGAGGTCTTAAGGTGGGTCCCATCTAAACCTTAAGGTCAATCGTCAGAATGTATATAACCCACTAGGCCTTAAGATGGTCCCACTTGTCAGATAAAGAAAAAATGTATTTTAATGCTTATGGCGGTCTTTAGCTTGAGGCACGGTCTTAAGGTTTTTTGCTTATACGCTTAAGGTCACCTCAGAATGTATAAGGTCGACCTTAAAGTGGCTTAAGACCTCCTATTTTTGCACACTGTGGATGCCCTTAGACCGACCACTGGTCAAACCGTCGATGCACGTCCATCAAACCGCATCCTCTATAGCTGTTAGACTGGTGAGAGGTTGAAAATTCTCTATCTTAGGTTTTTGGGATTACTGTTTTATTCGTGGCTTTCAATTTTGATTTTTATAGCTTCATAGTTACTGTAACTAAGAATTTATAAATATTTAAAGAAAATACCTGAGACACCATTTCACCCCTCCAGTGCCATCGCCAGTCCTAGATAAAGCGACATTTTCCCAGCGAACAATCAATCCAAGCCGTCGATTGCCGTATCCGACGTCCCAAAAACAAGATAAACTCTTGGTCTGATATGTCAATTCCTACATCGGACGGCTAAGAAACCGCGCAGCCGTTCAACTCCTACCCCTGCAGCGCACCCGGGTCCCCCAACCTAGCTTCATAAAAAGGCCTCTGCCATTCCTCGCCTTGCTGCCTTCTTGGCACGCGTTCCGAACACGTAGAAAGAGAGAGAGAGGAGAGAGGAGAGAGGCCAATGGAGAGGTCAGTGTCCTGTGCGGAGAGGAGCACCACGACGGCGCCAGCCGCCGCCGACCTCCGGTGCTACAGCGCCTCCTACGCCACGTCCGACCCGCCGGCGCCTCCTCCCAAGGTGAAGCGCGCCAAGAGCACCAGCTCTTGGTCGCGGCCGGCGGCGTCGTCCACCGTGCAGCGGAGCGGCAGCACCAAGACCGTCTCCGGCGCGGGCCCCACCCCGGCCTGAACCTCCGGTGCTACAGCGCCTCCTACGCCGCGTCCTACGCGCCCTTCTCCGACGGCGCCGCGGCGCAGGTGAAGCGGGCCAACAGCACCACCTGGTCCTCCGCCGGCCGCCGCTCCGTCAACCTCAGGGGCTACACCCCTTCTTTCGCCGCATTGGACGACACCGCCGCCCCGGCCCCGGCCAAGAAGGCGGCGCCGGGTGCCCCCGGCGGGTCGTTGGACGACGCCGAGCTGCAGCGGAAGAAGCGGCTGGTGGCCTACAAGGCGTACGACGTGGAGGGGAAGGTGAAGGACTCGGTGCGACGCAGCGTCAGCTGGATCAAGGGCAAGTACTCCCGCGCGGTGTACGGCTGGTGGTGATATCTTCCTCTCCCATCCCCTCTGCTCTGCTCCTGGTATGCATGAGCCGAGCTCTCTTCTACGTATGAGCTGAGCTCCATCTTCTTCTCTTCTTCTTGCTGGTGTGTGCGTGCTGATTACTACTCTCTACTCGATCTCATACTTGCCCTCTCTTCCATTTGTTCCTGTTCTTGGAGTCGGATTTTTGCCGAGATTTGGTGGGCATATAGCAGTAGTATGAGCAGTGCTTTCTCTTGGTGTTTTGTGAGCCTGTCGGCGTAGCAAAATCCAAGAGAAGCCGCTCTTTGGTGTCCTTGTACATACGATTGTCTTCCTTCCCGGTGCACCATCATCTGCCTCTGTAATTTAGACACTATGTAGAATAAGATCTTGGTGGTGTGAGATGTAAATTACAGACTAGTATGTACTGCATCTTTCTTCTGTTACTGATATTGATTCGATTCCATCTCTACTAAATCTCTCCGGTAGCCCGGTACGATTTTTTTTTCTGTCTTCCTTTCTTTCGTTTCACTTGCTGTAACTGCGCCAAGAGTGCTGAGATCTTAAGCTGAAATGCCGAAGAGGGAGGTTTTGCTCGTACGAATTCGTTAGCGTCTCTTCTTCTTCTTCTTCTCCTTTCTTGAGGATGCTACGAGTGTTACGAAAAAGGCAGACACGGTTGATAAGGCTGGGTTCTCGGCGCCCACCTGTGCCGGATTCTTTATGGCTGGAGGGAATGGATTCGCTCTGGCAAAGCCTTTGTACTTTCTCTCGGTTAAAAGTTTAAAGCCACGTTGCAAGATATGGTGGTGTAGAATTTTCTTCATTTTCCCCCCGTCAGCTGAATCGATTCTAGGAGAGAACTTGTATGCATAGTGGTTTACTGTATTATCTAAGTTTCAGAGCATCTAAGGAGATGGTTTTCTTCCTCGCAAAAGAAAAAGGAGCTGGTTTTCTTGTATGAAAGCGACTATTATACAAACGACTAAAATTTATTTATCTTTCAGTCATTTAAAGTTGTTCTCTTAATTATCTGAAGTTACAGGTGATTTTTTTGGAGGGAGCTGTAACACTTTGAATCAACTGAAGTTGCAGGTGTTTTTGTAGGGAGGTTATAACTTCAATTGATTGAGAGTATAATTTTAGGTGACTGAGATAAAAAAATTTCAATCACTTATACAATAGCGTTCTTGTATTGGTAACCGTGTAATTTTACTCTCCACCTTTCGGAGCAATTTGACCGTGTCTTACCCTGCTGTTTCTTTCCGTCTGCGTGGTTCGATCGAAGTCCACACGAAAAAGGTTTGTACTTGATCGCTCAGTAGAATTATCTTCGCCGGTTTGTTGCTTGCAAGAAAGAACTTTTTGACTTCTTTCACACCGATAAGGTCGTTAATTTGTCCATGAGTTCTTCACCCTAGTGAAAAAAGAATTCCCAAGTCACTGTCTTTCTATCTGTTCCGTCTCCAGGGAAACCATGCTCTCGAACTCGTCCCTCCCATTCGTCTCTTGATTTGACTGGCCAATTTTAACAAAGATATCGCAGGGAAAAAAGCTCATGTATTGACATGATAGCGCGTACAGTCGCTTAGAAGCGTGCTCTTGTGAATTCAGATTACTGAACAGTGAACACCCTGTCCATTACACTCCCATCCTTTTCTTGAATTGGCCTTCCTTTTGTCTCTTGCAGTGGATGGACAATATTTTCTCCTCGGTGACAGCGATTGGGCTGTATCATTGCAGAGATCAGAGTGAGGTGCAGCTGCGATTTGCTCACCTGAAATAAATTATTTTTTTCTAGAGCATTGCTTACCTGAAATTAATTGTTTTTTCTAGAGCGTTGCTTACCTGAAATTAATCTTGCCGGCTGCGGGCGCGTGGTTGATGCTTCCACACATTGCTCCTTGTGTTCAACAGTTACTGACTTCCATTCCAACGGTGGCGTTTTGGTC
Organism: Bonia amplexicaulis; assembly: GCA_036346245.1. Taxonomy (NCBI): domain Eukaryota; kingdom Viridiplantae; phylum Streptophyta; class Magnoliopsida; order Poales; family Poaceae; genus Bonia; species Bonia amplexicaulis. Next base: position 14,276,975 of record CM070740.1, read on the forward strand.
TGTTTGAAACGCACCAATTTCACATAAAACAATTCAACTCAGACAAAAGTTTGAAAGGATTTCCACGTTTGTGCTTTCTCCTGATATGCCATCCGGCTGTTGTTACTTTCTTTTTTTTCTAGATTGTGTTTATGTTCTTGTTTCTCTTCTCGTGTGACTGAGAAACCAAGTCCGAGAAACCAAGTCCACTCTTAGCTTGTGGTAGCAAGGTAGCATCCAATGGGGTGGTAGCTAATGTTGTCAGTATCACGACACGTATCGTATGGTCCTACAATTCTATTGGATGTAGGTTATATGGATCGTAATATAGATCGAAATCAGATAGTATCGCAATGGGATCACGATTCTACTCGTAGAATCGTTATGATCGCTGGGATCATGATCCTGACAATAAACTATATTAGCATATAAAATTTGATATTACCTCAAAAAAGTATTATCTTGACATATTGCATTTTTAGATTATTAGTTTATTAAAAATAATTAAATAAGTTTCAAAAAATCAACCTTAATTCATTATAACATGAATAAGTGTACTCAAATTACAAAATTAAATTCAAAAATTTACTATCGACATGCATATTTAGAAATATAATTCAATTTTTATATAAAATATATACACTTTTAAAAATTAAAAATTTAATAGAATTGTGGTTCTATGGTCCGATCCTACGATCCGATCCTGTCAAATGAAAAACGGTCTTACATGGTATCGTGATCCTGACAACCTTGGTGTCGTGGCATTTCAAACAAAATAAAAGAAAAGGACAATGCTTTGAATTGAACTTTTGACTCGTTGCTTGGGCTTATCTCTTTTTTTATTGTTAGGATCAGATATCGCCTGTTATGAAATCGATAAGATAGATGTATTCTTTTATTCCCTATGTAAGAACGTTATTTTAACATCTAGTTGTTCAAACTCAAAATCACGCATAGCCACATGCTAAGTATTAATTTTGAAGGTATATCTCCACTTACTTATCTTTATCATCCAACAAGATCAAGAAAGAAGGGTGGCAAGATCAAAACTAACCAAAGCAAGCGCAAATCAACCAAAATAAAAGGGATCTATCAGAGATAAAAAAAAGTTTATATATTGCTACTTGAGGATGAAGGTTTTATAGTCACTCCACTTGGAGGACAAGAGAGTACACCACAGCACTCACACTTCTCAAAATCCTAACCCTAGAATACTTGACTTCAATGAGTAAAGCTATGATGGTTAAATGGTTAACTAATAAATCTTCAATCTAACTCGTTAAATAGATAAACATTTAGTATCTATCTAATCCTGATGGATACTATCCACTTAGCATATATGAGGAAACCCGTTAACCCCATACAACACGAGTTTTACTCATACACTACACTTATGCACGCTTTCCAAAGCACATAAGGTTGAATCTGGTAAGTCCTCAGCCTTTGGTCCAACTTGATCTTCTCAACTTCTCCTTGACCTAAATCACTTTCTCAAGCGCCGCGGTTTTTATCCAAGACAGTTTTCGATATTTTGGTCAACTTACCAAAATACTCTTTCTTAACCTAGTCTTCATCTTCCATTACAAGCAATCGTCATGTTTACCACGTGTAGATGCAACACTGGCTTGCCACACGTCGGCAAGTCTCTTCTGTTCCGATTCCATTGGACCATACCTCACTTGGGCCGACTAAGCCATATGATGTAACCCGTCGCTCGAACTTCCATTCAACATATCCCACCTTCCTTGTGTTATGCTTGAATTCAGTCATCTTACCTGGCATCTTTGATCGTTCTAGGTTTTGGCTCCTCCATGACCGTAGCCCCACCCCGTACCGTTGACTATGGTTGACTTCAAGCAATCACGCACATCCAAAGATCAAGAAATCGTTTTCAGGCATAAGTTCTTCACAACTTGACATACGTTAGTCAAAACATGCTTCATACAACACATATGCACTAACATAGGTCAACCCAAATCAATCCATAACTCAATTTCCCAAAATCATCCATTTTGTCCGAATCAACATAAGCTGTCCAGAAAAATCTGTAAATTTACACATTCTAAATTTTCATTCCTTCAAAATAATAGTGGTTCATCAAAACAAAATCTTAGACCTTCTCACATAGTGCTTTCCATGTTCTTGTTAAAACTAAGATTGGCGATGGGATCAAAAGTTGCTCCATCTAAGGGTCCATTGATAAAAATCAATCATTATTCTGGGTGTCTTGCTTATGCTGAGCTGTGCCCATCTCGGGTGATATCCACGTATCCATGTCTAACTTAACCCCCAACAAATAATGTTGCAGTGACTGTACGCCGTCGGATGCGAGATTTGTGGCTGAAATTCAAAGTATAAGCTTGGGCTCGAATCATTGTAATCCACAGAGGTCAATGCCTACCTGATACGATACACCTGGTCGGGTCAGGTCAACTTAATCCGAAGAGACAGTGCAGCTTAGTATACTGCCCACTAATCCATGACGACTGATTATGGTAGGGCCTCCAGCTTCTTCTATCCAGCTCTGATTCATTCATTCTGGGACTCGGTTGGTCACATGTCTGTAATCACTAATCAGCTAGTCCACGGCTACAGTTTCGCTGTCCCTGTTTCGGGTGCGTTCTTTTCTGCATGCACTCTTCCTGGTTAAAGAAATTGCCGATCCATCATCTGAAATCAGGGGCTCTTCTGAAACATGCCTGACTACCAACAGGCAGCTTCAGAAGAGCACAGGACAGGCTAGGCCTGGCTTGATCCTTCACTGTTAAACTATTGTATACAAAGTTGTGATGGAGACTTCCATGTTAAAAATACATGCATTCTAAGTAGGGCCTAGTCTTGACACCTTGTATGATGTAACTAGATGCATAATGTTGCCATAAAATCCATAAAACCTGCAGAGTACCTACATAGCTGGCCCACCAGCCATCCTACTTTCCTAAAATTTTTAAATAATATATTTTTATTATAAATTACAGTAATATACCTACTTTTATTTTACACTAATAACTCTATCACTTCACCGTTAAGCGACTTAGGCACAGCTCGTTTCATCTTCAGCTTCTGTCTTTTAGTTCACTATTCCTTTATTTCGTCTCTTCTGTCTTTTGGGCTTTTTTGCCTTTTTTTTCCTGTATTCCTTCGCATTATCTATGATGGGCTAACATGTTTTTTTTTATTTTTTTAAATTTAATTACGCCAAATAAGCCACCATCAAATACAGTAAAAAATAAACCAGCTACAGTGAAAAAGCATAAGCCATTGTCAAACTAAGCACCACCTTAGGCTAGTATCCAAACCGTTGAGCGCTAATTGTCCAAGTCACCCACCGATTGAGCGACTAGACCGTTAGGCTACTAGTCGCCCAACGGTTGAGCGACTTGGCCCCTAGTCGCCCAACCGTTGGGCGACTATCTCCTAGTCGCTTAACCGTTTGGCGATTATGAGTCTTTATCCTGCGTGCGCCCCACGGAGCGCCATTTTGCCATAGCCGAATGAAGAGAAGAGAGGAGAGGGAGAGAAGAGAGGAGAGCAGAGGAGAGAGGAAAGGGAGAGAAACAGAGGAGAGGGAGAAGAGGGGGAGAAAGGAGATTAGAGATGGCAATGGGTACCCGAAACCCGATACCCAGTGGGTTTTTACTCTATTAGGGCATGGGTCTGGGTCAATTTCCTAACCCATGGGTCTCTTAATGGGCAAAAAGCCTAACCCATCGGGTCTGTGGGTTCGGGTACGTTCCTATAGTACCCAAACCCGTAAACCCATGGGTAATATAAACCCGATCCATAGGAGTTATAAACCCGCACTCCTGGACTCCTGTGCAAATCAATCCACCCATAGCCCATTAGTCAAGTACAAGGAGCGCTTGATGTCTCTCCTTTGGTTTTAAATGAGTTGTGAACCGTGAACTTGCAATGATATGCTATGCCAATGAACTATGAACTGAGAATTGATGGAGTGAACTAGTGATGTGCATTGTGGATTTGTCGTTGCTTGTTTCATACATAGTAGCACATAAATTGAATTTATTGTTGACTTGCTAAGCATTGCATTGTCTCGCAATCTGACATTGTTGTCGAACGCACAGGCGACCGTGGTACCAGGTGCCGAGTGGGCATGGGTGCAGGCAAAATCTGCACCCGTCACGGTATGGGTTTTTTAACGGGCACATCCAATTTTCATGGGCACGGGTTTGGAATAGCAAAACCCAGCGGGTTTGTGCCCGTTGCCATCTCTAAAGGAGATGCAGGGGAAGAGAGGAGGAGAGATCCGCACATCGTAGATGGTGAGTCCCGTGTACTTCTTTGTAGATTTATTTTTAAAATTATGGTAGGTTAGCAACTAAAATCATTAGATGTGTAGTTGTGTCGAGTATTCCTTGTAGATTTACTTCTGAAACCAAGGTAGGTTAGCAACTAAAATTATTGAGAAAATTGATTCTATGCCACTAAATAGCGTCTGCTTCTACAAAATACCACTGAATAACACTCTCTCTATTATACATCATCGAATTGCACTAACATTCAATTATATGGCACTATCATTAGTGCACTGTTAGTGGAGACCGTTATCTTCTCAAAAAAGACCAAAATGCCCCTACAAAAAGACCGAAGAGAAAATTTATTTAAAATAGAAAACAACCTCTAAAAATTACAAAAATTCACATGGGTGTTATTCAATTTGTCAGTGAAGTAGGAAAAAAATTTCAAGGCACTATTCAAAGAAAAGTTTTAGATTTTTAATTTAAATGCTAATAAAGGCTACTATTTACAAACAGAAACTACATGAGTTTCTGAAATAATTCTCACATGCTCATAAGATGTCACATAGCTCCCTAAAATTATTATTTTGCATTTTTCTACAGTGAATATGTCCCTGATTACAGAATAGTTGAAATAGGATGATTATGGAGTTGAATTTGAAAATTGGATCAAATGGAAGGGTCAACTCATGAAATTTTATATTTGAGTTGTACACTATTCCAATAATCCACCAAAAATTTTGGCTAAGACAATTTGCCCTATATTTAATTTTTATTATAGGGGCAGATTTTGAACTAAGGGAAAAATCGTATTTTTCCAAGGGCAAACGAACCCTAACTAATGGCAATGGCATATAATTGAATTCTGGTGCAGTTCGATAGCATATAATAGGGAGAGTATTTTCAATGGTATTTTGTAGAAGAGAATGCTATGCAGTGGCATCGAATCTATTTTCTCAAAATTATTAGATGTGTAATTGTGTCTGGTACGTCACATATTATTAACAGTTGTAAATAGTGTAGTCATAGAACTAATATAAATTTAGTTGTTAATAGCTGTACTTTCAAAATCATGCTAACTTCAAATTGATTTGCAGGTATGGCTCGCGATCTTGGTGGTTCAGACTGGCCTTTCAGCCTGCTGGATTGGCGTGTGGATGCGTATCACCATGCCAGCTATCATGTCCTGTATCTTACGGGTGGGGACGAGGCGACTGAGTTGGGGGTGGTCTATACGTGGACACCCCCACATGCTTGAGACTAGACCCACGCTCGAGAGATAGAATTATCTACAAACTATGGCATTTCTTTTTATCATATTTCCACTATGTACTTCTTTATGCTTTGCAAGCTGAGCCATGTCAGCCTTCTACCTCTCATGCGGATGGTGGAGACCACCGACGAGGATGGTGCTCCGATCGAGGACAACGGGGAGGTCCAAGCCATCCCAGAGCGGTCACGATGGTTCCCATTCAACCTCTCGCTGCTGACAGCTCTGGTGGATTGGTGGCGGCTCGAGACGCACACCTTTCACTTCTCATTCAAGGAGATGGCACCCACTTTGCAGGATATCGCGATGTTGCTCGATCTCCCTATCGCGGGAGCCATTGCCTCCCTACTGGACGCGCCTATCGATTGCCGCGACGACCTGCTGGGCAAGTTTGATGGGGTTCTTCTAGCCGAGGCCGCGGCAGTGTACTATGTCTTCCCATTGCGACAAAGGCATGGCCTGCCCCTATGGTGGCTTTCACAGTTCTGGGTATGTGTGTTATCCATTTTTCCTATTTAGCGATGCACTATCTTGCTATATGATGGGCTTGCTAATTTTTTTATTTGTGCACAAGTCGAGCGGATGGACCTAGAGGCTGGCGAGTACTAGGTATCACGGCACCTCGAGATGTACTTGCTGTGGATATTCAGCTGGGTATTATTTACGAGCAACCACAGCGACTCCGTTGACGCCCGCCTCGTGGGGTATGTGAGGGCCATCACCGAAGGGAAGGAGGTGCACATCAGCTGGGGATCAGCCGTCTTACCGCAATGTACCAAGGCTTGTGCAACATGTGCTGCAGGATGAGGCCGACCTCTATCCTCACAGGCTACCCCCTCCTGCTGTAGCTATGGCTGTTCGAGCACTTCTTCCTCGGACGACCGATGTAGCTCGACAGCAGTCCATACTGCATGAACATGTACCACAGGGCGCGGTGGATCGGCCGATCTTAGTGTCCCTTTGGTGCCATAGACGGGTACGTACTCTCGTGGATCTTTACTATACGTGTATTCCGGGTCATCCTTTGTAACCACTGTTATGCCTCGTAGGCACAGTTTGCACAATTACAGGTCACCCATGTGTATGAGTACTTCATCGAGTAGCTCGACCGTCTCACCACTGACGACGTATGTTGGGAGCCGTACTTTGCTCAGGAGATGGAGGACCGTGCTCCCTCCGGGCTATCCTCACTGTGATGGTGTGACCAAGCGTACTGGCTAACGTAGAAGAAGCTCATCTTTGATGTGTTCGTTGAGGACTACAAGGTGCATAGGGTAATGCGTTAGTTCGGCCTCCCTAGGTTGTTTCAGTCCCCGTCAGGTCTCAGGTGCCTGAGTCGGTCTACGCGTGAGTTACATATATACAACACATATCCCTATGTTTATTTAGTTCTGTTACGATGCCTACTAATTGCAGTGGTATGTTTTACAGGCATAGTAGGAAGGGTGGTAGCAGGAGGAGCTGGGCAAGGAAGATGGCACAGTGGTTGGAGGAGTGGGCGGACGCCCTCAAGGACTACGTGCAGGAGGGCGTACCATACAACCCCAGCACATTCGACGAGTACCTACGCTGGTACGCTCCCGGGAGGTAGCTACATTGACGCGTATGTTGAGGCTAGCATTTCCTGCAGCTCAGCCAGGAGGCTCTGGAGGGCCATGTGCACGTATTGTGCTAGCGCCTGACCAGCTTGGAGGATCAGGGTGGGCAGATGCCTACCTCCCACGACCGCCACTGCCGCTGATCCTGGACCCCTACCTGCTAGCGTTAGGGCAGTATTCATTGTTCCTCCAGTTGTTTGGGCAGGGCGGGTATGGTGGGTACAACACTTATACGTGCACCATGGCCCACGTCGAAGGTGTATTTCATCTCTTAAGGTGTGTTCGCGTCAATATATTGTACGAATAAACAATATTTGTCATGTAGGTTTTGTGTCCTAGCGGGGAGTTGAGCCATCCCCGCACGAGGACCCTTTGGAGGATGTGTTCGACTTCTTCGCAGACGACCCAGGCGAGGTCAGGGGAGCACCTCAGCCCACATCCATTGACATTCTTTTCGAGTCGCAGCTCAGTGCTGCCCCAGTAGCCACACAGGCACTTGTGGAGTCCACCCCTACGGCCTTGGGAGTACGGGTCAACAGGCCTCCTGAGAGCCTCACCCTGTCGAGGCGCCGACACCTCACACTGAGGAAGGCCAAGCGGGGTCGTACGGGAGCAGGACGTGGCGACGACGAAGGAAGTGTTGCGAGTGGTGTAGCGGGTGGCAAGTAGGAGGCCTTCGTTGTGCTTTTTGTACTTGTATTCATTGTGTATGAATTTCCTCGTGCATTATAATATAACTTACCTTCATATTTACGAATCATTGCTACCTCAATCATCCTCATAAAATTCTTTAGAAATTTATTGCGCTACAACAACATACGACGATCACAAAATGTTATTGCGAGTCTAACAGATTTCGTACCCTGGAGAATCCATAAAAATCACAAACGGATCAACCAACATTGTCTGCCCTTTTATTTCAAAAAAATAACAATCTGCAAACAGGATTTGATAAATGTATTACCTACAAAAATTGCTGTTTATTCCCACAATTATTTTCATCAGATTAATAAAATAATAATATTATTATTATTTTAAATTGTCCAACCGGTGCGCGATTTACCTTCCTGTCGCTCTACCGTGTCGCTCAACCGGTGGGCGACTTGGACACTTGGCGTCCAACAGTTAGGCGACTAGCCCAAGCCACTCAACGGAGCGACAAATGATTATTAGTGTAAAATAAAAAAATATAGATTATTTTTTAAAAAATTCCTACTTTCCTCCTGGTTAGGACTTCAAAACAGTTTGTTTGTAGTGCGAAGTTCCTTTTCAAAACCTTTTTCTTTAAAAGAAAAACTAGAGATATTGTTCGTACATTCTACACTATGACTGTTCTTTACAGCTTCTAAAAGCAGCTTTTGGGTTTTGTTACAGTACCTAACTTTCAAATAGAGTATTTTCTCAAGACAGGATCTATAAATTAATTGTAGTACACGTTAAAAACCTAACATCTGTATTAACCAAAATCACAAATAAATATCTCTCTCCGTAATCTCTGTTGCAAACAGTTAAAATTCAAAAATTTCAACCAAAAGACATAAATCATAGTAAAAAAAACAGTCCCTATTTCTTTTTTGCTCATCCTGTTCCCGGAATAGCTAGAACACGAAGTTAGGTTGAGTTGCAGCGCCTTAAACGATACAGAAATTGCAACAACTACCGTAGCGTCTGAATGTAACCCTACATTATACTGGTTTACGTGATTCGATCGTAAACAGTAGCCATTGCTACGCACAGCGTACGTATATAGTCGCTTAACAAGAAAAATGGAGATTCATGGACGTGCAATTTCGTACCGAGATATAACATTTTGGCGCTCCATGTTCGTTAACGCAGAATCGTTTTCGAGGTAGTAGCAACAGCTTAGCTCGCATTTGACCTGCATGCGCGCAAAGCGCAGCGCGACGTTCCCTTCAAACTTTCGAAGGTCACTAACTAAAGCTTATTAGGTGGCGCGTGCAACAGTGCGTAATTGATCATGGAGCCACGCATGAGGGTGGTGGATAGAGTGGTTATCGAGCCAAGTGCTCGTTTTATCGAGTTGTTTTTTAAATTAATATAGTTTAATTTAATATTATTTTACGTATAATTTGAAAGTATTTTAAAAAATAAGCTGGATCGAACTGATTTAAAATTAATTTATTTTAATATTTAAATAGTTAGTAAATATAATTAAAATAATTTTAAACCAAACTAGAGTCTTACTACCAACTTTTTTTGCTACACTAGTGGTTGTGGTGTTGGGTGGACGAAAGAGATGGTACGGCGGCGGCCTGCCCACTTCAGTACAGTCGTATCAAGCACATGGAGATTAGGTAACAGCGCAAATCAAGGGTCATATCAAATCCCGAGAGAGTTGGTGCACGAGTTGTCTTTTCGTTACAAGGAAAAAACCCACGCGCAAATGGTACCATCACGCATACATACATGAGTGTGGATGGAAATAAGAGAAATTACAACCTCACAAAAATTATACTTAAGTGTACTTAAGTATGTGTGAAAAATAAGCACTGTAATTTAAACTCTGTTGGATGAAAAATCATATATCTATAACTTCACGACCACGTCAAGAGATGGTTCACAGGTGGACAGGAGTTGTTGGCATGTTGCAACGTCCCAAAGATTGTTGATCTTGTGCATGCAAGTAGATACGCTCCCAACGAACTGACTGCTGGGGGTGTAAATGGAGTGGATACGGATGAATATTATTTATTTTATATTTTTTTATATTTTTTTATTAGAGTCGAACATGGATAGTGCCGGATACGAATACGAATGTGGATATTCTCGATCATGAATATGGAGCGAATACATGCCGCTCCGAATACGGTTAGTTTTGGTCACGAATAGTTGATCGGATAATATGCGAAAACAAATTTCACATGATGACAGGGACAAATTAAGAACTAGTAAATTCTAGCTAGCAAAGTAGCAAGTAAATGATAGAGACTAGTTAAACAAGTAGTAGCTAACTAGTTATAAGTCACATGGTTCAAAAGTACGAATTGTCCATAGCCAAGTAGTCAAGTACATCACTAGTTCATTTAACTTCATTACATTTAGAAAATGATTCCACAAGGTCTTCGTGCCCTTAAGGTCTCACATCGAGCTTTGTGAGGACATTTATTGCACTGCACCCAAAGTTGTTTCTCTTTTTCACCATTTTTTTGTGTCAACAGTCACCGTGTATTTAATATAGTGGTTCCAAACCTTCGAGGTACACTTCTTCTGCTTCTTCTCAGCAGGCTCAACTTCTTCGGTGCAAGTCACAGTCCCAGTAATAACCGTATGCTTATTGCTTAACATAGATTTTCAATCAGAAAACATTCTATTTCTTACTGAACAAGCGTAGAGTGTAAAGGAGAAACTATCCGGTAACTATCTATTTTTGTATCTGGTAACTATCCGGAAAAATACCCGAATAGTTTCGTATCCGTCGGATAATGCTTTTTCCAAATCCATTTCTGTATCCGACAAAAAATATCCGATTCTGTTTCTATATCCGACAATTAACATAGATTTTCAATCAGAAAACATTCTATTTCTTACGGAACAAGCGTAGAGTGTAAAGGAGAAACTATCTGGTAACTATCCGTTTTTGTATTCGGTAACTATCCGGAAAAATACCCGAATAGTTCCGTATCCGTCGGATAATGCTTTTTCCAAATCCATTTCTGTATCCGACAAAAAATATCCGATTCCGTTTCTATATCCGACAAAACATTCGAATATCCAAAAATTTGCCCCGAATTATATCCGAATTAAAACGAACGGACGGACGGTCAAAAAATATCTGCTCTATTTGCACCCCTACTGACTGCTCTGTTTCGAGTATTGTTTGGCGCGCATCGATCACGGGGTAGGTCACCGTCTCACGTTGTTTAACATGAGAAGTTCCTGGCACCGGGCTAGCAAGGTGTATGTATCTGCTTCCTGGGCTTGCTTCGCACAATGCTGCTCGGCCCACTCAATGCACGAGCCAGACAATATGCAAACTGGTATGACTGCTGTAGTTTGTTTGGTTCTTGAGTACTGCCACTTTGTTCACGGCATTTATCAGTACAGTGTGCAGTTCTCAACCAAAAAATAAATAAATGTACAGTGTGTCCCCACCTGTTGTTTCTAGGAGCAAACACATAATTCAGGATCAGCATTTGTGAGAGCACTTTTGTGAAATCAGAGCAATCTTTTGATAACAAAATCTTAGTAGTTGGTAAGACAACAGAAGTTCATACAACGGGGCATAATACAAATAAGTGATCTTGAAAAATGGGAAACGAGCTGTGATCGATCCATCCGACAAAAAATTGCAGCAGTTGTGACAAGAAAGCTATGCAGTTTCACAAACTTATGGATTTTTATCATATTGTTTGGTTCTTGAGTACTATGAGAAAACTTATTGTTGCAGCGCACAATGAACCTCTGGGGTTCTACTCATTATATATCACAGGAGTTACAAATTGATACAAGTTACAAATTAGAGATAAGGAAGGTTAGGTGAAGATAAGGAAGGTTTAAACTATTGCCGTATTATCTACAGTTGTCGTATCGACTACAGCCTTGCCGCCTGTTGTCACCGGACTACAAAATCAGAGTTCCTATCAGAAACTCCATCTGTACCGAAACCAGAGAACACCGGAGGATTGTTTCTTCTGACAGACCCCCTCAATCTCAACTAGGAACTAGTTTGAGATTGTACTGCAATCGACGAAAAGACTCTCCAGGCAATGCTTTTGTAAATGTGTCCCAACTGATCTTCAGAAGCTATGAATTGAACCTCCAGTGCTCCTGCTGCAACTCTTTCTCTAACAAAATAAAAATCCACCTCTATATGCTTAGTACATGCATGAAAGACCAAATTTGCAGTGAGATACGTTGCTCCTAAGTTATCACACCAAAGCAAAGGCGGTCGGTTCTGATAAATTCCCAGTTCATTCAATAAAGATTGCTACCAAATCAATTTGGCTGTTGCATTGGCAATGGCTTTGTACTCAGCTTTAGTACTAGATCTTGAGACAGTGTGTTGCTTTCTTGCATTTCATGATATCAAGTTAGTGCCAAAGAAAATTGCAAACCCACTCGTTGATCTTCTGTCATCCGGGCATCCCGCCTAATCTGCATCAGTGAATGCACTCAAGAGTTGTGACTCTGATCTCTGAATATTCAGCCTAGTTGTTGTTGTTCCTTTCAGAAACCGAGGTATTCGTTTTGTTGCTTTCCAATGTACATCTATGGGTGAATGAAGGAATTGGCACACCTTATTCACCGCAAAAGAGATATCTAGATGCATCAACATTACATACTGTAAAGCAACTACGATGCTTTTGTACTAAAATACTTCTTTCTCAGAAAGTGATTTGCCTGAGGCCAAAACACTAGAACTTGCTATTATAATATCGTCCACATACACCAAGACATATATCACTACTTCTCCTTTTCGGAAAACAAATAGTGAAGTATATGTTTTCGATGGGACAAAACCAAGTTCTTGTAGTTTCAAATTCAATTGTGCATACCATGCATGCGGCGCTTGTTTTAAGCCATATAATGTCTTTTCCAACTTGCAAACATGTTCATGATATTGTTTACTCTCATAACCAAGAGGTTGATGCATATATACTTCTTCTTGCAAAATCCCATGTAAAAGGCATTTTGAATGTCAATTTGCCGAAGACTCCAACCTTGTGACACAACCAAAGATAAAAATGAGTCTTATAGTCATAGATTTGACTATAGGATTGAAAGTATTGTAGTAATCTATGCCTTGCTGTTGCTTAAATCCCTTTGCTACTAGACGAGTTTTGTACCTGTCGATCGATCCATTAGGATTTTGTTTCACCTTGAATACCCATTTACAACCAATGACGTTCTATGTCCGCCTAGGAGGAACAAGTTTCCATGTCTGATTTTCATCAATGTGTTGTACTCAACATCCGTTGCTTACTTCCGCTCTAATTGAGCTAAAGCTTCAACATGTGGCGCTGGTTCAAGTACAGCAAAAAATGTGCGTCGATTGAGAGGGTACCTCACAGTGCCATCAGTGAATTGCTTGGGCTTAGAGATATTGTTCTGCAACTGTGTCCGTGGGTGATGCTGTTGGTGATGTCCCCTCATGATCTCAATGGAGAATTTTGTTTCCAATGTAAGATTGGCGTAGACTACGACGCAGCCCCACTGAGCGCAATGAATCTGCTATGTTTCAACCGCCGGGGCCGCGGGCGGTCCGAGGCAGGTCAGGTGCTCCATAATCTAGTGAAGCTTTTATCGCCTGAGTGTGGTCTTTCTCAAGGACGGAGGGAGAGGGGGGCTAGTAGGGGTCTGGCCCCCCTCATGATCTTAAAATTCCTCCTATGTTCCTTCAATTTGCATTACATAGCTTATTTGGTCCCCCCGCAATCTAAATTTCTAGCTCCGCCCTTGTTTTTCTATCTAAGACGAAGATGTCGACAATAAGAGTGAGAGACCTTAGGTGGCATTTGGGGATGGCGAATGCTTTTGTTGTTGATAGTGAGGGGCTCAGTGGGGGCCTTGCTTCTATTGGACGAATCAGGTCAATGTACGGCTACAAAATGTAGGACAGGATGGCAATAGAGGGTGAATGGCGCCTCACAAAATTTTCCCAAGTATTCTAAATCTAGAACAAAACACCAACCTCAAGAACAAAGAAGAGGGAATCCTTAGCCCACTGTGGTATGACTAGTTAACAAGTGCGGTCTGACCAGCGTTGCCCTGGCAGTCTGACCAACGGCAAGAAAGCGGTGTGACCGGTGAGCGATCAAACTGGTAGTGAGAGAGTGGTCTGATCGGTAAGCAGTATGACCATGCCTAGACGCGGTATGACTGCACCCCTATTCTCAGAATAGAAAATCAGCCCGAATCCAAATCACTTTTGGTGCAACTCCAAAAATTCATAATCAAATGAGATGAAACTTTGCGCACACCTTGATTTGGGTCTTAGAACCATTCGATCTAAGGATCGCATGAATCCTTGTTAAAGTTCTAACATATCTCAAGAATACGCAAAGATGCACCAAAATCGGGCAAAAATCAAAAACTTAGAATATGACTTGCTCGTGAATAGATGATGGCCACGATGACTTCAGATATATACCCATATGTCATAGTAAGCAAGAACTCTCAAAGATTCAAAGCAAAAACCTTAATATCAAGAAGCTTCAAGTGAGGTTAAAATCATGTAAAACCGTGCAATTTCGAAATCCTTCAAGACCTGGTACTTGGATGGGATTTGATTTTCACGAGTCATCCCCATTACTAATACATCCTTAGCATACAAAAAGATCAAGAAAGGGAGAGATAAGATCAAAACCAACAAGAACAAGAATAAATCAACCAAAACAAGGAGACACCATGAAAAATGAATAAAATTGATCTATTGCTGCTAGAGGATAAATATTTTACAGCTACTCTACCTATAGGACAAGAGAGCACACTACATCGCTCACTCTTCTAACCCTAACCCTAAAACACCAAGGATGGAATGAGAGAGATGGTTGGATGGTAGCTAGCAAGCTTTCATCCCAACCTATTAAATAAGCGAGGCAACCAGTCCATATCCAACCCTAATGGATACTATCCACTAGCATATATGGGGGAACCTGTTAACCCCACACAACATGAATTTTACTCATACACTTAACGCATGCATGTTTTTTAAAGCATATGAGCCTGAATCCATTAAGTCCTTTGCCTTTGATCCACTTGATTTTCTCAGCATCTCATTTCTCTAAATTGCTTTCCCAAGCACTGTGGTTTGATTTACATGATTTTTGGTATTTGGCCACCTTACTAAATTACCCTTTCTTGACCCGGTCTTCATTATCCCTTGCAAGTAATCACCATACTTGCCACGTGTAGATACACCACTGACTTGCAACGCATCGTTAAGTCTCTTCTATTCTGATTCCATTAGAGCACGCCTTACTTGGACCGACCAAGCCACTTGTGCAACCCGTCGCTTAAACCTTCACTTCAACATTTTCCATCTTTCTCCTGCCATACTTGAGTTCAACCATCTCGCACGGTGTCCTTGACCATTCTTGCCATCGGCTTCTCCATGGGCGTAACCCCAATCCTCCCTAGTGATCCTAGTTGACTCTAAGCCTCCTGTATATCTAAAGACCAAAAAACCGTTTACCAGCTAACGATCTGATCGGCAGCAAGCTAACGGTTAGACCGTTTTGTCTTATTGAAATCTGATAAAATACAAAATCAAGTCTGGTTGAGAGCCATGGTCAGAGAAAAAACTTAGCAATGCAGGCAAGGAAATACTAATCAAGTCTGTGGCTCAAGCAGCGCCCACGTACCCGATGAGCTGTTTCACATTGTCCTCCAAAACTTTGTTGGATAATAATCTTGACAAAATTTATATCTGCATATTTATTTTGATCATTTGCATGTAGTGGTCGTATTGTATAGGTCTTTGTATTATAGTAGTGTGTGGCACCAGAAGGAACACACGACATTACGTGTGATACGTACAAGTATGGAAGCTCGAGCCGGAGTGCATACTGAGCCATAAGAAGCGGTCGGACGAAGGCACCAATATCTACAACGTACAAAGGGTTGTAGCATGAATGTGGTTGGAAGCTACAGTTTTCATTGAAGTTGCAGTAGTCGAGGCATCGAGTCCAGAAGCTGTGGGCGTAGCTATAGTAAACCGGTCATAGCTACAGTGAATCAGTCATAACTATAGTGGATCGGTCGTAGCTATAGCGAACCGGTCGTTGCTCGGATGTGGTCAAGAGCCATGGTTAGAGATACCGTGGTCGAAGAGCCTTGGTCGAGCAGTTGAGTCGAAGTGCCGTGGTCAAAGCAGCAGTGTACTCGTAAGAGTACTGTAGCAGCCGAAACGCTTGAATAAAGCGGTAGTCTGAGTCAATAAATTGTCCAAATCTTTTGGATCGTGGAGGGAATCTAGGAGGTCGTGGCATGAAAATAGGTTCTAGTGGAATTAGTGGGCATGTGGAGTACAGGTCGTGTGACCTTATTGTGTGCATGATGCTTATTTAAGCCGAATAATTCCTATAATGTAAGGAGAGAGAGTTGAGGCAATAGAGATTGAGTGATTCAATTCTAAGTAGTTCCTTCTCTGTGTGTTTTGTCTCTCTCTGTATGCGTTTATCCAGGGTGACAAGACAGTGAGGATCGAGTGATTCTATGCCAACAAACTTGTAAGAAGGTTAAAAGCTACGTCTCTAATTTCTGGTGGGGCAGTAACTATGATAGTAGGAATGTACACCGGAAGAAATGGTCGGATCTGACGAATGCCGTTCATGCCAACCTGATGTTGCCGGACGCGCTACAGGTACTGTATTCCTCTTGGCAAACTTGATGCAGACTTACGGGCCTGGGAGTTTGAGCAGAGCGGTATTTATTCGGTGAAATCATCGTACCATCTCTTGGCAAGGGACAAGGCGGGAGCTCAGGCATCTACCTCTACCGAGGCACAATGAAAAAATTTGTCGGCGTAAAGGTACAGCACCTGCACCCGCGTAAGGACGGAAGATATTCGCCTCGTTTGTTTTCGGCTTTTCAGCCAGTATTATTTATCAAACCTATCAGTCATAGTTAAGATGTATTGGTCGTAGCACAAAAGAAACGGGCTCATTTTTTATGTCTCTTTGTGCTCAGAGGATACTGCGGTAATATTATGTGGCATGTAGTCCTTACTTTATGGACTACTCGAAACAAGAGGAGACACGGTGAAGCTCCGGTGCATATCATCCTGGCAGTCAGGTGGTGCAAATATACTGCTCTAGACTTTATTGCGGCGAGTCGCTCTGATGAGAAGTCGGCAATGAATCAGCGCACGAGGCGGAAATTCCCAGAGGAAGGTTTTCTGAAAATAAAGGTGGCGAATTTCGAAAGGTGGCCATCGAAACAGATTCGCTCTCGCTTGTGAAATCTCTGGAGAACAAGGGACCATCGAGCGGAGATTATGCCGATCCTATCTGATATTCAGGAGCTCGGTAGGGGTTTTGAAGTTTTCCAAGTCTCTTATGTGAGGAGAAGTGTACTATAATTGGGTCTTTAACATATACTATAATTGACTTGTAGATCTCGTTTTTAAAAAATACTCCGTTTAAAACTTACACACTATATCAAAAGATAAAAATCGCTTTTAGAACCGTTAAAGTACCGGCGCCATATATCAAGTCGAGCTGGTAATCCCTCGAAGAAAAGTCGAGCTGGTAAAAGCCGTTCTCTTACCCGGCTAAGCTAGGCTTTTTTCATTTTAGCCCTTGTTTGGAAGGCCCGATCCCAACAGGGATCCTGACCCAATCTTTTTCATTCCAGCCGGAATCAGACCTCCCAAAAATTGGTTGGGTGGCCGAGCCCCTAGCCAGGCCCATGGGATGCGCGAGCCGGTGTTTGGCTGTGTGGTTTGATCACCATATCACAGACGGTTTTTAGTTAAAAACCGTCTGTGGTACATGATAATCACAGACGTTTTTTAGTTAAAAACCGTCTGGGATTATCAGATATCACAGACGTTTTTTAGTTAAAACGTGTCGTGATTATCATACCACGAGCGGTTTTAGTTAAAACCGTCGTGGTACATGATAATCGCGACGTTTTTAGTTAAAAACCGCGGGATTATCGAATATCACGACGTTTTTAGTTAAAACCGTCGTGATATTCCTTCTACCCCTAAATCTATTCCTATTTATTGGCTAGCCTCAGAAATGCTAGCCATGCCCTCTGAAACAAGCAGATGAACAAGTATATAAGGCATCCATAAACATCCAATACACATCACATTTCATTCACAAACATAAAGTATCCACTTCGCAAATGAATCAATTGAATTGAAATAAAATATCCATTACATCGCATTACAATGCAATAAAATTCATGGTGCAGTGGAACTGTCCTTCCGACTTTATGACTTGAGCCACCAAAAGTACGCCAACTCTCCTCGAATTCGTGAAATATCGGGCTGTTCCAATGCGGTTGACGGGATGTACGCGACTGTGGATAGGGATATGAATGTGCGATATATGTAACGTGATAAGTATGAAGTAAATATGGAAAGATTGATAAACCTTGAATTGGTGATCCTCGAGGAATCGAGGAGTAGGTCCATATGGTGGCAAACATAGAATCCACATGTGTTGCCCGTGATTTCTTTGGTGGCACTGCAAAAATAGAATGAGCAATAATTCAAGAGGCATTAATCTGACTGCGTGCATAGGATTAATTAATGTGTAATAGCGAATACCTTAAAATCTCGAGTATGTCTCGGGCCTTTGGCCCTTGCTCGAGACACCCCATTTCAACGTACATCGCGAACGCTCTCGTGATTCAAAAAGTTAACCTTAGTCAATCGGAATGAAAGAAAGAGTACAATATAGGTATGTATGGAGAAAATAAACTTACCTATCGATTACTTGGCGACAACTGTGAAGTCCATTTTATTCTTACTTAAGGAATCAAGGTAATATACCTTGTTCCATTTTGGTACAATGACTATTAAAATCCAATGAAAGATTTGATTGTAGGGCATAAGTATATAATCCTTATTGTGTTGAGCCCGCACCACGATGCAATGTACCTCTCGACGACGGACATATCCTCGTCGATGGTATACTGGCGACCATGTGTGGGTCCAAGAAACCAACCGATGATGGCGGGATGTTCTAGCTTTAGTCCACATGTGTCTACATATACACACACGAAAGCAACAAATTATATATGGCATTTATCGGTATGACATGAGCGGAGGCGTGATTGTGCACACTTACGGCGTCCGAAGATCGAATGAGTGAGGCGTCGAGGCGTTGGCGTGAAAAGATCGAATAAGTCCTCGGCGACCACGAAGACACCGTCTTGAAAATTGTGATGGAAATGCTCCAACGCGAATTTGACGATGATACCGATCTCCGTTAAGCCCTCGGCTTATTGGACATTCCATGTACCACTTGTGCAATTGTCGGCAACTAATTGGTAGGTGTTGGAGGCCCTTTTTCTCGAGCAACGGCTCGCCAAGCACGAATTTACGGGCCAATGGCAAGTACGGGCCAATATCATCATTGGTCTTCTGTGCTTTGCCCTTGCTGCCCTTCTTGCCCTTCTTGTCGCCTCGGTACCGTGGGTCGACTTTACGGTGAGTCGACTTTAAAGGTAGCAATGGGCAAGTTGCTCTGGCGAGAAGAGCACTGTGGAGATAGCACCGGTGCAGCTAGCGGTGGTGGAGACAAGTCTTGCGGTGGAGATGGCACCGGTGCAGTAGATCCGGTCACGCCACCGGTGAAGAAGCCTCGAGGAGATGTCGCTTTTAGGCCCTTTGGATGAATGTTCCAATGGCACGCCCTAGAGCCACGATCTCGTCGTTGGGCGGCTTGATAGCGGGACGACCTCAAAATTAACATGCACACCATCCACATGAACTTTTGCGAAGCCTGGCGCTAAAGCTTGACCGTGCACCCTGGCCCCGATACTGCATCGATATGCACGGCCCCAAGCAACGTACAAGGAACGGAGGCATATCTCACTTGGAGCCGCGCCGTAGGCTCCTACATAACGATCTGTAATTAGCTCATCGAATAGGCCTATCAATGGAGCAAGCATTCGAGATAATAATTATTACCGAGGATGTCGTCCACGAAAATCGGCCTCGGTTTGCGTCGGATTGGACGCGCAACTACTCGGATGGTTGTGCGGGCTAGCTAGCATAGGAGCGGGGCGGCTGCTGATTTTCCGTCTGCTTCCGCACCTCATCTCGATTTTATCAACGGATCACCCATTATCTCCTCTCTTAGAGTAGCCTTGAGCTCTTCTCAAGCCGTGCGTCACGCTCGGCTTTGTTTCTCTTCTGACGCCGATACATTTGGTCATCTTGGCTCATGTTTCCATGGAGCGTAAAGCCCAAGGCCTCTCGTGACGACCCGGTGCTCCTTGTTTCCCGGGGCGCGAGAGTATATCTTTCTCCTTGTTCCATGGAATGACCCCAGGAAGATTCAACAATCAACGCTTCGCAAGAGCACGACATGTCATTTCACTTGCATGCGAAGTTGTGGAGTAATTACAAGCTACGTAGTTCGATCGATATCTTACCAAGCTACCGAGACACTTGCGGTCTGCGGGGTTTCGAAAGGAGACATCCCGATGTCGTTGTAGATGACCTTGCTCTAATCCAATTTCGAGCGCGGTCATCCGGATATTGGCAAATGGCGGGCGATGTCCCCGGTCGCCTGTTCGTCCTCCCTCCTCCATCTGCGGATTTTACCCGCATACCCAGTATGCCAAGTCCGTGGGGTGTGTGTTTTTGCTGGAGGGCCTTGTGCGCCGCACTTGTACTTTTGAACTCTTGGTTGTCTTCATCGCCTTGAACTCTTCCCATTGTGGTTCCGTGAATGGGTATTTTGAAAGGGTGTTTCGTCCTTCTCCACGTAGTCCTTGACAAGCGTGCTCTTGAAGTTCTTCCATGCTTTGCATGCCCCTAGCAAGGCTTGTCGTTGCACGGCGTCTTGGTGTTCTTCGGGATCTCGAGCGATGCCAAAATTTACATCACCGACTCACGTTTCCGAAGTCGCGAGCACGCTCTTCCACGAATCGAATGTGATTTCAATTCGTTGTCGTGCAACTATTCGATCGTTCTTCTCCATAAACATCGCTTTGGGAGGAAAAGAGGGACCCAGATACATCGACTTGTGTGATGGTAAATCGTCCTCGTGCTTCTTTGATAGCCCTCTTCCTTGGCGTCTTGATTTTGGAGCGGACGCCCCGGCGATGATGTTGAAGAATGCGCGGATGACATGTTGCTATTCGACAATTTGTGGGTCTATTAGGATAAAAAATTTGCGATATAAGCATAAATATAATTCCTCTATAATTATATAAGCACACCAATGACATCAATCCATATAATCAATCACATACTTTTCATCGATTGGTTATTATATTACTGAATTCAATCTTTGAGCTCTTAACCTTGTCACTTTCAAATTAGATAATATATCATGCACATGTGTGCATTCGCCAATGACGTAATCAAAAGACACAAGTGATGATAATTAAAAGACAACAAGTGACGAGATAATTTAAAGACAACAAGTGATAGTAATTAAAAGACAACAAGTGACGAGATAATATATTCTTCAAAGCTCACGATTAACAATAGTTGCATGATATGAGCATGAATCAAAAGACAACAAGTGACGATAATTAGAGCTCAAAGATTAAATCCTCCAATCTCAAACATAAGATTTTAATCATCATAGAGCAACAACCGATCCCACAAGCAATCTATGTCCTTCAAGACAACGGTGAAGTGAAGTGAAGCGAGCGAGAAGCGGAGATGGGGAATGGATTCAACCGAAGGGAGTAGAAGTAGCAGAGGGCACCGAGGAGGTGGGCGGCGACGGGGTTCATGGCGGCGGCGACGGGCCGAGGAGGAGGACGGCGACGGGGTTCCCGGCGGCGGCGGGGCCGAGGCAGGAGGCGGCGGCAGCGGCGAAAGGACGGCGGCGCCGACGGGCCGAGGAGGAGGACGGCGGCGGCGGCGAAAGGACGGCGGCGGACGGGTTCCAGCGGCGGCGGGGTCGGAGGCGGCGGCGGCGGCGGGGCGATGGGCTCGATCGGGATGCGGCTAGAGCGACTAACCCTAGTCGGGCGCGTGGGGTTATATAAGGAGATTATCACGGACGGTTATAAGCGAATAACCGTCAGTAATATATATCACGACGGTTATTAATTTAGAACCGCTCGTGATATGTCGCTCGACAGTGGGGCCCACCGGTCGGTCTCGAAAAAATAAAGAAAGGCTCAACCTCGCGCCGCTGCGTGGCGGGGCTCGAACGCGCCGAGGGAGCCGGGGAAGAAGTGGCGGCGGTAGCCAACCCGCCGCTCGGTTTTATCTCACACTATAATGGTAAGTATACCCATTATCACGAGCGGTTACGAATTGTTAACCGTCGTGATATATTATCCTGACGGTTATTAATTGAGAACCGTCGTGATAACTAACCAGTAGTTACCAACCGGCATTCATATACATCACCTACCGGCATTCATCAACATCACCTACCGGCATTCATACACATTTTCTCGGATAAACATCAATTCACATATACATCACATACATGCATTGTTATATACATAAATGCAAATTCACATATACATCACATACATGAATTGTCATTTTCAACATTCACCTAAATATCACACATTTTGAACAATTGGGTGTATGACTCAATCCACTTGCTTAGTTCCTTTAAAATTAGCCCTTCATGATGATCGGTGCGTGCGTAACTAGTTTAATCACGTTGTTCATCATCGACCCTTATGCCATTTCAAAAGGCGGTAACTCGTCAAATTGATTGTATTCTTCCTCATCCACTACATTCTCTACTCCGACAATTCTCCTTTTCCATGAAGAACTACATGTCGTTTCTTATTTGCCGGGTCGGTTACATAGAAAACTTGAACAACTTGATTGGCGATACGAATGGTTCGTCTTTGTACCGACACGTTGGAGGTCCACGGTAGTGACACCGTGCTTGTCAACCTTCACCGTGGCGAGATGCACCCAACGGCGCGAAATAAGGGGATCTTGAAAAGCACGTAGTCGAGCTCCCAAATCTCTTCTATGAATCCATAGTACGAGCTTCTCAACCCATCGGTCTCGAACGCATCTATGTGGACACCATTGCTCGGTTAGTGCTCTTTACATCCCGATCCTGTATAGAATGTATACCCATTTATATCATACCCTTGCCATGTCTGGCTGTAAATGTTGGTCCTTTTGCCAACCATGTCAACAACTCACTTTGCGAGCTCCTAGCGATTTGGTCCTTCAACCATTGGTTGAACCGAGCGTTGTGTTGCCTCATGATCCAAACATCGGCGCTCCGGATTACATTGTCAAGCACATCCTTGTCTTTGGTCAACATAAGCGCCACCGATCATGTGTTGCAAGGCGTGAAATGGGCTTGAGTATACGCGTCCATATACGGGTGATTGATTTCCTTCCGATAGTTTCGATACCCTTGACCTCCCTCATGGCGAGATTGAGGCACACCTATCGGTTGAATCGAGCCATATAATCGACACAAAACTCAATGACCTCTTCGCTTGCATAACCTTCGACGATCTTGCCCTCGGTCGAGAACGATTCCGTCACGTGGGACTTGAGAATTCCATGAACCTCTCAAATGGGTACATGCTACGAGCATCTGAGCCCACACATTTTATCTCCCACACAAGGTGAACAATGAGATGGACCATGATATCGAAAAACGAAGGAGGAAATACATTTCAAGATGACATAGAGTCATCACCACATCGTATTGCGAGCATCTAGTCCTTCGGGATCGATGACCTTCGAGCAATTGTGTTAAAAATAACATAGCCTCATAATTGTCTCTCGGACTCTAATCGGTAAAATATTTCTAATTGCAATAGGGAGCATCTGTGTCATCAAGACATGACAATCGTGAGACTTCATGCCATTTAACTTCAATTCTTGCATCGAAACAAGTTTCTTGGCGTTGCGAGTAACGAGACGGAACTTTGACACCATGCAAGCACCGCACGATTCTTTTCTCCACCTTGGACAGTTTGTAACACGCAGGGGAAGGTATGTTCGTCCATTGTCATTGCATGTCGGTGCTAACTCGGGCCCGATGTCCATTTCACCAAGTCAAGCCGTGCATTGACGCCGATCCTTTGTTTTATCACGAATGTTCGAGAAGAGACCAATCAAGTCTGTCACATACATTTTTTCTACGTGCATGGCGTCGATGCGATGTCGAACATCTAGGTACTCCCAATAAGGTAAGTCCCAAAATATTGATCTCTTCTTCCGGTGTTTTTCTCACGAGCCCTCAATTTGCGTCCCTTCCGAGGACAACATCTAAATCCTTAACCATATTATAAACCTCTTTTCCTTTAAATGTCTTGGAGTGAACCGTCTTCCTTCTCTCCGTCAAATTGTTTCTTCATCTTGCGGTATGGGTGAGCCCTCAGGAAGGAACCGGTGGCGCATGTAGACGGTTTTTGAGAGTGTTTCACCACACACTCTCGGTACCATCTAAGCAGTGAGTACAAGCTTTGGCACCTTTCGTACTTTGGCCCGATAGGTTAGCAAGGCAGGATAATCATTTATGGTGCGAGAACAATAAAGAGCGCAAGGTGAAGTTCTCTCGTTTATACGCATCCCATACATACACCTTCGTTCCATAGTACTTTTAGATCTTCCACCAATGGTGCTAGGTACACATCAATATCATTCCCAGTTGCTTTGGCCCTTGGATAAGTATCGACAAACAAAATATACTTTCGCTTCATACACAACCAAGGAGGAAGGTTATAGATGCTGAGAGAGTCACGGGCCATGTGCTATGTCGGTGCTCATGCTACCGAAAGGATTCATTCCATCGTGCTCATCCGAACCTTATATTCCTTGGTTACGCATCAAGTCTCGCAAAACTCCTATCGATGTTTCTCCATTGGGCGGAATCGACAAGGTGTCTTAGCATTCCATCTTTCTTGCGCTCCTCCGAGTGCCAACGCAGCAATTTTGCCTCCTTTGGATTTGCAAAACCTTTTCAAACGGGAATTATAGGAAAATACCATGCCACCTTACCAGAGGTCCTTTCTTCACCTCTGTTCCCTCGCCGTCATCGATTGATTGTTACGTTTGTATCGGGATCGTTGCACACGGACATACATGCATGTTTTCATACTCTTTACAGTGCAGGATACGATCGTTCGGACATGCATGTATTCTTTCTACTTCAATTCCCAATGGACAAAGGACCTTCTTGGCTTTATACGTGGTTTTAGGCAACTCATTTCCTCAGGAAGCATGTCCGCTAAAAGACCCAAGAATAGCGTGAAACTTTGTCGGACCAACTGTTGCTTGCCTTTAATTTCAACAGTTCAAGCACGGCCGACAACCTCGTGTACTTTGACCGCAACACGTGAACAAAGGTTTCTCCGAGTCCTCCATCAAGCCACGGAATTTAACATACTCTCTCATCATAATTCTCTTCTACATCGCGAAGCATCCGATCCAGTTGTCATCGTGCAACCTATCCGTATCCGAACCACAATCGACATCATCCGGCGCCATGTCATTCACTTCACCGGCGATGTCATCCGTGACATATCATTCACTTCACCGCGATGTCATCCCGGCATATGATCATTCACTTCGCCATGACCGGTCCAACACGTATAACCCTTTTGAAACCCTCCGAATCAAGTGCGCTTCAATTTGCCCTCGGTTCTTAAACATCTTTAAATTCTCGCAGTCAGCGCATGGACAGTACATATATTCCACCCCCTTATTCAACATATCCTCCTCGGCGGCTCTTGTAAAAGCAGACACGCCATTAATATACTCTTCACTCACACGGCTCATGCATACATCCGACTTGGTCCCACGTTACGTACATACATAACAACTCGGTATTAAAAATACCTTAACTAATTACTACTACATATATACCGCCACATGTATTATATTGAGGTTTAATTTGCTAGCTCAAATCATATTATAAACACAATGACTATTATATAACCAACAATTTTACAAATTAACCATCTTCAATAACACTCACCAATTACTTAAATCTAAATTGTAATGCAATTAAAGAAAAAATAAATTATCTTACTAACCATATCGATCTAGAGCTAGCCCACCAGCAGGAAAGTATGAATTGAATGAATCTTCAAAGCTCAATCTCTGCCTCTTCCCACCAAAATAACTGGCCTCAAATCGCCTAGGCTCGAGTCTTGGCAGATGGCTCTGATCCGGATCGAAATGAAGACGAGGCGGCCTGAGCAGCGCATTAAATGCTTCGTGGCATTATCACCGACGGGTTTTTATTGCAAACCGTCTGTGATCATTCACAGACGGTTTTATATTAAAACCCGTCGTGAAAAGCTGTTATCGCAGACGGTTATTAATAAACAACCGTGCGTGATAACCGACTTTCACGACGGTTGTTTATTAAAACCGTCTGCGATAACCAGCTTTTCACAGACGGTTGTTTATTCAAAACTGTCTGCGACGTTGACAACACAGACGGTTGTTTATTAAAAACCGTCTGCGATAACCAGAACGTATCTCTTGTTTCGTGTAACGTATCTCCTTCGTTATCTGAGCGTCTCTTTGGTATCTGAACCGTCTCGTCTTTGAAGGTTAAATATGCGCGCCAGGGTCTTCTACGTACGTACACTCTCATCTTTGCTAGCTGTTCTTGTGATCACGTACTGTTCTTACTAGCATCATCTCTCCTTCCTGATCTCAAGCAGCTCCTCCGCTCCTCTCCTTCATCTCCTTCATCACACTCCGGTTAATATGGATTCTAGTATTCTCGCCGCTCATCTCCTTCCTCTCATCTATCCACTTTGAGTTGTTCGGCCGTAATCTGACACAGGCGGCCAACAATCCACGTCTAGAGCAGCTCCTCCGCTCACGCCCTGCTCTCCTCCCTCGACTCGCTTCCATCCGTCAGCTGGACCTCATCATCCGCCGTCGACGGAGGTGTTGTCTTCTTTGCTCCGGGAAAGGAAACCGCGCTTACCCTCGTTCTTCTCTACAATGTGCACAAAGCGGAGGAAGCATTTGTGGCAATGGAGAGACAGATGGATAGCATTGCCGCCAAGCGTAAACGGCAGATTCGAGGAATCTTATCATGCTATCCTCTACGAGCTTATGACGACGCTAATGATCATTTGCCAATGCTGGAGGACGAAGTGCAAGAGGACAAGGACGATCTTAACGGCGTTCGAGAACTCAGCGGGCGCTCCTCCATGTCCCAAATTCGAAGAAGAAGCGTACGAAGCCCAGAAGATTAGAATATGGCAATCTCTTTATCTCTGCGACATTTGTAATAAATTTGCATAAAATTGAAATTAATATATTTGCCTTTTATTTTGTGATTCCCTGTCTCTGTATGAATTTGATTGGTTGTTACTATGATGACGGTTTGTAATAAAAACCGTCGTGATAATCAGATTATCACAGACGTTTTTATTACAAACCGTCTGTGATATTAGTATCACGAGACGGTTCATAAGTAACAACCGTCGTGATAGTTCAACCCCGCCATCGAGATATCTCAAAGGAGATTATTACCCTTATAGAGTAAGCAACACCGAGGGAACCACACGGCTATCGGTGCGATCTCTGTCTCCCCCTGCTCCCTCGGCTCGCGTTCGAGCCCCCGCTCACGCAGCGCCTCAGGTCGAGCTATATATTTCTATTAAATGTCACGACATGTGGGTCCCACCTACACAGATGCCGGATACTAAGTATCACGACGGTTCATAAGTAACAACCGTCGTGATAGTTCAACCCCGCCATCGAGATATCTCAAAGGGATTATTACCCTTATAGAGTAAGCAACACCGAGTGAACCACACGGCTATCGGCGATCTCTCTCCCCGCCTCCTCGGCGGCGTTCGAGCCCCGCTCACGCAGCGCACCGAGGTCGAGCTATTTCTATTAAATCCGTCACGACATGTGGGTCCCACCTACAAAGTTCAAAAAGACATTTCCAGTTCTTGGTGAGCGTGATCGACATACCGACTTCTTGGTGGCGACTATCCATCGCTTCTTCCACTTCTTTTCTTGTGGGAGAAGTGGGAAGGAGCAGATGGATAGTCGCTCACCAAGAAGTCGGGTATGTCGATCGCCGCTCACCAAGAATCTGAAATATCTTTTTTGAACTTTGTAATAAAATTGCCTTGAATTTTGCGAGAAAAAGAAGGATTGTCGGAGTGGACATCACATCTCGGCGATGAGTCGGCATCGTCGAGGAACATGCAAATACAGAGGCAAGCACAAAACTCAACAACACATTCGGATCGATCTATTACGGGATGACAAGCTAACAAACCCTTCGTGGCACGACGGTCCACACTAAACAAGACACACTTACGACACTTACGGCAAGAGTGTGTTCTTTAGTATGAACCGTTCGTGCGCGATGGAGGAGGTGCTAGTTCACGGCGGAGGAGATGCATACGGGAAGCTAGCTAGTGGATGAACTCACGCGTGACTAGTACCGGTGGAAAGGTTGATGGGGAGTTATTAATAAGGGCCTAGCCGGGAGGAGGCGGTGCCGACCATTCGATGTGGAGAGAATAGCGGGTGAGATCGAAATCACGTGTATACGCCAATTATTGGTGACATGTATTATTACACACCAATTATCGGTGACATGGGATTATCACGACGGGTTTTACTAAAACCGTCGTGAATTATCCGACGGTTTGTTACTAAAACCGTCAGTGATAACAGATATCGCTGACGGTTTTAGTAACAAACCGTCGTGATAATTAGATTATCACGACGGTTCTTAATACGGACCGTCGTGATATAAAATATATCTGAGACGGTTCATAGGTATGAACCGTCTGTGATACTTTTTTTCGCTGACGTCACCAACACAGGCGGTGTTCAAATTAAAACCGTCTATATTCTGTGATTTGCCGTCTAGTATTAGCCTTTCTGTAGTAGTGTACCTTTTGCTTTCATATATTGTAACGTACTTTATATTTTATTATATCACAATTCTGTAAGTTGTATGGTGGTCTAAATATTGTAATATCTTTTGTTACACCGTCTTTCTTACATAATACACTACTATTCATCAACCGCTATTATTCATCAGCCATATCCAAAAGCTATCAGCAAAAGCCAATATGCTACAGTAACTAGCTTTTTAAACGGAATATTTTTTCAAGGCGGGGTCTACAAATCGATTGTAGTAGATATCGTACCGACTTCAGCTATATGGCCAAAATCGCACGCAGGTGTCTCTCTCCGTACTTTCTCTTATGATAGCCAAAATTCAAAAATTTAAACTATAATCCACAACATAAAAGAACAACCCTTTTATATATGTAACCTTTCATTCGGAGACAGTGACATCACATGTCCACTTAACGGCCGCCACCATTGAACTCGCCACTTTGCATGCTGATCATACGGGACACATGTATACTTGGGTCAACTTCTAAATTTCATAGTATATGTGTACAGTACAATGGATTGATATCAATTGTCTATAAACAATGCCTAAACGATGCCGCGTAAGGTTCATGCCGAACCTGATGAGTCTACTCCTTATCCAAAGGTAGTCTGCATGGTTACACTAGATATGAGTTTGCACCTGATGTGTCATCTACAAGTATTATCTATCTCTAATCGGGAGTATTATTTCATGTAGAAATTCTCGTACTTTGACTATTTTCCATTTTTATTTCGGTTATAGATCATATTGGCAAAAGACCCAACTATTTTTTTTTTGAAAGATCATATTGGCAAATAGCATGTATCTCTATTCTCATCCACGCGAACCACTACTTAATTACAGAAATAGAGCTAGAAAATTTCAATAGAGTTGCACACTTCACGTAAGTCTCAAGTCTTACAAAATAATCGGGTGGAAACAATGGGTTAATAACGGCTATTGCCGTCTTGCCCTAGTAGGTCTGAAGCAATGAAAGATTCACGTACGTTATGGTACTGTAACTATTTTTTTTAAATTTAATCTCTGCATATTTATTTTTTTATGAATCTAGCTTCTCTTTAAACTCGACAGCAACGACGACATACATGTTGTCTGCCACGCTATAGGAGCTTGGTAGATTCTACCGAGCCAACCACAGGTGCTCAGTAGCAGGACGTGCCGAGCCCCCAAAACCAGTAGGTGCTTAAGTAGCACTAATTAAGCATACACAATAATTAAAATATGGCCGACTGGTAACCTACCAAGCTTAGGAGGTGCAAAAACAGGTATCCAAGAGCTAAATTTAAAAGAAAAAAATATTTACAGTGCTATTTATATATACTACAATTACCTAGTAGATCCTATTTTAAAAAGATACTTCATTAAAAGTTAGTTACAGAAAAACTGAAAAACAATTTCTAAAAGCTAAAACGAGCATACCCGAGCTCTCAACCAATAATATCCCATCTCTTCGCCAGTGTCCAACGGTCGCGGAGCCACGCATAAGCCGTCCCTCCGCAACTCTCTGTACAAAACAGTCCAACAGCAACCACAATTTGCAGAGAAGTCCACAACATTTTAAATAATTGATCCCACAGAAGTTTAAAACCCTATATTTAACTGGCCCCAGGAGCAACATATAACCAAGTAACCAAACCAACCAATGCTGCTGTAATTCGATTAAGATGTCATATTGCGCCCACGGAAACGGGCTAAAAACCCCAAATTAACAACGCTTGGAAATATATGCCCGGCAGTCTTGGGCAGCAAGAAATCAGTGGCTTTTGATTTTTGCTACAGTACCTAACTTTTAAATGGAGTATTTTCTTAAGACGGGGTCTCCAAGTTAAACGTAGTACACGTTAAAAGTCCAACATCTGTACCAGCCAAAATCGTAAGTGAGTATCGGTCTCTCCGTAATCTGTACCGTAAACAGCCAAAATTCAAAATTTTCAACCAAAAGTCATAAGCCGCAGCAAAAAAGAACACCCCTCAGCGAAGAAGTTTGAACAATTGTATGCTCTCGACTCTCAAGCAAAGTCAGAGCCTGATCTCATCTGAAAACATCACTTCTGAGCTCTCGACTCTCAAGCAAAGTCAGAGCCTGATCTCATCTGAAAACATCAGTTTTGAGTGTTTGACATCAGATGAAAACGCCGCAGCCATGTTGTTGTGTGTGCACCACCGCTCCCTGTTGGATTTCTTTGGTTAATGGTAATACTCTTGTCAAGTGGATCAGCGACTCTTGTCAAGTGGTCAAGTGGATCAGCAGAACTTTTCAATGAGTAGTAGGTGACTGGGAATTGAAGTCTATCAGGGCAGGTACCAGTTGGAGTCGTGAGACTATGTGAGAGGGTCTAGAATTTTATTACGATGAATCGGTGCCAAATTTGTGGAGATAGAATTTGAATTTTACAAAGTTTGCATTTTGTCAGATCTTGTTATTAGACAAACTGGTCTAATCGCTGGCTTCTTACCTGTCAAACCACGTCGGGCGGTATGACCACATCAGTCAGATCGTCGAGCGGTATGACTGGACTTTTGTTGGCGGTTGTAATATTCTAGAGAAGGTCGATTGCACTATTTTCAACCGGTCTGATCGGCCTCTGGTTAGCAGTTAGACAGGCTCTGATGGAAATTTTTCATATTTTTGGAATTTGGTTTTTGGATGATTTAATATATGGTTGGCCAGTGCATTAATGTTGCATGAAGTATGTTTTAGTTAACGTGGGTCAAGTTATAAAGATTTTGTGCCTGGAAATGGTTTCTTTGTCTTTGGATATGCAGGAAAGCTTGGAGTCAATCATGGTCAATAGCGAGGATCGGGCTACACTCATGGAATAGCCGAGGCCCAGAACAGTCAAGGATACCGAGTGAGATGGTTGCGCTCAACCATGACATAAGGAAGGCAAAATATTGAAGGAAAGATTCGGGTGATGCATTGCACCAAGTGGCTTGATTGGTTCAAGTGAGGCATAGTCCGGTGGAACCAGAATGGAAGAGACTTGCCAACGCATAGCAAGCCATTGGTGCACTAACACATGGCGAGCATTGTGATTGCTTGTATTGGAAGATGAAGACCGAGTCAAGGTGAGGGTAGTTTGGTAATTTGCCAAATACAAAAAATTACGTTGGATAAAAATAACGGTGCTTGAGAAATCGGTTTAGGTCATTGAGAAGCTGAGAAGATCATATAGATCAAAGTACGTAGACTTAGCGGGTTTGAGCTCATGTCCTTTGAAAAGCCTGTATAAGTTAAGTGTATAAGTAAAACCCGTGTTGTGTGGGGTTAACAGGTTTATCCCAAATGTGCTAGTGGATAGTATCATTAGGGTTAGATATTGGCTAATTGCCTCATCCATTTAACAGGTTAGGATAGATGCTTGTAAGCCAATCGTCCAATCATCCACATTCCAACCTTGTGTTGTAGGGTTAGGGTTAAAGAATAGTCAGTGTTGTAGTATGCTCTTTTGTCCCCCAGGTGGAGTAGCTATAAAATCTTCATCCTCAAGTAGCAATATACCAACTTTGTTCATCTCTCATAGTGTCTCTTTGTTCTAGTTTATTTTCTCTTGCTTTTGTTCATTTTGATCACTTCTCTCATCTTCTTGATCTTTTTGTGTGCTAAGGATATGTAAGTGATGGAGATGACTTATGGAGATCAACTTTCATCCATCTAGGCATCAGGTCTTGTAAGATTTCAAAATTGCCTAGTTTTGCTTGGTTTTGACATAATCTTGTAGTTTCTTGATCTCAAGATTTTTTCTTTCAATCTTTGGGAGTTCTTATTTACTATGATATGTGAAAATACATCTAAAGCCATCTTGGTCATCCACCACCCACGAGGAAGTCATATCCTGAATTTTCAATTTTTGCTCGGTTTTAGTGTAACTTTGCTTATACCTGAAAAAGGTCTAAACTTTGATAAGGATTCAAATGATCTTTGGATGGAATAGGTTTCTAAGACCCTAAAGAAGGTGTGTGCGAGGTTTCATCTCATTTGGCTATGGATTTTTGGAGTTGTACCAAAAGTGGTTTGGATTTGGGCTGATTTTTGTTCTGGGAATAGGGGAGCAGCCAGACTACTCCTTGGCCTAGTCGTATCAGTCGTCGGTTAGACCGCATGGGTTGCTTGACTTTGGCTAAGGGGGTTTTCTCCCTCGATGGTTGTAGCCGCATGGGTTGACTCCTCTTGGGCTGCATGAAAGTCCTTTCTTTGATTGCTAGCCGAATGAAGTTGTTCCATTTTATGCTCCTCCATTGCTTTGGACCCGGACTCCCTCACCTCCCTCTTGGTTCTAAAGTCTTCACATTGTTCAAACCTGAGAATACACAAAGTACTTGCATGAGGTAGCATCCAATTCCAATCAAAAACTAAAGAAAACTCATTAAAAATAAAAGCACATGTTGGTTTAGAAGCTTGGCTTTTGCTCTAGTCATTGGACCTTTTGATGCTTCATGAACAGTATCTTGAACATCTTGCACATCCTCATGCACACTTGGAGAGTTGAAAGATGTGATAGTAGTAGGGATATCCTTATCATTCTCCTACTCTTGAAAAGGAGTTGTCCTCGACTCTATATTGTCTTGCCCAAAGAATGGTGATAAATCAGTAACATTAAAAGTAGTAGTTACCCCATAATTGTCTCCTCGAAGCTAAATTTTGTTTGCATTGTCATTAATGTTGGCAAGAACATTAAAAGGGGCACCACCACAGGGCATCAACTTTGATTGACGCTTCTCCGAAAAGTGTTCTTTGCAAAGATGAACCCATACCAAGTCACCTGGTTTAAATACTATTTTCTTTATAGTTTTGTTAGCTTTAGAAGCATAAGAATGTACCTTCTTCTCAATCACCTCTTTAGTTTTATCATGGAGTTTCTTTAAAAAATTAGCAGCTTAGAAACCTCTATATTAGCACGTTCTTGCAAAGGAAGTGGTATCAAATCAAGTGCCCGGATCAGTTTAAATCCATACACCACCTCAAATAGATACAATTGAGTAGTGGAGTGTATCACCCTATTATATAGAGATTCAACATATGATAGACAACATTTCCACTCTTTTAATTTCTTTTTTATTATTGCCCGCGGCAATATTGAATGTGTACAGTTCACAACCTCTATTTGTCCATCGGTTTATGGGTAACAAGTTGTCAAAAAAGCAACTTTGTCCTAAGTTTGGCCCACAAAGTCTTCCAAAAGTAGCTCATAAACTTGATATTACGATCTAAAACGATTGTTCTTGGCATTCCATGCAATCTCATAATTTCTCTGAAAAAAACAAGTTAGCTACATATGACACATCGTTACTCTTATGGAATAAAATATGTTATTTTAGAAAACATATCCACAATTGCAAAAATAGAACCCCACCCTCTTTTAGTCCTCGGCAATTCTAAAATAAAGTTCATACTAATATCTTCCTAAGGTGAACTAGGAACTGAAAGTGGAGTTTACAAACCATGTGGATTAACTTTTGATTTAGCTTTATGGTATGACATACATCGTTGAACAAACCTTTTCACATCACATCTCATCCTTAGCCAATAGAAGTGATCAACCAACATCATATAGGTTTTCTCTCTTCTAAAGTGTCCCATCAATCCCCCTACATAAGATTCCTACAATAATAACAAACGCATGGACGAATCTGGAACACATAGCTTGTTAGCACAAAATAGAAACCCATCATGTATATGATACTTATCACATCCCTTTTCATCTTTGCATTTAGAATGTGGTTCTGAAAATTCATGATCGGAAGCATATAAATCTTTTAAACTCTCTAATTCAGGTACATGCACTCCTAATTGAGTTAAAAGCACACTTTTCCTAGAAAGAGCATCAGCAATCATGTTTTTCTTTCCTTTTTTGTATTTAACAACATATGGATGAATTCAACCCACTTAGCATGACAACGGTTCAGTTTGGCTTGACCACGCAAATACTTTAAAGCCTCATGATCATAATGAATAACAAGCTCTTTAGGCCATAAGTAATGCTTCAAAGTCTCTAAAACTCACACTAACGCATAAAGTTCTTTATCATAGACCAGATAGTTCAGTTAAGTACCATTCAATTTCTCACTATAATAAGCAACCGGGCTACCCTCTTGCATTAAAACACCCTTAATACCAATCCCACTAGCATCACATTCAATCTCAAAGCTCTTAGTGAAATCAGGCAAAACAAGCAATGAGGCTTCAGTTAAACGTTTCTTAAATGCAACAAATGCTTTCTCTTGCGCCAGCCCTCCACACAAATTCAACACCCTTCTTGATTAACTCATTTAATGGGGCGGCTATTGTGCTAAAATTCTTAACAAATCTCCTATAGAAACAAGCCAACCCATGGAAACTTTTAACTTGACTCACTTTGATAGGAGTCGGTCAATTTTTAATTGATTCAACTTTTGATTCATCAACTTTCTATGCCATGTGCTAAAGCAACATATCCCAAGAAGACAACTTTGTATTTGCAAAAGGTGCATTTTTCTAGATTACCAAATAACCTAACTAAACGCAAGACATCTAGCACTTGTCTAGTATGATCAACATGTTCAGATTCATTGTGATTATCGATTAAAATATCATCAAAGTAAACAACCACAAATTTTTTAATGAATTGTCTTAAAATATGATTCATTAATCTCATAAATATACTAGGTACATTAGTTAAATCAAAATGCATCACTAACCACTCATATAATCCAAATTTTATTTGGAAGGCAGTTTTCCACTATCCCCTTCTTTCATCTTTATTTGTTGATACCCCTACACAAATCAATTTTAGAGAATATAACAGCACCACTCAATTCATCAAACATATAATTTAAGCGAGGTATAGGATGATGATACCAAATAGTGATATTATTAATTGCTCTACAATCTACGCACATGCACCAATAACCATTTTTCTAAGGAACTAAGATTACAGGAACATCACAAGGACTTAAGATTTCTCATACGTAACCTTTGGAGAGAAGTTCTTGTACTTGTTTCCAAATTTCCTTCGTTTCTTCGGGATTTACGTTGTATGTTGGTAGATTGGGTAGCGTAGTTCTAGGGATCAAGTCGATTTGATGTTCTATCCTGTGAATTGGTGGCAAACCCATAGACACCTCCTCTGGAAACACGTCTTTATACTGTTGCAAAGAATGTGAAACACCACTAGAAAGAGAGGATAAGTCATTAGCTAAAATTAATGCATCTTTGTACTAAAGCACATAGCGTATCATGCTAGGATTCTCACTCAACTCTCGAATCTCAGTTTTGGTGGCTAGTATGACTGACTTATCATCTCCCTCGCTTTTCTTCTTACCATCAAATTTTGCTTGTGGCGCTCACTCTCCGATGGTGGAATCACTCTATTCTTTTCTTCCTCATGTGCACTATCAACCCTTCAATCTTTTGCATGGATTGGTTGATGATTTCAGCACGCGTTAGAGGCTTCAAAATCACATCTTTGTTGTTCCACCTAAACTTGTAGCAATTGGTTTGGCCATCATGAATAGCAGTTTGATCATATTGCCATGGCCGGTCCAAAAGTAAATGACACATCGTTATATACACTACATCACAATCTACGGTTTCACTATAGTTGTCAAATGGAAAACTTGACTCACACCATATGACTTACTTTCACCTCACCTTTGTCACTTAGCCATTGCGCATGATACATATGAGGGTGCAGCAAGTACTTCAAATCAAGCTTATTGCACAACTCTTTGCTGACCAAATTGTGACAACTTTCTCCATCAATGATAACTTTACATACTTTACCTTCTCTCACCTTTCCCAAATCTAAAATAGCAATATCTTTGCTCATGGGTGACTTGAGGCTGAACACTAAGCACTTTGGGCGTATGAAGAATAGCTTCCTGCAACTATGCTTTTATTGGTTGTGCTTGAGGAATTATTTTGCTTCATGTGGGAGTGGTACCAGTAGCATACTTGGCATCTTCATCCACTTGTCATTCAATTTCCCTTGCTTGATGTAGCAACTCGTTCATGTTCCCATATGAATGATGGTTAATGATGCGCTTAATGTTGTAGTTCACACTAGCAAGGAAATGGGCCATGGTTTGCTCTTTATGTTCTCGCACATCTGCATGAATCATGGCTTTTTTATCTCCTTGTAGTGTTCTTCTACTATCTTTGTTTCTTGTTTCAAGTGATGAATTTTTTTCATAAAGAAAATGTTTGTAATGATGAGAGACAAACCTGCCACACATCTTGTGTTTCATCTCATTCCATGTGAGAATGGGTGGTTCATGCCTCTTCATACGTGTTTGTACAGGTTGTTCCCACCAATGCATGGCATTTCTATCAAAACCCATTGATGCAAGTTTTAGTTTCTTATCTTTAATGTAATGGTTCAGACGAAAAAGCTTGTCAACCTTAAGTTCCCACATGAGATAGTTCTTCACATCAATACCTCCTGTGAAAGTAGGCATGGTGAACTTTGGCTTGGCCAAAACTTCATCATCGTCGTCATTGTGTTGAACACCTCAGCCTCCATTGCCAAGACCACGCTTGGGATGAGGTGAACGTCCCACATGACCTACAACAGGTGGAGGCCGGTGACGTAGCCCCTCATGCCGCAAGGCAGCAAACTCCTCATCGGTCTCATCTAGCTCAGCATCGTGTACACTGAGATCATCATTTCTTGCTCCTTGTTGCATCAAAGTGCTGAGGTTGTTGATAGAGTCTTGCAAAGCATGAACATTATCATCCAACCGTACCCCCAAATCATGGATGTCCTTTCCTAGTTTGT
Source organism: Bonia amplexicaulis (assembly GCA_036346245.1). NCBI lineage: Eukaryota > Viridiplantae > Streptophyta > Magnoliopsida > Poales > Poaceae > Bonia > Bonia amplexicaulis. Next base: position 14,314,349 of record CM070740.1, read on the forward strand.
CTTGCACAATCTCCAACTGACGATCAAAGTGTTGCTTCAAAGCTCATTGTTGTAAATGAGTAACGGGTGCATCAAGATTTCCTTCAAAATCCACAGGAACATCTTCGCCATCTGCAACCATGGTTAGTTCACGAACAACAAGTATGTGTAGATTTGTGTATGAAAATGAAATCACTCAACTCACTATCTCAAAATAATGAAGGCTTACTGTTGTGGCTACTGACCAAACAGTATAGAAAGAGAGTAGTGGAGTGGACGTGATAGACAATGCTTGCCCCTTCCCTACAACCAGGGCATGTATATATATTTCCACAAAGCATATTTTACAATTCTACCATTACATTCACGTGCCCTACATAGGGGTATCTATGTCATTACACACGTCCCATTTTAGGCTTTAGAACTCTTTACTAGGCCAGATGGGCTTAGGTGGGGGCCACCTCTACCACAAGAACCTCTCATGGTAAAGGGCTTTTCACGAGCCGAAGCCATGTCGCTGAGCCCTTTGACCACCTCCGTCCCTGCAGCCTGTGACCTTTTACGTGGTTAGTCGGATAAGATGGTGTTGTCGTTGCGGTCCGCTCGGTTTCCATGAATGTTGGCGTGTAGGATGGCCCACTGGCCCACATCCCATACGAGTGCCTCATGGCGCCGGGAGTTATACCGTCCGTTGGCGCCGGTAGGGTGGTACTGGCGCGTCGTACAGTGTTAGTTGGAAGTTTGACCGCGGTCGTGTGTCGCTTCTCGAGGTCATGGGACACGTGTGCACGCGCTATTGGGAGGCCGTGCAACTTCAGCCTCCGCCGGTTGGGCTTCCCAATCGTGGGGGAGGTAAGGAGGCTTTAAAAACGATGTCGTTGTCGTACTGTTGTTCGTCACCCCTTACTAGCTGCCACAACACCACTTTTTGTTCCCTGCTTCCGTGCCACCGTTCTTCCCGTTGTTCACCACCGCACCCCTTCATTTCGCTGTGCACTTTGAGAAGAAGCATCTCGAAAGTGGCCCGATGTGATGACCGTTCTCGCCGGCCAAGCGGTGGCGCATCGTCAAGCCACGGCGCCTCCTCCCACTGGCATAGTTCATCGACGATGGATATGGAGTATGCGCTGGTGGGGCACGACCCCTTAGTGGCAAACAAGCACTAGAGCGTGAAGAAGAAGTTGAATGGCGTCTACTCGAATGTACTTGGGTAGAGCCTCGTGACCGAGGAGACCATCCAGTCTCTTCTGCGTGAGGAGAAGCTCTCAGAGCACAGTGCGGTTCGTCTGCCCCCAGGCGACGAGACGGAGCCACATCCCATGGAGTCAGAAGCGGTTATCTTCGTCGCATACTTAGAAGCTGGACTCCGATTCCTGTCGGCCATGTTTGTCGGCGAGGTGCTCAGGACGTACGGGTTGGAGCTAGCGTAGCTGACTCTGAATGCGCTGGTTCGCCTGGCAGTTTACTGCTAGGTGTCACAGACAGAGGCAATATGGCCTAGCGCCCCTCTCTTCGCGTTCCTCCACGATGCGCGCTGCCAGCCGAAGAAGCTGGACAAGGGATACTCGAACTTCGGTAGCGTCAACTTTGTGCTACGGTCGCCGTGCACGAAGGTATTGCCTGCGAATTCGACTCGAGTGAAGTGGGAATCGAACTGGATGCAGCATTGGTTCTACCACCACGTGACGAGAAACAGCAACCTTAGGCGGATGGGCCACCCGATGGCATTCAACACATCCCCCTCGGTGGCCCTGGATCGCGACGATGAGCAGCGAGCGCAGAGGCTTGTGGGGATTGCTCTCTAGTTTAACATGCGGGACCTCGCAGAGGAGTACTTGATGTACGGTGTGGCCCCGCTTGCCCAGCAATGGCATATTCAACCCAGCCATGTCCGCCCCGACAGGATTCAGCCGTCAGTGGCTTCGCTGCCGAGGCCCCCTATCCCCATAAGTTCTCGACCGCATATGCTGCGCACAAGATAATCATTGCAGATTGTTTTAACTCTTTTTATTGACAAAACTCCTCCTTGAGGACGCGGAGCGTGCGGCGACGGTGTTCCTTGGGCCGTATGTATCTAAGGAGCACAGTCTTTGAGAGACCGTGACAGCGAACATCGATGGGTAAACCGCGTGTGCGAAGCTCTGGGCGCGCCGTGCTAACCGCTAGCCGGGGTCACCCTCGAGATGTCGACAACAAGTTGGAGGCCTCTCCCCCTCGTCGGAGGGCCCAGTCACCCGTCGCCTGATCCAGCCCGGCGGCTACCCCTCCTGGGGAACCCGCCAGAACCGAGGCCACGATAGTCAAAGGCTTCGACCTGGCGGAATACGCCAACTCCGATCTGGAGGCGGAGGCGGCTTGCGACACGCCTGGCGACAAGGGGCCCGTGAGCGACACGGGCGACAAAGGGGACAGACACCCCGATCCTGATGTGGACATCTTGGAAGGCAAGGCTTTGTGGCCTGAGCCAGCTGTGGAGGCCGACGAGGCGTCCCTGAAAGCGCCGAGCGTGAAGCGCATTTGGACAAGTTCGCCTGAGGGACTGGCGGAGCATTTCGAACTGGCGGTGGGAGAGATGTTGGAGTCGTACTCCGAAGCGGAAGCCGTTGGGCCCGAAGTGGACTTCGCCGCACAAGATATGGGTGGCGCCCCCGCGGTTTGTTTGGAGGCAGGCGGGACATCTCGATGATCTTCACCACTTCGCGACGAAGGTAGGCACAACTCATTCTCTCCCCACGACTTCGTGAAGCTTTATCCGATCTACTCCCTGATACCATCGTCGGCGTCAGCTGGGACATGATCTCCAGGACGCGGGCAAGGTTCCAGCGACAGGAGTGGCCACGAAGTGTCCGGCGTACCCGCCCTGGATGTAACCTCGACCCCCGCTGCCGTGGAAGCAGCCGGCGTGGAGACTCGACGCCTGATCGTGTCCGCTTTTGTCCCTCAACCGAAGATGCTGCGAGCTCTTCAGGAGGCCACAGACTGTGCGAGCACTAGTTTAGACTGGCGGGCGCTATCGTCGTGTGGCCCGAAGTGTTGGAAAGCGCGTTGGAAGCCGCGGAGATGAGGGTAAGTGCACCTACTCTTCAATTACGTTTGTGCTTATGGGACTTCGCTGACATGTGCGCTATGTAGGCCCTTGCCCTCGCTCGTGCCCTACAGGCAGCTAGGGCTCATGAGCGAGGTGTGCTAGAGGACCGACTCCTTGCCGTAGAAGAGGCCCATGCTGCGTGCGCATCCAAGGATGAGCACATCCGCTTCCTTGAGACGGAGGGCGCGAAGGCTATCGCTGATGCTCAGGCGCTCACGCAGTAGACGCAGTGGCTAGCCTCCAAAGAGCGCAAGGGGATGCTTTATCAGATCTCCGAGCTGGAAGAGGAGAAGGCCCGGCTAGCCGACACTCAGAGAGAGAGACCGGGCACTGGGCGACGCCTCGGTGGCAACCTAGAACTCAATGGAAGCTCTGGAGAGCGCCCTCTCCGACTTCTCTGTCATTGTGCCGCCTCGCACCTTCGGCCCTGAGGATCTGTCGAGCACCTTCCAGCGAATCGGAGAGGCCTCAGCCCTCACACTAAGTGTCGCGTGCTCCTTCGGCAACCATTGCTCGGTGGTGACGACGCGCATCGTCCTCGCCCTCCTCCACCACCGGGGGTGCCTGCACGTTGGTGAACTGGCCACCCCCTAGCTGGAGCTGCCCGCCGGGGGCGGGGTTATGTCCGACGCCGTACATGCCATCCGCCGCTCCGCACGGGCCTTCCACCAGCGGATTTGGGACTACATCGGTGAAGTTGCGGTGAAGGTGGCAATGTGGTAGAGCCTACGGGGTGACGTGGACTTCGGGGCTAGGTGTGATGCCGAAGTCCCACATTTGTACGCATGTGTCACTATGTATCCCGTAGCTATGTTATGTAAAACAGCGCCACACGGCCCCGCCTTTTGGGAATGCAAAAGAAGCACGACGATCATCACTAAAACAAACTTTCTAATGGACTAAAACCTAACTAAACTCATATGAAATAGCAGATTAAACTAGGGTTTTGTTACTGCAATTTTTGGATTAATTGGACTAAAGGACAAAACATAAATGATATAAAACAAGAGTAAATAATCCTACCGAGTCAACCGTGCTCTGATACCAAGGTGATACATGTAGCCCTGATCTTCTTGATGTAGGATACAAGATAATGTGTCTCTCAACTAATCTCACTAGTTGTTCACCCGTGCCAATGAAAGATTTATAGCTCTATGGAAATTCACCAAGATACACCAAGCTTCTCTCCACTAGACCTCAAAGTTGAGCAATACCATGCCCTCAATTCCCAATGGAAAAGCAAACACAACCTTAATTCAAGAACAAGCGCTCAATTCCTCTCAAGTATTTCTTGCATGAATACTATGTGAAAAGAGACAAGCAATCTGGTGTTCTATGTTCGATCTAAAAAGTGGTCTCAACTCACACATGCAAGGCTCTCAGCCATCTCCAAGTCGGTTCTGTCATGTGCCGATCCAATCTTGTTTTGGTCAAGAATCTGACTCTAATTCCAACCTAGCTATTATTTAGAACTAATAGACTAAATATGGTTTGAACTCAAGTACTTAAATTAGATACATGACCGAAACATGGTGGCTTTCTATCAAAGAAATGGCACACAGGCCATGGAGTTTCCCTCACGCGTGTTAGCTTTGGTTTTGGAGAAGTTCTTAAGAAAACCATCTAGTTTTTGAGAATCTCAAGAAAATTGGGTCTTTTTTTATCTGCATATCAAGCTCCTCTTAGATTGACCCCTTCCCATGCCTTGGGCTGGGTACGTGGTTTGGGTTTGAGCCATGCGCCATGTTCTTCCACTCTTGCATGGGCTGCCCCTTTAAGGGTTGAGCTGCACGAGCCTTTCCCTTCACATCTGCATGGGCTACTTGGCTTTGACTGAGTGGGATTCCTCGCTTGATGGTTGCAGCCGCATGGGTTGACTTCTCTTGGGCCGCATGAAACTCCTTTCTTTGCTTGCTAGCTAAATGATGTTGCTCCACCTTATGCTCCTCTATTGATTTTGCCCCGGCCTCCCTCACCACCCTCTCGGTTCCAAAGTATTCACATTATTCAAACCTAACAATACACAAAGTACTTGCATGAGGTAGCATCCAGTTCTCATAAAAAACTAAAGAAAACTCATTAAGAAATAAAAGCACATGTTAGTTTAGAAGCTTGACTCTTGCTCTAGTGTTGGACCTTTTGGTGCTTCATGACAGTCTCTTGAACATCTTGCACATCCTCATGTACACTTGGAGAGTTGGAAGATGTGATAGTAGTTGGGATGTCCTCATCATTTCTCTTATTGGAATTCTTGGATGTCCTCATACATCTAGCCCAAGGGCATTCTATTTGGCTTAAAGTTTAGAATTCTTTTTCTGTCCCTACTGAGGTCAATTTGGCAAAAACTCCTAATGTGGAGGCAAACAACAAGGCTTGAAATTCTTTATTCAATGATCGATCTGAGTTTGAGTGAGTAGCTCATTTGACATATGCTCATGAGATCTGGAAGACCCTATCGGATTACCATGAGGGCTCGACTGTGATCAAGGAAGTGAGATGGTCATACCACTAGGCAGTAGTTTTGATTTTTACTTCGCAGTAGCTTTTTTCTAAAGAGGTCAAATTGTGAGGTGCAAGGTGCTATAGTATTGGCCTGTGGGGGCGGTGGTACCGGCTAAGGAAGAAATTCTTGGATTTTAGGAAATTGAGTCATGGGTTGAGTTGGGTTGACCTAGGTTGGTGCATTAATATTGCATGAAAGTTGTAAAGAACTTCTGCCTAGAAGTAATTTCTTTATCTGCTTGGAGTCAACCATGGTCGGATTGTAGCTATTGGAGTGAAGGATTGGTGAATACTTGGGAGAAAATTTTTGATGCACCATTCATCCCCCTCCTTGTTGCCATCTTCGGTTAATCCTCAACACTAGCGACAATGATCTTTCCCATCCTAGGTTACACCTCCCCAGAATGTTCCCTTCTTGGGCTACTTTTCAATAAGGGAGCTAGTTGTTAGGGAGTCTACAGGCCTTCACATTTACAAAATCCACAAAGGAATTGACCGTTACGGCTCACTAATCACATCAAAAATCCAAAAATCCACATACCAATCTAAAAGCATTGTATTCACACCATAGCTAAGCAAATTATTGGGCCACGTCCATTCCATAATTAGACTTGTGGATGCACAATTTATGTGTAGAAAAGAGAAGCACAAGAATTCGATTCTTAAACGACTCAGACGAGACAAACCACAAACCCAAATCTCATACAAGCCCTGCACAGCTATTCAAGAAAGGACACATGCAGTCCCTGCATGACCCATCTAAAACTGACACGTGCAATCCCTACACAACCAATCCAAAAATGACACATGCAATCCCTGCACAGTCAATCCAATATGTGCAATCCCTGCACTGGTCTCCAACCAACCACTCGCCCAAGCCTCCACCATTTTAGAAAATATTTTGACGTTTCCAGTCGTAACCTATGTTACCATTCTCATTATCATGTTTTCAAGTTTCATTAGCAATATCTGTATTGTACTTTCACCACTAAGATATTTCTAAGCACAACCATAATCTACCAAAGTTTAACCAATAATGGAGTTATTATCATTATAAGTATCCTAGGATGACATGGCAAGGGAATATCAACATTTCAAGCAAAGGGAATATTAGGTAACACGTGCACAGTGTAGATAAGCAAGCAATGTTTGACATAGCATTTTATGTAAATAATCATATTCATCATGCATTTGTATTTGAAAGCAAAATACTTGCATTTGAAAACTAGGTTCAACATGATCAATTATAAGGACTTAACTTGATCAAATGTGGCTAGGGTGGGATCTTGTTCATCAGCGACAGAGGTGTCTAAAGCGTCAAAGTCTATACACATGAAATTAACATATATTCAACACAACATTCAAATATAATATAAATGAACTCCAAAATTATGATTTTAGTTCTGATGGAAAGGTTTTTAATTTAGATAAATTTTGAGACAAAAAATCTCATGATTTGGATTTAAAATGAAGAAGTTATGGCCTTTCAAAGTTTTAACTGAAATGAAATTCTAGAAATTCAAATTTTTCTGATAGGTAGGGTCAACTGGAATATCTTTTCTTTTTAATTTTTTTCCTTAAGAAAAACATTAAGGGGCTATCAAGTGGAGTCCAATGGGTTTTAATTTATTTTATACTTATTTTCATTCAACAAACTCAGAGAGGCTGATAGGTGGGGTCACGGTTCATATGGACTCAATCTACATGGCTGTCTACAGAGAGTGGGACCCACATGTTAGACACATTGGTCCATAGTCTTGGTTTATGCATTGGTTTAAATGGTGTGGAGTCCACACATTAGTGATCGCTGGTTTTAAATCAGGGTTAATTAGGATTCCTAACCAGCAAGGCCCATATGTCATAGCAATATTAATCACCTTCTCAATGGTTAATTTAAGAACTAGGTTAACTAACTTTCTAATGAATGGGACCCACTGGTCAGTGAGACTAAATAGGGCAGCAGCGGAGTCCATGGTGGAGCTCCTTGGCGAGCTCACCGACGGTGAGCAGGAGGTCGGCATGCTTAGCTAAGGACCAAAAATGGAATGTGTGGGCTAAGGGCTAGCTTTTGGTGATGATGGAGCTTAGTGGGGGACACTACAACAGTGGCTAGCTAGCGGTGCTAGCCAGCAGCGCGACGGCAAGGGCATAGAGCCACGCTCAAGCCAAAGTTAAGGGCATAATACGTTCAGTTGGTTGCCACAAGTGCCATACTGTCCACGGTGGCCAACAGTGGCAAGAAAGGGTGATCGTGGCCGGGGCATTACGGCCAGTTCTAGAGTCCGATGGCTAGCCTATAAGGTTGTCTTTAAGCTAAATTACAAGGTGCAGAAGGGCTTACTGAGAGATAGAGTAGAGAGGGAGATCGACAGCAGCGACAGGTCCGGTCAGTGTTGGAGAAGACAAGTGTGTCCCAGTGGCTCTGGGGCATGGCAAGGCAATGAACAGGGCGCGTTAGCATAGGGGAGTCAAGGCAAGCAAGAATGACATGATAGACATGGCCAAAGCTCACCCGAGCGAGGTTGGCGGCAGCGCAGTGCACGATGGTGAGGATGTCGACTTTGAGCTTCCAAAGGGCAGAAGGGCAATGGAAGGTGAGCACGACATAGAGGGGGATGAGACAAACTTAGAGCACATGATGCCATGATTGGAGACTCCTCGAACGGCAAGGAATCGAGCAGCGAAGCTCACGGTTGGACTTGGGGAAGATGGGAAATTCTTCCTTTCTGAAGGTGATGAGGGTGTGTAAGCTTGAGGAAGACACTGAGTAGGTGAGCACGAAGGTCGTGATGTGCAAGGGTTGGCTTAAATAGGAGCAAGAAGGGTGCCATGAATGGCTTTGGGCATCAAGAGAGAGAGTGAGAGAAAGCGAGCTGGCGATGAGACAAGGTCGTGACACATAAGGCTCAAGGCATAAAGCGCTTTAATGTGTTGTTTGCATGGGAACATATACAAGTGGATGAGCTCAGGCGCACAAAAGAGAGAGAAGGATAGGAGAAAGAAGCACAGTGTCAGCTGAGAGGTGGGACAGTGGGGCCTAGTCATCAGTGACATGAGAGAGAGCGGCGCGACTAGGCTAAGTAAGCGAGAGTGTGAACAGTCTAGCGAGCGCGTAGGAGTGGGCCGGTTTGGCTGGATTGTGACAGGGAAGAAAAACGGAAGGAAAAAGAAAGCGAACCAATGGTGAAAGAGGGAACGAGCTGGGCTGGCAAGTGGATTTCGGCTCGGAGGCAAGGGAGGGAAATAATTAAGTTTAAACTTTAATTCTGGTTCCAATTTGAGTTTGAATTTCTAATTTGAGTTTCAAGAGGTATTAGCACACAAGATTTTTAGGGAAAAATCCTCAACATCCAATTGACTTCTAAAATTTTTGAAATCATATTTTGGGCTAAGGAAGTTATTTTAAAAAAAATGTTAAACTCCAATAAGGCTTTGGGAAAAGTTTTAAAAAATGCACCAAAAATTTTAGAAATTCATAAAAAAACCATACATGCTTATTTTTGAAACAAAATTGGGCTGTTATAGCAACACAGCTAACAACATAGTTGCCTCGTGGACACTCTTAATTTGCTCCATGGTAGAATATTATATGAAGTATTCTAATGAAAATGGGCCAAGGTGTTAGTAGCAACCATAGAAAAGAAGAGGGAAGAGGCAGATAGGCGAACAAGAAGATTGGCTAGGTGTAATATTATAGATTAATAAAGATAAGTGATCAACTAACATAAAAGGAAGTATTACGAAAATACTATGCGTTGAAGAGCACGGCCTCTTGAGCCACTCCTAGGACGACTCAGGGGGCAACCCAAGCTGTCCTCCAGTAAGTCTCTCCATCGCCACATTCATCCCTCGCCGCCACTGCCATGGGCACGGTGATGATGGCTGGGGCCTCCGCTCCTCCTCCTTTCCTCTTCCCCTTCCTCCCCTCTCCCCTCCTTCTCCCAGATCAAAGGTTCTTTCCCCCGATCTGTTTTTCCTTTTGTGCCTCCCCCCCCCCCAAACCATAGCTTCGTTGGGGGCGGTGGGTGTGGGCAATATGGCTTGTGCCAGCGATGGGCCAGGCAGCAAGCAGCGCGTCAACATCGGTGGTGCATGAACATTTGTCGCATCAGTAGCACGATGAAGAGCGGTAGGAGGCAGCTCGGTTAAGCTACAGTGAAGAAGAGTGAGAGCCGCTTGGTCTACTTCATCAGGAGGCCTCCTCCGACCAGACCATTTCTTTGCCAGATCTACTTCTCCCTTGTAGATCTGATTGGTTTGGTGGTTATAGTGCAAAGTGGAGATGCAGGTCGGCAAGGGCTTGGGTGTCGTCGTCATTTTGATTGTGCCAACGTTGTAGGCATCGCTCGGGTTGCTTCGGCGATGCATGTCGTGGTGAAGTATGAGCTATTGCCCATCGCGGTGTTACGGGCTGCTACGATGACACATGATGGACGTCATAGTGGGGTGTCAGGCGTGTTTGTGGCGGTGGCTTTCGGTCTTTCTAAGCCATTGCTAGGGATGGAAAAAGGTAATGGATAATTTATTTTATTCGATATTTATATCCGAGAAAACATGAATGTGGTAAGCAAAATCCGTATTTGAAAATATTCGTATTCGTATCCGTATTTGAGAATATTTGTATTCGCATTCGTATTTGAGAATATTCATATCCGTATTCGTATTCGAGACTATTCGATGCGTATTCGATCTGTTTTTAGAATCTATGAAAAATCCATACGAATTTTGTGATTAAAAATTTGAATTTAGGCGGTTTAAAACCGGTAACCGGTGAAAAATTGGCAAAACCGCTAGGAATCCGTTTTATCCGATATTCGTATCCGAAAAAATCCGTATTCAAAAATATATGTATTCGTATTTAAGAATATTTATATCCGTATTTGAGAATATTCGAATTTGTATTCATATTCATTTTAAAAATATAAACTTGCATTCGTATTTGAGACTGTTCGATCGTATCCGATATGCCCTCCCCTAGCCATTGCTATAGCTTGCAGCTTCAACCAGCCAAAAACGTCGCACTTCCCAAGTAATGCGGAACACCAGCCTCTTTTATCATCGCTGTCGTGTTGACGTGTCGAATTAACCGAAGGATATAGTTGCGCCTTGTCATGCAGTTGCTTTGTCTCTACTCAATCACCAAAATTTGCAAAAGGTTAATTACGTTGACATGGCTGGCCTGCAGGCTGATTTCAACCCCTGTTCACACCGCATACGAATTATGAAATGAATTAATCGCCAGTCGCGCCGTTACCCCGTGCGAGATGACGCTAAGAGAGAGATTTGTGATCACTTCCATTTGGATGTGAAGCTTGTTTTGTCCAATAATTAGGCAGCTGTGAGGTGATTGATTGACTCCATAGTTTAGCCACTTTGCGGCACATGATTGGAGGAGCTTGCATGGCCACTTTGGGCACATTATTGGATGAGGGAGAGTTATATAGAAGCTTATCACCATCCACAGCAGCGGCCAACCAACTACGCTGGCGTAGCCAAAATGCAGGTTTCACTGTACCATACATGGAGTCCTAGGACATGTATATTCAATTCTTGCACTATGTCATGCTCACGTCGCATGTTTAAAGTTTTTTGTGTAAGCTTTCTTCTTCTTCTTTTTTTATTCTTTTAGACGAGTAGGTCATTGCAAATAAGATGCTGGGAAATAAGAAAAATATATGGTGTGAGGAGCTTTGTGCATCATGATCAGTTAAGCCCCTCTGAATTAATTTTGTGCAAACAGGCCAAGTGCTTGTAACCAGGGCAGCTAATACAAAGGTAGAGTGGATTTTTGACATTCAAATTCTTGCGGGACTCGAAACCAAGTTTCTGAATATGCATGTGTCTAACTATAATGTTCGAACTGAATAGCAGATGATACAGATCAAATCGACCTCTTTTGTCCCGCGCAGAAAATCGTGACGCCTTCTCTTGGTTTGGAAGTAATCGACTTCCTTACTTTTCAAGGGAAGATCAGGACAGTATTTGCCACTAGTATATATAGACAGCTCCATGGTCTCTATATATCTACTTGCTATGGATAGAGGAGGCACTATTTGGAAGCAATAGCAATAGCCCAGCCCCTCGGCGCCGTACGATGCAAGGGCAACGGTTGAGATCATCTCTTGGATGGAAGCGCCTAACCGGTTGACGTAGAGCACCATGCAGGTAGTATCGTTGGTAAAACAACGGGCAATCACCTGTGGACAACCAGCGCATAAGGAAACCATGAGGCACGCAACAAGGCTGTAAGCTAGCTGAGCTCAAGCAAATCTGATCGGTAGAAGCTCAAACGAACTTAAGTTAGGGTTTGAGCGTGGACTTGGGCTAGAGCTCGACTAGATCTATGTTTAAGTAGATTCAAACTTATTTCAGAACTTATTTCAAGTAAAGTCGGTAACAGTTAATAATTTAACATATATTAATTTTCAATAATAAGAAAAATTTAAGCTCGAACTCGGTTCAAGTAAGCTCGACAAGAATTAACATACAGCAATATTCAATAATTAAGAATACAAAAATCATCACAATATAATAGCATGCATATCTTAAAAAATAATTACAAAAGAAAAAATCTCACCGAGCCCTAACGAGATATTCGAGGTCTAGATCAAGTTCGAACTCGATTCAAGCTCCAAACAAACTCGAATTGAACATATAATGGATCGAGATCGAGTTGCTCGTGAGCTTTTTTTACCACCCTAGGGCTAGCAATGCTATATAGCTGGTAAAAACCGTTCCATCGAGCAACTCCAACAGCTAAGACTTATGAAACCTACGATGCGCACGCACATACAGGTTTTCCGTAAGTCTTGCACGAGGTTAATTCTCGGTATACTCGTGTGCCTCATGTATTCGATAAGGTTTACAGAAGTCTTATTCTCAATATGTAGCGGTCCGCATAAATTGTCGGACCGAACAACTTCAATTCAACCGCTAAGATTTATGCTGAGAAAGCGCGCCTACGTATTGGGCAGTACCTCAAAGACTCAAACCATTCACGCTCACACCGTTCACGCTGACAAAGCGCGCCTACGTACTGAATCATTACTCTACCCAAGAGGACCGTTCAATCCAGATAACCTCAATCCGTGAGAAGTGAGGAAACACTTGATTCTTGCTAGCCTGCACTTTGCCATCTCTATCTTCCATCGCCCCAAGTGGTTTTAGCTTCTGACATGTCATTTTCTTAATTTCAACGCTTTTCGGTTTTTTAGCTTTTTTTGTTTTTTTCTTATTTCTTTACATTATTCTTGGAGATATAACGGTGTTTTTTCTCTCTCATTTTTCTTTATTTTTTAATTAAATAACTCAGAAAAAATTAAACTAACAGTCATTATAGTACAGTTTCAGCCAAACAAACAACAGCCACAGCCGAAAGTCAGAAGCTACAGCTGTTAGAGCAAGGCCATGACCCACTCTCTCTCTATCCATTAGCTTCCTACAATGCTAGAAAAGAACTCAATATTTGGTCTGTTCTTTTTTACTTTGACTTATAGCTTTTGCATGTGGCTTATGACTTTTTAGATTATTATTGAGAGAAGATACAGAGTAATAGAAACTCACGTATAATTTTGGTTAATATAAATAAAGTCACTATAGTATATACTATAATTAATTTGTAGATCATATCTTTTACTCTATTTAAAAACTAGTTATTGTAGAAAAATCGAAAAGTAGTTTTTTAAAGTCGAAAAGGACAAGCCGTGGAGTGGACTTGCTGTTGCCTGTTCTACAAAGTACCAAAAAAAACGTACAATTAATTAATTGATCGGTCGGTCGACAGGTGTGCATCGCGATAGCGAGGTTAAAAGAAAGGCCCCACATTGTCCTGCTTTTTCTATTTTTGTTTGTGCTGTTTAAAGCGACAACGAAAAGTCCATTTAAAAATCTGCTTCAATAAACACCCTCCTTTGTTTCCATGTTTGGATAAGTCTCCGCACAAAATATGTTGGTTTCGCTAGGGAGAAAACGTCGCTAGCTGCAGTGTGGGCCCGAATGAACTTGCCCTTATCCTGGCCAGGAGGCCCGGCCAATCAGGAGTTTCCAGATCAGAGGGTTACTTGTACAGTTGTACCTGTGATGGTGGAGTGGGCCTTAGGTCAATTTTGCATTGCTGGCAGCTCATTAAGAGCCTAGTGATCGGATTTAACGGTGTTTTCATATTTTATTTCTTATTTTTTTACTTTTTAATTGAATAATTCAGAAAAAACTAACCGATATTACAGTATCATTTTAGCTAACAGGCTGAAGCTGCAGCCATAAGTCGAATGGAGTGGCCCTAAATGAATTGGCTCTAGAGAAGAAAATTGCCCCGGTTCTAAAACGTGTGTTGCTGTCGATGTATGTATATCCCGTACAAATTGGTTTGGCAATTCGTCCTTCGTGTTAAGACGTAGTTTACACGACAAATTTTACAGCTTGATAGGTCAGACCCATGCTGCCTCCTTAAGTTTTACATGAATTTTACATTTATTGTCTAAATTATACATGTCAATGATTTCATATTGAATGATACTCCTAGATAGGTGTTCAAGACCAAAATCCAACTTATTGAAGACAATAGCATGGTTTTTACCAAGTCGTGGAAAAGGTAAGAAAGAGCCCATAACATTTCACTTCCAAAAGAACTCAGCACAACTAGTAGAAAGTTTAACTTGGTAGGTTAAAAGGAACATTGTATCAATTATAAAGTATGTATGGCCATTGTTAGTTTGGTACAGAATTATCTGTCAATTTTTTTTGTTTTAGGAGGCATATCTAGTGCAAAACATGCAAACCATTTTAGTTTGACACCAAACCGACAAGAGAAATTTTGAGAAAGAAATATGTGAAGGTAGTTTCTACTTTAGCATACTTCTTAAAATTTCAACATCAAATTTAGTTTGATCTGGGAGGGGTAAAGAGAGAGACATACCTAACAAACTATAAGCTAAAATAAATTAGGGAAAAGCAAGAATTATTACTCACAACAAACTTCTTTTGTTTTAGCTTCTACCGATTAATTTTGAGTTAAAACTAGGAATTTTAAGGGGTGACACAATTCTCCACATACTCTGTCCTTAGTTTTCTTCTAGGAACGCACCGTAGCTCAATTGGTGAGAGTTGCCTTGGTTAGAATCCTCTTCAACTCGAATTCGAGTCTAATTCAGTAGATACATAGTTGTTCCTAGGTATCCATCATCTGAGTGTTCTCAAAAATTGTAACACCTCCATTTCTGAAGACACTAGTAATTCCCGCAACTATCCAAGCCTGAACAGTTTCGTACATGAGTGCGCACCACAACAACGCATGTTTATAGCAAAATAGCCAAAACCAATCATCTTCGTAGAAGAAAGGTTCTTTGGGAACTTCATCTTCAGTTTGGACATCCTGGCTCCACTGGTCTTTTGTCTTCATGAGTGCGTTCTGCAGGAGTTGGCGAAGACTTGATGGCGGCAGTACGGCGCAAGCGCACGCGACAAGGGAATGAGGCGGTGCGCCGCGGCGAGAGAAGCGAGCGCGCGGGCAACAGCGCGTGAAGTGAGGGGAAACAGGAGCTGGGAGACTGGGAAACTGGGCGGTGGGGCCACAGAGCTAGGCGGGTGTGAACGCACGGGAGCGGCGGTCGCAAATCCAGGCGGCGACGGGGCGGCGCGTCAGGGAGGCGGTGGAGTAGCGGCAGCGCAGGGAGGCACCAGCGGGAGAGGAAGGCGGAAAGATCAAAAGGGAAAGCAGGTTTTCAAGGTAAATTGCCAAATTGGGGAGGTTTAGGAACTCAAACAAAATTCAAAGAAAATTTTGAAATTTTTGGGCCATTTCAAAAATTCTCCTTAGCTTTTTAAAAAAATCCATGTTAATTTAGTGCTCAAATTAAAGTAGTCTGCATATTTGCACCTGAATCATGGTTTGCACCCGACCGAATTGGTAGGCCTCGTAAGAGCAAAATCCAAATCCGATCTGAGTGGCTTGATTTTTGCTGAGTCAATGTAGACCTCGTAAAAGAAAGTTAAACATCTAATTAACGACCTGAATGGAACTTTGAGTAAGTCAGGAAGGCGACTTATTAATGCCCCTTCCCTCGTAAGACGCGGTAAAATGGTTGTTTGATTTGCATCTGACAGTAACCAGTTTGGAAAACAAAATTGAAGAAATCATAAAATATTTTTAGCAAATATTAATGTTTAATTTAATCTTAGTAAATAAAAATACTAATTAAGCTTTAGTTTAAACCAAATAAATTCAAAATTTTGAAAATAGGGTATAAATGGATAGATTAGAATTTTAGAAGAATTTAGAAATTTGAATGGGCTCAATCGGAGTTAAAACGAAAGAGAACGAGCTCTCGCAATTTTGAAAAGAGAGAAAAGAATAAACCGATTTTCTAAAATTATTTTTGAACTGAAAAAAATGAAACTATGACGTCACCAAAGGAAATGATTTTGAAATGAATTATTTTTCTGTGAAAAAGAAATTTATGACGTCTGCAAGGATTTTGATTTTCTGGCCGAATTATTTTTGTAAAGAAAAATAATTTTATTCACTGACAGGTGGAACCGGTTTATCAACGAGAGAGAAGAGAGAGAGGAAGAGTGGACGATCGGATGAGCGATGCGGCGCAAGGAGGAAATCAGGACCATCGGATGGAGAGCGAAGTGGGTTAGGTGAAGATGAACGCACGAGATTAGATCGGGCGGTGGATAATTAAATTTGATTTAGATTTTCAGAAAACACCAGAAAATTCAATAAAACTCAGAAAAATATGAAATTACTTCCAAAAATTCCAGAAAAATTCAAAGAACTTCCTGGAGACATTTTGGACTTAATAAAAACATTTCCATCTACTGTTGGTATTTTAATTTTCATACCTAAAATACTTTTAGTTTTAAAAGCATTTTAAAACTCGGAAAAACTCGAACACCAAATAAAGGCCGAATAAATCCAAATAATTAATTTGAATTAGGATTTTTATAGAAAAGTAAAATATCATTGTATTAAGTTTTTACTTTAAATTATTTTTCAAATCCAGCTTTCTAAAAGCAGAAAATCAAGGCACAACAACATTCAAACTTCACACATCCAAAAACTCTTATTTTTATTTTAAACCAAATTAATTTAATTTAATATTTATTTATTTATTTTCAAAAATTGAAATAAACAGCTGGGCTGTTAAACATTTCCATCTACTGTTGGTATTTTAATTTTCATACCTAAAATACTTTTTAGTTTTAAAACAGATTTTAAAACTCCAGAAAAACTCAGAACACCAAATAAAGGCCGAATAAACCCAAATAATTAATTTGAATTAGGATTTTTATAGAAAAGCAAAATATCATTGTATTAAGTTTTTACTTTAAATTATTTTTCAAATCTAGCTTTCTAAAAGCAGAAAATCAAGGCACAACAATATTCAAACTTCACACATCCAAAAACTCTTATTTTTATTTTAAACCAAATTAATTTAATTTAATATTTATTTATTTTCAAAAATTGAAATAAACAGCTGGGCTGTTACATAAACTCTCCTGGCTTAGTCTTGGTCTCGTCCGCCTTACTATAACCTAGTTCCGAAGTTCTACAACTAACAACAACAAGCAAATCATCATGTAGCACCGTATAATATATAAAATCATCAATTGACACAATTGATAAGCCAAAAATCAAACTTAAACTTCGATAATATTTATATAATAAAATTAAATACTCATCATACATTATAGAGTAACCTTTACGTGATCTCCTGTATGTCTCCTGTTTTATATTCAAAAACTAGGTAGGTGATCAATAGCGAAATCGCACTCCTACTGAGGAAGACAGTGGCATCGTTTTTACTAAGTCCAGTTGAGAAGGTAAGAAAAACACCCAGAAAATCTCACATCTGAAAGACGTAAAGAGCTGAACTTTCGAAAGGTCGGAAGAGCTGAACTTCCCATTTAATGTAGCGAGGCAGCCATAATCCATTGCATCCAGATCATAGCTTGACATCCATCTGCTTAATAGTTACTCTCTTGGTTTATATAGAGAGATATTGTTTTAGAATGGCGTGAAACTTGGATGATAAAACCTTCATTGGTATATGTAGTAATGTTTAAAATTTTCGCTTGGAAATGATGTAAGTAGAATATTTGTCCTCAAAAGTATTCATGTTTTCGATCAAAAAAGTTTTACTAACATATAAGAAGAGCACGCCCATGTCCAAAGCAACATATGTTTGTAAACAGAGGGAATATCATGCAAAAACGATAGTATGTAATTGCGCAATCTCTCTGTCAAATTTAGTACTAGCCTAGCCTGTAGGAAGATCTCTCTCTCTCTCTCTCTCTCTCTGCCAAACCATACGAGTCGTGTTCCCGTGGCCGTTGGATTGAGCTAGCCACGGATGGCTTGGATCGAGCAATTTCTCACCAGCAGTGTGAGCTAGCATTAGTACTAGACCTTTCGCCAGTGCAACGACTCAGATTACTCACGGCCCGATCCAACGGCTGGGAAGAGCTCTCTACTATTAAGGCCCTGCTCTGTTGGGCTGAAAAATAGTGGCTTATGACTGAAATTGCACTGTAGCTGGTTAAAATTACACTGTAGCTGAAGATAACATATTTGACATAATTAAATTTAAAAAAATAGAAAAATATATTAGCTCATCATGGACAACGCAAACGAAACGAATACGGAAAAAAAGAACCGACAAAAAAGCTCAAAAAAATCAAAAGTTAAAAAAAAGACAAAACTTTTAAATAGTAAAAAAATAAATCAGTAATCAAAAGATCAAGCTAAAATGAACGGGACGTAAATCTGATGACGTCAATGAAAAGCCTCAAGAGAAAATGTAAAAAAGGCGGCCGCCTTCCAACCCAAGCGACCTACCAAGCGCATATCTTTATTTATTTCATTTCCGACAGGAAAATGAAATGCCTGTGTTTTTAAAAAGGATTATTAAAAGAAAAGGTCAGAGCCGGCCCATGGGACGGGTCACGGGACAATGACGCGCAAAAAAAATAATTTGCGCATGACATCTCCACTGGCATCCATTATTGCACAGTAGTTTAATCCTCCCCCACTTTAAAACTCCCACAGGCTCCTGTCCTCCCCTGCAACTGAAGGCTTGTTAACTTAAGCATCTCTTAGCAGCACAGAGCACAGCTTCCTCCTCCTCTGCACACCTCTGCAGCCAAGGAGGAATAGTGGTGGATTCAGATTCTTGGAGAATCTGGATGGGGATCTGTGCATCTTCAGAGCACCTGGAGCAGGTGCTGGAGGCTGATGAGAACATTGTGTATGTGATGGATGAGCAGGGAGGAGGAGGGGGAGGAGGTGGGGAGCTGGATTGTGGGGCCAGGAAGGTGGCCTCCCTCTTCTCCCAGAAGGGCAAGAAGGGGCCCAACCAGGATGCTGTCATCCTGTGCCAGGTATGTATCTTCAGTTCTTGCTGGTTCAAGTTGTTGTTGTGCCCTCTTAATTGTGTGCTGGGTTTGTGTGGGTTTTGATTTTTGTTGTTGTTAGTATGGATCAGTAGGTTCTTTGGCTGTTATCTGCAGAATTAATTCTTGGGTGTTCTTGAGGCCAAGAAGCTTCCATGAGCTTTGTCATGGAGTCCCACAATGGCAGAAGAACCATAGTTCTGTTCTGCTGTTATAAGGGGGAAGAATTCTTCTTTCCTTTGTGAATTGCTTGTTTTCTTTGTTTCATAAATTAACATTTGTGCCTTTCTTGGGTCATTTGGGGTGTGATGTCTGGTTTCCGATCAATTGCCTTTTAATTGGGGATGTTCTTGATGCTGGCTGCAGAATTCTGTGGCCTTTTCAATTTCCTTTTCTTCCCTCTTTCTGATTCTTGAGAGTTATGGTGGCTGTATACAGGTATAGATATTTCCATGAACAATAGGATGGAATTGTCATCTTTTTGTGGTCAGATTATTCCATCTAACTTTCTTTTCTACCATCTCTAATCATGAATCAAATTGAAGTTATCCTTTCAAAAGAAAAGGAGATCGTAATTTTAGTTGGTCTTGGTTATGCCTATCTCCTGGTTGCATTCTTGACTTTCTTGAGATGATTGAAATTTCCAGTAACTGTATCTTGTATCACCAATCATTATATGAGAAATGAAAAGAAAATCAATTCTTTGTGCTTCAGACTGTGTCAACAAATTTCCTCTTCACGTTGTTGTAACTAATTATTAACACTAAAAATTCAGTTGACAAATTGGCAAACTGTTTCATCTTTAATTTTTGTAGAAGGATGTTGAAAGAAATTCTTAAGGTCAAGTGGGTTAATTAGATAACTTTAGATGAACAGTGGGTAGTATCGGTTTATTATGCCAATAATTGTCGGATGTGTTTGGTCAATGTGTTGCTTTACACCTCAAAAAAGTGTCATCATGTAGCCCAATCTATAGAGACACCATGATACTTCCAATCAGTTGCCAAAGCTTGCTTTACCGAACACCACTAATCTCATCTACCATCTGGATTTAATTACCAAAGATATTTCCAGGAATCATTTCATAATTATAATTCTTGTCTCCTTCAAATCAGCAATGCAATGTGGTCTGAATCTGAACATTTTTGGTCCAATCCTTGTTTCTTTTTTCTTCAGGGGTTCGGCATGGAGGACGGCGTCTTCTGCGGCGTGTTCGACGGCCACGGCAGGTGCGGGCAGTTCATCAGCAAGCTGGTGAGGGACTACCTCCCCTTCATGATCCTCAGCCACCGGAACGCGCTGTTCCTGGCCGACGCCAACGACGACCTCGCGTTCAGCGACGCCTCGCCGTCCTCCTCCACGGACAGCAGCGGCAACTCGTCGCCGCAGGCATCGGCGTCGGCGCAGCTGCGGGAGGAGTGGAGGGAGGCCTGCACCAACGCGTTCAAGGCCATGGACAACGAGCTCAAGCTGCAGGCCAACATGGACTGCTCATTCAGTGGAACCACGGCAGTGTGCGCCATCAAGCAGGTACTACTGACATCTTGATTCTTGAAGCAACATGGTAACATTACAGAGCTGTAGTGTCTTAGCATCTTACGCAGAGTTTGAATCTCCATTGCTAACAGGGGAAGGATCTGATCATCGCGAACCTCGGCGACTCGAGGGCGGTTCTTGCGACGATGTCGGAGACAGGCTACCTGAAGGCCGTGCAGCTCACCAGTGAACAGAAGCCCAATGTGCCTCGTAAGTAGTACTCCTCCACATCCAAATCTTCAAGAATTATATTACATATTGGTAATTGATCGATGATTGTGCATGCGACTAATTAATTGAGCATTGATCGCAGAGGAGGCCGAGAGGATCAAGAGCTGCGACGGGCGCGTGTTCGCGCTCAAGGACGAGCCGAGCGTCATGCGCGTGTGGCTGCCTGGCGAGAACTACCCAGGACTCGCCATGGCGCGCTCGCTGGGCGACTTCCGGCTCAAGCACCACGGCGTCATCTCCACGCCGCAGGTCACCGGCCACCGGATCACCGGCGCCGACCTCTTCATCATCCTGGCCACCGACGGGGTGTGGGACGTGCTGAGCAACGAGGAGGTGGTGTCCATCGTGTGCGCGACGCCGCGGAAGCAGCACGCGTCCAAGGCGGTGGTGGAGGCGGCGGTGCAGAGGTGGAAGAGCAAGTTCCCGGCGTCCAGGGTGGACGACTGCTCCGCGGTCTGCCTCTTCCTGCAGGACCAGAGGTGGGGCAGCGCCGCCGCGGCCAGAAAGGCCACGGCGCACGCGCAGCGCTGAGCGGAGGAGAGGAGCCACAAGAAACTCCGACTCCGGCAAGCCGGCCGGCCGTTAGGTCGATCTTGTCTGTATTTTTTTGCAGGTTTTGTCGCCGTTGTCGTGCTGTAAATACTCTTCAACTGTTGTCAGTCTGTAACATAGTGTAAGCTCTGATGTTGCCAAAAAAAGGAAGAGAGAACGAGTAAAAAAAGAAGCGACTATAGTTTTGACTTTTGATGGTCATAGTGACGGAGAAGAGGTAAGTGTAATTAATGGCTGGCAAATGGCACTGTAGGGGTTGCAATAGAAGTGCTTATTGGCGCCATAGAATAAAATTTATTTTGGAGAGTACAACGGCTCTCACGTACGCTTTAACTTACAAATATGCGAGTGTGTCTACTAGCACATATCTAATTAGAGCAAATATCTACACATCACGAAGCACAGACACACGCTTTAACCATTGAACGTATCCACGTGTGTGTGCTCTCCCTTCTCAAAATCACTGAGCTAACACTTAGTTCATAATTATTCCGGCGAGGCATACTGAGATCAAACTTAGGCGGGCAAGCAGTTCACCCATGCCAACAACCAACCAAGCTACACCTGATCCTCGCGCCTTAGAAGAAAATTATAAATGAATGTCTACTTTATCTCCTTAAATTATTAAGGTTGTCTAACTTTTAACCTGGAAGTATAAAATCGGATATTTTACCCCCCCCCCCTAAACTATCAAAACCGTCTAGTTTTCACCCCTAAAATAGTTTTTAGTAGTGGTTTTGCCGAGTAGACACCACATCACTGGTTTTCGGCTGACATAGCAGTCCACTTATCCACCATATCATCTAGGTTGTCCATATCACCACAAATCTCTCTTCTAGTCCCTCTCTCTCTCTCTTTCTTTCTCCCCTCCAACCTCTTCCTTCTGTCCCAGCATTCTTAAACTTGGTATCAACTTTATTAGTATGAACTCCAATGGGCTACATCATCAGCACAACATGTTGAATTAATGAGAAAAACTGAGATCAGAGTATAGCTCTCTACCACTTTTTGCATCTCAGAGTTTTACAAGATAGTCTTTACCACCTAGCACGACGGCGATGGCAATAGTAAACAAAACCCAGACGTTCGCTCACTCATGGCAGCATCGCTGGTTCATGCTGCCCATGCCTCCACTTGCCACGATGCCCCTGCTACATGCAATAAGCCACACCACCCCGCCGCCTATGCGTGCCCACACTCGCCTGTCGGTCGTGCTTATGTTCCACCACTTGTAAAAGGTAATCCAAGTAAAGGCACCGTCGAGCCCCTACACGGTGAGCTCCTTCTGCTGACTCCAATGGCGGCAAGGACCGAGCATGAAGAAGTCGTCCAACATCATGTTCCAGCTCATCATGTCCCTCTCAGCATCTCATCGAATATCCTCCTCGTGTCGGCCACCTCCCCCTGCCGCACCGTCAAGGCCATGGCCAAGTTCCATGACATGACGTCCCACCTCGGCATTTCGTCGAACACCTTCCTAGGGTCCATGAACCCACCATTCCCGACAAAGGTGTCTTTGATGGAGCCGAGCTTGATGACGTGAGAGTGCACCGCGCAGACAGGAAGAGCCCCACGAAAGCGAGGAATGGGAAGAGGAGGTTGCTAATGAAGGCAAAGAAGCTTCTTAGGGACGATGACAGTAGCACGGCAGTCGTCGATGGCAGTGAGCTGGAGCAAGGCGCCGTCCTTAGAGAACATGACGTGCTCAACCTTGCCCTTCTTAAAGGCATTGAGGAACTCCTTGTAGCAGCACCGTAGGGGGGGTTGGTGTCAGCTAAGGGCTTGGGCGCAAAGAGTAGAGAGATGGCGAGGGCGAGGAGGACAGTGGGGAGGGGCTTGGGCGACGGGAGTGGGAGGCAGGGTGGCTTGAAGGAGGATGGCATGGGGAGGGAGGCGGTGATGAGGAGGTAGGAGGCGGAGGAGAGGGAGGGGCGCCATGGCTATTTTGTCGGAATTCGGTTGGGGCTACAGCGATAATTACACAGAGAGAGGAGAGGGAAGAGAGAAAAGAAAAATGGTGTAGAAGAAGTCATAGAGCATGACATGTGGGCCTATATCATTTTTATTTGCTGACTTAAATGACTAGTGTTCATGTCACCAAAAATCACCTAACTTATCAAAAAAACCACTGCCATATTAACGTCACATGGATGAAAACCAAGGTGGAATAGTCTCAGGGGGTAAGTTGCCCGGTTTTGATAGTTAAGTGTGTCAGTTACCGAGTTCATAGTTAGAGGTTGAAATTTAGACCAATACCATAGTTAAAGGGGGTAAAATAGACTAATTCCAATTGTAAATATGTTGAAGGTAATTAGGTGAGTGTTCTCTCCCCTTTTTTTCTTTTCTTTTTTGAATTTTTTTATCTAGAAAAATGGATAGAACTTATCAAAGAACTTTTTTCTAGATGGAACATCAAATAATTTCATAGGTGGATGTATTCTAGTGAAAACCTGAATATATCGCCTTTTACATAGTAACAAGCATGGATGTCCCAGAATCTGCGTAATTTTTCGTCTGTAAGAGCGTAAACACACACTCAAATACAAAACACATGATAACTACATAAATTTAAGGGGACAAGAACAATCACCGCAATACACCCAGACAATTAGAATTGAGAAAACTTCATTGTCATTGTTGCAAGCATATAATTCATGACAAGATAAACAAATGGGAGCAACGCGCTAAATGCCTTTGTTGACAATTTTTGTTCTAATCGACAACATCTAGGCTTCAAGTTGTCACACTAAATTAATAGTATTCATACCCTAAATAAAATAACAATCTTAAAAGTCGGACTTCAATTGAAGGTGTAACATCTCTAGTTTCAAGGAAGAGGTATGAATGACCGCATACGATGCTATTTGGTCTTAGGCAGCAGTGGTGTGGCCAGTCGATTAACAAAGACACCTTCTAGTAGTTTCTATACAATGTGGAACCATGTTGAGTATATCATTTGTTTATTGTGTTAAATAATTAGCAATCGTGTCAAGTTGAGATTTAGATTTGTGAAAGTTTGCAAGTTTTCATATTTTCAGATTTGTTATCAGGTGACAGCAGTCTAATCGTCTTGTAGAGGCAATCTCATCGCTGTGTAGAGACGGTCCGACCAGCCAACGGGTGGTGGTCCGACCGGGGTTGGCCGAGCGATCAGACCGATAAGGGTGCCACGGTCTAACCTGCTCCCGTATTACCAATCTTTTACTGGAGCGGTCCAACCGACTGGTCAATGGCGGTCAGACCGGTTCTGTCCGAAATTGGCCAAGAAGTTTTTGGGAATTTATGAGAAATGGTCATGGATTGAGTTTTGAAGTCCTATGTCATTGCATTCATAGTGTATGAAGCATGTTGGATTAACGTGAGTCAAGTTATAAAGAACTTGTGTCTAGAAATAATTTCTTGGTCTTTGATATGTAGGGAAGCTTGGAGACAACTATGGTCGACGGCGCGAATTGGGACCAGGCTCAAGATGAGCTGAGGTATGGTCAAGAAAGTTGATCGGGATGGTTGAGTTCAAGCAAGACACATGGAAGATAATGGATGTTGAAGAGAAGGTTTGAGCAACAGTTCATCGAATGGTGTGGTCAATGCAGTGAGGCATGGTCGGAGAGAGCCAACATGTAGAGACTTGCTGATATGTGAGCCATTGGTGAACCTACACGTTGCAAGTATAGAGATTGCTTACAAAATAAGATGACCATGGATTAGGCTTGAGGAAGGGGTAAGGTTCATGGTCAAAGCGAGGGAGTTTTGGTAGAGAAGCCAAAATACCGAAAACAGTGATGGGACCAAAACTGCGGCACTTAGAGGGTGTTGGGAGAGCGGTTTAGGCCAAGTAGGTGCCGAGGAGGCAAAGTGGATAGAAGCTTGCTCTATAACGGATTAGGGTCATGTGCTTTGAAAAGCGTGCATACGTTAAGTGTGGGTGTAAAACCTGTGTTGTGTGGAGTTAACGAGTTTCCCCCAATTGTGTTAGTGGATAGTATCCATTTTAGGGATAGAGGCTTGTAAGCTAACCATCTCAGCCATTTCATTCTTGAGTTCTAGGGTTATGGTTTGAGAGAGGCTTCCTTGAAGGGGGAGTATTTTGGGTGAGTGCTCTTGGGAGAAAGAGCCATGTCTTCTATGGTGTAGTGACTGTAAAACCTTTATCTACAAGTTGCAGTAGTTCAATCTCATTCATCTTACATGAAGTGTTCTTGTCTTGGTAGATTTGTTTTTATTCTTGTTGGTTCTTTGTCTCTTCTCTCCCCCTCTTGATATTGTTGTGTGTCAAAGGACGTGTAGGTGATAGAGATGATATATGTAGATCAAATCTCATACATTTAGGTATTTGTTATTTGCAAGTTTTTGGGGTTGCCTTGTTTTTGCTAAAGAAATGATGATTTTAGGGTTCTTTGGTTCTAGAGCTTTTGGCTTAGAATCTTTATGTGTTTAGGCATGCTAGGATATGTGCGAATAGCTCCAAGGTCATATTGACCATCAATTGCCCACGAGCAAGTTTTGGCTCAAGTTCTTGAGTTTTGTCTGATTTTGGTGTAACATTGCTTGTCTTGAAAAAAGATTGAAACTTTTACCAAGATCCATGCGATCTTTGAATAGATTAGATTTCCGAGATCATTCGCAAGATGTGTGTGAAGTTTCATATCATTTGGAGATATATTTTCGAGATTGTGCCATTTTTTGTCTTGACTTGGGCTGATTTCTCATACTGGAATCACGGGTGCGGTCAAACCACCCTAGACCTGTGGTCCAATCGGACTCCAGTTAGACCAGCCTCTGTCAACGGTCAGACCGCTCGGCCCGGTCCAACCACTCTCTCATAGCGGTCAGACCAACCCCAGAGGAGTTAAACTTTGTTTGCTTCTACGCTTGTGTGAGTTCTTTGCTATCAGGCTAACCTGAATTTCCTAGCATCCAGTAGCTAGTAGAATGAAAATTTTATAATACTTTTAGGAGGTTGAATTTGAAGGCATCATTCACCTTCTCTCTGATTGCCATATCGGATCCAACAAGATAGGTTAGTGATAGCATGGGCCCACATAGATAGAAATATGATTGCGTCCAATGGGATTTGAACCTATATCAAAGGTTTAGAAGACTTCTGTCCTATCCATTAGACAATGAACGCTTTTCGTTCGTATTTTCTTCTTTCTTTTCGTTCTTTTTCTCTTGTTTCGATAAAAACTCTTAGACCGAAACTCTTTTAGGAAAGAAAAATAAATCCATATACAAATAGAAATACATATATCATAAAAAAAAGAATATAGGGCGGGAAGTGGGAATCGAATCCGTAATCCCATGGTTTTGAGTCCTGTGAGCTACCAAACAGCTCTACCCTCTTAAACTAACGAGCCGGTCAGCGGTGTAGCCGTCGCTGCGCCTCGGCAGCGACCGGGAGAAGGTGGAGGTTGTACTGGGCAGGTCTGGTACCACCTTTTCCAGGTAGCTGGTGTTGAATTCCAGATAGCATGTTGGATTTTGTAGCAGCATTAGCATCTTTGAATATTGACCTGGCCAATTAGGGCGATCACAACAACCATGTAGTAATTATTATGTAATACTAATCAGCATACGACCTGATACACCAAACGACGTCATGCATCCATGTATCGAAACCACACGTGCTCTTTCAAACCATCGTTAGTGAACAGATTTATCTCAGAATATATTGCTATAGCTTAATCTAGTTTTGCAAACAAATTAGAATAGAAACTGACGATCAAGGTGGCACTTCGAATTGACCGTGCCGATCTCCAAATTAGCAGCGGTTTTTTTCGTTGTAGCCGGACGGAGTAGCTTTATCGTAAGAAGGATCGTTTGCATATCTTCCAGAGATAAGCACTGGTTCAAAATTGACGCCAGGTCACACTGCATTCACAACAGAAGCGTCAATCCCTTCCCTGCGTGCGCAACGTGGTCAAAACTAATCGTCTTCTCAAGGTCAATTCTGTGTCAAGACTGTGAGGTCGAAGATGTCGGACAAGGAGACTCCGGAGTAAAGTACTCATGTGTCGAGTACTGTGTGGTCGAAGATCTCAGAGAAGGAGACTCTAGAGTAGAGTACCCGTGTGTCGAGTACTCTGTGATCGAAGATTCACTATAACAGTCGCAGCGTCATTGTAGTAGTCAAAGAGTACTGTGGCAGTCAGTACTTGATGGAGTACTGTAACAGTCAGTGTGTCCGAGTGCTACAGTGGTCGTAAGCTACAGTGAACCACTCGTAAGTCGAGTGTTCAGTAGTTGTAGGTACAGTGGTCAATGACACCGTGGTCGAAGTACTCGTGAGTCGAATAACAGTCGTTATGTGACTTACGGAATTGTGATATAATAAAATATAAAGTATATTACAATATGTAAAAGTGAAAAATATTAGTTGATAGGAACGATTTATAGAAACTAAGATATTTATATTGATTTTTGCTTTTAAATATAGAAGCCGGTATAGACAGATTCGGAGAAGATCGGTTGGCTTGGGCTGGTGTCGTGCCACTGTTTTCCAGTTAGCTGCTGTGGAATTCCAACACCCAATACCGCACGTGAGAAGAAATATCTTTGAATGTTGTGGATTTTGGAATAGCATTAGGATGCCACGAGATGCATATCTTTGAATGTTGACCTGCCTCGGAGACCAAAACAACCATTTTAATAATTATTATTACGAAATGCTTCTAGAGAAAAAATATGTAATACTAATCAGATTACTACTGATACATGTCTCGCATCTATGTCTTAAAACTACACGTTCGATATAACCATGGAGGGTAGAACTGCCTGCTGGTTGATTGATGGAGAGGTGACCTACCACTCTGCTTGGGATCAACCCCTACATACCCACCTTTACATGGCCTAGTGTGTACTAGCAGTGAAAACGTGACGCCACGCCATGCTAGTTACCATATGGACTAAAATAAAAGAGCCGGTAATTTGTAAGAACGGCTTCTCGAAAATATTAAAGACCTATATGTATTTTCGGAGGAAGCGAAGTGTTTTTCTGTATAAAACCAAGGACATATGTGTAATTTTAGAAAAACCATAGATTTTACCTAGTAAAATGAGGGCCTCCATGAAAAATCCAAAGACTCGTACTGATAAGGATAGAATAATTCTTAAATTATTATGTCATTATATTCCTTAAATATACCTGTTATCGATAAGAGATAAATATGTAGGATGATCGTAAGCTCTTCTATGACCATAGTCGTAAGCTCTTCTACGACCACATAGTCGTAAGACTTACTGCGATTATCTTTTGGTCGTAAGACTTACTGCGATTATCTTTTGGTCGTAAGTTCTTCTACGACCACGTAGTCGTAAGTCTTATTGCAACTACCCTCTTGGTCATAAATCTTTCTACGACCGCGTAGTCGTAAATCGTACTGAAACTATCCCCTTAGTCGTAAATCCTTCTACGACCAACTAGTCGTAAATCCTTCTATGACCAAATAGTCGTAAGTCTTACTGTAACCACTCTTTGGTCATGGGAATTCCTATGACAAATCTATCTCCAACCAACCTATCTACGATGATGAACTACATTGTCGGTTCACCTGACAAGGCGGTTAAAACGTGTGTTTATCTACTAACTGCATACGATTTCTCTCTAACAAAAACCACTACACGGCGAACGGCCTTTTACGTCTCTCTAACAGTAAATTCCATCAAGTGGTTATCATCCGAAGCGTTGATGCGCCTTCTAGCGCGGGACAACGGCTATTGCTTCACTGGCTATATAAATGTTAACATCAAAGAGAGAAGGAAGAAAGAGCGCTAGCCATTTGTATGATTTTCTGTTGTGATCATTTTTCTGGTGATTAGCAATTACACAGGACATAGGGTTATTATTCTCTCAAGAGAAGGCCCGAACCTAAATAAAGATTCTCGTGTCTTTACTCTACATGTACATACTCTAGGTCTATTGAGAAAATACCTGTATCTAAATAAATCATATGTAAGATCAATATTAAAACATCAACACATACGTAATTTCGAAAAAACGGAGATTTTTTGCAAAAAAAAAACTAACGTGACAGAGGTCTTTCTGCAAAACCAAAGACCTATATGTAATTTTACAAAATCCAAAAAGACTTTCCACAAAAAATTCTACGTGGCAGTGCTCCAGGGACCAATACTCTAGGTTTAATATAGAAGTATGTTTGGCGGTGCATGTATGTGTCACCATTGTGATTAAAAAAAATCAACAGCAGGCGTACGAGTCATGACATCTGTAACACAAAAAAAATGTCTTTCAGGATTTGAGCTGTTCATGTGAAGTTCTTGCAAAATTCCTCCTACGTATTAAGCAGCCTCTTATCCTACCACATAAAAACGTGGGTCAGCGCATATATTACAGAACCTTGTGGCGTGGACTCGAAGCACATGACACTGCTCACACATATAATTTTTGACTTCGTCTTCTATCAATCGGTATTATTCATTAGATCTCCTAGCTACAGCCAAAAAAAAAACATCAACCGTAGCGTATTATTCATTAGACCTCCTAGCTACAGCCAAAAAAAAAACCATCAACCGTAGGGGAAAAAAAACTGGGCAGCCATGGTCTAGAGATAAGCACCGGTTGAAAAGCCTTTCGCCAGTTTCAAGATCACTATGCATTCCAGACATAAGTGTCAAGGTCAGGAGTGCACAAAAGGATTGTTTCCTCCCTGCGTGCGCGTCACGGTCAAAATTAATCGATTCTTAAGGTCAATTATTGGGCTCCAGATTCTAAAAACTAAAAAAAAAAACTACCTCAACTTGCACGGAGGCTCAGGTGGCCGGATGCGAGTTGAAAACAAGCAATCGAACAAACAAATCCCAGTACCGCCAGAGAGAAACTCTGGAACTACACGCGTGGTAGACAAGCTGCAGTTTCTTTCTCCTCTACTGCTACCAGCAACCTTCCTCAGATGAGAGCTCCCAGTTTCAGAGTACGACCAGTTATTAATGAACCTTATTCTGGAAGCCAAAATGTTCATGACTAGGCGGCAAAGACCGTTCATTGTGATCGTATGTCTTCATTTGCACGGGACAGCAAACTAATCAATACAAAAATAATGTATGTCTTGGAAAAGGTGCAGGACTGCGAACCAGTACAGCCCCAACTTTATGTTCTTGCATCAACCAGACATGAGTTAATCAAGAATCACAATTCCAGAACATTAGTTGTGCATAACAAAACGCAAGTCTGGTACTACAATTAGCAGCACATACATGGGCATAGGCAATCAGAATTAGTTCAGTTATATTCGTGTTGACTTATTTTAATTTTGAAAGGATAACTACAATAACTGTAGTACAATTTTATGTCCAAAGATTTCAAAGTTCATGACAACAGACGGTTAGCCCTGGCTAGGTGGCATTACATGTGAATGAAGAAAAAGAAAAGAAAATTTCTTACAGCCCTTGTAAGCAGATGTTTCTGTGACCTTCGGTGAAATTAGCATCAGCTTTCTGTCTTTTCCTTGGTGAGATTAGCATCAGCTTTTCTGTCTTTTGCTTTGTCCTTCAACTGCTGATTTTGGCTACAAGGCAGCTACAATCATATCTCAGGACCAAAAACTTCGATATGATTAGAATATACATTTCACATTTACTAAAGAATCGGAAGGAAGCAGTCCGCTATGGTTGGAAGTGATCTCGTGGGCAGACTGCCTCTTTTGGCCCCAATCGAATTGACAACAATGTCCTGAACTCCTGCACCACCTCCCTGGTTGCATGTGAAAGACCAAGGCTTCCACGTTGAGCAAACCAAAAACAATAAATTTTCTCTAGCACATTCCCTATGCATAATACATGTACAAGCTATTTGCGGCAGCACACGCAATGGAATTCTCGGTTGGGTGCCATGCAAGATGGAGCAACTTAGTTGACAAGTCGTAAGAATTCCCATTGGCATCGACTCCTGGGTTTTCTCCACCTGTGCGATGAGGTAAATGATGAGAAACAGGGTGGACAAAATTTGCACCAGGAGAACTATAGTCCGTGTATATGACAGAAACAACCAGGTCAAAATGCCACTTTACCTCTCCTCACAGCACGGGTCAAAGAGGTCAGGGTCCGTGTAGGCCTTGTTGGATTAGCAACCTGACGCCTATATGGTTTTCAAACCCAATAATAAGACAAAAGTTTAGCCAGGCTTAGAAAAAAAGTTTGCAATTAGAGCGCGTGTTGGGTGTAGACATGATGTGTTTATATCTACTACTAAATGCCGGTCAACTATGTTTAACGTTTAGTAGTCCTACTACCTTTGACATAGGAGACTCATAAAATATTTTTCCTTCTTTGTAGGTAGGTCCAAAATTGGGGGAGTAATAGGCAGAACCGCAGAAGTGTCGAGCTAACTTGGAGCAGAAAAATTACATGGAAGGCTCATAAATCATGCACAAATTGGACTAGTCCATATCCAGATAGAGTATAACTTACATCCACACACAACAATATAAACAGCAATAAAAGTCTCAAGATAAGACACACCTCATGGGAATTCTGCTTGCTTCCAAAGTGGTCGCCTCCACACTTCCAGGAGTACAACCAAAAACCCGAAATAAATTGCTGCAGTCAATGGCACCACAATAAAAGTTAACCGAATAGAAGTTTCAATTACAACAATAGCTAGCAGCTCTCGTAGCTTATAATGAGAATAAGCATATACCTATAAGAGCCAGTTGCAACACGAAGTCCATCCCCGCTCAGACAACATTCGAATTTGTCAAAAATTGAATCATTTTCGTATAGATCACAAAGCTGCAAAAGATGATATTAACACACCATTAAATTTAACAGGTATTGACATGGCTATTTTGTTAAAATTCAGATGATAAAACTTCACCTTAGGCCTTAAATATTCATGAACTTGGAATGTTGCAACTGGGCCCGAATCCATGTTTAGATCCCATAACTGAAGAAAGAAAAAAAGAATGAACTAAGGATATTTCAAGCAGTAAATCACTTTTATCTCAGAAAGCAAGGTGAAAAGTTCTTCAAGCAAGAAATTCCAATATTAAACTATTTAGATATATGATAAATAATATTAGGATCAATTACATGAGACATAGAGATTTTACCAATGCCATTGCTACAGCTTTAAATTTGTCTATTACACTTAAGTCGCTTCAGTTCTTCAAATGTAGATGTTGACAAAACAAAACAAAACAAAAGGGCAACAATGTACATGGTCCTAAGACACTTAAGTAACAGCATTACTAATGCTAATCTTTCTTTCTAACCAGTCACTTAGTCGAGATCCAAATTTACCAAAGTGTACTTGAAGAAAATTAAAACCAAAGAATTGATGTTGCAGACATCCAGAAACCTAATTAACAGGTGCTGCAC
This sequence comes from Bonia amplexicaulis, assembly GCA_036346245.1. NCBI lineage: Eukaryota > Viridiplantae > Streptophyta > Magnoliopsida > Poales > Poaceae > Bonia > Bonia amplexicaulis. Next base: position 14,346,966 of record CM070740.1, read on the forward strand.
ACAGATTATTTATAACATAAAAAATGAACTCGATATATCAAAAGCTGTATTGCAACAAAAACCAGCGCAAGATGAATTACACGTTGATAACATTTTTTCTTAAATCAACTAGATAATTTTTAGCCAATTTATCCATGGAATTTATATAGAGAGCAAAAGGCTAAGAAACTTAACGAATAGGACAGGTAGGTCAGTTACAAACCTTGAGAGTCATATAATCACGACTAAGAATATGTCTTCCATCCCTCGCGAACTTTATGTCTGAAACTGATGCAATTATCTCTGTAAAAAAGGATCTTGATCCAGGTGCTTCATGCTCCTCAAATCTGTACAGAATGCTCCCATTAAATTAGAGAACTTGCACAAATTTTAGCCATATAAACTAACTTCAAATATCCGTAACCCTTCAAACTTTATTTAATATTGCCTTCTAAACAAGGATAAACGTTACATCAGGAAGTGCAAGGGGAATTACTAACAGCTTAGCGTGGTTGTCACACAGTGCTGACTGCCGCATGTCAATAAGCCTGATAGAGCCCTTTGAGCTACTATACGCTAGTGTATTACAATGAGTTGGATGGAACTCCGCACATGTAATCACCTCTGAAATTTCACAGAATTATATCATGTGGTGCATGTTGCCATAGAACAAAAAAAAGAAGAATGGGACTGATAGGATCATAGGAATTATATGAGATGTTAAAAAACCAACCACCTAAGTAAAATTTACAGCAACAGCCAAAGGTGTTGCACCATTAACCAGCCAACAAACAAGTATTGGGAATCACAAATGCAAGATAACATATTAGTTTTGTATTTGAGTAGCAACAGATTATATCTTTGTTTTATCTGCTTGTAGTTTCATATAAAGCAGCAAGTACTCTGAGACTGCATTTCTCAATCACATGAAAGCTGCCAAATATTGATTGTCAACATAGAACTACCTACAAGTCTACACATTCCCAAAGGAACTGCTAGCCAGCATACCAAAATATAGCTGCAGAGTCATGATTCATCAGGAATTTGGCAGGTGCAGCGCATAGGAATTGCTTTCCCATCCCATCTCCATTTAAACCACAGTCCATCAGGGGCAAATTTGACCCCACCCAAACAAACAAAAAAATCCAATTGGTGGATACTAATGCAGGTTGCCATTCCAACAATAGGCCATACAGATGGAAAATGTAACTACTTTTTAGGACTATTAAGAGAGCTTGTATACGCTGCATGCCATGTAACACCTGCAGCATGGCAATCTTGCATGGTAGAAAGGCAAAAAGACTCGAACAGGAGGCCTGTTCTTTTTGGCTGAAGCTTATGGCTTTTAGCTGCGGCTTGTGGCTTTTGGGCTGTTCGTGCGAGAGATTGCAGAGTAACAAAAACTCATGTGCGGTTTTTACCAATATAAATGAAGTCGGTACAGTATATACTACAATTAACTAGTAGATCCTATCTTGAAAAGATACTCTGTTTAAAAGCTAATTACTGTAGAAAAGTCGAAAAGCAGCTTTTAGAAGCTGAAAAGAACAGGCCCTAGTTACTTTGTAATACAACCTCTCCACTAATAGAGAATTCCATACAAAACATTAAGCTATTGGACTGTAGATCCACAAGTTAGATAACATTTGCATGTTTAACATACAACAATTTGAGAGTTCAATGAACATCATAAATAAACTGAAAAGTTTACCAGTTAGATCCTCCATGTTTGCAGGCTTCACATCAACAATGTTAAAGCTCTGATTGCTAATTTCCAAATTCCACAGATTTATTCGCAGATCATCTGCTGATATGAATGTTTCCCCATCACTGGAATTAAAATGACATGAAGACATGATATTAGCACAGCTCATGGATTATATCATTCATAAACTAACCAAGGCAGGTAAAAATATAAGTTGCAGAAAACTCAATTACATGAAATCATCCAAAGGGAACCATAAAATAGCCCACATTACCCTTAACAGTAGTAACTTATTACTTATCATGAATAAATGATGCTTCTTAGGTTGGATCCAATTTGTAACCTTTTGGATTACATATGCCACATTGTGAAGTACACAAGGTGATGAACACCGTTGGCACAGGACAAGTTTTATGCACTATACACACAACATATTTCCCAAAAAACCTAAGTGTTAAATCATGATATCTCTTGGCAACATCATAATAATTAGCCAATACACGAAACAAAAAAGTTAAATTATGACCTCTTAAGCAACACACAACATAGATCTTGCTTCTACAGCCCCGTTTGTTGGGGGACAGCCCCCCGCCAGGACCCACTCGGCCCAGGGCACCAGTAATATGGCGTGGCCAGCCACAGGGCTGCTGTGCAGTACAGATACCAGTCCTACCCCTGTGTAAATAGGTCTGAGTAGGGGTATTTGTGTAACGTTAGGAAGAGGAAATGGCATAATTGCCCTTGTAAACATAGGTCCAAGTAGGGGCCACTTCAGTAATAAGCCTCCTCAGGAGTATAAAAGCGAGTCTAAGCCTCATGGGGAAGCCACAACTCATTTTTTAGGGAAAAAGCTACCTAGTCCCAAGGCAGTTCATATTTCCCCACATTCATTGAGCTCTGGGAAACCGCCTAGGCGATTCCCAGGCAGTCCTATCTGTATTATTTGGTGTGTAACCACAACACCGTTAAACTAGCATTTCCAAACAAGGGTGCACCAAAGATTGTACAGTACCTACGTACTGTACAAATAAGAAGTGATCCCAAACACCATTAATCATGAACCAATCGCTATCAGACGAATCATTTTGAAGATCTAAGATGAAAGAACAACTCGTAAAGGGCACACAAATGAAGAAAAAATGATAGAATCTAGTCAACTTCATAAGGAGAATTGAAGTACAACAGGTGACCATCTATCAAGTTCAAGAATACTAAGTAGCAAGTGGTCAAATCATCGAAATAAATATAACAGGGTAAGCAAAAGGTCAAAGCATTATGAATGTGTATAATTCTATATGTACATAATAGTAAAGACAACAATGAACCCTCTCTTGATCACACAGAAGAACGCACATCAAACAGCACTTCATGGAAGCTCGCTTAGGCTTCTTTTTAAATTGAGGTGAATAAAAATATGTCCAAAGGGGTTTCCACATAAAAAACAGAGCAAAGACATAAAACAGTAAGAAAAACAAAAATTAAGAAGAGATGAAAGAAGCAGATAAATAAGTAGTGCAAAGTCTGGAGGTAGTAAAACAAGAACAGACATTACAATTTTACAAATTTGATCAGACATCCATAATATCACAACTGAAGCTAACCTATTATTTGAGATGGAATTAATATGGTAATCATGAGCATGTGCATATACACGCCGGCATCTAGCAACAAGGTTTAAATCTTGGCCTGTAACCTGCATACATAGTAAATGAAACTAATCAGACTTGCCTATTTCAAATTTTCAATTATGTATAGCTTGTCAGAAGAGCGTCTACTTGTCTATCATGTCAATAGAAGCTTATTGTACATGCATGTACTGCTGATGTATCATGCTGTAGAGAACTACAGATGATGGATAAAGTGAGCTAAGTACAACTACCACAGGCAAACGCAATGATGTGCATCCTCCAGGAGGAAATGACAAGTCCTTGTTTGGGCAATTGTACGACTTTTCTGAGCACCCGCCATTTGGAAGAAGAGCTCTAGAGCTACTGGTACTGGAACTGGAAGTTGTACCATTGTCTGAACTTTGGGAAGTATCCAAATTCATTACTGAAATTTGTTTCACTTTCTTCTCTTGCACCTGCAGAGAGAGCAAAGCAGTAAGGCACCAATATTACATAGATTGTGCTAACATTTGGCAACAACTGTATTTGTAAGCAATGCATTGCAAATCATTAAAACTGTAAAGAAGAAATTGCATACTTCATTTATATTTGTAAAGATCAAAAGAATAAAAAAACATGAGTTTCTTGATCACTTCATTTATATTTGTAAAGATCAAAAGAATAAAAAAAACATGGGATTCTTGATCAAACCAGACAGTATAAATAGAAACTTTTCATGAATACTGCCGCTCATACCAGGAGCAAGTCTGAAATAAAATGTACTGTAAATCCACTTAATGTGCTAAAAATATTTTATAAACCTAAACTATATAATGGATACAAGTTTCAGGCATGACAAGGCTAGAGAAACATTAGGTAAGGCAAGAAGTCATAGCCATAAGAAATGAAATGAGCGAGCAAGCTTTCTGATGCAACTTTTTTATCCATACCTTCCAATACTTGATTGTTTTGTCATTTGTAGACAAGAGAAAGAGTGCATTGTTGGCTGTTTGGCACCACTTGATCTTGTTGATCTTCTCTTCTATTTCCAAACTTTTTAGGTAGTCAAACTACATGATTGAATTACATATAAATCAGAAAAAGATTCACATATTCAAGGATATTACTAAGCAATAGCTTCATTTAGAAGGTAACATGCTTTACATATGGTTTTATGTTGCCTTTTTGCTGGTAAGCTAATCCTGCAAATGAAGCTAAGGAAAAAATTTGCCTGTTCATACTCTCTGTCCTTAAGTGTTGTTTTAGACCATGATATGGTATCCAGTGTACAAGTTTGATGGCCTAAGTAAGTGTTGTTATAGAGTTTGATATGGTCTCCAATGTACAACTTTGATCGTCAATTTCAAGTTACTATGTTAGTAGAAATTAAAAAAGGCTATACCATTATGAAAGCACTTTTGATAACAAATCTACTAATATTACTTTCGTGTGCCTAATCAAAATAGTGGACAAAATGTAAAAAGTTTGACTGCACACATTCTAGAAATGGCATTTATTCATGGATGCGGGGGTATTAAAAAAATTGCACGTCAGTCGTGTTTTTTTAGACACCATCTGTACTTTCAAAATTGGCAATTTGCTATGTTAGTACGTTTACACCATCTGTACTTTCAAAATTGGCAATTTGCTACGTTAGTACATTTACTTTTTAGATTGTACGCATGAGCTGGATTTTACTGCAAAGCAACCAGATCTCAGTTGATAAATTATAATTAGTAGTAAGCATGCACAACTGGAAAGTGAAAAATGTCAAGATGTGATTTCCGCGAGTTTTATTATAACTTTCAACTTTAAGGGCCTGTGCTGGATCATAAGATTTCCCAGAAATTTAGCATCCAAGAAAACATGCAGTGAGATCAATCAAAATGAGGGCCGAAGATGGTGGAGACACACAGATCACGGTGATTCATGACCAAAGTGCGATTATCGCCATGTTAAAGACGCTCATACCTCAGGTTCATGACTCTGAAATTCCGTTTTGTAACGGAACTCAGGATGCCTAGCAATCGGGTAATCTTGTCTCTCAAGTTCTCTCTGACTGGCATTCTGCATATACATTGACTTTATGAGCACAAGAGATTTAAGCAAGAAACCAACATAACTTAGATAATGTGGTACTTACATCCCTGGCGTCACTTCTTTCAAATAAAACCACACGTCCACCTCTATCTCCAGTGGCAAGATGATCACCGGATTTATCAAACTCAATTGCAGAGATGATGTCAACTGAAACAAGTAACATATTTAATCAAGATACAAATTGAACTTGGTTCGTCAAACAAAAAAGGCGGGCATATTCAGGTCATTCAACACAGCCATGAAGCGAAATGGACAGAATGACAAATATCATGTCATCTGGATTGAAAAGAAGAGTGGTCAATCTTATGTTAATTCTATAAACAAATGCGAAACCTGGGACTAAGTATCAAACAGGTCTATCTGAAATGTGCCAATTCCTAAAAAGCATAAAAAGAAAAAAAAAGGCATGGCTGCTGTTGGACAAAATTGTCCTTGCTCATTTAATTTTTGTCAACAGCCTGCAATCATTGATCGATTTTTCAATCACAGCACAGTTGCGGAGTGCATCTAGAAAAAGGGTGCTGCCTTAATATTACTAATATTCTTTAACATGTTAAGTATGTAATGGGTAACTGAATTAGATCCAACCAAGCTAGATTCTACAGTAGTGTCGGCTTTATGGTAGGCCATTCATAAAAGTAGAAACAAAGCCTATTTTGGTAACACTTTGCTCGACCATCCTAACTGCATCATCTTCTCTATGTATCAACAGCTTGAGTATTGGATAGGACCACACACTGAACAGGACAACTAGAAGATCCTGAGTTCCTGACGGAAGGCTATTCATGGAAAACTATGGTTGAAACATGAGCAAGATGCGGCACTGATGTGAACAGACTGCAAGTCTAGCATCAAAATTGTGTATCATGCTTCTATCTTAAACTTCAAGCTAGCCACCTTTAGGTACGAATTAGAAAAAAGAATATCACTATAGTAAACCTTTTAGATAATCCTACAAATACATGCAAGTCATACGCATGGATCTGTTACAAGACAACAACAACAACAAAGCCTTTTGTCCCAAACAAGTTAGGGTAGACTAGGAATGAAACTTTCTCGAGATCAAAGAGACGAGAGCCTTGAAATAAAACCTACAATGCTAAAACCCAAAGCTGTACATCCTGCTATCTGAGCCGAGAGCCTAAAACACTGCCCCTAACTTTCTTATGGTTCCGGCATGTGGATCACTAACTTCCATGCGCTTCTATCCAAAGCCAATTCTTTATAAACATTCCAATCCCTCAAATCTCTTTTAAATATTACAAGAGGCATTAAAAGATATACCTCAACATCCCCCGACAAGCACTGATCAAATCAACACCGTTTCACCAAAGAAGAAAGAAAAAAATTGAAAGCTCAAATGAGGAGCAATATATCACATGATCCACACATGCCAAAGAGCGGATGACCCATTGGAAGTAAGGTAGACATATGGTAAACATTTTTTGTTCTCTTGACATACTTCTGAACCCTACCCCATGCCGAATGCTCCAGACATTATGGTGCAGCTTAATCATCGTAGCACAGCGCACATACCTACAGCTCAGAAGCACACGACAATCCTTGACAGAAACACTTAAAAGTTAGAAGGCCGATATTACCTAGTTAGCCCTGCGCCCACTTCTAATTTTGCGTTCCCACTTCATACGCAAAAAAGCTCATAAACTTACAGCCAAATCGTCCTCAGACTCTACAGAAACCTTAAGCAAGTCCACAATCCCCGCACATCATCGTACAAAAGCTCAAACTTTGAACACTCCACTGGAGTACCGTGTTGTAAATCACCAAGTAATGTCTTCAGCAAATCCATCCAGCATTCCTATTTTTTATACCGTAGGCAAGATTGTCCGGCTTTAATAGAAAACTAGAGACAACATTCCTAGTTTCCTACTGTCAATGCAACTCCTGCAGCATGGACGCATTACAGCTCAACAACATTAGCAACCACTAGCTCCAAAACATCTCTGCGAACAAATCGCTCTTACCAGAGCATCTAAGAAGCAAAGCCTACAGCATGAACTAATTCCCGCACCTGACACAGTAAGCTAAGTATGATCCAACCCCTACGCAAAGAAGGGCCCGCCATTTAGCCAGTGAAAAACCGTTCTAATTCGCTTTGCCACACGCTGCAAGCAGAACACTCTCTCCAACTCAACGAACCAAACGCCCCAAAACCAAATCACCCCAAAGCCTCCGCGCAAAATCCCCTCGATTCGCCGAGGGCGCCGACGCCCGAATCCCCCGCTTCCCCGCGGCGAAATGCGCGGGGCTTTCGGGGGGCCGCGGCGGCGCCAAACCCCCACCCGCCGAACCGAGCAGATCTCGCGCGGCGCGCGACACGAACAGCGAAAGCCCAAGGCCCGGCGGCCGGCTTACCTTCCTGCACCTCCTCACCGGCCGCGCGCTCGCCGAAGACCTGCGCGAACCGCCACTCCAGCGGCTGCGGCTGCTGCGCCGGCGCCTCGGGGCGGTCGTCGGGGGACTTGGGGTCCATGGGCGCTGCCGCCGCCGTCACGACACCATGGCGCGAGGATCTCGGCGCGGGGGAGATCGGGAAGGGGGAAGAAGGCTCTGGAAGGTTCGGAGGGAAGGGGAAGGTTCTGGAAGAATGGGGGGAGGCGGCGACGGAGATCGAGGGGCAGGGGAGAGGCGAGGTGAGGCTGCTGCAGGCAGACAAATGATACACGTGGGGAGCGAGTTCGAGGTCGCCCTTCCCTCCATTGTGCCTGTTCGGCTGTGCATAAGTCGGACGACTTTTACAGCCACTACAGTACCTAGCTTTTAAACAGAGTATTTTTTCAAGATAAGGTCTACAAGTTAAACGTAGTACACGTTAAAAGTTTAACATCTGTATCAGCCAAAATTACAAATGAGTATCTGTTTTTCTGTAATCTGTACCATAAATAGCCAAAATTTAAAAAATTTAACCAAAAGCCATAAGCCGCAGCCAAAAAGAACAGAGCATGTATTTGCTCGCGCTTTTCTTTAGTCTTTTCCTCTGTCTGTGGGAAGGGGTCATTTCGCGTTTGGTCCCCGCAACAGTACGAATTTGCTTTCAGATTTTTTTTCTCTTTTTTTTTTGAGAAAACAGTTAGGTCTTCTTTGGAATTGGGATTAAGCGGAAGGTGGGAATCAGTTTTACTTCGATTTTAAAAAATACTAACATCATAGGCGCGGCGCCACGTCGCGCCAGCCACCGTACATAAAAAAATAAAAGAGGCGATAATTCGTGAGGAGTTTTTTAAAAAAACGGAGGCAAATACGTATTTTCAGAAAAGGCGAAGGGCTTTATCGCAAAGAACCGAGAACCGAAAAAACCGGGTAATCGTTTTTCGAAAAAGGCAAAGGGCTTTTTCGAAAAAAATGAGGACCTATACGTAAAAAAACGGGGACCCGTGCGCAATTCCAGAAACCGCGAGGGGCTATCCCGTAAAGTGGAGGGGCTAAAAAAACTGACAGGGACCTTTTTGTAAGAACAAAGGATATGTACGTAATTTCGGGAAAACGCGGGGTTTTTTCGCAAAACTGGTCACCAGATCGTACCGGAATTTGCTGGCCACGCGTTGGCGCGGAGCGAGCCCCGGGGTGACGTGGGCGCGCGAGGGGGCGGAGAGTCCCCCGTATAATAATGGGAGGAGTATTCTTGCCAACTTGGTTTCAAAAAATACGGAAATATCCTTTGCATGGTCAAACTCTATTTGACTGTTGAGTCTTTTACACATCACGAAAAACGTTTTTGACTATTGAGTCTTTTGACCATTGATTTCCTCGCCTGCACACTCGTTTTCTTTATGCGAAGATAGGTACTAGTATGTGTGCTGCATCATTTCAAATTAAGCATTATATATGCTATACATATCTGGTTTCGTGATGTTTGAAGATGTCACGTGAAAAATATTGTTGTGGGACCACTTTGCTACTTCTGTACATCCTAGTAGGCAAAGCATTCTACTTTGCTACTAGGATGTAGTACAACCATTATATATGCCATACATTTGTACTAATTTACTTTCGAATTGCACTTTGTTTTATCTTGAAATTACACATATTTGAACAGATTTGTTCCTAAATTTGTATTAATCTGGTCCTCAAATTAACATAGTTTTTCTTCCCAATTGCTCTGTAATTTTGATAGTGAATTTACGTATGTCTGTACGAATTTGCTCCCAAGTATGCACTATCTTGCTCCCCAAATTTACACCAACTTGCTCTCAATTGCTCTTAGATTTGCTTTAGAAATTGTAGAGATTTGACTCTAAAATTATACTAATTTGTTTTTCAAATTATCCAATTATGTTTTTTCAAAAAAATTTATCTATATATAACTAAGCAATGTTATGGTGAGAAAAGATGGCAAGATACGTCCTTATCGTTTTGCTAAATATGGGTGTGCGCACGGAAATGTAGTCACGCTCATAGGCAGAACATAGTCACGTCCTAAAAGATCATTGGTTTTCTATAACATGAGATTTCCGGTTTTAACAAGCACAAGTAGTAACCTTTTTCCACAAAAAAAAGATATACAATATTTTATTTTCAAACATGTATCTTGAGTCAAAGATTCGGAAGCCTCACACAAAGGTTTTGGCACCTCCAAATTTCTCATCCTTGTGTTTTGCGATATAACAGTGATGGGATAACTCTTACTATGTACAGTTTATGCTTCCATCAATTTGTTATTCTAATATATCTATACAATGTAAGGTAGAGGATGTAGGGTGAATAAGTGTTTCTACAAAAAAATTGATAAAACTGAGTTTTAGATGCAAAAGCATAAATTTAATCAGTTTTACTCAATTAAACCTTAATTCATCTCGTTTCACTAAGTGCACTAACAACCTAAGTCAATATTAAAGTTTGCAATCCTAAGATGATAAACAATCAATACAATTCTAGTTTCACTAAGTGCATTAACAATCTAAGTTAATGTCAAAGTTTATAATCATAGAATGATAAACAATCAATACAATTCTAGTAATGTAAATGAGTATAAGAAAATAAACCATAATTGACAGTACCACTTTTTATTTTGGTTTCGGAGACTTGCAGGTCTCCCCTAGTACATATTGAGGTAAACTCAAATGAATTGGACCCGCTCTACGAATAAGACAAACACCTCAAATCAACTAGTAGTAGCTCTTTTCCCCTCTAGATAGGTGGGCTCCAACCTTCATAACACGCCAAATATTTTCGCAAGCTTCTTGAATTTAGGAGTCGACAACTTCCAAGAATAATAAGTCAAACCCCTTTACTTAACTCTCATCAAGTGCAATACATGCACAACTGGATACTCAATTCACCTCTAGAAATAACACATATAACTAGAGACTTCTCTCTTTACTCACACAAGGTGCAACACAAATACAATTAAGAGGAGAAACTCGCAATAGCTTAAAAGAATAAAATGGTATGCATCAATCTTCACCCCAACTGACCATAAGGGGGTATTATACCCTACGCAAAGAAACTAGTCATGGGACACATTTCAGCAAAAATAGCCTGAACTAGTCTAACCGCCAACACATGGCCAGTCAGACCAATCTCCACTGCAACAGCTAGAAAATTAGCCGTTACAGACCTAGCTGGTCAAACCGCCCACATAGATATAGGGATCGATTGGACCATAGGTCTAATCAAACTGATCAAACATTGCTGGTCAAACCACTCAGCTAAAACCTCAGAGACACACCAAAAACATGCTTTTTGGGAAAAGAGTACAGGATACATAGCCTCGGTCAGACCGTTCCATCGATCAGACCACAACACATGACCGATCAGACCGCTGTGATGGGTCGGTCAGACCGCCGACCGGTCCAACCGCTCACACAAATCCGGTTGCACAGTCCTGGAATTTTCACCAGAGACAGAGATGCATGTACTTCAACAAATTTGCAAAAAAGATTCACAAATCGTAGTATCATACAACCAAAAGTCAAAGCATGATTCATAATAAGTTATAAAATACATTCGCACAGTTTAGAATCATGACACAAGGTTTAGAAACATGGATTCAAGCTATTTGCAAAACACATTCATAAACTTAAGTCACATGCTACAAGGATTATGCATAAGTTTTAACTATTTGTAAAATATATTTGCAAATCTTAGTATCTTGCCACAAAGAGTAGATGCACAGACTTCAACTATTTACAAAACATATTTGCAAACTCTAGTCACATACTATAAGGATTAGATGTGCATGAGCCTCAACAATTTGTAAAACATATTAGCAAATAATAGCATCATGCTACAGAGAGTTAGAGCAAGCGGGATTGAGCTATAAACCCATGGTGAGACTCAAGCTATTAAACAAGACCCCTCCTAATAGTATGATGACCTACGCTAGCAATCTGGTCGCCCAACCAAACACGAGACCGCTAAAAGACTAGAAACATATTATTAGCATATGCTAGTTATACCATTACCTTGTGCGTCCACTTGAAACTTGATGAATATCTCCTCTCCAAGTCCGGGTTCTTGACTTGTTGTGCATCAACATATGATGCAAACCACCACTTGACCTTAATCAATATATGATGATCTTCACTTGACTTGATGATTATCTCCACTTCGAGATCTTGACTTGATGCTCATCAACTTATGATGGCGTCTTTTTTTCGAACCTTGACTTCATGACGACCAACTCATGACATTTTACAAAGTCATTCTCATCACGGGACCCAACCTATTTCATCGACTTATGAAAAATATTAAGACCTATAAATAGATTGCCATTAATTAGTAAAACTCACTATTAACTCATAATGGACGGACTAGATACTTCAATCTCTTCCTTTTTGGTAATTGATGATAATCTCAACAAATAATAGGATAATAAGTTCATTTATGAATATACATCATGTACACAATAATTATGTACTCTAGGATAAGCTTGGGAAGCAATTAACTCATTTAAAAGAGAATTGATTTTTAAATTAATTGCTAGCGAAGCTACACATCCGATTATCATTAATCATCCAAAACTTTCCATTAACATATAATTGAGGGACTAGATTCTTCACACAGTCACCGCCAGCTATTGACATCAACATAGACTTTAGCCACCAAGCATTGCCCTTGTTCTTCTACTACCATATGTTTTGGCTGTTGGCAGAGCATCTTCGCCGCCAGCCATCTACTAAATTGACATGTATATACATTGTTGAGCATTGTCATCCTCATTCTCCGATAAGATTAGTAGTCCTCATTCTCCATGGTGCATGCCACAAATCATGTTCGAGGGTGAGTGCATTTGACTTGACTTGCATACAATCTTGATTTAGTTGTTCTAGATGTGTTTTTGTAATCCAATCAATATGATGATAAGATGTATTTTGTCTCGATCTCAAACCAAACACTTAGTAGTAAAACCAACAAGAAATCTTTGTTTTAATTTATATTATCCAAACCGAGTATTCTAAAGTGCATCATAACAGAGGAGCAATTATAAACATGTTTTCCTAAAAAAATTCCTATTAAGCACATGTTTTTTGAAAATGACTTTTTGGGTGGGTTCTTTGGGCTGATGGCTTATGGCTTAGATATTTGAATTCTGGCTGTTCACGAGATCCAGTACACAGAGGAAAATAGTCGTATATAATTTTGGCCAGTACAACTGAACTCAGTACACTTTTTACTACAATTTTTGTATTGATCCCGCCTTAAAAAATACACCATTTAAAATCTAGTTACTGTAAACAGTACAAGTATAAGCCAACTTTAAGTCCAAAAGAACTCGGCCTTTATCCATGTGACCCCAACAACCTTTTAGAGGTACATAGTATATGGTCTCCATATTTCTCTTTTATTTCTCGAGAGGACACCCCCTCCATCTTTCCAAATTTGATATAAATGGAGGTTTAACCTCTTCAGATGGAGTATGGTTTTTAGGCTTTCTCGAGGAAGCCAAGCCTCTCTCTACCGCCTTCTCGAGCCAAGCCCTCCAAACAAGGCCTTAGTCCAAAAGCACTTTCTCTTTTGTGGTTTTCTTCTGTTCGTTTAACAAAATTAGTACTTGATTACCATAACATAATTCATAGTTATTGTTAAATAAAAACATTGTGGGTTAGAACTCAAACCATGCTTATTAATAGATAAAAAACATTACAAAGTAATAAATTGACTAATAATTCTGAAATAAAAGAACTTAATCATCATGTTTCTTTTATTGAAATTTACTCAGGGGACAAATTCATTTGATCAAGACAAGATGCCTGCAAAAAAATGATAAGGATATTCTAGTAAAATCAATTTGTTAAGTTGTGCACAATGATGTCATATTATATTAGAGAAACTTTTTGTTGGTATGACAAGTGACATAGAAATGTACTACATGAAAAAAGTTGTTGATTCTACTCATCCTCTTTGATTTTATCAATGCACATCATCAATTCCTACATTTTATCATTTTTTGTGTTTCTATTGTTCGATTATACTTCCACCAACAGGCAACTCTATGTTGTAAAATAAATTTTGGTAAGGAATATAAATTTCAATGTAAATTTCACAAAATCACACTATATTTGATAAAACTATCACAAAAACACACTTTTAAGCAATAGTTTCAAAGAACCACGCTTCTCTTTGTATAACATTTTCAGAAAATCACACTTTCAAGCACTAATGTCTGTAGAATCACGGATAACTGACTAGAAGGGAATTGGTAGGATGTTCTAAAATGTTCTGCTCTTAAGTTCAATAATTTTAATTACAATGAACATTATAAGAACCTAGCACAAGTTAAGAGCAAAATCTCTAAATTTTCTATGGCACCACAAAGTTAAGTCTCTATCAAATACAATTGTTAGCTACACAAGATATCAATTCAATTCAATTTAATTAATAGCTAAGAATGTAAATACGGAAGAGTAAAGATAAGTGATAACCATAATTGCAGACAAGCGATGTTTTCCCATGGTATCGCAGATTTACCGGTGTTCACTAGTCCACATTAAGGTAAGTACAAACGAATTGGACCGGCTCACGAATTAAGCATAAAGACCTCAATCTACTAGGGTTGCTCTTCTTGTGCTCCAGAGTTGACGAGCACCACACCACTAACAATACGCATTGGGCCTCTTCACAACTTCTCGAAGATATCACCTCACAAACCTCTTCCAAGCCTTCTAGGTGTCGGCAAACACCAAAAGTAACAAATCACAGGCTTCTTTTGAAGGAATTCAAGTGCCAAAGATCAACTAAATGAATGGATGCACTTGAATGACTCTCAACTACCTCAAATGTATGCAATAGGAGTAAATGAGGTGTGGAGAGCACACAACTAGCTCAAATGTATTTAATAAAGTGTCTCCTTCTTGACCAAGAGCTGGTGGGGGTTATTTATACCCCTCACCCACAAATATGACAGTTTGAGGATAAATACTAAAAAATATTAGCAAATACAGTACTACCACGATGTATTAGCTGGTAATACCGCATCTGGTTTCCAACAGCTATTTTGTATGTAATAAATGCTTCTGAACTGGCTATGAAATATTGGTGCAGTACATCCGCCCTTACAAGGCCCAGTATTACCGCCCTTAGGTAGTATCGTTTCTCAAGAGTGGTACTATAATTTTTCTGAGGAGCAAAAGTGCTCCAAAATACACCTCTCTGAAAATAACATACCGCTAATTAACTTTTGGTCATATTGGGATATGGTACTACCATATTTTTCTTGCGGTCACACCGCATGACAGTAGTACCACCCCTCAACTATGATCATATCAATTTTCCTGATAATGCATAGTTGGTTTTAGAATCTAAATTCAAATGCATGGATGACCTTTAAACGATCCAAATGGCACAAAAGAATACTTTCAAGCTACTACCCATGATCCCTCTTTAGAGTACGGTGTCTAGCCTAAAATCTGGTCTTCCAACTAATCTCCAAAGACCGATAAAATGTAAAAGGATCATAGGCTACTTATACCTTCGTCTTTAGCCATATCGATCTTCTTGTTATCCATAACATGCCTTTGCAAGTCGTCAAACGAATTCTGGGACTAAACCTTTCAATTAACTCGACAACCATGTTAGTCCCTTTATCAAACATTGTCATTAATTACTAAAATATTTTAGGGGCCTATTCAAATTAGAAAACGAAAAACATGATGGGCGTGTGAGATTGATGAGTGGGCCCAGACCGTTGCATACTTAAAAGTGCATTTTTGTGAAATGTTATGCAAAGGAAAGTGTGGTTCTTTGAAATTGTTGCTTAAAAGTATGGTTTTATGATAGTTTTAGGAAAAGTAGTGTGGTTTTATAAAATTCAGTCTAAATTTTAACTATGTCGTGACCAACTTATATTTTTCCTATTCAATAGACAAACATGTACATGTATCAAACAATCAAAATCTAGAATGTTAGCAAGCAAAATCATAGTTCTCATCGATCAACGTTGACTTTGTAACTTTCTATGACTCAAAAAAATGGTTTGAACCATTTGGTACATGACTTTGACTTTGTTTTTTAGAAGTATACTACCTATATTGGTCTATCAAAATAAATTATTGAACTACAAGCAAGTAATCTTAGAAGTTTGTCTAGCGGTAATCAGATTATGAGAGTTAACTAAATGAGGTAATGGAAGCACATGCTACTATTTTGCAGCACGATAAGGATGAAGGAATATGTGGAGCAATCATTATTGTGAACGAAGTCTAGTAAAATGAGAGAGGCAGTTAGATATCTAGTTTTTTGCATGAAAATAGAAAAGCGCATGATGTGTAACAGTTTTGTAAGTTTAGCAACGTTGTAGATACGGTTCTAGTAATGTTTGGGATTGCAATATGGCATAAGGGTGGACAACGGAGATGGATTATCCAAATTATTTGGTATCCAAATTCAATAGGATGTGAATATGGTTCATACTTTTCCATCTGAATAGGAGTATATTCACTATTTGAATTCATATTCTTAAGTTTGAATTTGACTTCGAAAACATGAGATGAATATGGTATTGATTTTTCCTTCCAAAACATTGTATTATTCACATGTGAATTTGTATTCAACAATGCAGTATATTTAACTTGTTGCAACATAACTACTCTTTTCGATTTAATGTCCATTTAGGTCCCTTAAGCCTATTCTTATTAGGCCAATTTATTGTATTGTATACGAGAACATAATCTTATTGTTATATCACAAATGTTTAAATTAAATGGATTTGACATGAATTTGTGATGATCTCTATCTGGATTCGTATTGAGTGGAAATGTATAAAGACTAATGTGATTTGAGCAATATACGAGTACGACTCATATTGGATCTGTTTCCTCCAACGTATGACATGGATGGAATTTTGAGCGCATCTCAAACAAGATCAAAGTACATCTCAAACTTGTTTTAGGGCATGTACAATAAGGTGATATCAACCGTCTGTAATCCTTGCCACCTAAGATTTGTGACGATGTGGATAAGAGAGAATGAGAAGAGAGAGAAAAGACGTCTGGCATGCAACATACAAGTCTATAAGTCTCTTATAGACGACTTTTTTTATTGTATCCATGCCGTCTGTAGAAAATGTGGGGTCAATTTAGAGATAACTCATTATATAAATTGTCTTTAGTTTTGTCTATATATGTCATAGAGTGTCTTGCAGACAATAGTCATTTGTACTATTGTACACACCCTTAGCAAAAGAACTAGGGGTGCAATCGGGTCAGATTCGAACATATATTGCTTATATCGTATCCTAACCTGTATTTTTCTGGATTCAGAGTCGTATACAAAAAGGTCGAATATGAATTCGGAGTATTCGGAGTTTCGGACCTAGTACTGTTGGGATAGATACCTGACAGTTTCGGATCAGAAATAGATAATATCGGTGGATAGTACACACATACATAAAGGAATATACACTAAACCATACCACCATCACTTCTAGTCTTCAACTAGAAATAACCATGCTCCGCTTCTCCCTCCTCGCACTCTACCACCCAAGAACTGTTGTATCATCCACCTCAACATGCAGGTGCCCGACTCTGACTAGAAAGAGCTCGCCACCTTCATCATGATGTATCCCATCCTCGGCGTAGTGCATAACGTGCGGGTTGTGGAGAAGGCGAACCTCGTCACCTACCGAGGTCCCACCATGGTGACCACCATGTTGCACGTCATGGCTGTGTTCTTGTGGGGCGAGGGCAGCAAACGTGGTGCTGTGGGATTAGTTCATCAACCTCTCGGCTTCCGACTACCCGCTTGTCACCCAAGATGGTACATATATTCTTGCCCACATTTGTATTCACACGTTCTTGATTTCTTATGTAATCGTAGATTCTCCATATTGCATGAATTGGGCAGGAGGGCGGCGCTGCTGCGGAGCTGTGCGGGTGGTGGGCAGTGGCCACCTTGTCTCCGCCACTACCACAGCCGGGAAGCCCACCGAGGACGGTGTGCAAGCGGAGGGGTTGCAGTAGCAGCAGATGTTTAGGGTGACATATGATGTGTACGCCTATGTTCATTCCATTGCGTGAATATGGTTCAAATTGGTGATGTAGCACTGATCTCTTTCATTTATCTATCTGATTGAGTTAATGTCTGCCCATCACATGTTCCATGAAATGTATAAGCCAAGGCACAATATTGTTTGCTGTCTCTCATATGCCAGAGATTAATCTCAGATGTATATGTTTGGTCATCTGATTAGATGGCACATCATATAAATAGCAAAGTAAATATTTGAAATATCTATTTTGTCACCTACTTCCAAGCTTTGGTCTGGTTTCCAATTCAGAACATGTGGTTCTTGTCAAATAGATTCTCTAGATGTGTTCATTAATTTACATATGACCACGTAATCTAAAAGTTTTGTCCTCTGCATTTCCCAGCTGTGTTGCAGGTCTAAAACTTGTTGGGTCAATTGTAATTAATTTCAATGGAAATCGTCTCTTGAGATTAATTAATTAACATAAATTGTCTTTAGTTTTGTCTATATATGTCATAGAGTGTCTTGCGAGACAATAGTCATTTGTACTATTGTACACACCCTTAGCAAAAGAACTAGGGTGCAATCGGTCGATTCGAACATATATTGCTTATATCGTATCCTAACCTCGTATTTTTCGGATTGAGTCGTATACAAAAAGGTCGAATATGAATTCGGAGTATTCGGAGTTTCGGACCTAGTACTGTTGGGATAGATACCTGACAGTTTCGGATCAGAAATAGATAATATCGGTGGATAGTACACACATACATAAAGGAATATACACTAAACCATACCACCATCACTTCTAGTCTTCAACTAGAAATACAATCATACAGATTACTTAAGTACAATAGCCGACACAACACATTGTCAACATAAGAGATAAATTCATATATAAGTTTGACAACTAATAAATTCATACATAAGTTCGACAACCGACAAGCCACAAGTTCAACATAATACATAGCCATACATAAGTTTGACAACCGACATGACACAAGTTTAACATAAGTGATAAATTATAATCCCATACATAAGTTCACCATGTCGTAATAGGAAACAAAATGGCATAAATACAACCTTGAAGGACCTTCACTTCACAACTTCACATCTCATCATCACTAGCCATTTCTTCTTCCTATAATTTGCCAATTTATGTCTTAAACTCAGACAGAAGCAAATTTGTAACAAAAAAATCAACAACCTTAACAAAAACAAAAGTGTAATACTTGAATCATCATATTAGCAATAAGGGTCTCAACCCAGATCACCAATGATAAAATGTGACCTTATCCTTAGAATCTGAAAAAAAATAAAGAAAGCTACATCAGAGAATAATACAAACTTATTGTACACTAAAAGCTGACAAAATAGTCAAGTTATCACCTTCTCTAGATGTAGCTATCCTATATTTGGTATAGATCAATGCTTTTACAATCTCGGTTTTAGGCAACTGTGAAATGGATCGATGACATGGCCACCAACACTGAACATAGGTTCTGAAACAACCGTTGACACTTGCATGGCCAACACATCACGAGCAACTTTTGAGAGAATATGATATTCATATTGCTGATTCTTCCACCACAATAAAACATTAAATTTATCATCGGATGATCTATGAAGCTTTAGGGGTTGTTCTACTATGTATTTTTCTAAGTCATTTGGTTCATCTTGCCTAGTCCCAACATGAGTGTCGTATAAGAAGTTGTGAATTTCATAATTTTTACTGTCCATAAAGAGATCTATAGCTGATTCATCACTAGGAATAAATATAGGTATAACAGTATTCTTTTGGGTCATTAGATGGAGCAGAAGCATATGCTTCATATATTTGCTTTACAGTATCGATGAATTCTTCAAGTTCAACTTTATACAACCACTCAGCATAAAACTTCCTGATGTAAAATTCTACATTTTTTTCTTGAATCCTGGAATCAAGAAAGTTTGCCATAGCAAGAGCAATGTTGGATTTCTTCTAGCACTTTTCAAACCTATCACTCATAGATTTTGTTATTTCTCTAATAGTGGTATTAGTGCCAGCACACCACTCATAAATCAAAAGCTTAATTTCACAAAAAACTTTGGTAAAACAAATTTGTTGTTGGGATATAAAGAATCAGATAATAGCTCGGTAACATCATAGAATTTTTTCAAGCATTTACAAAGTGTTAGTGCTTTATCCTATTCTAAATCTAAAGGAGCAATTTTCTTATACATGCGACGTACCAAACACAGAAGCCTCTCAAAAGCTCTCCTGTAATATAGGGCATCCCTCAATATGGCATAGGTGGAATTTCACCTCATAGCACCCGTCTTTGTATCCAATTGACAATTAGATGCACACTTCTGGTATTCCTTCCACTGCAATGGAGAGCCCTCTTACAGCTACTACAAATGCTTAATATTTCTGAATTGCAGATGCAATTTCATGCAAACTATCTTTGGCAATAAGTTTCAATATATGATTGGCGCATTTCTCATGAAAAAGCATACCATCACAGACAAGTGGACTTTGTTTTCTAAGTACAGTAATGACATCTTTAACACATATTTTATTTGTAGATACATTGTCCAAAATTAAAGAAAAAAGACAAAAAAAAGGGAAAAGTCACGGTAAGAAATAGGGGTGAAAACGGATCGGATAGTTTCCGACTGATCCGGATGAAAACATATACGGATTGTGTCGGATCGGATTTTCTTTGGATAATTCTCGGATCGGATACGAATACGGATTTTTTGTCGACATATCTGAATATAGTAAGCGATATCCGTGAATACGGATTATCCTGGATATCGAAACGGATATCCGGGATTTCAGCCCAACATCGCCCAGTCCAAGTCAGCCTCTCTCATCTCCCCTGCCATCAGCCCACTAGCCCAACCAAGCCATAAGCCTTCATTACCATTAAGCATTAGGTTCCTTAGTCATATTAAATTACAAACACCACTAGCAAATATTTATGTTTATTAAAAAATAAATTTAATATTGTCGGTGGATTAAAATTTGTACCGATTAATTGATGTACTCCCGTTTAAATCATTTTGATGCAAATTTAAATACTTAATTAATTTATTAGTCACATGTAAATGGTAGAAATCCATTAAGAATTATTTGTGACTTTAGAAAAAATTAACTGCCACTTGAAGATTTAAAATCTGTACAATAGTATGACTATTGTGGATAAAAATATTTATACTTGTTTAGATTTCATGAATGTTTTGACAAGATAAACTATTTATGTGTTTTTATTGATTTTGGATGTATAGTTTAAGGGATTTTTCATGTTCTGATAAATATTCGTGACCGTATTTCCGTATCTGTATTCGATATTATTCGTATTCGCTTCGTATCTGTATTCGATATTATTCGTATTTGTATTCACATCTGAGAAAAAAATATAAAAATAAATATGGTAAAGATATTATCCGTTTGTATTCGATCCAGTAAGAAAGCAACGGAAACGGCTTTTGGACACACGGAAAAAATCAGAGCACAGGTGGTAGAGAAACAAAAAGCCGGAGGGACTGCTCGATAAAGGGCCTGTTCTTCAGGCCACAAACCGGTCGGCTTTTGGCAGCCGCTACAGTACCTAACTTTTAAACGGAGTATTTTTTCAAGATGGAGTCTACAAGTTAAACGTAGTACACGTTAAAAGCTTAACATCTGTACCAGCCAAAATCGCAAATAAATATCGATCTCTCCGTAATCTGTACCGTAAACAGTCAAAATTTAAAAATTTTAGCCAAAAGTCATAAGCCGCAGCCAAAAAAGAACAGGCCAAATAAGCACCCCGGCTTTCCGCTAGGGTTTTCCGCGAGTGCCCCTTCGCTTCCCACAACACGCTCCTCGCAGCCGCCTCCCTAACCCTAGCTCCTCCGCCATGGCCGACGACCACTACTCCTCCAAGCGCAAGTACGACGACCCCTCGCCGCCGCCGCGGCGCACGGGCTTCTCCTCCGGCCCGCCACCCGTCTCGCCACCAACGGGCGGCGCCGCGGCGCCGCCGTCGTACAACAGCGTGCCGCCGCCTCCCGACGAGATCCAGCTCGCGAAGCAGCGCGCTCAGGAGATCGCGGCTAGAATCTTCAGCGCCGCCGAGGCGAAGCGACCCCGCGTCGACAACGGCGACGACGACGTCGGTGCCGGAGGAGGTTCCCTGGGCGGTAGTAGCCGCAGCGGCGGCGGCGGCCTCGGCTTCTCGTCCTCAGCCGGTGGTGGTGAGTGTCTTGGCTATCTCGTTAAACCCGTGTTAGATCGGGAGATCTGGTTGTTTGGGTTTGTGGTAGGCTGCTGTTAATTTTCCCTTTTCATTACGCTTCGATTTGGCTGCTGGATTGGAAGATCTATCAGCTTGAGCTGCTGTGATGTGCAAATTTTGTACTTGTTTGCGATTCAGGCGATTTTAGCTTTCAGTTTAGGCATAGTTAGGATGCGTACAGCTCTCTGTTGTTATGTTACCATGTACTGCCTGAGATCGACGAAAGCAATGCCTTGTGTAGATGAGGACCCCCTCATGTACCAGTACATAGTTTAATAACGTCGTTGTGGTTTATAATAGTTCAGCAGTACCATGTACTGCCTGAGATCGACGAAAGCAATGCCTTGTGTAGACGAGGACCCCCTCATGTACCAGTACATAGTTTAATACTGCTGATGCCACTCTTGTTCTATCCTTCTATCATATAAATTCATGATGCCAACTGTTGTTCTAGTGTGGCGAGAACACCTCATGAATTATGAGTCATAATCTTATGCAGTTAATGATATCATGTGTTGCCTTTTGTTAGATACATGGCATGGATATTGCTGTTTGATCTGTTCTGTTTGCTCATTGACACCATATTCTTTCTCTGGTTCCTTGTTTATGTATGTTGATGCAAAGTTGAGCTCGTACTGCATTCCTGCTCCTTTATCTTCCTATATTGAGAGCCGAATATTTGATTGTAATATTTTGGATCAGTTGTCAATTTTATGAATTTGTTATTTGTGTGTACGAAAAATCCCCATCTCATTGTCTTGCATTGTGTGGTTCACTTGAACTAAGTTTGTATTTCTCTTAATTCATAGATCTACGTTCTGCCATTAATATCATGAATGGGTGTTTCTTTTTCAGGGCATGGGGCTACTATTCCGTCATTATCTTCTCAAGGCAGCACACCACAGTACTCCACTTATGGTGGATACCAGGGTACAAGCAAAAAAATTGAAATCCCAAATGGAAGGGTATGCTATTATAGATTTTACTTGTTGAAGCTCTGATTTCATAGAGGTGATGGAAGAAGCTCACCTGAAGTGTGGTATTGGTTGCTGTGCTAATTGACAATGTCATTGGCTTGTTTTAGGTTGGTGTCATCATTGGAAAATCTGGGGACACTATAAAATATCTCCAACAGCAGTCGGGAGCTAAGATTCAAGTAACAAGAGACATGGATGCTGAACCTGGCTCACAGACAAGACCGGTTGAGCTTTCAGGCACTCCTGAGCAGATAAACAAAGCTGAGCAGATGATCAATGCTGTTCTGGCAGATGTATTACTTGTTGTGCTCATGACTTCCCATTTAGTTGTACTTGTGTATTTTTTTTCTTCAACTATATTTGTCATGTTACCTTCTGCAGGCTGATGCTGGTTCATCTGGCACTGTCTCTACCCGGAAATACAATGCACCTCAACCAGGTTCTGAGCAATTCCAAATGAAAATTGCCAACAACAAGGTAAGGGACTGTTTTTTTTCATTATGGATTTGTCATCATACCACTGAGGGTCCCAACTGGCATTTGGGTAGGTGCCCTTTTGTCAGTGTCGCAGGCTCGCAGCTGATGATATTTTGGTGAACATTGGTTTCTTCATCAGTATGGAAATTACCCTTTTCGTTTTTTCCATCCTTATTTATTTTTGTTTATTTCAGGTGGGTCTTGTTATTGGAAAGGGTGGTGAGACTATAAAAAACATGCAAATCAAATCTGGAGCGCATATACAGGTTTGTGGTCTGGTCTTGTCTCGAAATCTTTCTTTAGTAACTTTGTTAGCTGCACCCAGCATAGCTTTTCATTGAATTTCTATATTAACTATGGCTTAACTATGGCGCCACATTCTGTGAATTATCCTATAGCTTTTGTTCTGTCGTGTATGCTCTACCAAGTGAATCAAAATCCCCGTTCTGGTTGTGCTCAAATAGAAAGTAGAACTCATGTTTCTGTCGCCCTTAAGTTTCTCCATTTCATTTATTTTCTTGTTTTTTAACATACCATTTACATTCTATGAAAATACAGAATTGTATTTACTATGTGAGCTGGTGTTATTCCAACATTTTTATGTATATTGACAGATTCTTGGATTCCTCCTTGATTGTATTGTGTTATTAATGTGTACAATTGTTTGTGTCCTTAAATCCCTATGCAGGTTAGACCTCTGCATTTGCCCCCTGGTGATACTTCAACTGAAAGAACAGTGTATATTGAAGGCACACAAGATCAAATTGAAATTGCAAAGCAGCTGGTGAATGAGGTTACCAGTGAGGTCTGGTTTCTTTCTCTTGTTATGTTACTTTACTGTTGTCATGATTACTGCAGCAATTTGTGATTTATCTGTGTTGTTGAAAGCATGCTGGTGTGATTATTGGTTTATGTTATTGTGGATTTGTCTCATCTTACCATTTTCCCTACTTGACCTTTCTTTTCCATTGTTTGCTTTGAAAATCCTGTTTCTTTTGCTGCTGTGATGCCCTCTGTCAATTATGCTTGGCAGTGTACCATGTATGAAACATATTGGTCATGGGATACAGTCTACTCATATCTGTAACTTGGCCGTCTCTTTCTTATTAGCTACTTTGTTGAAGCCGTGCAACTGAATAGTTTATGTTTTAATCATGCCACTACTAAATAATAGCAAAGTCATGCTTCTTACCATTGATTTAAATGTCTCCATGCTACCATGATGGTATTTTTGGAATGTGATATCCTATCCTTGTGTCTTTACCTCATACCTGTGCTCTGTAGTGCTGTCTGTACATCCCAGAGTACATTGTCTATTGATTATTTTCTTGACATAAAGCCAAATTAGTGTATGTAACTTGGTATGAGGACTACACACACATCTTTCCTGGAGACCAGGTTTGTTACTACTTAATATTAATACACTTGATCCTCTGGATAAAGATGAAATTTTTAGCTGATAGCTTGAGTATGGCTCATGTGATCTGACCTCATATCTGGTCTTGTACCTCTTAAATTGTCATTTGTTGCTCCTGTACTTTGTGGATAGAATGGATACATGGCTTTATTCAGGTGTTTAGTCTGTCAGGGTGGGAACATAGACTTCGATTTTGGGTCGTGCATTGTAGGTGCAGGTATTTAGGCTATTGATGTTTTTGCTTACTTAGGAGGCTAAATGTTATTCTTTTCTTGCATTATTGCCCTTATTGATTTCTTCATGCTTAATTCTCTGTCCATATTCTCTAACACTTACCATTTGGGAGCTGTGTAGTGAATTAATATTTTTACAGTTTCATTTGGATTAATCCTGAAATTCTGTATCTGTGAAAACTGGATTTTTGTAATGAGATGATGCAGGATACCTCACATGAAGCTATTTATGTGTTGGTTTTGCCTGTCTATATTTTCTCTCTCCTTTGTGACTTTGCAGGTTACCATAACTAAGCTGCTTAAAAAAATTGCTTAAATGCCTACTTTGATATTTTATTGGTTCAATGGTTCATAACATATTCTTGTTGGAGGAGGCCATGAACAAAAGAACTTGTTGTCTATATCTTTTCATTTAGCAATGAAATAGATGTTTCACATAGTAGAGTAGTGTTGTCACAATCAATTATTACTGATCTGTCGACATCTATAAACTCCATGGCAATCTTTTATTGCTGTTCAATATACATGTGTTCGTCTAGCTGTCCAATCTTCATTAGCCCCCATGGTTTTGCACATGGGAGACGCTAGATGGGCATCACCAATGTTGCTTGAGAATCTTGCTCGGTGAGTTGCTTCCTCCAATTTTTTTGGTGGCTCTTGAATCTCTGTATACCACTTTGCTTTGGGTTTGTATATGACTATATGTTTGTCTGTCCTTTGAACTGCTTATGTTCTGCATGTACATTGTATGTTCTTTTGTTCTATGCATATATACAGATGTGCAAACTATATTTTTGCAGAATCGTTCCAGAAACCCAATGTCAGGTGGTTATTCTCAGCAGGGCTATCGCCCACCTCATCCTCAGACAAACTGGGGTCCACCTGGTGCGCCACCGATGCAGCAGCCTGGTTATGGTTACATGCAGCCTGGAGCTTATCCTGGGGCGCCCCCACAGTATGGGGCGCCTCAGCAATCTTATGGCAGCTATCCTCCAGCATCTGGTGGCTATCAGACTGGGTGGGATCAATCTTCAAACCAGCAATCTCAGCAGACTCCCCCTGGCACTGGCTATGACTATTATAACCAACAGCAGCAACCTCAGCAACAACAATCTGCCCCTGGGACTGCCACACCTGCTGATGCTACTAGCTACAATTACGGCCAGCCTCCTACTTATGCTTCCCAAGGTTATGGTGATTCTGCCTACTCTCAGCAGAGTGGGGGGCAGCAAGCTTATGGACATGACAGTTACTCTGGTTATCAGACCCAAGGGCAGCAGCAGGGCTACTCTCAGCAGACTGGATATGATCAGCAGAGCTATGGCACATCTGGCTATGGATCAGCTGCTAGCTCAGCTCAGGATGGGTCCGCATCAAACTATGGTGCTCCAGGTGGAGCCAGTCAAGCATCTCCAGGGCAGCAAACTTCAGCTCCTGGAAGCCACCCTGGTTATTCTAGCCAGCCACCTACTAGTGCTGCATCAAGCTACCCGGTGCAAGGGTCTGCCCCTCAATCTGGATATGGCGCTCCACCCCCACCGCAGGGCGGATATGGCCAGGGCGCTTATGGGCAGCCTCCTCAGGGACAGAAACCACCTACATCTGCTCCTTATGGACAGGCACCACCTCCTGGATCTGCTCAGGGTGGTTATGGGCAGTATGGGTACTCTCACAGCCAGCCAGGTTATGGGGCGCCCCCGCCTTATCCTGGTGCACCCCCTGCGAGCCACCCAGGCTATGGCCAGCAGCAGTCATACGGTGATCCTTATGGTAGTGGTAGCTATGGGCACCCTCCCGTCTATTCTACTGAAGCTACAACACCTGCTGCGTCTCAGGATCAATCTGCCTCTGCACCTGGCACCGCCGCCCCTACTGCAACAGCTGCTGCTCCTGCTCCTGCCAACAGCGGAGGGGCCCAAAGTTCCCCAAGCTAAACTGCACCTGCTCCTGCAGCAACTACATCAGCAAGCTTTTCGTCTGGTTTCCTTGGCTATGTTGCTTGAAGCTTCAGCTTCTAGTTTAGGGGAGAGGGTTCCATGTTTTATATCATATTTTCTTGTTGCTTAGCGTGACTTTTTATTAAATGACTGTCTCGTTGGTAATTTGTTAGTATTATGTTGTGCGTATCTCGTTATTTTGATGCTTTGCATGTATGGACTGTAATGATATTCTTGTGTGGTTAATCTTGCTAAAATGCAACCTGAACCCAATTTTGCACTCACTGTCAATTTTGTGGTCTGAGGTTTCTGAGCCAATTTCAACCGGTGATTGGATTGGATTGCGTTAATGTTAATTATCTCGTATTGTGTTTTTGAGTGGGGGACCATGGTCAATCTGCTTCTCCGGAGCAGCTTTTCAGACGTGCAAGTTTTACTTAAAAAGAGTACAAGCCCTAGGCTGTGGGTACCTTCTTTTAGGTTATGGCGGATGGTTATTTTGCAATGGCGGGCTGGGGTGGATGGTTTTTTTGCTGTGGATAATTGTTTTGTTTTTTTGGGTTATGGTAGATGGTTATTTTGCTATGGCGGGCTGTGGTGGATGGTTTTTTTTTTGCTGTGGTTGATAGTTTTTGTTTGTGATTTTTAAGACAGCAGTGGACGACGGAGATATTGATATGAACGGTGTATATAGTTTTAAGTTTGGAAAGTTGTTTAGAGAATTTACTGTTAAAAAACTGTTCTATTTATTTTGATTTACGGAGAAGTCATAAGCCTAAGACCTACACCTGTTTGAGCTGTGACTGACGTTTCTTGGTTGTGACTAATAGTTTTTGTTTATGTGTTTTGAAATGACAGCGGACGATAGAGATATCAACGTAAATGACACATGATTTTGAACTTGGAAAGTCGTTTGAAAATCCGCTCTAAGAAGTCATGCTGTTTATTTTAACTTTTGAAGAAGCTAAAAATCAAAATAACATTTCTAGATGGCAGCGAACGGTGTAGATGCTAACGCAGACGGCACACGTGGTTTTAGATTCAGGAAATTATTTGAAAAAAATTATAAGAAGTCATGCTGTTTATCTATTTAGATGGGTGTGTTTGGTTGGTGCCCAAATTTTCTTTGCCAAAATCTGGCTAGCCTCAACAATTTAGCACTTGTTTGATGGTTATCAAAATTTTAGTAAGCCTATAGCTCTACGATGATTCTCTATGTGTTTTTGCTAATCTTTGATTAAATTATGGACAACTAAAATCCTAATTAAAATTTTAACCAGTCAAATTTTAATAGAACAAGTTCGGACACCAACCAAACGCACACGAAAACTCAGAAGACAATGCGGAAACCGGAAGCGGAGGGCGAGAACTACGGGCTTTTGAACGCAAAAGGTCCAGCCCAATTCAGTTGGAGCCCGGCCTCGCCGCGCCACCAACTTACTTGCCCCACACAAACTCTCGTATAAACTAGTGCTACTAATCAGACAACTTGGAGTGCGTTCCACGGCCACTCGAGGTCTCAGCCATGGCGGCGGCCTCCTCCCTCGCTCCGCCCGAGGTGCCCATGGAGTTGCACGCCGTGAATCGCCACCGCCTCGTCGCCGCGCTCCGCGCCTACCTCTCCGCCTCCGCCCGCGCTCTCCGCGGTCTCGTCCTCCTCCAGGTCCGTCCCTCCATCTCTCGCTATCCCGTCTGGGGGTTTTCTTGAATCTTTCCGGTGGGTGGTTGCTGACTTTCGTCGGGGTCCTTTTGGTTCTTCTTCTGAAGGGCGGCGACGAGCAGACGCGATACTGCACCGATCACCTCGAGCTCTTCAGGTACTTGCGCTCAACTCGAGTTTCCCCCCCTTTCCCCGTTTCCTGCGATGCCAGATTGGAATGTTAATGGGCAATGTCTCAGGCAGGAGAGCTACTTCGCTTATCTCTTTGGGGTGCGAGAGCCGGGTTTCTATGGCGCAATTGTGAGTTCTCTTCTCTCCCTTGGCAGTGAGCCCAATTTCTGTTAATGCGTTAGCCCGCCTTTCTTGGGGCTGGAATTCTTTGGACCTGATTACTTATATGATTGCTAGTATATGGATGCCATGGAAAAAAAAGGGAAAACAAACATTCCATTCGTGCTTCGTATATGATTTGATTACATGCTTGGAACTTTGAATTGTCCCCGTGATTATTGTTATGGTGTATGCCAGTGAATTATAGCTGCTATTCTTTCGTAGATGAATGTTGGTCTCTTCATATCTAAGTCGAATGCATATTATGGATATCTGCTCTTACTGTGTTTATATTGCCAAACATCTTCATCTTATGCGTGGTTATATTACTAAACATCCTTATCCAGTTACGCTTATAAGACAAAAGTTCTGTGCCAATCTTTCTTCCCTATATTATTGATTACAAAACAAGCCTTCTCATTATGCCACATCATCAACAAATTGGAGACCATCCGATCATGCTTATTTGAAATCTTAGCCATCTGATGTGTTTCGCCCATTCAAATGTGAACTTTTTGCTAACCTCCCACAATAGAAGCACGGAAATCTCCCAAAAAAGAAATGAATGTGACAGTTCTATCTCTTGTATAGGCACTTCTTCATTCTAAAACTCTTAAGTTGCCATCCATACCAAACATATACTGCACACAAACAAAATAGATGTCGCGTTTTTATCTATTGTGTACTGGCGCCTCTTCATTCTTGAACTCTAAGCTGCCATTCGCACCATACACTGTTGAGATAAATGCACTTTCGATTAGATATTCGGTTGCACCTCCAAGGCTTCAACTAATACGACAAAACCACATTCCCTCTCATTTCTCCCTCGCTGCCATTGCTAATGTCGATCTTGCCGGTGAGTGCCACTTATGTGAGCAAACCAACATTGCCACTGTCGAGTACTCATGTCTACAGTGCCATTACCATGTCAAGATCGACTCGAAAATTCAAATAATTCTACGATCAAGCAGACACTGCTACCTCTTTGATTAATTAATTATCTGCCATCTTAACACGGGCTGACAAACCGCCACCAAATTCTCCCCATCCACTGATGTTAGGTGCTTATATATTAGTCATTAGGTAATGATTAATGGAAAGCACAGAATTTAACTTCCAGTCATAATACCAAGCACATTACATTGTTCGTCCAGTTGACCGGTTCATAGATTTGTTGAAGGTTAGATATTTTTATGTTCATTATCTATACTGGGTACTTGCCAAAAGTCCCAGGAGTAGCAACCATGGCAAAAATTTGGTAGGCCATTCACCTCAGTACCAGTAACAAGGGTTGTAGTAGAGCTTTCTGTACCGGGTATTAGTATTCTGTTATAGTACTAGCCAGATGTAGAATGATGCTCCAACTCCTGGTGAAGATTAAACATTCAATTGAGGTTGAGAATACACCTTTTGGATCAACACCAAATCAATAGTTATTTGGCTTCCTATAATATAGATTGATGTGATTCATTTTTCATATGTAACATGGCAATACCACTATTGCAATTTTTCATTACATCTGTCAGTTTTGTGATCTCATATGTATAACAATTGACAATGGTGTAGCATGTATAATGAGGATACTACTTATTATCTTACTGCTGCAGTTGTCAGAGCATACATATGAAAGAACCAAACGCCAGTTCATTTTCTTCTGTTATGTGAAGCATACTGATCTTTTGGCGTACATGTTAGCAAGCCTTAATTTTATATTTTGACGTTTCTAAAAAAGATTATTTCGTGCCTGCTTGTGCTTTTTGATGAGCAATAATTTAAATGGATCCAATTTTTAAAACAAACCAACATATTTGTTTAAAATGTTGTTTTTTCCAGCAACTAATTAAGTTATTATTCAAGTTGCTTGAAAACTCCAATGTATAGTATAGTATAGTCCTAAGAGAGCACTATCATATGCTGCTAAGCTGCTGGTGCAAGTCATCCTGTACATGCTTATGATAATGATTATTTGATGATATGTATCGTAAATTCTGTGCCTTTTCTTATTCTCAAAGGACATTGCCTCTGGACAGTCGATTTTGTTCGCTCCAAGGTTGCCTTCTGATTACGCTGTTTGGATGGGTGAAATAAAACCATTGTCTTATTTCGAGGTATTTGATCTTCGAAATACTAGATTCTGCAGTTGCTGCTACACTCTGAATTAACATAACCTTTTGAGTAGTGATTCCATGCTTTTCACTCCCATAGACATGCACAAATCTTAAAGCATCAACTAAAGGATAAGTAATTCAATCCACCCTTAAAGGTGCTTTAATATTTGTGCAATTCACTATTTAGGAGAGCATGGAATCACCTCCTAATCTTTTTCACTAAAACCTGTACAGGATAGGTACAAGGTCAATATGGTCTTCTATGTTGATGAGATTGCACATGTTCTGCTAGATCGATTCAGTGAACATGAGAAGCCTCTTTTGTTTCTCTTATATGGAAAGAATACTGATAGCGGAAATTACTCAAAGCCTGCTAGTTTTGAGGTATGTGATATAATATTGGCCACATTGTCATGAAAAAACTATGGGGCTTAGCTTTATATTTGTGAAATTTTGAGACTAGAGCATAAGCGGGCTTGTTGATCTTGCATGGCCATTCTTTCTTCTTGTGGACCTCAATTATATTCTGAAACAAAATTGATGGTGTAATCTGATATATGCGCTTAACTAGCAAAGCAGTTAATTCTTTCGCACCTTTTCTCTTCTGTTATTGTGCATTCGAGTTACACTGTTCTTTTTCTCTGTGCTAGGGGATGGAGAGGTTTGATACCGATTTAAGTACACTTCATCCTATTTTAACTGAATGCCGTGTTATCAAATCTGACATGGAGCTTGCCCTCATTCAATATGCTAATGATGTGAGCTCTGAAGCACACATTGAGGTACAGAAAGTTCTTCTACTGAAATCCTATACCATGTCAATCATTTATTTTTCATCTTCATCGGTATGTAGAGTACATTTAATTCCCTGTCATGACCAAATCACGGTTGCTCGATTTTGGGCTTGTTTGGTTTGCAGCCGCAACTTGTGAGATATTGTTGGCCAATATTTGGTCATGTTGATTGGGTTTTGCTAGTGTTCGTTCTGCAACCAATATTGTAGGCTTGTAGCGTGCCAACGAAATGCGATCAATCTGAGTTCACCTTGTTTAGAACTACAGACATGTTATTCATGACAGCGAGTGAGTGCACGCATCATGATGATATATTCTTAAACATACTAGATTCACAAGCATGCACTTAAGATGGTCTCTGGTACTCATTATATTTGTAGCTTATTGATGAGGACTCAAATACTCAAATCCTTTTGGTGGTTGTGTGTGGATACGAGTTTTAATCGGTTGTGTATGTTGTGCTGGGCTAGTCTATAATTCTGTAGTGTCAAGTCACGGCACTCTTATCAACTTTTTATAGCCAACCAAGGATGGGTCTAATAGTTGCTATGGGTTAGCTTTTAATAGTTTTCGTTTTGGCGAAAGGGACTATAGTAGGCGCCCTAGCTTACTACAGGTTCTATACAAGGTTCGAAACAAAGAAGAGAGAGAGAGGGGAAAAAAGCTAAGCATTAGACTGTCCTACTCACTGCATCAGCAAAATATAACACTCAACACCAGGAACCACTATCTTAAGCTTCCAATTCATAGAAATATTCCCTATAGGCTAGCCTTTCGGTGTTACATCTGTTAAGGGTATTTAGGTCATTTCCTATTGTCTAGGGTTTAGGTCCTTGTGTCTCTTTTGTACTATATGTATGCCCTATGGGCTATTGCAATATAACAAGCTTCCTTCATATTAACATGGTATCAGAGCCTAGATTTTGAACCAAGCCTTTACTCCAGCCGCCGCCGGCCACCGCCACTGCCCCCAGGAGGGGTGTGCTCCACTCCCGGGGGCGGCCGCCGCCACGCCATCGTGCTCGCCCACGCGCGGATCCGGCGAGGCCCGCCTCTTCTCGCGCCACTCGCCCACGCTGTTGCGCCTGGCTGGATCCTCGTCGCCCGCTTGGATCCGCCGCCCGATTCTCCATGCTCGGATCGGCCCACTGGCCTGCCCCGATGGCCGCGATGCTCAGCGCTCCGGCGCCCGTCTTGGGCCGTCTCTTGGTCGTCCGCGTGCTCCTCACCGTGGACGCCACCGCACAGGCGTCCAGCTCGACCGGATCTAGCCGGGAGGCTATCTGCCGACACCGGATCCGCATGGATCTGGGCTTGCCGACCTCTGTGGCCGCCGCTGAACGCCGTCTCCGTTTCGGATCCGCGTTGCCTCGCCCAGATTCGGCCATCCCCGGCTTGGCACCTCACGGATCCGGCTTTGACGCGCGCGGCTCTGGCTCTCTGGTCGCCGCCAGCCTCACCAGTGGCCACCGTCATCTTCTCCCCTGGATCCGGCCTCCTCTGTGCTCTCTTCAGCCAGATCCGTTCGGATCTGGCTCCCTCTCGTCTCCACCGCCGCCGGATCCGGCGGCTCCTCCGTCACGCCGTCGTCGCGTGCACTGGATCTGGCTGCCACCGCCTCGGCCGGCCTCCTCACTGTCGAATCCGCCGGCTCCAGGCCCTCTGTCGCCTACCTTGGTCCCTGCTGCCGCCGGCCGACTCGCCGCCTCGGCCTCTGGCCGTCACCAACTCGGACGCGCCCATGCTGCCGCCGGCGCCTCCTCTCGGCCGTCGCCGCCTCCCGCGCCTCCATGCGTCTGCAGGAGAGAAAGAAGGAGGAGGCAGACTGGCAGATGAGTGAGGGGGTGAAGAGAGAGGGGAGAGGAGGGGAATTTGAAGAGATAGTACTTTTGCTACTGCTAGTATTTGTTCTTGAGTCTTTTTCGTTTTGCGTCTTACGTTGCATCGATCCAAGTCCGTTGCCATTTCTCTATCAGTTCGTCAAAGCCATGCGAGTCCACAAATCCTGTCAGTCTGCCGACTGTTTTGCTAGCCATGGTCCATTCTCTCGGATGAGTGTGGTTCTCTCCTTCCTTTCGCATAGCCACAGCCACCGCTCTTCTCTTTGAGTCGCTGCAGATCGTAAAAGTCTTTATGATGCCGCTGCTTTTCTTTGAGCCACCGCCCCGAGTTTCTAAGGCCGCCGCGCTTGTTCTGCACCGCGCCTTTGTTGCGCTTCTTGTGCACTGCGCCATCGTCGTCTCGGGCTTCGAACTATGCTGCTATGCTTCTATCTCTCTCTTCGACTTGATTTGACAGCTCTCTCTACTTGTGTCACCTTCCACATCCTTTTCGTCGTGTTACTGCGGTCGACTTTGCTTCCGCTTACCTCTACCTTCCCGGCCTCTGCACTTTGTGCTTTGTAGGCTGTCGCATGATTTCGGATGGGAGGTAATCTTGCCGTCACAATTTTCCAAGATCTGCACGTTTTGACGACATCTTCAATGCTCGGACTTTGGATTTTCTCTATTTTAGTGTTAATCTTTTTCAAATGTAATGCTATTGCATATGCCTTATATTTGATAGGGATGTTAAGGATATTTAGGTCATTTCCTATTGTCTAGGATTTAGGTCCTTGTGTCTCTTTTGTACTATATATATGCTCTATGGACTATTACAATATAACAAGCTTCCTTCACATTAACAACATCTACCGACTGTATTACTTGTTCTTTTCGAGAAGCAATGAAATGAATCTGATTCTTGAATTTCACTTTACAAGGTTATGAGACAAGCAAGACCAGGCATGAAGGAATATCAGTTAGAAAGCATCTTTCTTCATCATGTTTATATGTATGGAGGCTGTCGACATTGCTCTTACACATGTATATGTGCTACTGGAGAGAACAGGTGTGTATATTATGTCTAATGTGAAGCAATTAACGAGTCAATGCATGAACTCTTTAATGTCTCAAATGCTTTCGACTATTTCTGTATGTAGAAGTTGGGAGTAGTTAAAAGTGAGGGTTATCAAAATCTCAGATCACCATCCAGTATCCACTACTGTCCAACACCATGAACTTTTGGCAAAATAGCTCATGGACACTCCACTTAAGATGGCATTTGCTGAAATACATTGTATAATCGTGATTTGGATCAAGGTCATAATGAAATTGTGGTCATTTGCCAGAACACACACTGGCCATTAAAATGATACTATTTCGAATTTTAGGTTAAAGAAGGGGAGTAAAAAGTCACCTTTTGCCTTGGAACTAAATTGAGCATACCTGTCAATGCCCTCAACATGCCCACACACACACACACACACAATTAGGTGGGCTCAGTTTAGTTCCAACTTCTAAGGGAAAAATTGACTTTTTACTCCCCTTCTCTCCTAAAATTCAAAATAGTATTGTTTTTAATGGCCAGAGTGTGATCCGGCAAATGACCACGATTTTGTAGTGCCCCTAAGCCAAATTATGATTATGATGTGTAAATGCCATCTAAGTGGAGTGTTCTTCTAGTGTCCAGGAAGAGTAAGTGGAATGCCACTTGTAAGCGGAGCTTTCTTAATATCAATGTAAGACTACTCACTTGACTACTGAAATTTCAGTAGGGTCTCTCTTTTACAATTCACTTGATTTAAGTGGACTATACCTCAACCTTTTGAGTTATGTGAATAACCATGGTTGTCACGGCGATCACGGCGAGTGAGAGGCGCCTGGACGCCCAGGCGATGTCCAGGCGACGCCAGGCGCAGCGCCGTATCTCACTCATATGCGTATTTCAGTATCATACCCCTCCTCTCATATGCGACGAGGAGACGGGAGAATGCAGCTCCGCGCCTCCCGTCTCTCGCTCCCGACCTCTCCGCGCCTCCCGTCTCCCCGCCGCCGCCCGACCTCTCCGCCTCTCCCGTCTCCCGTCGCCGCCTCCCGCGTCGCCTCTCTCCCCCCGCCGCCCGGGTCCGGCCTCTCCCGCCGCCTCCGGGTCCGGCTCCTCTCCCGCCGCCACCTCCTGCGTCCGGCTCCTCTCCCCGCCGCCGCCTCCCGCGTCCGCCTCCTCTCCCCGCCGCCGCCTCCCGCGTCCGCCTCCTCTCCCCGCCGCCTCCCGCGTCCGCCTCCTCTCCCCGCCGCCGCCTCCCGCGTCCGGCTCCGAACCCTAGCCGGCGTCAACAGCGGGATCAGGCGAGGCGAGCAGCCATGGCGACCTCCTCCGGCCGCCAGGACGCCTAGGCGACGCCGTGACAACCTTGTGAATAACTATGCAAAATTCTGTAGGAATATTCTTTTAGCTAATAAAAACAATATGGCCACTGATTTTTTTCTAGGTTTGGCACTCTGCCCTGAGTCTCAAGTCATCTTGGAAGCTGATAGTATTGCTATCAAGATTCAAGACTCAAACTTCACACATGAAACTATATTGTGTTTGAGTTTGTTGGAATGAAACTATATTGTATTTGAGTTTGTTGGACTGTCTGGTGTGTTATAACTCTTCTGCTTATTTTGCAGTTCTGTTCTCCATTATGGACATGCGGCAGCTCCAAATGACAGGGTGCTTTTCTTTTATGATGCTTTGTGACCTGTGGTTGACTTCTTTCTGTCTTTATTTACGTGCTCAATTCTGTAATATTCACCAATTGTAGATTGAATTGTCCAAAGCGTTCAAAACTCTTATGAATTGCTAATTCTCATACTCCAGCTACTTGAAAAAGGGTATGATTTGTTTCAGTTTCAGACAGTAGAGTTCATCTACCTTGTTTATCGTCAGCTGCAGTGTTAAGTACCATGAGGTCTTAAAATATTGGGAGTTTGAGCAACATTTGTCTTCTCTGATTTCTGCGTTTGTATCAAATACTGGAGTAATGGAAGCAGTGATAAGAGGAAGATAAGTTGGTTTGGTATTTCATTTAATTAATAACCTATAATTTTTAACAACTAAATGCCGTCTGATTGTCTGCTACCTCATTAACGAGTCTAACAGAAAATGAGTGCTCATTTTGGCAGTGAAGCATGTGCATGTGAACATGTGGGTGGTAGTGGTCCTGGTGATGAGTTAGATAATTTTGAAAGAAAAAATGTGTAGTTGGACAGGCCGAACAACATGACATAATCCGGTTTACAAGTTGCGATGGTAGTAAAAACAGTAAGGGAAAACACTGTAAGAGCAAATTTATGAATTAAAGGGCTTACAAGATACTAATTACTAACATAGAAATCCAACAAAGGAATCTAAACTATGGAGGATCTTGGCGCAATGTGTGTTCATGGTTTTCTTCAGGGGGGTTTAGCATTTGTCCCCCCCTCAGTGTATTTTGTTCTTCGGTAGATAATTGTCTCATACATTTTCAGACTCTGAATGATGGAGACATGGCTCTAATGGACATGGGAGCTGAATACAATTACTACGGATCTGACATCACATGTTCATACCCCGTAAGTTCTTCGAAATATTCGGACATCTACTTTGATAGACACTGTGCTCCAATGTGTATACTATATGAACTGCGTTGTTGTTATTTACTGCTAAAAGCGTGGCAGCACAGGGCTATGCTTGTGCTATGAACTGTTTTATGCATGCCATTAGCCACCAGCTGCCATTATTAATTTGATGCTCGTATTTGAATCATGTTTGTCTTACAATTACAAGGTCATTGGCATAAAAGCCTACTGTTTTTTTCTTGATGTGGCACTTGGTCTTGAATCAAATGTACAAAACAAAGGTCTTACAGTGCCCCAAAAAGGCCATTCTTGGAATCTATCCATTGTTCATCTTGCCCTTGCTCTGTGAATAAATGTATATGTGTGATTTCTATAATTGGCATTACTTATAGTGTACCTTGTTGTGTATATAGCAGATGGATGTTCATTTCTGTTCCCTTTCTATACAAGTCTTTGAAGTGTGTTGACTAAAATACTTTTTCTATCCCTAGTGCTCTTTTTTCGTCTACCTTGTTTATTACTTTTACTTTTTGTGTTCTTTATCATCAGATAATTGGTACTTAGCTGTCCTGAGCTTATTTTCCAGTCAATATTGTTTAGTCCATCTGGGTGTTCTCAGATATCCTTTATTTTTCACTTCAATTCAATGTTATGTTAGGATTAATTTTGATTTAATGTAGTCTTGAGCTGACTTCGGCCTGTAGCTAGTAGAGGTATCGCTTCATTCCTTTATTTGCGGTATAATTATAGAATCTGGATTGAAAACTTTTGTTTTCAACAAACCTCAATGAAACTGCAGTATTCTTCTGTTCGTCACATCTTAATATAGTATTTTTTCTAGTAGTATCATCTAAATGCTAGTAATATCATCTAAATGATTTTATGTCTTTTCAGATAAACGGGAAATTCAACAGCAACCAGACAATAGTATACAACGTAAGTACCTGGTGATAAAAACGGGAATTTGGAAGGGTTGGTTGCATCTTTATTGATAAAAGATTGACTGTTTTTACAGGCTGTTCTTAAGGCTCATAATGCCGTCATATCACACATGCGGCCTGGAGTAAAATGGATGGATATGCACAAGTAAGAATGCATTGTTGTAACTTAACCATGCAATTTGTAAACATCCTTCAAAAAGTTCTCCCGGAGAATCAATTCATTTTTGTGATGCAAGTTTTTATGCATAGAATGTTATTCTATTGATAGCTAGTGCAGTAGTGCTTGATTTTAAAAAGTGTGTATCATGCTGATTTACCCTAATCTCTCTCTTTCTCCCTCCCTCTCTCTCTCTCCCCCCTGTTTGTCCATCCTCATCTTGAAAGGTTTAAGCATAATTTAAACTTTTTTGCAGGCTGGCGGAACAGACAATACTTGAATCTCTCAAGAAAGAAGACATTATCCATGGGTGTGCATCTGAGAAATTCATTGTGCTTATTGAACTTCAATATGACAATGACAATATGTAAAACTATGATGCTGATTTTTTCTGTTCCTTGGAAACCATTTGCTTCAGGGATGTTGATGATATGATGGCTCAAAGGTTGGGTGCTGTTTTTATGCCTCATGGTCTTGGGCACTTGCTTGGAATTGACACCCATGATCCAGGAGGCTATCCTGAGGTTAAATATGGACTTTATCAATAGTTTGTGCGCACACATTTTAATCTTAAATTGTTCCATATCCCTGCTTTTATCTGAGACTAATGCTTATTTCTTGACTTTAGGGCTTAGAGAGGCCAAAGGAGCCAGGATTGAGCTCCTTGCGGACCATAAGAGAACTTAAGGAAGGCATGGTAAGTAATTACTTTTCTGACTAATTTATGAAGATTTAGTAGCAAAAATTCTCAGTGCTATGGTAATTGTATGTGCCTCATCTTGATTGAGAAGTGGCAGGGTTGCCATTTTAGTCAGTAAGGTTCACAAGCTGTTTAGGACTCTGTTTTCTTTTCAAACAAACTAATGAGTTTTTTTTTCACGGTTTCACCTTTTGGGAAGCTTGTCTTATGGGTTATATGGTACAACATCATGTAGTGTCCAATTTGTTTGCTCAGCTATCTATGGAATTCCACAATTTCTGAAAATTATTCCCCTCTTTTCTTGTCAATTCTTCATAAGCAAGCTACTTTATTATAGGCATCAAGTCCCTGAGATCCATTGTGCTTGCGGTCTGTCTGCTTGTTGTGATATAATTGTTAAGGGTATTAGCAATAGAATAGGAATCAGCATATTCCCCTGTAATATCTCTTTGTACTCCCTATATATATTGCCCATTGGGCTTCTTCAATATACACATAATATTCATAACATGGTATCGGAGCTTAGGTTAAAACCTTAACCTTGATCTACTTCCGCTCCGGCCGCCGCCGTGGCCGCCCCCAAGAGGAATGTGCTCCACTCTTGGGGGCGGTCACCTCCTTCCGCTTCTCGCCGTATTTCCGCCGTCGCATGTTGGTGCTCGCGCGTGGCTACCGTCGGCGACCGGCGGACGCCGCTTCGACGACGACGACCACCGCCGGATCCGGCGCCTCGCGTCGAGCCATCGTCGCGCTGCTGGATCCGCGATCTTCAACCCCGCCGTCGTCCTCGGATCGAGCGCCACCGACCGAAGCCGCCACGCCCCGCCATCTTGCACCGTCTCCACGCCGGATCCGGCCGCCGCCACGCTGGTCGCCTGCGCCCGGCCGTCATCGCCGTGCGGCGCGCGCCAAGACCTCACTTGTTGTTGCTTGCGCCGGCCCCGCCGGTGGATCTTGGCTGCCGGATCTCGCCTCTCTGCTCGGTGGCCTTCTTCGCCCGATCCGACCGTCTCGGGCGGATCCGGCCCTCTCCGCGCGCCACGGATCCGGCCTCGCCGCCGCCGCCGCCGCCGCCTGCCAGCCGTCGTCCCATGATTGGATCGCCTCTCGCCGTGGATCCGGCCGTCTTCACCATCGGCAAGCTGGATCCGGCCTCTCCGCCGTCGGATCGGCCACCCGCCATCGGATCCGGCGAGTAGGCCCTCGACGCCGCCTCGGTCATCATACGCCCTAGCCGGATCGAGCGTCGCCGCCATCCTCTTCTTGACCGACCGCCGCACCGCCGAATCCGCTCGGCGCGTCATCAAGCCGCTTTCTCGGCGGCGTCGGACAGAAGAGAGAGAGAGAGGAGGGTGCGAGAAGGAGTTGGCGTGTGAAGAGAGGCGGCGGGGGGGTGAGTGAGGGTGTGAAGAGAGAGAGGAGGGTTTTGAGGGAGTGGGATATTTTGTTTTTCTACTGCTGATTTCTTTTAGTCAGTCTTTAGTTTTTTTTCGTGAGTCTTTCGTTGTATCCATCCAAGTCTGTAGTTCTAATTTTTAGTTCGTCCTAGCCGTGCGAGTCCATAAATTTATTGTCAGTCATACAAGTATAGGAATTTTTCTTTTGCATGGCAGCTGCTGCCGTTCTACTCTCTGAGCCGCGTGCAGATCGTAGAAGTCGTTATGATGCCACCGCTTCTCTAGACGCCGCCCCGAGCTTCTAAGGCCGCCGCGCGTCTTTTGCACCCTGTGCACTGCGCCGCCGCCGTCTTGGGTTTCGATCTGCGCCATCATGTTTCTATCTATTTTTCTTCGGCTTGATTTGACAGTTTATTCAAAAACTGTACGCAACAATGACATTATCAAGACTCGGACGCCGGATATTTCTTGTTTTAGTATTAACCCTTTTTCAAATACAAGGCTGTTACATAGCCTTACATTTGAGGGGGGTGTTAAGGATATTAGAGATAGAATAGGAATCAACATATTCCTCTGTAATATCCCTTTGTACTCCCTATATATATTGCACATTGGGCTTATTCAATATACACACAATATTAATAACAATAATAACCTTAATGAGTATTTTGGAAATGATAAGATTTAAATGTAAACTGTTAGAAGTGCTTCAATATGTATCTCAAATGCTCCTATATATATCTCCTCCTATCTGACATCATAGTTAGTATCTTAGTCCTGCACTGTATTTTTATCTCTAAAAGTGGAGAGAATAAAAGAAAAATGGCTATTGAATCCTTTTTTTTTAAAAAAAAAGTTATACCATACTACCATCCTAATATTTTGTGCACCCATGTTGAGAAGGGTGGGTGTCTTATCTACAGCCATAACGACATTTGATCTATTGTCTGCACTGCAGGTTATTACGGTTGAGCCAGGCTGTTATTTCATTGACGCTTTGCTAATACCAGCCAGGGATGATCCAATTTCCTCAAAGTTCTTCAACTGGGAAGAGATTGAGAAGTACAAAAGCTTTGGTGGTGTTCGTATTGAAAGTGATGTGGTATGTCTTGGTTGCCCTTTCCCATTACGTAAATACAAATTTAGAGATAGGATACGAGTTCCATTTTCCATTGTACAAGCTTGCCCTCTTTACTGTGGTGCACCACTACCTGTAACGACTAACTTGTAGCAGGTAGAAATTAAAGCCAACATATTAGTACCGTTACTGTTCTCAGTTGGAAAACGTTGATTATGAGAAACACAAAATCGATGGAATGTACGTTGGTTGTGTCCTTGATGAGGCAAACTATCTTGCATGAGTTTTAAGGTATGTTCTACAGCATGAACTGCACCAAAAGAAAAAAAAAACTCCTAGATTGTTAGTTGAAGAGTAAACATATATTTGGTTATCACCAGTGTGCCGAGCTTCTTGTGACGTCTCAAGTAATTCACATTAGGGTTGTGGATGAGACAGAAATGTCATTAGCTGCTCTTGCAATATCATACTCTGGTGATTGTTTTCACTGATCCTGTTTCTCACATCACAATAATGGATCAGACAACAGCTTCTTAGCCATAACTCTACCTAACTCCAATAACTATTATTAGCTGCTAGGAAGCTACCATGACATGTATTTCCTGATTCTAGTGCACTTTACATTTTTGTTTAATTAGCTTTTGTTTTGGTTACTTTCAAGCTTTGTGTACCGTAGTGGCTAGTGCCACATACCAAAATTTGGCATGTTCTTAAATTTAGAAGGTGAACTGAAAATTAAATTTTTCTTGGAAGTTGATGAAGATATTCCATTTTTCATAATTAGGTTCGAGATGTTGTGATATGTTCCATCAACTTTACGGCTGTCTTGTTATTCCTAGTGAACCTCAAGGAACTCGCTAAGCATTAGACAACGGTGACCCTTTTCCTGTAAAGTTTGAGTACACTGATACGAGTTCTACAAATCTTGTTTCCAACTTTACATCTGTCTTATTATTCATAGTGAAACACAAGGAATTCAATAAGCATATTAGATATCATCGCCAATTGTGACACGTCTCCTGTAAAGTTCGAATAGATGTTGGTATAAGTTCCTCAATCTTGTTTTCCAAGTAAATCAATTGTACCTCCAAAACAATACCTGTTCTGATGCAAATGTGTTAGGTGTTGGTTCATCTCTTTCTCAAGTAAAAGTACAGCAGCTAAATTCATCAGTCATTTCTTTAGCATCCACGTTACATTTACCTTTACCAAGTCTTAACCCTCTTCCTTTCTACGCCTATTGTTGCAGTATGTGACGGCACAAGGATGCAAGAACCTCACAAACTGCCCCCGAGAGACCAGGGAAATCGAAGCAGTAATGGCTGGCGCGCCATGGCCTTTGCGTCCAGTTCCACCGCGACATCAATAGAGAAGGGCCTGTCCAAGGCCTATTAGCCTCCACTTACATTTTCCATGCTCCTGTCCAGACAAAATTTTATGAAGATAATTCAATAAATAGTGAGCCTCGCACAGGTTGTTGGTTTGGTTTGATGATCAATAGTCATTTCATATGTTCAGTTATAGATCTGGAATAGCCGGTCTCCTCTAGGCTCATCTATTGTAGACTGAAAGGGGCAATAAAAAGATCAATGGCAGAAGAAAAGCAGCAGTTCAAGGTCCTTGCCATTAGTTCAGCCGTCTCTGTTCAAGACAATCAACTCAATTGGCATGAGAAATTAAGTGCATCATCATGCAACATTTGTTGTGTCATCACGTGGCTAATGTGGTTTGATGATATATGGAGCTTGCTTCAGGCTACCGGCTGGGTTTTTTCCCCTTGTGGTTCTAGACAGCAACAAATATCAGTTACATAGGATGCACGAGGTGCTAAGTATTTTTATTTTGTTCATATAAAAATGTGTTTTACTTGTGTTCCTTTACAAAAATATTTTTGTTTGTTTAGTTAGGGATGTACTGTTATGAATATTGTGTGTATATTGAAGAAATCCAATGGGCAATATATATAGAGTACAGAGGAATATTACAGGGGAATATACCGATTTCTATTCTATCTCTAATACCCTTAACATCCTTCCTCAAATGCAAGGCGTATGCAATAGCATTGCATTTAAAAAAGGGTTAATACTAAAACAAGAAATATCCGATGTCTGAGTCTTGATAATGTCGTCGTTGCGTGCAGTTTTTGAATAAACTGTCAAATCAAGCCGAAAACGAATAGATAGAAGCATGGCGGTGCAGATCGAAGCCCAAGACGACGGCGGCACAGTGCACAAGGTGCAGAAGACGTGCGGCGACTAGAGAAGCGCGACGTTATAACGACTTCTACGATCTACACGCAGCTCAAAGAGTAGAGCGACGGCTGCTGTCATGCAAAAGAAAAATTCCTATACCTCTATGACTGAATAAATTTGTGGACTCGCACGGCTTAGACGAACTAAAAAAAATTAAAAACTACAGATTTGGATGTATACAATGAAAGCCTCGAAAACAAAAAAACTCAACAACGACAGAAGTAAAACGAACTCCACCTTATCCAGACTCTCCACCCGTCTCTCCTCACTCTCCTCACACACTCCTGTTTTACTCACGCCCGTCGCGCAACCACTCCCTCGTCTCTCGCTCTTCACTCCTCACGCTCTTCCCACCCGCTCCCTCGCTTCCGCTGCTTTCCACCCTCACTCCCTCCCCCCGTCTCTCATTCCTCACTCAGAGAGATCTGGCGACGGCGGCCACAGGAGCGGCGATGGCGGCGGCTGGATCCGGTGGTGCGGAAGTGGACGTGGATGCGGCGGGTAGCGCAGAGGAGGTTGGAGGCAACGAGGAGCCACGACGGCGAAGCGGATCGATGCGGAGCGAGGCGCCGGCGGCGCCCAAAGGCGCAGCGGTCGGGTGGCCGAATCCACGTGGGGAGAGCCAGAGGCGGTCGGATCCGGCGTGGGCCAAGCTGAAGCTGGTCGGAGGCAATCGGATCTGGGCGCGTCAAGGTCGACGGCGGCCCGATCCGGAC
Source organism: Bonia amplexicaulis (assembly GCA_036346245.1). Lineage (NCBI taxonomy): Eukaryota > Viridiplantae > Streptophyta > Magnoliopsida > Poales > Poaceae > Bonia > Bonia amplexicaulis. Next base: position 14,391,643 of record CM070740.1, read on the forward strand.
TGAATCCGCGGTATGCCAACGAGGAGGCGGATCCGCCCAATCCGGCGTCTGGCGGCGGCCGGCTCGGCGAGACAATCGTGAGCGACGACAGCGGCCAGATCCAGAAGAGGCAAGTAGCGGCGGCGGTCCAAGAGATGGACAGCTGCGGCGGCTCACCAGAATCCAGGCGTGACGAGATCCGACGGCGGTCCAGCGACGGCCCAGCGACGATCCGGTGGCGGCGGCCAGCGAACGCGGGCATCACCAATGCGAGGCGGCCATCGACGAGAATCCGAGAGTGTCGACGACGGTGGTGTACGGCCGGCGAGCAGTGCGGGCACGGCGGCCGAGAGAGGTGGCCGCTCCCAGGAGAGGAGATCGATCCTTCCAGAGGCAGCAGCAACAACGGAAGTAGATCGAGATTAGGGTTTCAATCTAAGATCTGATACCATGTTGTGAATATTGTGTGTATATTAAAGAATCTCAATGGGTAATATATATAGGTAGTACAAAAGGATATTACAGGGAAATATGTCGATTCCTATTTTATCTCTAATACTCTTAACGCGTACATCAAGTGTCACAACGTTTTGGAGCTTTCTGATTGGTGATGGGGCATGCTAATTTATTTGTAAATCCCCACCTAAAGAATTTGGCCCATAAATGAGCTCATGAACTTCATCTGCCAAAGAGTTGGTGAGTTGGCATTTTGCTGCCTATTAGGCACGCACTTGCTAATGCAGTCCTGAAAATTGTGCTTACTCGGCACAAGAAGGGGAAAACGATGCTTAATTAGTCTTATTTTTTTGAGCCTTTAATTAGCCTTATTGCAGGGTTTAGATGTAGAGCTTCCAGCACAATATTTAGTTCTGGTTGTTGATAGGATTTTTTAGCGTGTGTGTATACACACACACATTATGGAGTTTTGCTAGAATTGTTTGACCTCTGTTTGGAACGTAGGAATTTTGCATGAAACAATTTAATTCCTACAGGAACTAGGGAAAAGTCCTAAGCATAGTGTAGCATCTGGGAAAGTCTCTCTTGACAAAGCTAGTTTCTGGAGGAAGCTAATCTAGAACAGGGCCCTACACAACAACCGACGAAGATGGCTTCCGCTTAGACATCCGATTTCCCGTGCGTAGTCTCCATTAGGTTATACAGGAATAGGGACGAGAATGTCTCCTCTATTCTTGATTCCCGCTATTTCTCGATGTATATGTTTATATATACGAAGGTTGATACTTTTATATGTCTAAAATATAGGTATTTTATCTTGAGCCTAATATATTTGGTATAATATATGGTATATAACTCATCTATTATTATTATATTGTTTTATGTATTAATAAATTTACTTATTTTTACACAATTATACGATAAATATATAAAATTACCTTTAATGTCGTTGAAATTTAGATTCTTGATGAGACCCTATTCCCCACCTAAACTCTGCTAGGATGGAGATGGGAGGAAAATAGCCCCAATAGTTAAATAGAGAGTGGGGATGGGAGAGTATTCCCTGCCGTGAATAGCCCCCGTTGCCATCCCTAATTGTAGGGTCTATTTTGTGGTATAATTGATACCTGCTTTTTTTTTTCAAAAAATACATTTTGAACTTATCAGTTCTAGATAGGCTTACAACTAAGGAGTAGTTGTCATCTTACAGGACAAACAAAATTCAGTGAGACATCACTGACTGCTCCTGAATATTGGCTCAATTTGTTCCCCTTGATTCCTTCGTAGACTTCGTACAAAAGAAACATTTTTTAAAAAAGGGAGAAAAACAGAAGTAAGTGCATACGAACTCAAGTGAATTGAAGCAAAACAGGGAATACAATCTCCTAAAGCCCTATTAGTAAGGTAAAAAAAGATTTTCTTTTCCCTTTTCTCTTTTGCTTTCTCCATTTGGTATATCATCATCCTGGCCAGAGCCTGATACACGAAATACAATACATGGAAGCACATTTGGTTTCCCCTCCTTTTCCCTTTCCAAAAGAAGTGTGACAATAACACTGAAAGAGATTGCCTCACCTAAGAGAAAAAAAAGAGAGGCGTGATGAGAGAAACAAAAGAGAGAAGAAATTAAGTAGTGTGATAGAGACTCAAAGAGAAGAATATGAACATGGGTTCCTATGGACCAACAATCTAAGCCGTTCATTGGTTTATAGAGATCTGTGCTAAAAATTCTTTTCATTGCTTTTTTAATTAGCTAGTTGGAGAGAGTGTTAGAACCACAATACATGTAGGGCACATACACGTTCTCTTATCCTCTCACACGTCCTCATCCTCTCTCATCTCTCTCCCCATCTGTCTCATTCTCTCCCTCTCGCCCCAATCCATATGGTGGAGTAGCCGGCGCGCGTGATCCGATGACTGCCGAGCGGGTGCGGTGGCTTCTTCGTCAACGCCGACGGAGTACGTGCTGCTAGGGTTATAAATGAGCCGAGCTTGAGCAAGCCTGCCCTCCCAAGCTTGAACTCGGTAGAAGCTCAAACCGAGCTAGAACGAGCCTGAGTTAGGGTCTGAGTCTGGACTTAGACTCGAGTTCGGCTCAACCCAAGCTCGAGTAGGCTCGAAGGCTCGATAACAGTTAACAATTCAACATGCATTAATTTTTAACAATAAGGAAAGTTCAAATTCGAGCTTAGCTTGAGTAAGCTCGATAAAAGTTAACATGCAGGAATATTCAAGCTTGAATCTAGCCCTGACAAGTTATTCGAGTTTGGCTCGTTGAAACTTGTGATCACGGGATCAAGCTCGAGCCGAGCTTGAATCGAGCCTAGAGTGAGCCAAACTCGAGCAGCTTGTGAGCTTGAACTTTCTTTACAACCTTACGCGGTGTGATGCCTCACAGCGTAGCACCGGTGAGGAGCCAGTCATGGCGGTATGCTACTCCCTACTGCAGCTGTGGTCCTGGACCAATTCCTGGTTGGTCGATCGTATTTCCGTACAACCATGAAGCCTTTCTAGTTGATCCCCAAGTTGTACCCTTAGGGTGCTGGCGAGGACCCTATTGATAGGCCCACAATGGGCACGCGTTGGACACGTGCTCACCTAGGGTGAGCCAAGGAGAGATCCAGGCGTGTGTGCGCCGAGTTTCATAACATGTTAGACTCTCCATGAGAGTAAGGTCATCTGGTGCCCATGGACTGTAGAGTTCCTTGTAGCCATAGCCCCATACGGCTTGTCCTCTTAGTGCTTTCAGGATCACGCGTACTGGCGTACGACCTTCCACATGGTATTCTCCCATATGGTCGAGCCATACAACCCATAATGGGTCCTGAGACAGTTGAGCCTCTACTAGCAGGTGCCATTGCCATGGGGACGACCGCTTCAAGACCAGGCACACAGGTATGTCCTCATTTGTTTTTGTCCGTTGCCCTATTTCCTGCATCTCTCTTTTTGATTTTGCGACGTCCGTTCTAACTTGCAGGCAAACAATGAAAGGTCGAAAGAGCGATGACTGGACCCAGGCTTAGCTATCGTATATGACGTAGTGGGCCGAGTGGGCGACGATCGACGTTGTGCAGGAGGCACGGCTGTACGGCGTAGAGACGTACACTTCGTACTTGATGTGGTATGTTTCACGCACCAGAAGCAGGCTTACTGGGCTGGCGTTGCATCGTGCAGCCAAGATCATGCACGCTGACGCTGTACGAGTGGGTCCAAATGCTCACCGGGCAGCACGCCGCAACGAGGCGGCAAGGCAATCTTCCTACAATTTCTGACGGCAACATGTTTCTAACTAATTCTCATTTTCCATATAGTACGACCACCTCGACCATGTCCACTACGAGGCTGATGACGCTCTACGCCGTGGGAGGAACACTACCGTCAAATGGCTTCTGCGTATGATACATTCCATCTACGACCACGCGAGGACAGGGAAATGGTCTATCAGTTGTGGTTAGCACAACGACATTGCCGTGCCACATACGGACTCCGAGAATAGCCTCCACCCCCACCGTCCTCCGTGCCTCCCTCCGCACCACCCTTCGCACCTCCATCTGCACATCCCTCGCACTCCGGCAGTCATCCTACCTACGGTCATTCCTCCTTTGTGCGCTTCAGGCCAGCAGTATGGGAGTTCACATATGTTGCCCTCTATTTTTCTTTGTGCACTCTATTGTAACATATCTCTTACTATCTTTTCTTCTTGCAGCATTTGACAGGGGCCAACACTCTACTACAACCATCTTCATCACAGAGGGAGATGTGCAAACAAACCTCCTTACCGGGGTGACAACAGCTGAGTACAGACAGCGACCCCGACTCTCCGCCGCGTTGAGATAACGCGTTGCTGACGTTCGCACATGGGGCTATGTCGGACCTACGTGAGGGCAATGCCTGGTTCACCCAGATGTACCAGGGATACACTGTGTAGCACTACAATGGTGATTGCGCCGGGGGATTGTCGTCTGCACAACCACATACATTAGTACGCTGTAACTACATAACATAACATATGTCAACAATGCGCCGCACTAATGCATCGCACAAAATCCGCAGGTCTGGACAGAGCAGCTCGATCATCAAGGACAGGGTTCGTCGTCTGCACTTCCCATTCGCCAAGTATATGCCTTCTAATAGTACTATGCACTGCAAATGTATTAGTGCTTCTAATATACCATCTGTGCAGAAAATTGACCTATCTACGAACGACTGGCTCAGTACTTTTTTCGGCCCTTCGCCGTACCCCTATGCGGAGTCGTATGCATCCCCTCCTCCGACGTAGGCCTCGCGCTACGACCTCCGAGACGCATGCTAGCCCCCCACTAGGTTCATCTTCTCTGAGGATCATCTACACCATCCGAGGCCACGGCGGCCAAGTGCACCATGACTTCATGTATACTCTCTTCAGTAGCATTGCGTTATATGTCCGTAACCAAGCACACCATACCGAAATAATGTGCGTAATGCTCAGAAATTCTGGAAAAAATTTTGAAAAAAATTATATAACTAAGTATACTATGTAAAGAGCCCTAAAAAAATTCACAATGGTCGGCCTTCATGTCCTACATTAACAAATTCCTGCAAATAACATACTAACGTAAATTTTCAAGAATAATTTATAAAGGTTACATTTACAAAATATAGTACGCAAGTGAGTATATTGTGTCTAGAGGCTCTAAAAAAAGTTCTAATTTTTAAGTCTATTTGCTATATTTATAATTCGATAGACAAGTAAATAAAAAAAATTAAAATAAAACGCTCCTCGCGTGGCCGACGGTGGGCCACCTCCCCTGACGCCCTACCCGCACGTGCCACCTATCCTGGCGCTCCTCCCAGGCGCGCCACATGCCTTGACACTTGGCACGCGTGGTGCAAGAGCCGCATGCACCGAGCAAGATAATAATACCACATGATGATTAGGCATAATTTCTTTTGAGAGCAATGATTAGGGATAATGAACCACGGACGTGCCTCCCCTACAGTACAGATGCATGGACATACTCAATTGTATGCCTGTTCTTTTCTTTTTGATAGAGTTTATGATTTTGGCTGCGGTTTGTGGTTTTTGAACTATTTCTGCGAGTGATTATATAGTAACAGAAATTTACACGTTGTTTTTGCCAATATAAATAAAGCCAATACAATATATACTATAATTAATTAGTAGATGTTATTTTAAAAAGATATTTCGTTTAAAATCTAATTACTATAAAAAAAATCAAAAAATAATTTTTGGAAACAAAAAAAAACTGGCCCAAACCATACAGAAATGCAGAGGCGATGTGAAATGAAGCAGCCATGCAAGTACATGGGGGCAGTGGTAAGAATAATGAGTTGATCGAATTGATGGCACACATGGGACATGTACTCCGGATCGTTCCAGAAGATAAGATGCGTAATTAGTGCTAGCACTAGTCCACGTGCACCTCGCTGGGAAGATGCCTGCTTACGTCCAGTTCATTTTGATTTATTAAACTTTAAACTTTTAGCTTATTTTTGCTATTCATGAATTTTGCTTTTTTCTAAAGTTTTGGTTTCTTTAAGCTTTTTTGCCGGATCTTTTTTTCCGTATTCGTTTGTGTTGTCCGTGATGAGGTAACATATTTTTTCTATTTTTAATTTTTTAAAATTTAATTACGTCAAATAAGTCATATTCAGTTATAGTGTAATTTCAGTCAGTTACAGTACAATTTCAGCTATAAACCATTATTTTTTAGCCTAACTGTGCAGACCTAATTCGACCAACAAATATGGGATATACAACCAGCTAAATAGCCAACTTTGCACTCACGTGTTCAGAATGAATGAGTTCATCCAGGAAGCTTGACGATATTCTGATAATTAATCTCACACGAAATGGGTTGCTTCATATAAACAGGGTATGTTTGGCAGGAAGCCATCCTTACGTTAGTCGAGTTTAACTTTTGGATGATTGTTTTCAATTATGGTTTATGTCTTTTGAATTGTGGTTGTTTGTAACCGTATAGTTAAAGTTAGTATAGTGTCTACTATAATTAACTTATCAATTATATCTTAAAAATATTTTATTTAAAAACTAGTTAACCTAGCACAAGCCGTAAAAAAATCCTGCTATTGTTTACACCCCTGTACCATCTTATCCTACGTGTCATAGATAGGAGTACATGCTCTCTTGTGAAAACTTGCCTAACTTCTGAACACATTTCTCCCCCGTAAAAAACCATGACTTAAAATCTTCTCCAAACAAATCAATTTTTGATATATATATATATACACTTTTTATAGGTATGTAAAGATACCTATATTAAATATCACAAATCTCAAAGTACATTAACGGATATTGATATAGATGCCTAGACACCTAGGTACATGAAACATTTGTCTTTTATGCATACATACATACATACATACATACATAGTGCTAATGGATATTTCAGTGCTAAGGTGCTAATGGCGATGTGGACTGTCCGATCTAGACTGTGTGGTTTGGATGAAGGTGGGTGGAAACCCCATCCCACTTAAACGTTTTTATAGAAAATATCCTACGCTTTTAACAAAACACATCTAAGTTCACTATTATTGTTGTATATTATAGCGTTTTTATTTAAGTGCAAAGCACATAAAATTTTCTATAAAAATATTTAAGTGAAATAGAGTTTCTATCTACCTTCATTTGAGCCATGTGTCCCTATGTTGTGTATCATCTGAGCAGAGGAAGGCCAGACCTTATCGGGACACTTTTGCTCTTCCGAGTAATTTCCAAAAGAAGGGAGTAACGAATAACGGGGGACTGGGATGCAATAATAGGAAAGCGCAAGAATTGTGGAGCGAATATAGGAAGGCCTTAAGGGGGAAGGGACGCATAGAGAGACAGCGTGTTCTGCTCGACGCCAAGTCAGGAGAAGGCGGGGTAGAGAGAGAGAGAGTGGGGGCACCGGAGCAGGCCCGGCGTCGAGGGGGCGGCGGGGATGGGGGACTCCGGCGGCTTCGTCGTGTCGGTCGACGTCGAGCGCATCTCCTTCGGCGGCAAGGTCCGTCCACCACCCTCCTCTCCCCCGGCTCTCCGTTTCTTGGAAATCCGTGCTGTTTAGGGATCTTTTCCTCGGGCTGGGCTCGTTCCTCGCGGCGATTTGGTTGCTTGCATTGGGTTTGGGCGTGCTTGGGAGGTGACGGATTGGGAGGCTTCTGTGCGAAGAGATGCGAACCTGTTGGTATTTGGAGTGTGTTTTCTTGTGTGTGTGTGTGGGGATTTGTTTGATTTCGCGGGTTGCGCATCGCTCCTTGTGGGCCGTTCTTGATTTCTTCTGCTGTTTCTTGGTTCGATTTTTCATCTTGTTACACGCGTTTTTCTAATTCTACTCGAATTGCAAAGTCCAACCAAGAGAGAGTTATACTCGAATTGGTGAGTCCAGCCGGAAGAGACCGCATCTCCGTGTCTTACTGCTTGGCTTCGCCATCTGCAATTCCGCATGGTGCATGTCGTCATCTGCTGAAGCAATAGCCATATTTAGCTACGAGATGGCGAGTCTTGCCCTGCCTTGCTCGCTGGTTAATTAAAGTGATTTAGTACAAAAGTTCGAGCTTGACGCTCTTGCGTGCTGCTTCGGCGTCCTAACCATCACTTTTCTTTGATTGCGCTTGCTGCTACAAAAGATTCGGGCTTGACGCTCTTTATTTGCTTGGTTGGGCTTTCTTGGTCCTTGAGCATAAATTTCCATGGTGTATTGTATTGCACTGTACAAATTCCTTATTCTACGTATGGCGAGAGCAATTGGAACCTCTTGCCACTTATTAAAAAAGGTGTCTTCTTGTTTGGCTGTTGATTTATTTTTTGGAGAATTTTTTAATGTCTCGGTGCTAATTATTTGGCACATGGAATCTTCATGCAGTTTGGACGATGTTCTTGTTTGACCGTGGACTATTGTTTGAGGAAATGGGTAAAAAATATTGAGTAGTTTACAAGTCCCTTTCATGTAAATTTCTTCAATTTTTAATAGGATGCTTGTGTTGTGGTTGTCAAATCATTGCTCTGTATAATATTTAGGGAATAATCATTCTCCCTGTGATAGAAAAAGATCACGTCTTTGTATTGGCCTTGGCCTAATGCAAGAATACTTTTAGCTATTTGCTTGTGTAATGGTGGAGGAATCGCCTGTGGTTCGTTTTATGTTCTGTATAAGTAATTTGCTTTGTCCTAGAAGAAATGGCTGAGGAATCATCGCTTTAGCACCAAAAATGCAAAACCGCATGTACCTGCGGATACATGCTGTTATATGCACCATCTTACCTCAAAAGTGCTCGTAAGATTCGTGGACTCAAGATTCGTGCAAGGGGTATTTAATTATTAGAAAATGAGATGTTGGTTTTGAGTTTGATAGTTTGCATCAATCTCGAAGTACATTGGTCGGTGATGACAGTAGATAGTACATGTACCCGAACCACTCCACGTTCCTTTAGCACTATTCATCGTAATGAAACTATTATTCTCCTTTTCTTTTGTTAGCATCTTGTCAGCTTTTAGTATAATATAGAGAAAACAAAGATCCTTCAATCATGAAGTCATCACCTTTGCGTCATTTTGGAGAAATTCTTTCCTTCAAGCGTCAGGGGAGGACTGCTACCTTTTCTCACCTGAAAGAAATCTTGGAGATAATAACCTAGTTGCTCTCTTGACGAAGTTTAAAGGACCATTTCTCTTTGTATGCGTGTTTCTGGGGTTCACCATGCGGATTGCTGTTGCTGACAGCTTAGTTCTAGTATGGACACAGAAAGTGCATGACAGCTTAGTTGTTAAGCATTCTGTATATTTAAATAGGTTTACTGAATACTTTTCCTGTATAAGCTTTGGAGACTTAACCCGCGGTCTCGTTTCGCATTGCCTCCCATATGGTGTGTTAGTCTCAACCAATAATCGATTTGGTATAGTCCAAATTGTGATAAATCATCCATTGATTTTGTTGCTGACTAGCTTTACCATGTTTGTGTTTTCACTTCTTAGCTTAGTATAACTGAAAGCTATTTTTTCAAGGGTTATCTTGATGCTACCAGGATATTCATTCAGCTTAGGATTTAGACATATTGGTTTCTGTAGTGATATGCCTGGATTATCCCCTGGATTCCATGCTTATCTATTTTGGACAGATGAAGACCATTTGGCACATCTATTTTGTATTTTAGTTTGGATAGGGTCTTCATGATGGTTCTTCACATTAGCAGTAGTGTTTTGTTCTTAGCTGATTCCCACTCAGTTTTCCTATTCAACACACAATTATATATATTTATATTGGTTCATCAGACTAAACTTGTGGTTGGTAAATACAAGCTTCGTATTTTGTAAGCCTATGCAGCTTCAGCAGATGCATGCCTTCCACTGTGGGATAGTTGTTTTTCTATTTTAATTGTGTGCAATGCACTGTGCAAATTATTTATTCCTATTGGATGCTGTTTTGCTTAGCTAAAGTTGTTCTCACTATTTTTTCCTCGTATTTTAACACAGTTTCTTCCCTCTTGTTTCTTCAGGAACATCACATACAAACAAATCATGGATCTGTATCTGTTGCGGTGTATGGTGACCATGACAAGCCTGCTCTTGTTACTTATCCAGATGTTGCTTTAAATCGTAAGTACCACAAACTAGTTTAAAGTGTAGCAGGGTTTCCTGCGAATCATTCCAGCAATCTGAAATGCAGGCAGTTAACTCCCTGCTACTGCTGGTCAGATATGTCTTGCTTCCAAGGATTACTCTTCTGCCCTGAAGCTGCTTCGCTGCTGCTTCACAATTTTTGCATTTATGATATCAGCCCCCCAGGGCATGAGGTCAGTAGTATGTTATTCACTATTACCATTAAGCCTTGTATTCGGGATGCACTACATAATTCATACTTCTATTTTCTCATTACGGATTTTTTCATGTCCTATTGTGAGAATCATGCAGTTGGGAGCTGCTCCAATTTCACCGAATGCACCTATACCATCTGTTGATGACTTGGCAGATCAGGTTGCAGATGTTCTCGATTTCTTTGGGTAATCTTCTATCAGATTCTTTCAAAATTTTAATCAAGCTCAAATGATCTTCCCCAATATTTGTGGATTAATTTTTGTTCCCTGGTCAAATTTGCTCTTTGCAGATTAGGTTCTGTTATGTGCTTAGGTGTCACTGCGGGTGCTTACATTCTTACTCTCTTCGCAGTAGGTGTTTCTTCAAAACCAGTGTTCTATCGATGGCTTATTCATCAAAACTTTATATTGAACTATGCATTCTTTTTTGCAGGCAAAGTATAGGGAGCGTGTACTAGGGCTTATCCTTGTTTCACCTGTATGTAAAGCTCCCACTTGGACTGAGTGGTTTTATAGTAAGGTAGCTTTGCGATAAATGTCCTACTGAGTTACATGTATATTTTAAGAAGAATAGCATTGTACTAATAAATTCTCTCTTAGGTGGCGTCCAACTTGTTATATTACTATGGGATGTGTGGATTGGTGAAGGAGTGCTTACTGCAGCGGTACTTCAGCAAGGTAGCTACAATTTGTTTAATTTACTCCAGATAGTACGGGGATTCTTGAACCTGTTCTTATGGTATCCTCTAATCCTTAGGAAGTACGGGGATGCTCTGAATTACCTGAATCAGACATAGTGCAGGGTTGTAGAAGTGTAAGTACTGCAGATCTTCTTCCACTATTAATTACTCTGTTTTTCTTTAGATCTGTTAAATGCTGACTTTGTTCTTTCACATCTTGTAGTTGCTAGATCAGCGGCAGAGCATGAACGTGTGGCGCTTCGTACAGACAATGAATGAGTATGTGCACATTATACACATGTTTATTTCAATACTTGCTGTGTCAACTTATGTTAGACCGAATTGAAACAAACCTTGCAATGATTTCCAGGAGATATGACTTGACAGAACAGTTGAAGCAGCTTCAGTGCAGAACCCTTATTTTTGTCGGCGAGAATTCTCAGTTCCACACTGAGGCTGTTCACATGACATCAAAGCTCGATAGGAGATACTGTGCTCTAGTTGAGGTAAAAACTGTCAGTACATTTACCCTTATCAGTTCAAGGTTTTAACATTTAAATGACTGGTTTCAAAACTTTCCTATTGTGACATCTGTTGCAGGTTCAGGCATGCGGGTCGCTCATAACAGAGGAGCAACCACACGCAATGCTTATACCGATGGAGTACTTTTTCATGGGGTATGGTCTGTACAGGCCGAGCCAGCTCGACTGCAGCCCACGCAGCCCCCTCAGTCCATTCTGTATATCACCGGAGCTCCTGTCACCTGAGAGCATGGGAGTGAAGCTAAAGCCAATCAAGACGCGAGTCAGGCTTGAAGTGTAGCACAAGTGAATAAGGGCGGGCGTGGGTGTTGCTTAGGGCTGACATGGTGAGAGTTTAGGCTAACCCGTGGATCGGTGTACTGAGGGGGGGTGTGTGTGTGTGTTAATTTTTGGAGGTTAAGCGAGATACCTGTTATACTGTCATGTAGATGGGAAATGGTAGGTTGGTGAGGTTGGGTGGGTAGTTCTATTCCATTGATTTGTAGCCTTAAACCTGTAAATTGTTATACCATTGTTTATCAAAGAAAAGGAAAATAATAGCGGAAGGTGAGCTGTTCCCAATCACTAGATGTGCACATTGCTGTCTCCTCTTTTTTCCTTTGCCTGTCTTAAGGAAAGATCGTTCTTGTGAGCTGGATCGGTGAACCCCTAAATTCTCATTCATTGTATGTAGTTTTATGCCATTATTCTGGATGAAGCTTTTATCTTGGTGTGCTTCAGTGTCACTCACAGTGTTAAATGATTTCCCTTGTTAAGATGCCAGTTTGTTTTTTTTAAAGAAGGCATTTGTGCATAAAATGTGACCTGTACTATATGTATGCAGTTTCTGTGGTGTTGATTCTTCGCCTTACCAAAGGATTTGGATTTGGACATACAGCTGACACTAGGATAGTCTCTGTCAAGTTGGTGCGTCCTGTTGTAACGTATGTAAGCATATGTACTCGATTATTGCGTTAAGTGGTTGCATCCTTGTCAAATTAGACAGCATATCTCGCTGTCGTCCCAGAAAGGTTGCATGTGGGCTTGGAATTTTGGCTAACCAGATTCTGCCATTTTCTGCACCTGAAGCTCAATTTATTGCATGACAATGCAAAGCATTGGTCTAGAGCTTTAGATGGCATTAGACATTCACTGTTGCTCTCATGGTTTGGACCAGAGATGATGGCTAACTCGGTACACAATGCTCAATGATACGCTGTAAGCCCTTAGCCCTCCTTTGACGGCACTTTCTTTTGTGTTACGATTTATTAGTCTAATAAATCAATTTATTAGTCTAATAAATAGTGTTTGCCAAAAAAAAACTAAAACTAAAAATCGGTTAAAAAGTTGAAAAGAATAGGACCACAGCCACTGCATGTACATTACGTGGTCGATATATCCAGAACAGGAAAAACAAAAAAGTGTTTTTTTTCTTTCTAAAAAAGGTTGCGCATTGAAACAAAATGCCACTACTTGTTGGCTGTTGCTACATCACGTTATCTATTCACGTCGCCTCTATCGCAAGTATAGGCCTATTCTTTTTGGTTGTGATTTATAATTTTTGATTGAAAATTTTGAATTTTGGTTATTTGCGACAGAGAGTATGAAGAGAGATATTCGCTTGCGATTTTGGTTGATACAGATGTTAGGCTTTTAACATATACTACAATGAACTTGTAGATCCCGTCTAAAAAACACTCTATTTAAAAGTTAGGTACCATAGCAAAAGTTAAAAGCCGCTTTTAGAAACTGTAAATTAAAGAATATGCCCTATATATTGTTGGAACTCTAACCGGAGAAGCAAAGAACACCTAAAGAATAGAGTAGTAGTATACTTAACTCAACTATATATAAGGTTTGTTTTTCTTGGCTTTGGTTTATAGTTTTTGGTTACGGCTTATGGTTTTTGAGCTGTTCGTGAGAGATAGTACAGAGTAACAGAAACTCGTGTGCGATTTTGATCAATATAAATAAGTCGTTATAGTGTGCATCATAATTAACTTGTAGACCCCGTTTTAAAAATATACTCTGTTTAAAATCTAGTTACCGTAGAAAAATCGAAAAACAGCTTTAGAAATTGAAAAGAAGGGACATGTTCTTGTCTTGAGCTTATAATGTACTACATTCATCTTATACATACTTTTTGTTACAAGAGATACACTGGACTATATGTAATAGACTTACAAATTAACATGAGCTAACCGACTCAATTTAAATACTATTACTTAGTTGTTTTACAGCTTATCTTACCGTCATCGTCTGAATAAAAGCACAGAGAGCTCAAAGGTTACTAGACACGTCTCTATGCTGTCATCTAGCTCTTGCTGACATGCATCGAGTCAATTTGTATGCATGTTGCTGTTGTCTGATCAAAGTATTGGCACACTATAAACCACCGGATTATCTAACGCGAGCGATCTCGATCTCGATCGACATGGCCGGCGAAGAGGCGGCGGCGGCTAGCAGCGGGAAGATGGTGACACTCCGCAGCTCCGACGGCGAGGAGTTCGAGGTAGATGAGGAGACGATCGCGACGGCGTCGGTGATGATCAGGAACATGCTGGAGGACGGGTGCGCCGGCGGCGGGATCCCGCTCCCCAACGTCAAGGGCCCCATCGGCGCCCCATCCTCGCCCGCGTCCTCGAGTATTGCAACCGCCACTACGCCGGCGGCGTCGCCTGCGACGTAGGCGTAGGCGACGACGGCACCAACGGGCGCCTCGACGCCAAGTTCATCGGCGGCGTCGACGACGACACGCTCTTCGACCTCATCCTCGCCGCCAACTACCTCGTCGTGCAGAAGCACCTGGACCTGGCGTGCAAGAAGGTGGCCGACGAGATCAAGGGCAAGTCGCCTTGGGGATCCGCGCGCGCTTCCACTTCGTCAACGACGACACCACGGAGGAGGAGGAGGTCCGCAGGGAGAATTCTTTTCAGTTCTTTTCAATTTGGCTTTATGGAATGCGCGCCGTTAAACTTTAACCACCAATAGATTTCAAACTATTTAAATTGACTATATAAAAATCATATTATTTGATTTATCATTAAAAATATTTTTATAATATTATAATTTTATTAGTATATTTTAATGTAAAGTTATAAAAATTAACAATCAAAGTAGCATCTTAAAGACCGTAAAAAATAAAAAACATCAGGTACAAATAAACGGAGGGAGTAACACTCTTGTCTCTATGTCACTAAATACGCGGTTTAGACATCGACTACCTGCATTATAACGCGGTTTAGACATCGATTCAAGATACAAAGATAACCCAACAGAAAAGAGATACTATAGCCAACAAAAACACTCGGACTTTGTATGGACATCGTTCTAGCAATATAATGTTAATGCCATTACTCTCTGATGCCACACTTACATCTGCTGCATTTGCTTGAAGTTGCACCGGCCTCGGCTAGCAGGCTTTAATCCTGAATCTCATTGTTTTCATGATTCAGATAATAGATGGAAAATTGAATGATATATACACGAATGAACACTAAATGTCATATTGTCAAATGTATCTAGCATTTGGTACCTAAATAAAACAAATATTTGTTTTAGGAAAATGCAGAATAACCGAGCCTTATCCAATTCAACTTGGAAAACATGGGAAAATCCTCTCAACTAACACGACTGTTTTAGGAAGTCAGGAACAGAAAAAAGAACAACGCCACCAAGGATTCAGAGAGCACACAACAAAATGTTTCTGGGTTGTTTCATTGTATTGCCAATCATCACCAAGGGGCTGCGTTCACGATCAAAATTCAGGTCTCAACCTCGCTACATTCTCCAGGAAAGAACTTGCCCCTGCGCACAATATAATCCAACAAATACGTGAGTACAAACACCTTCAATTTCCGCCAAAACCAGCATCAAGAATAACCCAATTTTCAGTGGCGACAAATAATACTGATTTTACAGTGCTTCATGCTTCTCAGTAACGATGACATACCCATCAACAGTAAGCTCTCCCTGCAATATTGAAATAGAAGATTTAAAACTACTCATGTTCAAGCAAAGCCTAGAAAAGAAGCATCAGCAAGCCAACCGCGTCCCCTGCTATTGTTTTCCCCCTTACTATTCCTTGTTCTTGAAGGGTGATGTTACTCAAGCTTCTGTTACTGCACAGAAGCTTGAGGAGGACCTATGGAAGATGCATAATTTGGACCCTTCCATTTTGCCTTAGCTTAAACACATTAGCATTAAATAAAAAAATCAAGTTTAAGCTAGGCTAAAATGGCCCTTCTAACACGAGCTCCTGTATTGAAGTTCATACCTTGATCTCATGAATGGGTCTGTGTGGCTGTAGGCTAGAATACCAAGTAAACATATATGACTATGACTTGTACCATAGAAGAGGAAAAAATGTGCAAACGAAGTCAAAACAAGGCGATATGAGAGCTGGTATGTAGTTCCAAGACGATAAATGCCCAAATTTGTACTATTCCTTAATAAACAAGACAAACAATATGCAGGTGAATTAGCCACCATAGTGTGCTCCTTCAAAACTGTCAGACATGGACTAACTAGTTAATAGTAAATTCATTTTCTACTTCAAAGAGGTGATCATGCCAGAGGAACTGGCTAATGAATCTGGTCTTCCGATATTTTGCACTTTGTTAGCCATTTTTCTAGATTTTGAACATCAGCTAGTGTCTTTTGCAAGCAGAACATACTATGCGACTTCACTTGAATCGTGTTAGTAGGCCCAAAGCTATAACAGAACATATAAAAATTCTACTGTGATGGCATCAGTTCTTTCGATAGACCATTCTATCCAAATTTCTAGTCCCATTGCTAAAAATATGCATTGCTACCGATGTAGTTGCCTCAAGCTTGCTGAAGAACTAAAAGCTGAATTCAATAATATCAACCATTCCAAGTGTTCAACAATTAAATTACAATTTAATATAATGAGACATACCATTTCATCCAAAACATTGTAATTATGCTACAAATTTTACTCCATGTAATTTGAAATTGACCAACAATGATTACCAGCATGCCACGCAGTACAAACTACAAAGTACAAACGTAAGCTATGACAAAAGGTTGACTATATTACCAGGCATATCATAATTAGTGGAAGCTGAAGCTTCAGGGCTAGATGACAAGCTTTCTTCCTCAGAATTAGGTACTATTCCCTGACAAAAGACAAACAATAAACAATTAAAAAATAATTGCATTAAATAGAAAGGGAATAAGTAATTGCATAAACAGATGATTATTAAAATATGCATACTTGTGACTGAAGCTCAAAGTGTTGTGTACTGCCAAATCTAATTTCCTCCACAGGCTGAATTCCTGCCATCATCCCTGTATGTTGATATTCATCTAAGCAAGCATTGGCATTGCTACTATCACTGTACATTGCTGAACTTGCCATTACTACATCAAATTTGGCTATTTCATGGGAAGAATCCAAATTCACTTTAGGACATTCAATTGCATATGACTTTTCGCCCCCATCAGTTTCATGCAAGACAACACATAACAAACTAGAGGCCTTAGCCTAATTCATCTGTAACCTGGTGGCCTAAAACACAGGGAGGAAATATAAAAGAAATTAGCTTACAACCTGACAGATGATCATCATAAGCCAAGCTTATGGGCCTGTTCTGTTGAGCTACGGCCGGTGGCTTTTGGCTTTGGTTAATGAATAGTAATAGCTAATAGAAAACCCATGAGAGAGAGAGAGAGTATGGAGTAAAAAAAACTTACATACGGTTTTGACAGATATAGATGAAGTCACTACAGTATCTAGTACAATCAACTTGTAGACCCCACATTAAAAAGATATTTCGTTTGAAAGCTAGTTACTATAGAAAAAAACACTTCACTGTAGAAAAGCCAAAAGCTAAAGATGAAAAGAAGATGCCATATATCATCAACTGATTACTGAATCAAATACACTAAAAGAGATCCCAAAATTAGAGATACAAAAAAATGTGTATGTGGACAATGAGATATCATCTATATATCAAATATATGAATATGACACAAGTATTTGCAAATCATTAAACCTCAAAAGTTTCACAAACCAACACACAGAAGAAAATGTCATGAACTGGGGTGAGAACACAGAGGACTTCGGTTTCTGTATGCATCACATACTCATAGTTGCTTAGTAATAAACATATAAAAACAAAGGGAGGTGATTCCATGCTCTCCCATACAGTAAAATTACACAAATACTAAAGCACCTTCAGGTGTGGATTGAGGCTACTTACCCCTTGGTTGGTGCAGTGGTGCTTTAAGATTTGTGTATGTCTATGGGAGTGAAAAGCATGGAATCACTGCTCAAAAACAAAATAGATAGGCAATTTCATCATTTCTTTACAGTTACCTATCCCTGGAAAAGATTTAATGATAATTGATAAGAGATGTTGTTCAGGATGTATAGGGCAAGAAAGACGAGTATCAATAATAGCATGTAATTTTTGATGAATGTGAAAGAGCATAACATATCCAGAGTTTTACTTTCTCAAGCCCACTATGATATTAGAGTAGGTACTACACGGCTATAGTATACAAATAATTCTCATGACAATTTACTCTCTCTTTCTGACAGCATCCACTGAGGCAACATGCAGGCTATCATCTTCACCAGCACTTGAGGCTTGCTAGGGGCATTTTGAAGAAGAATTGTAACTCCACAGCCAGTTAATGAGCAACCTCCTTTGATGCAGGGTGCTGATCATTGAGCTGGATTGTTGCAATCTGGATAACCTTATCGATTCCATATTCTTTGATTCATTCAAAGTCCTGAAGAACGGCAAAGCTTGAGAATACCAGTTGATAAATCTTTAAGGGGAAAAGTCATTGCTAACTGATTATTCTCCAATAATAATAATAGAGCTGATTGATCTTGGTTTTTCCTATAGTTTGAGCTTGCAACCAAAAATTCATGGGTTTTGGCCCAACAGCAAAGAAATTGAAATTCAGTTCTTGGAATGCACTCTCTCCCTATATTTTTTCACAGCCCATCATACATACAAACTAAGAAAACATTGGATCTAAGAAATACTTAATGAGAAATGATCATACATGCCTTTACTAAATGACATAACACAACTACTTAACCTCTTTCAAAGTATTTAATTATAGGTAGAGAGT
Organism: Bonia amplexicaulis; assembly: GCA_036346245.1. Lineage (NCBI taxonomy): Eukaryota > Viridiplantae > Streptophyta > Magnoliopsida > Poales > Poaceae > Bonia > Bonia amplexicaulis. The sequence continues at coordinate 14,410,208 of CM070740.1, forward strand.
GAAAAGGTTGCAATAACTACACCCTAGATTCCCTCAATAGACACATATATTGAAATGGATACTCTTGAGGCTGTGGACAAATATAGTGAAATGTAGGGAGTAATAATTAATAAATCTTTAATAAAAATTTAGATTATGTCATAAAATAAAGATAAAATATACAAAAACTCACAAATTTAGCAAATATCACAAATAGAATTATTTGATCTAGAAAATTTTAAATTCCCACAATGGACTTGTATACATGATGTTAGAATTACGAATAGTCTTTCTTTACTATTTAAAAAGAATTGGGCTGCTCCCACTTGCGGTGGGTCCCATACGTTGCACGAGATGTAACCATGTCTACTAGCGCAGCCAGGCTCTACTCCCCGCAACGCTAGTACGGCTAGTTACTTCACCCTCCCCTTGGTGTCCCTTTAGGCCTCCCCTTGCCTTTGCATATCCACTCCTATCCACTACCGGTGAGATGAGTCCAGGGGTTTCGATAAATTTACTTAGCCAAATTGTACTTTACAGACTTGTGGTTGTACGATTTTATACAGGAGGTCATGACAAGATTCAGTCCTTAGTGGTATCTGGGCGGTTCTACCACTAACCATTTTGTGCTTCCACTGCACCACTCACACCACCGAACCATCCGTCCAGATATTCAAGCAAGTTGGGATTTTTGGGAGCATAAAATAACCATGTCGAACATATACCAGTCATTACCACCATGACTACCCAACCAAATTTTCTCATGATTAAAAGTGATGCTTGGGGTATTTTGGTGCCCCTGAATATCTAAGCAATACTAAGCATGGCGTATAATTACGGACTTATTTTCAAAAGGTTACTATCATAATTTTGCTAGGGCGACAAGGTTCACATATTCAAATATTCCAATGGGGTGTAATATTAATCAAGGTGAAATATGGGCATATAACTAGGATCTTAAATTAAACATGTATTGGCATATAAAATAACAGTATGCAATTTGATAATTTAAACAAACATAATTTGTAGAAAATGTAGGTTCAACATGATGAAAGTATTGACTCGCCTTGTGCGGTTTACCGCGGTCTTGAGCTCACTCAAAGCTGTCTCATTAGAGGGGCTGAGCTTCTGGTCTTTATCTTCACTTTGCTCTTGATCTCGGTTGATCCCGCGTTTCTTCAGGACTCCAATTTTCCAATTACGTGCTAAATGACTGAATACAAATAAAGACAAATAACTCAAAAGACCCACATAAATCTAAATAAACTCAATTTAGTTTTATTATGAATTAATGGGTGATTTGGGTGATTTGAGGCAAGGTCAGGGGTAGCATACGATGACTCGATCTTTTCATCAATAACCTTTTTTATTATTTTTGTATTTATCAAAGACATTCCATGAGTTAGGTTAGACCTATGATTCGGTGTACGAGTTTAGCTGAACTTTGTTTTTGTCAAGCGTTAATCTTCAGAGCATATGTTATATATGCGATGTATACAATTTTTAGTTTATCGAATTAATTTTAGAGTCCAGGTTTATATCATTTTGTAGCACAATGTTTTATGTGCCCTTAGTTATAACTAGGCTTAGTTTAATTTGAATTAGGATATATTTATACGGGTCCTAGCTTGTTATACACATTTATGCTCAATATTATTATTCATCTAAATCTAACATTAAGATTTAATTAATGGCACCATTATTTTTTTGCCTATACTTTAGTTACTATAACTTTATTTATCCGGGCAAAGCTTGTTATTTAGGGTCATATTTCAATAATGGTTATTTAGCAAGATCTACCTCTAAGATTTATTTAAGGTGGCATGTTAAATATTGGACATATATTTTAACTATATTTAAGGGTATCTTTACTAAGTTCCGACATTTACCCAAGGCCACTTTTCTTTATTAATGCCTTTAATTAATAAATAAATACTAAAGGCACATTAATTATTCATTATGATAACTAATCCATATTTGAATCTTACATAAGCTCTTTTACATCCTAATTAAAATTTTCTAGCTTACCTAGATTGTTTCCAAATTTTCTCTTAATTTTTCACCATGCCTTTAATTAATAATTAACCTTTAGAATAAAGATTAAAGGCACATTAGTTACTAACATATAATGATTAATCCATGATTAGATATTTATTAAGCTCATTTATCTCCTAATAAATTTTTGTACCTCTTATGGATTTATTTCTAATTTTTCCTGATTTTCTTAGTTGCATTCGGATTGGCAAAAATTACAAAAAAAAATGATTCCTAATTACTGCGGGATGGGGAATCGAACGCGGGCGAAGGCGCTGAGCACGAGCGCTGCTAACCAGCCGAGCACGGGCGTTACCTGACGTAAAGGGGGGAGGAATTGTAGAAGAGCCGAGTGGCTCGAGCCCAGAAGCAGAGGAAGTCGGGGCGGCATACAGGCGTGCAGACAGGCGGCAAAGTGTGGCCAGCAGGTGGGCCGGAGAGATGCCGGTGATGGCCAAAATGTGTTTCTAGCGTCGCGGGGAAGGTGATGGATAGGTCGGTGTGGACCGAGGGGCGCCGGAGATGGGTCGGCGGCGTGCGGCGGTGGCGGGCTCGGGTGACGCCGACGCCTTGGTGGTGTGAGCCGAGAGGAGCTCACCGAGGCGGAATCGACTTCGCCGAGTCCCTAGGAAGACGTGGGAGGGTGGAATCGACCGTGGCGGCACTGACTGCGGCAGCGCGGTGCCGGACTTGGAGGGGATGAGGTCGTCGGCGGGGAAGGAGGGCTCGGGAGCTCAATCGAGTGGGGTGGGAGCGAGAGCGAGAGATGGCGATGCACTGGGGAGCTGCGGTGGCCTTTATAGGCGATGGGGGAAGTGGGTCGGGCATGGCGGCGGTGACGGGAGAAACAGGGTGCGGTGGCAGAGCAGCGAGATCGCGAGGGGGATTTGGGCATGATGGCGTCGTGCGTGCTGAGCGGCAGGGAGATGGCGCGCGCACTCGATGCTTGACGTGACGAGCGAGCAAGCGAGGAAAAGGCGTCGAGGCGGCGGCGCAAGGGCGAGAAGGCGGCGGCGCGCGACAAGTCCTGGCGGAGGTGACATGACGGTGGCAGGGCTCTGACGACGCGGCGCATGGAAGGGAGGTAGGGCACGCTTGCCACGAGGAGTTCGACGCAGGGGAGAGGAAGAAAGAGGGAGATGCAGACGGCTTACGACCACAGAAGGGAGGAGGGAGAAGGAGAAAAAGAAAGAAGGTGCGGGCGCTTGGGGGAGAAAAAGAAAGAAAGAAGGGAGGAGGGAAAGGAAAAAGAAAAGGGGGAAAGAGAGAGAAAATGTGGGGCCCACATGTAATAGAGGGGGAAATTGTGAAAAGAACGGGAGAAAAAATGAGAAGCTTTAGCAGTTTTTGAAATTTTGAAATTTTGAATTTTGAATTTCTATTTCATAGTTAAGATTATTGATTTCAATTCTTGGAATTTTATTTCAAGTGTTGGTTCAATTATATGGATACAAAATCTAATGGCCCTCTACTTTTGATTTTATTTTTTGATTTATTTATTTGCTATGAATTGTACATATAAATTTTTAAATGTCCAAATTTGGGTTTTGTATGTTAATTAAATTAAAAGAAGGAATTTTTTTACTTAACCAATTAGAATATGTCCTAATATTCTTTTTGGTTTCATTTTATTGACTTGAATTTGAATTCAAGATTTTGGTATTTTGAATTCATGATCTGTAATGTTATTTTCTATTTTAATTATTTATATGATCATTATTTGCATTTGGGATTATTCTTTGATTATTAATTTGCATGCCACAAATCTCAAAAAGGTTTCAAATAAATATTCAAAAGAAATTTGAATGCTAGCAAATTGCAAGAAAAAGTTTTAAAACTTCCATATTTTTGAACACTTGAAATTTAGGATGTTACAGTATCCTAATGTGGACCATCTACAAAAGAGATGGCTATAATTAGATATGGTGGTCTAACTTAAATCTTTGCGAAAAGGAAGTAGTAGTGCATTGAAATTAAGTTTTAGCTAAGCAATACATGACATAATGACAAGAAATATTAGGGATTACTTAATGCCATATAGCAAGAAAAAGATCCTATTGAAGTCCAAGACTAGTCTCTTGTTATATACGTGGCCCTCGAACTATTGCTCTGATACCACCTGTGGCGCCCTGTCATTACCAAGAGCTAATAACACTAGTCAATGGATTATTATTTGTTGAAATGATGTTTCATCAAATAATAAGTCCATCAGAGTATTACAGCAGAACAATAATTAGAGATTATCCATAATATTATAATAATATTGCCAAGCTGGGCTAAAGTCTTCAATAAGGCCATAAGTGCCTGAATATTACATCATTAGTGGAAACAATTCAAGTCCAACTAATAATTATACAAGTGCTAGGAAATATACACCATCACATTTTTGTACCCTAAGTGTCGTGTT